>OZ018327.1:30201174-31401174 GCA_963969495.1 Ceratothoa steindachneri
ACTGCCAGCTGGAGGCGGCGGGGTGCGGATGCCAGGCATGAGGCGGAGCAATAAAGAGCGAGGTCGTCCACAAACAAGTCTGCAGACACCGCTTCGGGCAGAGAGTAGACAAAGCTATTTATCGCAATAGTGAATAAAGTAACAATAGACTGCCCTGTGGAATACCCTCCTACTGGACATAGAGATCAGAATAAGTGTTACCAACTCTGGGAAATTGCGAGTACCTAAAAAACTGGTAAAAGTCCTCTTAATCCATATTCATACAACTAACGCAGAACCCTATAGCGCCAAGTGGTGTTATATACCAACTCCACCACAAACAGTAAAAATTGTCACCTACGCAAACGACATCACAATACTCTCATCACAACAAACCAGAAGCCGCTGCACAAGAGATACAACCTTACCTCAACAAAATACAGACATGGACAATAGAAAACTCACTAAAGCTAAACGCCACCAAAACAATGACCACTCTCTTCACACCAGACCCTGCAGAATACAGCACAACCCTAAATCTAAACATAGAAAACATACCACTACCCACCACAAAAGAACCAAAGATCCTTGGTCTTACTTTCGACCCGAAACTCACATACTCAAAACACAATAGTCAAGGCCACGAAAACACTCAAAGTCATCAAGGTACCCACAACTACACACTGAGGGAAAACCAAGGAAACGCTCATTAACACATACAAGACAATCACTAGAATACGCCAACACAATCTGGTCTCCAATCATTTCAGAAACCAGCACCAAAAAACTACAGACAATACAAAACACAGCCCTCCGCACTGCCACAGGATGCACTCTTGACACAAACACCCAACATCTACACGACGAGATGAACACCATATCAATCAAAAATAACCTAAAACTACATGCATCACAACTCAGGCAGAAAACACAACATCCAAATCATCCCCTCCACCACATCACCAGACAACCTCCCAATCACCGACACAAAAAAAAAAGAGACCATTTTCGATAACAACTACACCACCAACTTAGACACCTGTAGACTCTAACACAACAACAGAAGACACAAAACATGAAAACGATCCACTCTCAGATTACACAACAATACTTGACAAACAGAACCCACAACAAAATATTAAGTGCACCACTTCCAACCATACACAACTCAGAACAAACACTCACAAAGCATATGAGAAGAACACTAGCACAGATGCGAACAAACAAATTACCCCTCTTGACATCATACATGCAAAAAAATATCTCCCACCACCCATACAACACCAAACTGCCCCAAATGCTTAACACAGATACACACCACACATCTCTTCGACTGCCCACAGATACACACAGACCTGGGCCCGGTGGATCTCTGGGAGACCCCGAGAGGCGGCGGGTCTGGTCCTGCGATGGTTCGGGGAGCTGGGGTGGGGCCTGGAATAGGTGTGAGGGTCCCCGACCCACTGTCGGGACGAGGTCACTACCACCACAGGCATCACGTGGCATCTACGAGCAAAAGCGTCACGGAGAGTACCATCCATACAGACAATAAGATCTGTCGTACTTTACTTCTTACGGAAGTCACACTGGTACGGAGTTAGGAGGCCATGGTATTTCAGAAACCACTGCATGGGGAGGAGGCAAGCCGACTCTACCCAGTTTAAAAAATGGCAGGACCAACGCCTTTCTCCACGCAATGGGTTAGAATCCCTGGATCAAAATCCAGTTAAAAATATCTAGTAAGAGTGATTTCATACGGGGATGGAGATGCCCGAGAAAGTCGTATCGGATATTGTCTAGTCCCTGGGACGTGGGAGCGCACTAAGACAGCGCTAAACGCATCTCAGCAGTAGTAAACAGACAATTGTATAGCCACTGTCTACCGGCCGAGAAACGCAGGTCTTCGCCCTCAAGTACGGCTTGATACGTCTAAACTCTGCCGGATAGCGCTCAACGCTGCTAACATCGACAAAAAGCGAAGGCCGATATATCGGCGACGCTGACGGGATCGCAGACGATAGAACCATTCATCTAAATGGCAGGGGGGTGGGGGTGACCAGCATACCGACCCCTGATTTTGTTAATTCTCTTCCACTCCTGAGTGGAGGAGGTAGTATACGACAAAGAAGACATAGGAGTCAATGCGTGCCTGATGTAAAGATCGCTGGCGAATGGCTCTAGTTTAATTTCGGTCAATAAGGTTCGGAGGAGATGGGTTCTGGCGGAACCGTGCACGAGCCATTTTATAGGGCAATGCTGAGAGATGGGTTCTATGTTGGTATAGACACGACGACCCGGTCTTAGTAACTAAGAGGGGTTTGGCAATGTTGAAGCATTAGACAGAAAAATGAAGGAAGTCAAGTGCTATTTGGGGGCGAGGAGGGTATGGAGTGGAGTGAGATAAGACAATTAAGTGATTTGAGGTACAAATGATGGGTGCCATTCTGCTTAATAGTGTATAAGGGAAAGGGGGGATTTAGGGGCAATCCTACGAGAGGGAAATTGGTAACTGCTGAAGACTTTATTTAAAGGAAGAATCAAGGGGTGGAAAGAAGCTCACCTTCATTGTGGAGTCTCGCCACTGTCTTGATATAGGTCTCCTTATCGTGCTCGGGCAACGGGGCTCCGGTTTTCTCTTCCAGGTGTTCCAGGGTGCTTTGGGTCTTCCCGATCGAGTAGCTGTAACTTTCGTAGTCTTGCGTCTCCTTCTCGTGTTCCCACGGCTCCGTTTTCTGCAGCCAAAACAAAGGAACGTCACTGAGATGAAAGGCTATGAGTGAACCGGGTTCCAACTTAGGCTAGCCACCTATTCGGCCCACGGGTGCTGTGTTTCCTACGACGCGCGACTATGACTACAGTAATGGTACCCCCCCCCCCCACACACACATATACCACATGAAGAAGCATTAATATTTCATTAAGTTCAAATTAATAGGCCCCATTGAAGGGATACATAAATGCAACCCCTGCGAGGGAAAAATGAGGGGGGGGGGGCTGTATTAACAAGGTTAACAGACCTGTCATATGCTCTTAGTAATTTTGACTTATGACCATATGACCTTCAAAACTTTCAATAATTCCCGGACTAACCTTGGGAAGACCTTGGCAATTATATCATTCGAAAGAGAATGTAAAACAACATTAGGGTTTCAAATTTAGTTAGAATCGACCGAATAGTTACGATGTTATTGCCAAATAATTCCAAGACTAACCTTGGGAGGACCTTGGCAATAATATCAATCGAAAGAGAATGTAAAACAACATAAGGGTTTCAAATTTCGTTAGAATCGACCTAAGTTGCGGTGTTATTGCCAAAAAAACTCATTGGAAAGTAAAACGGTTACCATCTGACCGACCGACCTATGGACAAACATAGTAACTTATATAAAAGTAAGTTTTAATGGGTGGGTATCGCTAGATGCATTGATGAATACCGACCACACATTGAGAGAAAAAGGGTCGAACCCCTTGACGCTTCTTTAGTCATAATTCAAAGGGTTAATCCAATCTACCATGAGGATTTGACCCAGGGGTCAAATCGCAAGTCAGGGCAAGGTCTTCAGGTTCTTACCAACGACTCATTATAGATGACCGTCAGAAGGTAGAAGCAGTAGTCCAAGTTCTGCGAACTCAAAGGGCAACGATCCGCCACGAGTGTGAGGACTCTCGTCTTCGGGTCGAAACGATCTCCCACAAGGCGTAACAGTTTGTCTTCAGCGTGGGCGTCGAGGGCTAAATTATCGATGTTGACCTTTGAAGGGGAATCAGACTTGAATCATGTTTGTGACAAGTTACAAACAGCAAAAAAAAAAATACAAAAGCTTGCAACAAAATGTTTTTTGGAGCCACTATTAGAAAAAATGAGGTTGCTTATGGATTGGCGTGGGTGAGGGTAGGAAGTTATTGAATGGGAGAAATCAGTTTTTAATCACATGACTTGGAAGAATTTTTCTTTTTATT
Source organism: Ceratothoa steindachneri (assembly GCA_963969495.1). NCBI lineage: Eukaryota > Metazoa > Arthropoda > Malacostraca > Isopoda > Cymothoidae > Ceratothoa > Ceratothoa steindachneri. The sequence continues at coordinate 30,205,114 of OZ018327.1, forward strand.
CATACCCGGAATTATGAGACTGCAGTCTAGAAGAGGAAAGACAATGTGTGGAAGCAAATATGTGAAAATATAATTATGAGACTGCAGTCTAGAAGAGGAAAGACAATGTATGAAAGCAAATATGTGAAAATGTAATTATGAGACTGCAGTCTAGAAGAGGAAGGACTGTGTGCAAACAATTTGTAGAATACTAAACGAAGATATCTGCCAAGTGAGAGGCTGAAGTATATACACACACATTTTTTCGGTGCATGTACGTATGGGACTAAGTCATGATAGGGGTAGCTGGACCAGGAATTCGTAAAGAACTCAAAGAATTCTGTTATGGGAGAGGTTGTTACGGAACCCATCCAATTAATTCGCGTGGAGGTGTGACCATTTTTTTTTTTTTTTTTAAAGGGGCTATCTGGCGACTGCCGACTTAGGCATAAGTCGCCGTAAAAAACAGCCTAGTTCTAGGCTACTTTAAAAAATTAAACAGAAAACAATAAAAAGAAATAACAATAACAAAGCAATAACAAAAACAATTACAAAAACAACAACAACAATTAAATCGGGTTAAATAAAAGGGAGAAGGCCGGCCTCCCCCAAAAAGTCAATAAGTCCACCAGTCAAAGTACACGCACTCGTCCCGAGCACAAGGGACAGGCGGTAGCGACCCCGCCCATCCCGGTACCGGGACAGGTGTCGTGCGCGAAGATCACCCAGACTGGGACATTCGACAAGAATGTGCCGAACAGTCTGGGGGACGACGCAGTCGTTGCAATAGGGCGCAGGCGAGCGCTCCATCAGATAGCGATGCGTCACACGAGTGTGTCCGATTCGGAGACGACAGAAAGCAACCTGAAGCCGCCGCGGCATTGGGGGATAGGTCCATGGGAACAGTCGCGGCGCAATGGCACGCAACTTTAAGTTCCCTTCGACCGTCTCCCATCTTCTTTGCCAAGCAGTCCGAAGAGCTGCCCGTATTCCTGCCATGTAGTCGGTGTGAGGAAGAGCGAAACGCTGGTCCGGTCGCAGAGTCCTCGCGGACTCTTTGGCGCCCTCATTCCCCGCAATTCCTACATGTCCAGGAACCCAGCAGAAGATAATCTCGACATCTGCCCGGCTCGCCAAAACCGTGGCGTCACGGATATCGCGAACCAGGGGATGCGGAGATTCCAATGCCCCGAGAGCACTCAGGGCGCTTTGTGAGTCGCTATAGATCACAATCCGGTCTCCGAACCGGGCACGTCGCGTAATCTCCCGTACCGAGTGGTGTATTGCCACCAGCTCGGCCGTGAAGACAGACGCAGCGCCTGGTAGAGCCCCGCTGACTTCAAACAGAGGGGATACGGCGTGGAAGCCGACCCCCTCTTGGGACTTGGAGCCATCCGTATACACTGGCACGGGGGAGGTGTGACCAGATTAGATGTGTGGATTGTGAGGGAGATATGTGGTGAGAGAACATATTTAAAAGATGGAGATTACAGACATTTGCATTACGTGAGAAGAACATGAAAGGATATGACGAGTTTGTGTTGGATGGAATGCGATCAGATGTGAAAATACTATTGGTAGGAGGAAAGAAGGGGTGGGTATTTAAGTGATTGGAAGGATGCACTGGTTGGGTATGCATATGTGGAGTTGAGATGAGGCTATGAATATAGTTTATCAACATTATAAGGATGTTTGCCTTTTTGAGCTTATCTGGCGGCCGATAATAAAGGTCAGTATGACAATCGCTGGTGACCCCGAGGACACTAGGGGCTGGGCCACTTCGAGGAGAGGTGTCAGGAAGCATTATGTTTTTGACACCAGGGGGACATGTTCCACATCGAGGGTACGTGGATATTGATACCCATCAGCAGGATTCCTTGGAAGAGAACGTGTGCGTTGTGCTTCGAAGACAGGAGGAAAGAAAGCAGTGTTGTAATTGGCTGTGTGGTGAGAAGTGCAAGATCTACCCACCCGAATACAGGGGGTGAACACATCGCGTCCACCGATTGGTAGTCGGATCTCTATCTGCGCTAACGTTGGGAGACCAACGCCGTATCTACTCGGCTCTAGAAAGAGCTCTAGCCAATGAGGGTGCTTTTACAGACTGTAATTATAGAAGTAAAGCTGACAGAGAGGGTCGGGATGTTGCCGTCTATAAGTCCCAGGGACCAGGTGGAATATCTGCTCCCTCCGACCGCTCAATAGATTAAGCCTGTGCCTTAGGACCCGTCAACGTCACCACAAGTGGTGTGGGGGGTGGCCTTTCTGTGAGGCTGTTCCGAGGAACCGGGTTAGAGTGGAGCGAGGCCGTTGCATGCTGTAGGAATATTATAGCACACTCTGTGCTAGCGGTCTATACAACAGGAAGTGGGAGTTCAATTGCAGGATACATCCAAATGGGTTGGTCACATTCCAGGATTACCCATTCAGGTGGAGTGGTCCTTATCCAGGATTGGCTCCAGGCGGGGGTGTTATACCCACCACTACACAACACTTCTTCTCTTGCCCCTATAGGGTGGCTAGAGTGGTAAAAAAAAAGGTCTTACCTGCTAGCCACCTCGGGAGTAACGTGGAACGGGTGGTGAATGGAAATGAAAACGACCATCGGTTGATTTTTGTAGGAGATATAAACTGATGTGTGGTAGAGCGAGAGAGTGTAAGTAGCAGGGGTTGTCGGAACACGTAAGGAGAATGAAAATGGTACCGGGTTTCCTTGCTTTCTTCCTTCCTCACCTCTTCTCATCCATACACCGAGCAGTTGCACCTTACACAGCACAATCATTCCATATAATAGTCCCATACCTTACAGCTTTCACATCAAATAAATCCAACAGTGTATTCTTCCTTACTAGGCAGAACAATCATGCTTTTTAACTTCTTTGTCCTATCCATTTGTATTTATGTACATCTTTGTGCTCAAAGTGTTAGTCACACACGTTCCTTTCAACAGAAGGACCTTATCGCTATTCTCCCTTTAGGGAGGGGGGGGGGGGCATCAGACTTTGGAAACCCCAGGGATGGCCTCAACCACCTTCTGGGTATTTGCCTACTGTAAGTCTGACCCGGTGGAGGCTGGCCTCTTCGTTTTTTGCAAAAGTGGTGGAGGAGAGGGAACCCTGGTTTAACCAGGTCGGGAAGCGAGCCAGTTTTGCCATTAGCCTTGCCATGGTGGTGCGTGGGGGTAGGTATAATCCGCACAAAGGTTCCAAATGGGCGTGGTAGCTACCGTGCTCGTAGGCCTGGATGGCCCAGGAGGAGAGGGCGCTTTCTTAACTCGATAGGCGTAGGATATCCTGGATCGGGCAGGGCACAACAGGACACCTTGGTTTTGGTCCGCAGCCAGGACCTTCTCCTCAAATAGATAAGTCAGAGTTAGTTAGTTATCCTCTTTAGCGTCTTTTCAGTCTCGCTTCTGCGAGGTAAGACGTGCAACGGTGGACCGCCATTCCCCTCTATCCAACGCCATCTCTCTCCTCAGAGTGCTTCTAGGAAGCAGGGTGCGGTTCCCGACAATTCACACACTTGATCTTGTACGATAAACTTTATCCCACAAGGCCTTGGAGCAGTTGACACAAATTTCGGGTGGCCCCAACTTGGCACGCCATGTTCTATTTGTATGGCCGAAGCGGTGGCAGTGATAACACTTCCGTGGAAATTGCACCAATTCCTTAATGCGGTAGCAATATAAACCGTCTCGCACGGACTCAGCCAGATAGTCACGATCGAAAGTGACGAAGAGTGCAAGGCAGGTGGTTGAGTGCAAGTCTCTCGAGGCCAGTCTTCCTGTGTCCTCATAACACACTCGACCTTAACCGTTCGTGGGCGGCCAGTATTTTTGTGGTCTTTAAGGAGTAATCAAAGAGTTCACTCGAATAGATTACTCCTTTCACGAAGCTAATGATAGTGTGTGGAGTCACCTGTACAGGGAAGTCGACAGCCTCGAAAATGGCGGGTAAACTCTCGATGAGGGGCCCCGACCTCGACAAGACTCCACTACCTAATGACTTTTTTATAACGACTTTGCCTCCTTCGCCCGAGTCATCCTGGTCACCTGCCGAGTAGGCAGGGAACCCATACCATCAAGGGAACACCCAAAGAGGAAGAACCCTTTGTTCTCCTTTTTTTCGGGGGTAGAGCGGGTTGTGTCCCCCCCCCCCACGAAGTCGGACGGGCTAGCCTGTCTTGTCCTCTGCTAAAATGTGGAGAAAGCGGTCAGGAAAGATCCTACCATAGATACAGGGCCCGATATGGTAGCTCCGTCTTCCCTGAGAAGAAGGGGTTCTGTTAGAATTAACCTTGAATTCTTTACCACACTTTCACACCTGTGCAAGAGGGGTCCTAGCATTGAGTGTTAACATATATACCCACCATGAAGAAAGGCGGGAGCACTACGAAATGGAGCTTGGCCCTCGCCCAATGAAATTCAAGCACTGAGAAATCGTTCAGGCAGTCTCACAGTCGGCCGACCGGCAAGGAAGCGAAAGGCGAGCAAAATATCAGCCGTTCGATGAATACAAACCAAGCCTGCGGCCATGAGGGGCAGAACTCAACGGCCTCATAAACCAACCTAAACTCAAATGTGGAGCACCCTGCTTGATCCAAGGACCGCCGAAGTGGCTTTTCACCCAGGTGGCATTAGCCAAACAAATATTTAAATGGGGAAGTGATGGCTGCTATTGAGGTCGGCGACCACTCCGAACACAAAGTCGGTATGTACATCAGGAGAGCACAGGTACAGGTTGAGGCATGAAAGCACACCAGTTTAAGATAGTGATATGTGAATATTTACACATTAAGGACACCTATCGAGGACTTTGTTGGTCAGCATTTCTTTTAGTGGTGGAGGGGGAGATGGGACTCCATTATTACTTCCCTCCTTTCAGGGGGATAAGTTTAGAAATGCCCAGGGGATGGTTCACTCCCAAATTCCTTGGCTTTACTTATATTGGATATCATATGTAGCAGAGGCAACCTGGCTACAACTGTAATCTGGATGATCATGTCTCCTCCTGGCCCCCAAAACACCCCTTTGTAGGTTTTGTACACAGATAGCACTAATAAGAGCAGTTGGACCATTTTTTCTTGAAGTATCAGAAGTGATGAAGATACAAAGCTGTGTAAAGAGCAACGCACCCGAACCTACGTTGTCCTAAAGGCAGGTCCCAACTTTATCAAAAGCCTACCTGAAGCAAAGGGGCCCCAAGAGAACCCCCAAGGTGGAGATTAGATGAAGCCCAAAAGAGGAGAGAACGAGAAGCCCTGAAGAGGAGATGACAAGAGAGGAGCTCAAAAGAAGCTTCAAGCATAAGATCGCGAGAAACCTCGAGGACTTTACTTTCCGGCCTCTCTACCTCCTTTCTGCGAGGCGAGCGTCTCTTAGGAAGGCCACCACGCCCCCTGGGAGGAGGGGATCTACAGGTCTCTTAGGGGGAGGGGGGGCTGTAGAGAAACCCCGAGGATAATACCACGGATAAGCCCTGAGGAGGAAATTCGCCGAACCTACCTGAAGCGATACTACCCTCGCCTTGGGGTCCCTGATGGAGGGCGAGGAGTGGAGGTAGGAGCTTCGGGTCACGACCACAGGGTAGTGGTAATTTTGAGCCTCCTCCGTCTCGAGCTCTTTAGGCCACTGGGTACAGAACCCTGAGGGAAAAGACACCGGGTCATCATCTAAGGTAACCCATCCATGTGTCCTAACCAGCCGATAAGGATCATTGTGCTCCCCACCCCATCCCAGCCATCATTCACCATGACTGCAAAAACATCAGAGTTCAACATGAGGAGTCAATGCCCCAGGATGGGACCCAGAGGAAATGTCACTGTGGCACCAAATGTCACCAGGAATGGGTGCAAAAAAGGTTGAGTTGTTGTTTTGGTAGTTTTTACATGTTTCGGTAATCCCATCCCCTCAATGTTTTGTATATTTGTCCACTATGTGTTTTGGTAGCTTTTACCACTACGTTTTGGTTGTTTTATCAGCGTCTGATGCCCATCTCAGACTCATCCAGTGACTAAACATGCCCAATGAGGTTTAACCGGATGGTAAGATGCACTGCTTAATGCAAATGGCTGGGCATTAGCATATCTCAATCAAAGGTGGATATCCCAATCTTATAACAATCATCCAACACATTCATGGTATTATTATAACTCAGTCTATCCTCATACATGGAGGCAATTATATTCACCTATGATGGGCAGCAAATACCATGGTGGTGGTAATCCCACTTCCTACATCACAAACTACCCTCATCAGCAGCGACAGCTTTAGCACAATGCAGGGCTGGCATGCATCAATGCCACTACCGGCATAACTGGCGTGTACTCGACAACCTCGCCCATTACCACTATTGTGCATCTCGCTCGTAGGGAAAAAAAATTCGGTTGGAGCTTCCAGGCAAGTGATCCTTATGTAAGCTGTCATTTTTTATGCCACATGGAAAGACATTATGGGAATTCTTCTTGCCACTAGACTATAACTCAAATATATTTGATTGCTATCCACTGGAAATTGCTACTGAGAAACTTCCCCACATCGGGAAACAGCCTATCTGGGAGACTTGCCAACAGGAAAATTCCTCAGGAAAAAAATGCCAGTCAATTCTCTTACAGGTTAGGTCAGAATATATATATTTTTTTTTAACTAAAAATTTTAGATATTGTAACCTAACCCCTGGGAGAAGTGAGTGGTAGTTCTCACATGGGAAATTATTCTGTGGTAATTTTTCCACTATTAAATATCCCAAATAGGGTTACCTAATGCAGAGAAATTTCCCAGTGACAACCTTCCTTACAAATTTATGTTCGCATCTATTAGGTTGGCAGCCTCGACAAAATCAACCAACCAGAAAGGTTTCTCCCAGACATCCAGCATCCCATATAAGTTTTCTCTCAGTTGTAGTTATAATGAGTATGTTGTGAATTTGTGTTAATCTGTGTCTGGCGCATGGTGGCAAAAGTAGATGTAACAGTCCTACAAGTACAGTTTGTGTTTAATTTGGGTTGTGACTGCACCAGACAGAGCCTTGCCAGGGTGACTAGTGTGATATGGGAAGGTTTTTTGGGGGGTTATCTGATGGAAAATGGCATGGGGGGAGCTTGGACACTGTGGTGTGTGGATTGTTTTGTGGGTAATGGTGGCATGGAAATGGGGAGGTGGGATTCCTACACCCTTCTTAGAGCCCTAAATGTTGTAAATTGAATAAAATATATTTTGTGTTTAACAATTAATCTATTCACATAAAAAAAACCCATAAGAAAACGAAAACATTAATTCCGATTTGAGTGAAGTTAAGCCTCATCAAGTATAACTAGTCAATGAATGGGGTTCCTGGTCAACTATGCATAGGCACTTCATTGTTGCGACTTATGGTTCAGATCACACATTAAACTAGATGCCTACTGAAGGAGGTCTCAGCAAGGGTGCAAGTTTGATAAAAAAAAATACCTCCCCCCCCAAAAGAGAAACAAGTTCGTATCCCTGAATGGTATATACAGAATCCTTCATCATTCTAAGCCATCACATATCCTGTGTTGGACATAGGCCTACCCCAGCAAGTTCCAAAGCTTTGATTCTGTTACACTTGTTACCTAGGAGAAGCTACACATTCTCCTGGCCTGAGTGCAAATTAGTGAAGCTCCATCACTGGGTTGACTTGACCTCTCTGACGTGGTCATAGGAAGTTGTTGTGATTCTCCCTCATTCCTTCTTTTTCTGACTCTCCCCTAAACTCTCTGTCTAGGCTTAAGGACATGCCCAGCTACATCATGCCATGTCAGCAGAGAGGCTTTGGAACCTATATAAACAATGTCCTTTAACGTTCACAGGTCTCAAAAGACCACGACTTAGAGGGGTCTTGGGCATTGGGGGCACAAATAATGGGAAGATCGGTTTTCACCCCAATAACCACTTCCCTGGGTGTTAGGGTCTGACCACCTCCCAGGGGCCGTTTTCTGGTACATAAGGCTGCTTGTGGCGAGCGGGTTGAGTATCCAGTTGGCTACAAGGCCAACTAATGTCTCGGGTCCGGTATCTTGGTCTGCCACAACAGATATTCAGATCTTGGCCATCCTGTGATTAGTATGCAGGATATAGACTTTTCATTTTCTATTCCAGTGGTCGTAAATTTACAGTCTTGTATGTGTTGGTTGGTTAAGCAAAATTTCAGACAAAATTCATCTGTGAAACCTCAACCAACTTTGGTGTTGGGTTGGGCGAGTAATTTGACAGCATCTTTGGAGGTGTCCTCGGACAGCTCCACCTCTGAAGAGGTGGCCCTCCCATCTGCTTTCTCAAGGGCCCCTCCAACCTCATTCAAGCGAAGAGGGGGTTTACACCTTTCCTGTCTATAGTTGAGCTGAGTTTCTCCTCAACCCCTTCTTCGGAGCGGACGACTCTACATAAGTACCAGCGGAGCCCCCCTCTTTGCCTTTCTCAGGGGTCCACCAAGAAGACTGAGCAGACGGATCAAAATCGACCGCTTCCGGTGAGAGCGGCTCAACAGGGCCTAGGGGCTGGCGGCCTCCGTTAGGCCGTGCCTGTCACCGTCATTGACCAATGTGTCCGTACCTTGTTAGGGGCTGGCATGCCTGCTACCCTTTCTTTCCCAACAGGAAAATAAAAATTCTATTGCTATTTACTAAATCCCCCTTGAATCACCTAACAAACCTTAGCCAATTTCAGACAAGTAGAATTCAGGTTCAACAATGCTTCTTTACCATGATCCTAGCAGGCAAGGCTAGTTTTTTTCAGTTCTAGCCACCCTGTAGTGCAAGAAAGAGAAAAAGAGTTGTAGGGTGGTCAGTGATTCCCAAGTGGATAAGACATGACCACCACACCTGGATGCAATCGTGGAGTGGGCCCACCCCCACTTGGACACATTCCATGTGAGGTTAAGTTGCAATAGAACCTCCACTTCCTAGCTCTTGCATAGACCGCTATAAAATCCCCACAGCATGCAACAGCCTCCCTCCACTCTAACCTGACCCTCAGGACACTCCCACGGAAGGTGTGGCCCCACTTAATTGTGGTAATGTGGTGTCTACAGACAGCGCAGGCTGTAAAACCCCTGAGGCATTCTCCCTTAATCCCCCGGAGCAGTCAGAGGGAGCAGAGATTCCATCTGCTACCAGGAAACCATAAAACAACTACTAATACCATAATAAAGTTTCAATAAAGTTATTTAGTGAGTTATACAATCATGTGCCAAATAGACAGGTAGAATTGGAACTTGAGTGCGGTATAATCAAACACGAAAAACTTGAGAGAAGGGTCTGGAGGTGAAGAGTGAACGCGAAAAGGCTTTAGTTAAAATGTCTTAGATGAAACCAATGAATGAATTTTTGTTGTAAAACAAAAAATGGATCAATTCAATGTTTGAATGTTTTTAATGCCACACAAAATCCAAGAAATGTCTGCCACAACAAGAGAAACCATCATTCACAGTGAAACAAACAAAAGACATCAAGGTTTTACCACACTGAGATATTCAAGGATAGCAAACCAAGGTCCCACCACACATTACACAATAAACCCTCTAATCTCCTAAACACCATTCAAACTAGAAATCGATCCAGAAGAAACATCCTTCATACATTACACATGGCTCTTCCTGGCAAGGCCCCAATGTGGTTACCACTCAAAATTCGACACACACAAATACCAACATAGTTGCCGACACCTGGAACCCCACACAGCTAAATACATTCTCACAACTCAAGACAAAATCTACAGACAGTGCTGGATTCTTTGGAGAACCTTACCCCTGTACCAGGTCTCAGCTAAAAAAAACCCCCTCAAAATAATAAGTTGTTACATACAGTAAATAGAAAATTAGAGCAAAAATATTACTATGTTTTGGTTGTAGAAATACGAGATAAATGAACTTGATAGGAAAACAAGCTAAAGAAATATATAAAAAAAGATGCTCACTTTTAAGTGCTTCACATTGGTTTTTAATGACTGGCGGCGTAAGGTGTAAAAAGTTGGGGATTTTCATCAATTCAGCATTCCCCCACTTGTCTGGAGGGGGATTTGTACTATGGGGAATACCCATTCGTATGGGCAATGGCACTGTCGCAGGGTGAAATGATCTGATACCCGGCCACAGGCTGCCCCAGTCTTGAGTAACACTCTGTGCTTTCTCTCTGTGAAAAGAAATGAAGAAAAAAATATATATCACCATCAATACACACCACTGCTTGCATCAATGTATGCAATTAAACACAAAGTTTATATTTGTTGTGTATGTATGATATCAAATTTTCATTATTCTGGCATTATTTATAAAGACAACAAACGAGGTTATGAGTTCAAAATAACGGTTTTAGGCCTTTTTCGGATATTTTCCACTAATACTTCAGATTCTATGGGCTATACGGCTTCCAGAATAACACCATTCAAAAGGCAATCAAAAGTTGTCTCATTGGATCTTCACAATGAAGGAACATTATGTGTAAGATCATTTCATTCAATCAGAGATCATCCCTGGGTAAAAGGCCTCAAGTAAACCCATATACAAAGCTCCCTTCCATCCATCCATGAGCTCTTCTTGCTCTTAAATACTCTAATGGACTTCCAGCTGTTGCACACCTGGAAACTTGCTTTATTATCCTTTTCATAAATCTACTCTCATCTTATCTACTACCATTCTTCTACCTATCTTGCCCCTAAGTTGGGACAGTCATATAGACTAAGTATCCATGAACTACATTAGATTGGATGAAGTTCTTCCAAAAGTCCACCACTCGGGGTTTTATATTTGGTCTTGGGTGTGTTTTTTTTTAAAGTTTGGGTGATCCCCTCTAGCATGGCCGAGGGGGCTGAGCCAAATGGGGCAATGAAAACCCTATCTTTAGGCTAAAAATAAATGATAAACAAGGGCATAATAAGGTGGTCCTTGGGTGGAAACACCCTCAGGGACCCAAGCTGGCAATCAACAATTTATTTTTAAAATTCAAATAGTAAAGACAAGGGCAGCTTCCTCCAAAAACCATCACACTACAATATGTTGTACAGGACCCAGCCCACAGGACAAGCAGTAGCAACCGCTTTAGTAATGATAATGAAATGTTATTTTCTATTCTAGCAGGCATCAACAAGGGCACACTTGCCCAAATAAAACAAGCTCAATTAAGAGCCTAAATTATCTATATATAAACTAAAAAAAAACAATAAAAAAAAACAAGGTATGCTAAAGAGTCCTAGGAGAGCCTGCCTTCATCAGTGACCTAAGTGGGCGAATAATTAAATTTTTTAGAGGCACATTTTTCTTTTTGGTTTAGCACCCATCTGCAAATAATTTATAAAGAAGGCTATTGATTAATGTTCTGACCACAATAAGTTGCACATTTACTTCACACTCAAACATAAAATCCTAACAAATTTCTTCAGTAGTTATTGTCAGAGAAAAATAAACAAACCTGGCAGGTTTAAAAAATTTTTCATTAAAATTCTTGGGAGGAGTTTTGGGACGCCTTTTCTTAATCAACTCCAAAACACGAAACTGAGTTTCTTTACCTAAAATATATATACATAACATTTTAGCAGAAAAACAAGTTACTCCCAACTGGGGATTTTCATATCCAAAGCTAATATCTAAGTTAGATTTATTTAAAAGTAAAAAAATGCTAATACCAGAAAATCTTATATTTATGCAAGAAAGAAATTGGAGATAAATGATCGCATGAGACAAGAAACCCAGTTTTTTTAAAACGCAAGAAAAAAGGACATTGGAAGATAAAAATGATCACAGAGAGCAAAGGATAGCTCAATTAAGGCAATCCTTAATAGGAAGACAGGAATAATGGTAAAGGAAAAAAAATTGAAATATCCTGAATGGTAGTCAAACTCGAGTCTCCTGATTGCCAGTCAGTTGCTTTACCACTAAGTTACCAGACGCAGCAAACTAAACCTACCTAAAGCCTCACCCTAGCAAACCTAACATCTCCCTAGGCTAGGTTAGATATATACTATGAAAATTCCTTGAAAGTAGCTTCTTGCCTGGGGATATATGGGTTTGATAGCATCATGCTTTGGGTAGTTTGATTTACTGTGCATGGTAGCTTAGTGGTAAATCAACTAACAGAAAATTGGGAGACCCAGGTTTAACTACTGGTCAGGATAGTTCACTTTTCCCCATTAGCCTTATTTTAGCCTTATGCTTGTCTTCTCATTAAGGATTCCCTTAATTGAGCTCTCCTTTGCTCCCTTGATCATTTTTTTTTCTTCAAATATCCCTTTCTTTTGCCTTTAAAACTGGTTTCTTGTCTCATATGCTCATTCACATACAATTTTCTTTTTTATTGTACTGCACACTTTATGCCACCTTTGCCTTCAAAATGTTTTGATAGACATAAATTAAATATGACAAAAGCCCTGTGATGGTTGGTACCACACACAGGCCCAAGTATTTGTTTTTCTTTTCTTTGTATTTATTAAAATTTGCTCATTGTGATGACTTTCGAGGCCAGTTTTGGTAATAATAACCGACTAATAATGAGTAAAAGTTATAAAAAAATTCCATTAATACAATGTACTGTTAGAAAAAGCACCAAGACCAACAAATACCGCTCTCCCACAGATTGGGGGTCATAGCGCAGCCATACTTATAAAATTACCCACTCTCTCTGACCCTTTCTATACCCTATTAATCACAAGGCCACCCATTATTTGGTCCATGTCAAATGGCTCTTCATACTCCTGGAATGCTATGTACCGTCCTATCTCATTCAGTCAGGGTGCACCCTAGGTCAGGAGACCTAAAGCCTACCCCCCTCTCAGGGTGTGGGTTTAATCCCAGCAAGTGCAAACACCAAACTTTCAATGACATAACAAACCACACACCTTTTGGCAGTCACAACAAAACTTACCCCATCACAACACCTTTACCCTTTCCCTCCCCATCTTCACAACACAAAATACACACTCTCTCCTCTATTCCAGAACCCTGCTGATGGAGAACTTGTATCCCTAATGCGGGCACTCATAATCACATACCCAGATGTAAGTATTATACAGGTACCTGTATCCATATACCTGTGATGAGGAACTATGAAGGGATATATGATTAGTGACTCGTATCAACTGGCCCTGGTGTCTTCAGGTTTGTCAGTGAGAGTCGTCCTGACCTTTATGTATATTTTATTATTTGGTTGGGGGATCTCACCCACAATGCAAGGGACGGATGGTGTAAATTACTACTACTATTTTTATGGTCTTTCAAACCTTTGCACAATGTCGTAGAATGACTCCCGACGATATACCATATATCACTATTCGTTGAGGGAACTTCCTTAATTATCTTTAGAGTGCGTTTTTACTGTCTGGCGGCCGATATTATGTATCTTCAAAATGGCTTAAGAAGTGGAACTAAGCTCAAGGATAATAATATTGCTATCATTAATAAAATAGAGTTTTATTAATAATAACTATCAGCAAACACAAAAACGGAAAATATTGACAAACAGAATGGAAAGGGTCGTGGAGACTCGGGCTAATCCAAGGATTTAAGGGATCAAAAAAGGTAAAACAAATATGGAGTTAAAGAGATGGGATGGTTTGATAAACCATTTAAAGCACAGGATAGAATTGACAAATAAGGGATCAATACTCAAAAGGTGACGCTTGGCTTACGTAACTTCATTAGGGTGCATTGGAAGGTACTTGAAGGAATATTCGGTCCGCTGGCGAGTTCCAGCCGAAGGATGGGGATAAAAGGATCCTGACGTGGCGTCTTGGAAAGGAGAACCGTTACTCGACGAACGGCTTGACGAACAATGGCTGTTCTAGGTTGTTCTCTTCTGAACAAAGGGGTGGATGAGAACCGTCTCTTGTCTACGGGCTCAAGAACAATGGCTGTTCTAATGTTGTTCTCCTTTGAACAACAGGGGGGGTGAGAACCGTTTCTTGGCGAAGGGCTCAAAACGAACAATGGCTTTTCTAATGTTGTTCTCCTTGAACAACAGGGGGGGAGATGAGAACCGTTTCTTGGCGAAGGGCTCAAAACGAACAATGGCTGTTCTAATGCTGTTCTCCTTGAACAACAGGGGGGGATGAGAACCGTTTCTTGGCCAAGGGCTCAAAACGAACAATGGCTGTTCTAATGCTGTTCTCCTTGAACAACAGGGGGGGGGATGAGAACCGTTTCTTGGCGAAGGGCTCAAAACGAACAATGGCTGTTCTAATGCTGTTCTCCTTGAACAACAGGGGGGGATGAGAACCGTTTCTTGGCGAAGGGCTCAAAACGAACAATGGCTGTTCTAATGCTGTTCTCCTTGAACAACAGGGGGGGGATGCCTTGGGGACTTGGCGTCACTAAAGGCTCGAACCTTTGGCACTCAAGGAATATTGTCCTCCTTCTGGACAAGTGATGGTGAATCTCGAGGTCGAGGTCCCTTGGCGCACAAAGGGAGAGAGGGTCGTGGTGATGTTTCGCGGCGAAAATCTGGATTTCCAATCTGATCTTAGTGGTAAAGTTTCCATATAAATAGCCAGGACATCTCCTTGGCGTGGGGGAGAATGGGGTGGAAGCTTCGAGGGAACGCACAGCTGGGCCGGAGAAAAATGCCTTATCTGTCCATAAGCCTAACTCGATCTGGCGAGGTCGGCGTATGGGGGCGAACGATAACCTCCTTGTTTAAACATTGGCGTCCGGTAGCTGTTGATAAGACTCCAAGCCTCGAATCGAAGATGCACATGGGTAGCCTCATGGTTTTAACTAAAATGTGATAGAAGTTGAAATTAACTCATTCTATCACACACAAGTTTATTCTCATACGCCCATACAACTTTAAATGACTCATAGTCACAACTTCATTCACACAATTAATCTATTTTGCAGTCATTCTTGTCTACCCTTTGTCTCTATCAAAATACCCATTTTCACTCCTCTTATTTGAGATTGCTCCTCCCCTTTCCATCCTATAGTTTCATTTCCATACATTGGCAGCTTTTTATAAATTTCTTCCAACAGCTACTAAAAATACAAATAAAAACAGCTACCAAAAATACAATTTATAAAAACAGCTACCAAAAATACAAAGAAAAAAATAATGCCAAAATTAAAAATAAGACAAACTATTCAACTACAAAACAAAAATGATGATGAGAGGCACTTTGATATGTGCCCCAAATGGAGCCAAAAGGGATGGGTACTCCCCGGGGATGAATGGATGAAATAAGTGAGAAGAGAGTTGCTAGAGAGTGGAAAAAAAAGAAGGTCAAATCAAAATGAACAGAATAAAGCCCAGATAGTCTCAATCCAGTATGAGACTTCCAAGGGCAATGAAGCTGGAAGAACTTACCGCTCCTCCGGGTATGAGGTTTGACAGTCTACTTAGGCCACCCACTTGTAAGATTGACAGTATAGAGCTCGCAGCAATGAGATAGTGCCTAAAGTGTTGAGGTCCCTTTTATATGGTGAGTGGAGGCAAGTCACTAATGATGAAGGAGGTCCTAACTCCTCTAGAAACTCAATAATCATAACACAATCCAATGTGCAGAAACCAGCCCCTCATCATGGTACTGCAAATGAAGCTCCCCCAGAGTAGAATATTCAACCAGAAAGGTTCAGGGAGAGACTATCAGATGGCGCTGCATCCCACAAGTGTCCCCAATTCAGAGAGAACAGAAAATGACTTGACAATGTCAAGGCAGTGAGAGGCTTATGGGAAGAGTCAGGGCGCAGTGAGACCAATAAACTCATCTCCCATCTTCTTTGCCATGCAGCACAGAGGGCTGACTTGATTCATGCCATGTAACCAGAGTTGGAAAGGCAAAATGACAGTATGGTTACTCAGTCTATACAGACAGCTTGGCTCTCTCATCAGCACACATGTTCCCAACTATCCCTAAAAGTCCAGGAACTGAGAAGAGCACAATCTTGACATCCTCCTGGCTTGCAGTAGCCATGGTGTCACAGATACTGTGAACAAGAGGATATGGAGATTCCATTGCATCAAGGGCACTTAGCACTCTCTGTGAGTCACTATGAATAACAAAACACTGCCCAACCAAGGCATGGCATGTAATCTCACATAGAGTGGTATATTGCGACCAACTCGGCTATTAAGATAATGATACAGCACCAGGAAGGGCCATGTCAACTTCAAAATAATGATACAGCACCAGGAAGGACCACATCAGCTTCAAACAGAGGGGAGTAGCCTAGAAGCCAGCATCCCCTTCAAACTCTTAGACTCATCGGTTATAGTGGCATGGTTCTGGTGTGACAAGATGCATCCTCCAAGAAATATGAATGCAATACTCTGCTGTGGAGGCTTTGGGAGCAGAGAGATGGTGTCAAATTTTCAAAGGTGGAATCTCCAGGGTGGCATCCTCAAGAACACTGGTCCAAGTTACACCAAACCCTCAAAGGCGTTTCTGCTCCATGAATTTGAAATGTTTAGAATATTTTTACTGAAGCTAGAAAAAATGAAAATGTGTGGAAGAGAGCCTCAGATTCTCCTGTAGGCATTGGGGGCAAAATGGAGGTATTCAGGGTGGGAGGATCATCATCCTGCAGTTAACCAGGGCAAGGTACCCATAATATAGCAGACATACCCCTGCAGCTGCATAAAAGGATAGCTAAGGAGAAGAAAGAGGGGAGGAGGGTAGTAGAAAGAGAAAAGGATGGGAAGAATGCACACATGTTAAAACTATCACTCTAACTGGTGGCAAGAGAGAGAGATCAACCACTCTTCCAAAGCCAGCCAGGAATGAATGGACAAAATCTCTTGAGAACTCCTATTAACAGGAGCATTTAATAGGAAGGGAACCATAGTATAATAGAAGCTTTATTCAAAGACTAGTTTCACACTGCTGGCATAGGCTCCTCTCCCGTGCCTGATGCTTCCAAGTGGGCTCTGATAACCCATCTCCTTTGTCAGACCTTTTCTTAGTTGATGAAGAGACACTCCGCAAAGGCTTCAAGGTTTTGAAGAGTGCCGTATAAAACTACTACTATTATTATTTATTATTATTATCATCATCATTGTTATCATCAGCATCCTCATTATTATTATGATTATATTTATTATTAAGCACAAAGAATTCCATCTTCAGTCTAACAATAATTTTGGACTCACAATGAGGGCTCTTAAATACCAAAAAATCTAAACATAAACCTAACTTTATCATTGTTCATAAATAAATAGGGATAAATAATAATTTAGTAAATTCAAACTGAAAATATTGAAGATAACCAAAACAATTAAACACCTATGTTGGGGGAACAAAGTAAAAGAGGCAAGGAAATCAGAAAATAGTCTGCCATTTCCCCCAAATACCAGGTGTATGGTCTACACAAGGGCAATCCCATGCAAGTACAAGAGTTTGATGGCATACAACTTCAAATTTCCCTCTGCCATCTCCAATATTGTTTGACATACAGCTCAAAGGGCTGCCTTAATCTCTGCCATATGTCAGTTGTGTCTTTCATCAGTGCCCTTGTTACCAGCAACACCTAAATACAAATAAAGGGAAAGATTTTTTTTTATTCAAATGTCAAATGTGGCATACTCATGACCATCATGAATGACATGGTTACTCAAAAAACCCATTAGCTTAATACTTAGGCTATATTTTTAAAAAAGGGGGGAAAAAACAAAAAACAAGAAACAAAACCCGCAAAAAATGGAAAGCTCCGCCGTTGTCAGAGTGAGTTCCTCCCTTCAGTGCCTAGGCTGTAGTGAGTATAGTGACTTATGCCCAAGTAGGTAGTCGCCAGATGGGCTCCTTGAAAAAAAAAACTCCAGCACCTGAGCATACAACCAACACCCAACAACTATGGTGGAGGAGACCTGCCTCCTCCAAAAATTCAACAATGTCAATCAGTTGTGCATGAATCTGTCCCTGAGTACAAGGGACAAACAGCAGCGACAACACTCATCCCACTATGAACTGGTAAAATGAGACACTTGAAATGAATATCTCTAAGTCTCAAAGCAGGGTTGGCAAAAAAGCCCAATAAAACCAGGGTTTTATTCTGGTTTTTTTTTCAAATCTTGGGGTTTTTCAAAAAAAACAAATGCTACAAGCACAAGAATAACATAGAAAAAGAATAGCCATCTCTATTTTTATAATAATAATTAATTAGTTTAATAATTATATTAAGGTAAGAACAGATCACTGATTGAGAATTATGGGTGGGTACCCATGATGGCCATAACCTGTAGAAGGAGAGATGAATTATGAGTCAGTATCAGAGAAATAACCTTAATTTGATACATATTTGTTTAAATTATAAACATAAATATGAATTTTGAATAAAATAATAAGTAGCATTCATTTCTTGAAAAAAAAGTAATTTTGACCCCCCACCCCCAAATGTTTTTTTTTTATTTGTCCACCCTATCTCAAAGACCCATGCATTCATCACAGTAGAGCGCATGGGAGCACTCAATCAAATGGTGGTAGATCTCAGGAGTGTGCCCAATTTGAAGATGATAGATGCAACCATGGGGCATTGGGGAGTTAGGACCATGGGAACAGTAACAGCACAACAGTGCGCAACTTTAGGTTCCCATCTACCATCTTTGCCAGGTAACTCAAAGGCATAACCTGATTCCTCTCATATAATCACTGTGAAAATGAGCGAAATGCTTGTCTAGTTGTTCAGTCCTCACACACCTTGGTTACTTGACTAGTGCACTCATTTCCTGCAATCCCTCTACATGTCCAGGAACTCGGGGAAGAAACAATCAACATCCCTCTAGCTCATGGTAGCCATGGCATCAAGGATAGCATGAGCAAACCCAGGGGTAGCCAGGGGGCTCTGTGAGTCACCATACATCACAATTTCTTCTCGAAAACAGGTCAACAAGAATAATCTCCCAAACAAAGTGGTGTATTGACACCAGCTCAGCCGTAAGGATAAAACCAGCACCCAGTAAAGCAGCGGGGACACAGCATGGATGCTGACTCCTTTAGGATTTGGAGGCATCCTTGTACATTGGCACAGAGCCAATGTGGCATGAAGCTTGAATGCAATACTTCCTGCACTGTGGAAGCTGGGGCACCCTCCAGGATGGCATCCTGGGAAGAATCAGAGGCGTCACTGACCAAAGTGTTACATTGAGGCAGGAGTTGCTGGTAATCTCAGCAACATAGATACCATTGAGGTTTGCCACAGATAGAATGAGAGCCATTGGTGACTAAAGAAGATGCTGAGTTGCATGTACAAGCATATAGCACACTACGCATGATGGAGAACAAGTGGAATCTCCCATGTATCAACAAGCAAGCTCTCATACTTAGTGAAGTGAGAACATCTTCCAGCAGCACCAAAAAAGATTGAAAGGTCATCTAATTGGTGAAGTGAGAACATCTTCCAGCAGCACCAAAAAGATTGAAAGGTCATCTACTTAATGCAGTGAGAACATTTTCCAGCAGCACCAAAAAAGATTGAAAGGTCATCTAATTGGTGAAGTGAGAACATTTTCCAGCAGCACCAAAAAAGATTGAAAGGTCATCTACTTAATGCCGTGAGAACATCTTCCAGCAGCACCAAGAAAGATTGAAAAGTCATCTACTTAGTGAAGTAAGAACATCTTCCAGTAGCACCAAAAAAGATTGAAAGGTCATCTACTTAGTGAAGTGAGAACATCTTCCAGCAGCACCAAGTTGATGCAGATGATTCTCAAGGCAAACTGAGGATATCCTTCTCTTATTCTCTTAACCAAAAGATCCCCTACCCGTAGGCTGAATTAATGATTTTGCAGAAACTACAATATGAAGATTGCGAGGTGTCCCATTGCATCAAATGTGGTGGATCATTTCCATGATACTAAATCACCATGTGGTATGATAGGCCTTCTCTAAAGTGAAAAACATGGTAGCATAGTGCTTTCTATGAAGGAAGGCCTTGCATACAGCATTTTCAAGTAGGAGCAGAGAATCTAATGTGAAGTGGAACTTAAAAAAGTTTGACTGTGCAGAAGACATGTGACCTTTGCTATCCATGTAGTAAACTAATCTAATATTTACCAATTTGTACTAGTAAGATGTCTTAGAAATTGGGTGGAAACTGGTCATGATAGGGTGCTCTCTCCCTGGCTTGTAAAAAGCAAGCATGGTAGCCATTCACCAGGAGTCTAAGAGGATACCCTCAGTCCAAATCCTGTTGAACAAATCTAATAGAAAAGCCATGCTTCACTCACCTATGTGTCAGCTAGGGTCAGTATCCTCGCATGAGGTGAGGGTAGAACATGACTTGCTTGGGTAAACAGGTTAAGGAAGGTTTCCCCACCTCTGGAGGTAAAATCCAGTAAGTGGACTTCAGTAAACCCACAATGTGTGATATAAGCTAGCAGACTAGCATCCCTATTTGAGAATGCAGAGAAGGCGGTCGCAAAATCTCCACCATGGATGCTAGTCTAAGATTGCAGTTTATCTTACTGGTGGATGAGTGGAAGGTACTGCAAGAACTTGCACAGAATTATTTTGACATGCCACCCCAACTCTGCAAGAGATGGTCTTCCCATTAATGAAGACATGTAAGCCCACCAAGAAGAGTGGTGGGCGTGCTTCAAAACATAGGAAACTAGCTCTCAGTCAACGAAATTCATCTACAGTACAATTGTTCGGGCGGTGCTTATATCGCATATGCAGTGGACGAATTTAATTCATTCCTGAAGGCCTTTGAGAACTGAAAAGTTCAAAAACTGAAACAATTTTTCCCATAGGAATCAATGTAAAATGGATTAATCCATTCCTGGATGCCAAATGATGGCTTATTCAAACTTTTACAACAGACATTTGACTGAAAGTTCCGGTTTATGCGTATGGGAGATCATATTACCTTCAAATTGATATCTAAATCTTTTCCATACGATAAGTAGTAGCGATTTTATATTCAATTATGTCTACTGGGTAAGGGTCATTTTCTCAATTTTTGGCCCTCGAGCGAAGGTTCCGCATCAATAACTTTGGTAATCTTTGGGAAAAGTTGAATTTTCATACACTGGCCTGAAGAACGTAAGTACCCGCCCCGCATCTAATGATATCTAATACTCTAAAATTTAGTTTTATTTTACAGGACAAACCTTGCCCAGAAGCTCAAAAATCGGGTCAAACATTTTAGCACCCAGACCGACTTAAACCTAATTTTCTCCCAAAAAGTTTCATCAGACACGTAAGGGATTTATACATTAAATAGAGATTAAAATATGCCATCTAACAGTGTATAACACATTACCCATCGCATGGATCCAAAATCCAGAAAAATCCCAAATCTGGCACGGTCTTGGTCCCGAGGAAGTCGGATTTGGGATCTTAAACCTGTACCGGCAAAATCAGGCAACAGTTCTTAGCGTGTATACTCTGAGCGCGGAATGAGGCAAGCTTGATGCCACATGTTGTGGGGGAGCGGTGTGTGTGTGTGTGTATGTGTGTGTCTGTAGGGCCATTCTCCCACCCTCCTTTACATATATCTTTCCCTACCCCTGTGTGAGTGTGTGGGTAGAATTTGCCTTCCAATTTTTTATAGTATGAATACTAATAATGTTAACATTGTTTTCCATTTTCAGTATATAAATATTTAAATAATTTTGTGAAAGTTAGGAGTGTCTTAAAATTTTTCCAGCACATTGGGATATTACACTAGGTAAGATTGGTTCTGGGCGAAAATTATTTTAACAAACAGGCCGAAGAATGAGGTAATGCTAATAGGCTCAACATTAATTTTAACAACGAGGGATAGCAAAGTTCATCACCAGATTTTTCTTTGGAAACGCTATACCAAAATTTCTCTGGCTCTTTTTAGTATTGCATCCTGTGTCTTCTAAGAGTGAAGCTTTTGCGGACTGCAAGAGGAATTCTCGAGGCGAGTGCTCCGCCCAGCCCAGAAATGGAGAGCGTTACCTGCCTCTCTTGCTACCTGCACTGCCCACCTGCATTGGCTGACGAGCCTGTCCCCCTTCTTATTGGCCTACTACTACTACCACCACCCCAGCGCACAAGTGATAGTCCCGTGCCCCTTTTCATTCGGGTGTTTTTTCATTTTGTTGTGTGGACCTTGTTTGGGTTGTGTAAATTTGTTCTCTGCGCCTGTCATATTTTATTTTTGTTTTCGGTTGGGAGAATTGCAATTTGTATAGAGTATTTATTTTCAATGCGCACCGGTGTTTATTTTTTTGTAAATATAAACTGTAATTATCACTGTATTTTTTTGTAAAGTAAAGGACTGTATATCATATCGTATCAATTCTTCCCCAGGGTTCTCAAGGTTCATAAATTCTAGGATAAGGTTGGAATGCAGGGTTAGTGTTGCTTTCGGCCCACTACAACGTTCAGTCACTCAGTGGTAATGTGCTGCCCGCGTAGTATTGTTGGCTTGTTCAACTGGGGCAATTTTTAGTTCAAATTCTTTTTTTCAAAAAGGGGGCCGTTTGACAACCAAGGTTCCACTGTAGGTGTATCTCTTCTCTCTGAAGGGCATCTTATACTCAGTTGACCCCCATGGAAGCAGGCGGGATGCAAAAATGGCCAGATGTTCTATGAATGGTAATCAGGCCTACAGTGATGAGGTTGCCAGAGAAGAACTAAACACCCTCATCAACTGACCTAAAGGTCCTTGAATGAGATATAGAAGTCAGTCATTTCCTGAAAAGCAACCCCCTGTGCCCATTCCAAGAACCAGTAAGTGTTCTTTGGGGTACCAACTGCTCCTGAAAATGATATCTGGAGGTCATAAACCACCTCCCACTCAGAATCAGACTATGCATACAGAGAGCACAGGGATAGATAGATCAAGAAGGAGAAAATGAAGGGTTCCACATTAAGTGATTGACAAGAAGTTTCCCCATAGGGGTTAGCTATCATTCAAATTTCAGAGGAGAAAGGGCCTCAGCAGTTGTGGAAATCTGCTTAGTCACAGTCAGGTGGTGGTAATATGCAAGCTGAAATAAAAGTCCATCTCCTATCCAGGTGTAACTGCACTGTCACTCCCTGAAATGAGCTATTTAAAGCAAGAAGAAGAAAGGAGACATGTCAAATGTAAATTGTGCACATCCCTACCTGACCCACATTCCTCAGTGGTGGGGTTGTAAAACCCTTATACCTGGGAAGTCCACAGCAATTCCATTGAGGAAAATGACTTCCAGGCTTAACTCTCAAGATCTGCAGAAGCCTTCTTTGAGCCAAAGACCCTTGTAGGAATAGCCTTAGCCTTCATTGAGGCAGAACTTTGGGGGCTTTTAGAATTTAAAGGCGATGCTGCCTTTGAGGACTTATTGGGGGAGGTTGGGTTTACCTGGCGAGTCTTTTCCTCCACCTGCTACAAATCCTTTCATGTATGGGGTGGCCTGGGGTCCCTCTTATTTTGAAGGGTACAGTCTCTCTGAGGTATCCTACCCAGCCTTAGACATGGGCAGGGTAGCCAGTGCCCCCTTAGTGCTGCCTTTATAGGGGACAGGAATGACAATCTCACAACCACCTTCAGAGGGTATGGAGGTGCTTGACTGCTTCTCCCTATGGGAAATGGTTGCATGTGGGGGAGGGGGAGTCCTGGTTTTAGCCAGAGTACTGAATGAGCAGAGTGGCAACCTGGCCCCTCAGAATGATCATTCAGTCCCTTAACAAGAGGCCTACCATTCAAATCCCCTAGGCTTGGCTTGTCATATGAGCCTTCCTCTCTTCCAGACCTTTGGTTGGCAGGGAAGCTTTGGGGCCAAGGGTCCCTCATCCCTTGACTTTCCAAAGTGCCTTCCTTATCCAGCCTTGGAGAGGGGTGAGGTAGCTGAACCTCCTTTATTGCTGTCCTCCTTATTGGGGGGTCACACTTAGGAGGCCCTGGGGATGGTCTCACAACCACCTTTTAGGGGTTACTTCCTCGCAAGTCAAGTGACTTGATGGAGGTATGGGGTTGCTTCACTTTTTGATAAGGGGTAATATGGGGGCTCCTAATTTTAACTGGGATGGGGTGAGGCGCCTGTTGCAGGCAGCTTCACCAGGGAGGTGCCTGGGAGAGGCAGAATGCAGAAAGGGTTCCAAATGAGGAGGGTGGCTACCATCATTGTAGGGTAGAAAGGGCCAGGATCAGAGGGTGCATATTTTAACCAAGAGGCTTACGAAGTCCCAGGTTGAATGGGGCATGACAGAACCACTTCTTTTGCCTCTTTGAGAGATTCAGTCTGCAGCCTGGACAACCAGAACCTTTTCAAAAAGATATAAGTCACATTGCCTTGAAGAAGCAGGATGTGGCCCATGGCAATTTACACACTTGGCCATACACAACAATGGATATATTAAGTAAGGCCTTTGAGCAGTTTGCACAAATTTGAGAGTGAGCAACGTAGCACATTTTATTTGTATTGTCAAAGCAGTGGTAGTGGTAGAACCTCTTCATCAATGGAATGTATGTGTGGTGCAGTAGCGATACCTACCAGTTTGCACTGACTCAGGGAGCCTGTTGTGATTGAATGCAGGAGAAGGGGGGCTCCCACTTTCCTCATCACAAGCTGCACCTTGGTCACTCCCTGCTCAGTCAGCTATTCTGTGATCTCTTCTAAATAGTTGTTAATAAGTTCCCTCACATAAACTACTTTCACAAAGTTCATAGTAGCAGGTGGTGTCAGCTGCACAGGTGAGCCATTGAGTGTCTGAAGAGCACACGCCGCAATCAACCTAATTAGACACAAATCTCACAATGCAATAATAAAAGTACAATTACTCTGATACCATTTGTATACTATATTAATTTTAACTACAATCACATTGTGCATGCATTGCCAAGCATCAATACCATGAGCAAAAATAACAGTGCAAATAAAAATAGGAAATTACTCTAAATCTCATCTCCATGCCTGCTAAAGATCATGGCTTATTCATATTATTTATCATGACAATAGGGTCCAAATACCTTAATATCAAGGATAAATTCCTAAGCCAAATAGGTCTATCACAACCTTCTTGCACTTCAATTCCATCTGTCATCATGCACAATAATCCCTACTGCTAACCCAAGTGAGACAGCCTCTTGCAAACATTCCCTCATAGAATTAATTACTCTCTTAGTCAACTTACCCAGCTTGCACCAGTACAGTATCTAGTTAGATGGGAGTTCTCATTATGGATCAACTTTATAACAGCTGGCATGCGATAAGTACAGTAAACCCTCGATATAACGAACTACATGGGGCGGGGGTTGTTCATTAAAGCTGAAAGTTTGTTAAACTTGATAGTCATTAAAAGTGATGGAAATAATGAACCAAGTTTGTTCATTCTATGGAGTAGTAAGTAGCACTCATGCAGAGAGGAAGGAAGAGGAGGAAGAGAACACCAGAACAACCTCTCCCGCGCGATGTTGACAGTCGAGTGAGCTGAGAGCCAGAGAGTCGCAGCATGGAGTTCGGCCAGGAAATTTGGTTCATTATATTGGGGTTTGTTATATCAAGGGTTTACTGTATGTTACATTTTACTGTACATTCCCACTGATATCGACATTAGATGTGTAAATCAGTGTTAAAACAAATACATAAACAATTCTCTAAAACAAAGCTATACCATACTTTTCTTTCTATAGCACACTAGTGATAGCATATTACTGGTACTTTTAATCCCATATTACATATATAGTCATAAAGTAATGCTTATAAAGTATACAACAAAAAAATAATTACCTAGTTTAGCTGAATAACAGCTTTGTTGTTGCTGATTCACATTTTTGCATTCTAACAAAGAATAACGATTAACTCTAAAACAAAGAACAATTATTAGTTAGCTTCTAGCACATTAGGATTTCAAATATCTACTATAACTGTGCAGTAAGAAACAAAAGAACCTGGCCTTTAGGTGAATATTGAAATGAAAGTTGATGTGTATATGAAATACAATAAGATCCTTCATAGAAGAAATAAAAAATTAAGAAAATGTCTGTGACAAGAATTGAGAGACAATAGCAGATAAAGGAGGGATGAGAAGCAAAATGTACAAATATCTGTACAAAGACAGGAATTGAGAGAGAATGGCAGATAAAGGAGGGATGAGAAGCAAAATGTACAAATATCTATACAGACAAGGATTGAGAGAGAATGGCAGATAAAGGAGGGATGAGAAGCAAAATGTACAAATATCTGTGCTGTAAGAGAGACTCTTATTGTTAAATACACAAAATATCTATCATAGAAAATTCTCAACCGCGCAGCATAGAAATCCTAATGCAAATTAATTCCAATTGATTTCCCAAGGATTTAGAGAGTGACAACCACTTTGATATATATTTTTTTAAGTTTTAAGACTTCATCTGCCGACTGCCTACTTGGGCATTAGTCGCCGTATTCAACATTGCCTAATATTAGGCCTCTTTAACCCTTAACCAGCAGACATCGTCAATTGATGTTTCCTTAGAAAATGGCGGGTAACATCAATTGATGATTCAAAGAGTTTCCTGCCATACGGGCATCGTCAATTGATGTCCCGGTTTTATTACTAATTGGCAACTATTTGAGTGAAAGAGTTGACAAAATCACATTTGAGCTAATTTATGCATCATTTTTCAGTCTAGTATAAAGATGGAGTCCAAAGCTTCAACACCATCAAATTTTCCAAAGCATAGAAAGTTATCTTCAAAAGAAATAGTTTATATTTTTTTCATAATCCTTTTTACAATTTTTTCTAACATTTAGAATAATAAAATATAGTTTATATTGCATATTTACTTAAATAAAATAATATTTTAAATGATAGATGACCTTCCAAGAAAAATTAAAATTACGCATTTTTCCCCGTATTGCACAAGCTCTGACGCAACCGACCCACTGGTTAAGGGTTAAAAGAGGATGCTAACCCCCTCCCCCCCACAAATACCTATCAATAAAAATAAAGCAAAGAAAAAAGGCAATAAGCAGGAAGCAAGCTCCGGTGTTGGGGAGAGGTCCGTCATACCACTTTGATAAATAATTAAAGAAGACATTACTGACAGGTCCATGGTAGTGGCCTCTAATTAAATGACAGACTATTTACACAAAATAACAATATTTAAAGAATTATGAGCAAGTGAGATCAGCATATTTACTTAAAAACCTTTGTGGAAAGTTTTAGTTGTCTTTTTTTAGTGGGTTTTTTTTTTAACAAGCTTGTTCTTACTTCTTAGAGGCTTTGAATGCACCATCTCAGCTCCTAAAAACTTTGCAGGAGCTTTCATTTTCATTGTGATTGCATTTGCTTCTACTACACCTCATGAGTTTCCTGCAGATGTATGAGTGCCCAAGTAGGCAGTAGCCAGATGGGCTCCTAAAATTTAAATAAAATAAACAAAAATCCAGAGGTATGAACCCTGAAAAGACTACATCTTTTATCTCTCATGTTTGTTTTTTTGCTAAATCCAAATACTTAATCCACCCCATACCCTATACAAGCTCAAAACCCACCTTGCTCATCCCCTGTTAACTTTCTTATATTGAACAAGTAGAGTTTATCTATATACTTTAACTACAACACTTGCCCTGCAGTTCTTACATTCATCTTTACTCTTATACCTTGCCTAGAAAGACATTGGCAACCCTGGAATGCCATTCATTTCTGTTCCTTATGAGTTGTAATGATGTTCCCATTGACAAACCCCTGCACTGTTCTCATTAGCCTATCCATGATTTTTTCTCTTCGCACCTTTCTGCTCTTGCGCCTTAACGATGTGACCCAAGAACTCAACTGTCTACATCAGATTCTTCTCATCAGCTCCCTCTTTGTTCCCATCCAAGACTCTCATGGCTCTTCTCCAGCACCACAAATGCTTCTGATCTTTTCTGCATCTTTCTTTATTGTCTAGGACTTGTATCTGTACAGCAATACCACCCACACATACACCTTAACCAATCTTCTAACCTCTATGGATAGTCTTCTGGTAGCAAGAATGTTTTTCATCTAGACAAAACCTCCTTTAGCAGCTGCAATTTTATCTTAACATCACCCATGCATCATTCATCCTCTGATACCTAACTCCACCCGTATAAAATTTTCTGTACTTGTTTTCTTCATAATTAGCATAAACTCAGTCTTCTTGGTGGTGATTCTCAGACTTTTTTCCTCACCATTGCATAGAGTACTAGTGGTGTTCAATAAGTTCTCAACCTGACCCAGAAGGAGCAAAAATAGAGCAAAGGTTCACTCAACTACTTTTATTTATTTTTCAATGTAATCGCCTTTAACATTGATGCACTTCTCCACTCTTTTTCAATTATGAATACTGACTATATCATCTACTCTAGCTACCTTCCCATCTTTCAGACCTCTATCACAGCACTCTTTTGCATGCTTAATACTCCATACATTGATACAGCACCTGCATTATATCCAGAAAGCTAATTATATTCACATTCACTTCCATATGGAACTCAAAGTATTCTCACCATTTACTTTTGATTTCCTTATTGTTCACAAGTACATCCATCCCTAACCTGTGGGTGAGACCCCCCCCTGACTAGATAACAAAACTTTCATAAAAATCAGAAAGGCACTGAGGGGCCGATCCTATATTAGGATGGGGATGGGGGGGCACATATGTCCTGGGTACCTATTTTGTATAGTTAAGTGGTTTTAGGTACTCTGTCAAATTCACACAGACACAAATTAATTGACATGACTGGATGGGATTCATAACTTCACTCATTACTGCCAAAACTTATTGGACTCAGGAGAGAAAAAATTTCAGTTATGCAGCATCTCAGGCAAGCAGCCCCATATCAGGGCTTAACCAAATGAAAACGATTCTTCTAATTTTAGAAAAATTAAGCCCCCTTGGTTGTAGTTAGTCACCAGATTAAGTCCTGATTCAGGTTGACTTCACAGGGACCATAATACGCTGTAGATACCCCATGGTTCAAAGCCTGCATTAAACTGTAGGGCCCCATTGAGAAGTAGGTGGTACAAACTATTTAATTTCTTCTTATACCTTAGTCACCTTTTATGACATGCATCTGGGTATTTTTCCCCTTCTCATATATGGGCATAACATTACCTATATCTAAATCTACTAAAATATGTTATAATAATAACATTTCCAAATTTTATAAAGATAAATTTAATAAAAATTTACAAAGGCCAAGTTATTATGGTAATTTAAGATGAAGATAGCACCATCATTTCCAAGGTTTTAGAGCCTTCTAATTAAAAAAGTTATAAAAGTAATGTTATTCAGCTCATCGAATTACATAGGAATACCTATTTATTTGGCCTATTGACCTGGGGGGAACCTCTACCCCCCCCTCCCCATTCAGATATATTAAGGTTCTCAACAGGGCCCCCTCTCAATTTTAGTCAAAAAGGTGAAACATATTGGAATATGGACAAAATATTATGCAGGGAACAGCAGAAGTGAGCGCATGCCTAAAATATTGGAAATGATGGCGCTATCTTTGTCTTAAATTACCGTTATTTTTAATTATTCCTAATAAATTTCCATAAAATGAAGATTATACTTACAAAAGTGAAAAGTGTCTTTGTGAAATGTAAATGAATGTTGACAGTTTCATTCTGCCATAAAAAGGAATTAACATACCCTTTTCAGAAATGAGAAAATTTGAATTAGCTAAACTTCTAAAATTGTGGAGCAATACAATCAATTTCAATAAACTTTATGAGTAGTTAGTGTAGATTTAATACCTGAAATCAAATACCAATCATTTTTAAAACTAAAACATATTTGGATCAGGTAAAGATGAGCTACCCCAAAGCTGCCAAGTAAATAATAGTCAGCCCGAAGTTTTCCAGGTAAATGAATAAGTCAGTTTATTGAAAATAATTCAATAAGTATAAATTTATTAACAAATAGCAAGGAGTGAATTATATAAAAAATAGTAAAACAAACGCTTTAAATTTAACAAGTTTAATTATTATAACAAGTATCATCAACTGATCCATCTGAATAATCAACTACAAAATTGATTTGGGGGGCTTTTTTTAACTTTATTGTATAATGTTGGATTGCAATCCAACCAAGAGGTACCTTGAGACTTCCATTATAGCAGCATATGACCCTAAATATAAAAGCAGTGGTGCTGTGACAGCCTAGGCATGGACCAAATCCAAATTCTGATGTTCTTGGTCAAGAGCAATGGGAGACAGGAGTACCTAACACCTAATATCCATAGCATGTATCGGTATATATGTTGTGTTAGAAGTAAATTATCCTAGTGGTTACAACCATCAAAAAGTATGGTACACTGTCAGGGTTGGCAAATCAAAAAACCCAGCCCTAAAAAATCCAGGTTTTATTCCCAGGTTTTGGGGTGCTTTTTCAAGTGAAATTTGAAAAAAACTAGGGGGGGGTCTTCCAAATTACACTATTTTTTTTCCAAGAAATGAATGCTACTTATCATTAATTTATTCAAAATGCATATTTATGTTATAATTTCAACAAATATGTATCAAATTAAGGCTATTTCTCTGATTCTGATACTGACTCATAATTCATCTCTCCTTCTACAGGTTATGGCTATCATAGGTACCCATAATTCTCGATCAGTGATATGTTACTGTGATCTTTTCTTACTAAAATAATTATTAATCTAATTAATTATTAATATTATAAAAATATAGATAGCTATTCTTTTTCTATGTCATTCTAATGCTTTTAGTGTTTGTCTTTTGAGAAAACCCAGAATAAAACCTGGGTTTTATTGGGCTTTTTCAAAATTTGGAGTTTTTTACCAACCCTATACACAGTTGGTCCTCTGTGTGGTTATCAGCAAAAATTGTGTCCCCATATGATAAAATCCACCATCCCCCCTAATTTTTTTTCACAACTTGAGCACTGATGACACTGTAGATACTCATAGCAAAGAGAATGATACTGAGGATACTTCTCAGTGGGGCACCCTTGTCTTGCTATATAAGCTCAGGAAAGGCTCCCCTCACCCGTACATAGAATCAAAAATCTAGTACTCATAAAAATGGTGTGGTGTCTCCTTGCCCCATTGAATGGAGAATCATGATAATGCAATGTCACATGGCATCATACCAGTTGAAGTTTTGCGAGATTTACAATGCACTCTTAGTGCTTTTTGCTCGCCTCCACTCCTTATCAAACTGTACTAAATTCTATTCATTCACCATATATTTATCATTTATTTTAAAGTCACAACTTGACTGGGTAGTTTATTCTATAAAATTACTACTCTTTGAGAGAAAAAGTATTTTCTGATATCTTTTGAGCATTGTTTCTTATAGATTGTATAGTTGTGTCCCTTCTAACGTTCTCATTTTGCTGGTGCTGGAATAAAGTATTTGAATCTATGTTCTCAAAACCTTTCATTATCTTGAATCTTTATATCATATCTCCTCTTATTCTTCTTTCTTATAATAATGTGATTCCTAGTTTCTTACATCTCTCTTCATACAGTAGGTTTCTTAATTCCTGTGGTATCTTTGTAGTTTTAGGTTGAACCCTTTCTATGGCCTCAATATCTTTCCTTAAATACGGTGTGACCATGCTTGCACTGCATACTCAAGATAGGGTCGTACACAACTTTTATATAATATCTTAAATTTTTCTGCATTCAGGTTAGAAAATGAGCGTCTAATTATTCCCAGCATTTGACTCGCTTTTTTTGTTGTTTCATTAACATGATCTGCCACCTTAAGGTTAGAAGTTACATTTACTCCCAGATCTTTTTCCTAGGTTAGGTCTTCTTCAAATCAAAAATACTGTTGCAATTGCCCTCAGCTATCAGGAGTGATTCTTGACAACAAAATGTCAATAATCACTTTTCTCCAAATTGTACAGTGGCTATTAGATGAAAATGGGTGAGGGGGGGATACAAATATCTGTGGGGAACAATGGGGAATGCAGGGAAACAGGGTCTCTACTTATTTGGTGATTTTGAATTCAAAGACTTTTTTAAAAATAATCAAGACAGGTTTTAGCCAGTTTTTTTTTCTTTAAATTAAAAAAGTGCAATAAATATTATGGGACATTGATGAAGGTGAGGTATTTAAAGGGAAAATGGGTTATAAGCAAAGCATAACCCAAATCAACTCACTAGTTCTAAAAAACAAGAACAAGGTATCCAAGCGACAATCACAGAAGTATAGCGAGCATCCATAATAAAATATAATGAATCCAAAGCATACATATGTTCACTCACATTAGTGAGTAGATTAACTTAAATATTATTATTTTCCCAATAGACATTAAAAAGTATATAAATAGTGAATTTGAAAAATCATTTAAACAATCACTCAATTATTTATTTTTTAAATTCAAGGACCAACTACCTTTTTCATCAAATTCAAGGACTTTTCAAGGATTTCAAGGGCTTTTCAAGGACTTCAAGGGCAGTAGACACCCTGGGGAAATGGGATGTATGAGTTCCCTAGTGAGGAACTTCACCCCCATACCCCGTATATTATTGTTTTGGAGTGAGGGGGCTGTGCCCCCCCACCCCACCCACTTGTAACAGTAAAGTGAAATATATTGGAAAATGGATGAAACATTATGGAAAAAGCACAATTGTGGCCAGGGAGCTCATCTTCAAGTTTACCAAATATATAACTCGTATGTTAGGTCACATTAAGAATACTGTATACAAGCATGGTCCCCATACTTAAGACATGATATCAACCTTGAATATGTAGATAGGTTGAGGGTGCTAAATCTGTTCTCATTTGAAAGGTGTGTGAGAGGGTATATGATCAGGGTCGGCAAGGTACGACATTTTTCTCACTTTTGTTTTGCCCGGGGAAAACTGGGGGGAAAAATGGGTATAAGGGTAAGTTTTCCTGGGAAAACTGGGTAAAACTGATTTTTTTTTTGTGAAAAACTAGTAAAAAGGATAAAAAAGGAAGAATTGAACTTTTAATTGATAACTAATAAATTTATACACTTAAATTTGATATATATACTATATTAGAACACAGACTAAACTATATACCTATAGCTTCATAATAATAATGATAATATATTAGTTGGCATAATATAGGTTTTCATTACTAGTTGGATAAATTAAACGATGCCCAGACAAACAAAGATACACATAATTCTGATTATCAGAAATCCATGAATTCATTAAGGTCATCATCCTCTGAATATCTAGAAGTTGATTGGAATGTGCTTTCACTTATGATGCTATTATTGTTTTCATTATCTTTTGGTTCCTTCCATCCAAAGTACCTGTATATGTGAATAAGCTTAGCAACACGTTCATTGTTGAGTCTGTTTCTTAGCTTTGTATGAATAAGGCCCACTGTACTGAACAACCTCTCAATCCCAGCGCTAAAAGGTGGACACGATGAAATAGATAACATCATGGACCAGAATTTTTTAACTTGATCTAATGAAGAAACTTTTATGATATACTGACAATATTTTTGAGTAATAATTTGCTCAGAGATTTCTGGAAAGCTATTTTTGGAAATTTTGTGATGTCTTCTGTCTCATATGCTGCCAGGACAACCATTAAATTTTCATCCAAATGATCAACAAGGTTACGTGGAATATTTGGTTTTTGGTCCGTTAAAGTAATCCATTTTTTATTATTTTTAATCGCATCTCATCTCCGGTGATCAATTAAAATAAGCAAGGGGATATTGTGTAGTTACAACTTCATTGAACCTTCTCTTTATTTCAGTTCTTATTTCTTTATTGATGTTGCTATCTGCGATGAGATTAAGCCAAGCACTACAGTCTGACAGGTTGTTGTGATCATCCTGTCAATAAAATATAATATATATTACCTATATTAATTGTTATTAAACACACTTATTTGTATTTTATTTTTTTCTATTTAGTTTTTCAATTGCTAATTACTGTAATATTTAAAAATTTATTTTAATCTCTAAAAATTGAATTAAATATTATTAAAGAAAATGCTTTGCATGATATTTATTATAGCATTGACTTTTTATATTGGTAATTATTGTATATTTTAGAAACTCACTTGGAAGAAATCCAGATCAATAGAAATTGTCTTAAGCTGCATCAGCATGTTTCTTGCTTCCACAAGTATAAGCCAGTTGTCAATATGATTAATGATATTTGTACTCATTTTATGAGCTTCTCTGTCCCATATTTCTACATACTTCAGATGATTTTTCACAAATGTTTCTAAGCATGCTCTTTGACTGGACTATCTACAATGAAATTATATTTATTGTAATCCCATGCAATCATTCAACTATTGACAAGTAAAAAATTGTTTAAGATTTGGATATTGTAATAATTTTTTTAAGCAACCAGAAGTTACAATACTTTCTAAAGGTGTAACTAATGTTATCTTTAAACATACAAAACATTTTGAAAATTATGAGGTAATATCAAGAATGTTAACATGAAAATGTACATGCTGGGGCTAAAAAAATATTTTTCCAACTTGATTAAATTTTAATTAGGAATTAGAATGATGAATGTACATTATATTATTGTGAAGTTGTGGTAAGACACCACTCAATTCCTTCAATCAACCTCTTTGCTGGTGGTGATCATGGAAGTACCTCTGAACATCCTTTAAAAACATAACATAACATAACAATTTCACGGATGACAAAAGCCACAAGGGCCTATCAAAGGTCATCCGCATCCGTCAAAACCCACCCACAAAAAGCACAATCGCCAGGGGAAGACAAAATCAAAGTCCCCCACAATATAATATAACAGATGTCAAAAGCCACAAGGGCCCATCATAGGTCATCCGAGTCAAACGGCCTCTTTTTTAAGGAACCCAAACTCCCAAGAAAACTACATCCAGAGGATTGCGTCCAGAAACAAGGGTATCACCAATCAAGGCTTGTCAAGAAATAAATCATGCAGCTATAGATATATACAAACAATATTAATATATACAAAACTTAGGAACCATCACAACCTTCCCTCCCCATAAACTCATCCAACCTACTCTTAAATACATTTAAATTTGGACTACCTACTATCCTCTGCGGCAATTTGTTCCAGAAGTCTACCACTCTAATGGTGAAAAAATATTTTCTTAAATCCAACCTACACCCTTGCTTTTTAATTTTCAAGTGGTGACCTCTAGTCCGATTTCCATCATCTAACTCAAAAAACTTGCTAACATCCAATTTATCTATCCCAGAAAATTTTTTAAAGAGCTCAATCATATCCCCTCTCACACACCTCCTTTCGAACAAGAACATATTTAATACCCTCAGTCTATCCATATATTAAAGGTGCCTCAGGGAAGGAATAATCTTTGTTGCCCTCCGTTGCACTGACTCAAGAAGGTTAATATCGTGTCTAAAATGTGGGGACCATGCCTGTATACAGTACTCTAGATGTGGCCTAACATAAGAGTTATAGAGTTTAAGAATAACCTCCTTACTTTTGTAACTGACATTTCTCTTAATGAAACCCAGGACTCTATTTGCCCTATTTCTTGCTTCAATACACTGCTTAGAAAACCTTAATGACTTATCTATTACTACTCCTAGATCTTTCTCATCCTCTACTGAGCTCAGCCAATGCCCATCCATTTCATAGTTAAATTCTCTATTATCTTTTCCCATGTTAATAACTTGCCACTTATCAAGGTTGAAAGTCATTTGCCACTTATGTGCCCAGGATAACAATTTATTTAAATCCTGCTGCACTTTAAAATTATCATCAATATCTTTAACTACAGCTGCTAATTTGGTATCATCGGCAAAAATTGACACTTTATTATTAACTGCCCTCCCAAGATTGTTTATATAGATGACAAATAATAATGGACCGAGAACTGATCCCTGAGGAACCCCACTGATAACATCCCTCCACTCTGACTTTACACCATTTAGCACTACCCTTTGCTTCCTGTCTTTCAGCCACTCAGCTGGACACAATCCTCTGAATTTAGTTTTCTTGGGAGTTTGGGTGCCTTAAAAAAGAGGTCGTTTGACTCGGATGACCTATGATGGGCCCTTGTGGCTTTTGTCATCTGTTATTTTATATTGTGTGGGACTTTGATTTTGTCTTCCCCTGGGATGGTGCTTTTTGTGGGTGGGTTTTGACGGATGCGGATGACCTTTGATAGGCCCTTGTGGCTTTTGTCATCCGTGAAATTATGTTATGTTATGTTCAGCTATCCAATTTGAAACACTCCCACATATCCCAATCATTTTTAATTTATGAACTAGTCTCCTATGTGATACCTTATCAAATGCTTTACTAAAATCCAAGTAAATTACATCTACATTCTCTCCTTTATCTACTTGATTTGTTACGAACTCCAGAAAGTCTAGTAAATTAGTCAAACATGATCTACCTGATCTAAACCCATGCTGAGCATCGCTGATTAACCCCTCCCTCTCTAGATGTTGGTAAATGCCTTTTTTAACTATTTTCTCAAATGCTTTACTAAAATCCAAGTAAATTACATCTACATTCTCTCTCTTATCTACTTGATTTGTTACGAACTCCAGAAAGTCTAGTAAATAAGTCAAACATGATCTACCTGATCTAAACCCATGCTGAGCATCGCTGATTAACCCCTCCCTCTCTAGATGTTGGTAAATGCCTTTTTTAACTATTTTCTCAAGAATTTTACAGATTACAGAAGTTAGACTAACTGGTCTAAAGTTATTTGGATCCTCTTTACTACCCTTCTTGAAAATGGGGACTACATTCACTCTCTTCCAATCATTGGGTATTTCTCCATATTCCAGTGACCTAGTATACAACTTCTCCAGAGCTATTGAGATACTTTCTACCCCTTCTTTAAGTATCCTAGAATCAATATTATCAGGGCTGGAGGTCTTGGTAGTATCTAACTCACCTATTAGTCCTTTTATCTTCCTCCAATCCACACTAATGGTAGTAAACACCTCTTTCCCTGACCCATGAGTACTATACATATGATTATTTAGTTTCTCCTTTGTAAATATTGATGCAAAATGACCACTTAGTACCTCAACTAATTCCTCATCAGTTTCTCTCACAACCCCTTCAAATTTGATAGGTCCTATTTTAACTCTGCCAGACTTGTTATTAATTTTATAGTAACTAAAAAACTTTCTATATCTTTGTTGCTATCCTGAGCTAATTTAATATCTGACACCCCTTTTGTTCTTCTTCATAATCTTATTTAACTCATTCCCAGCCATTCTATAATCACTTAAATTTTGAATATTATTTTCTACCTGTAATTTTTTATATGCCCTTTTCTTCTCTGAAATTTTTCTAGCTATCTCTTGATTCCACCATAATGGTTTCCTACTTTTGTTCCTAATGGCCTTCATTGGGATACATTGTTCTTGGACTATATTTATTATAAGCTTGAAAGTATCCCACATCCCATAAGCATTTTTACCTCTGAATTCTACATCCCAGTCTACAAAATTTAGCAAGCTTTGAAGTTTTACATAATCTCCCTATGAAAATTTGGAACTTTTACAGCATTCTCGGTTATTTTACCCTTCTTAATTCCCAAGTTAAAAAGAACTATCAGATGGTCACTATTTCCCAATGCTTCCCCAACAGTCAATTCTTGAACTAAATGATCACTGTTAGAAAGTACTAAATCTA
Source organism: Ceratothoa steindachneri (assembly GCA_963969495.1). NCBI lineage: Eukaryota > Metazoa > Arthropoda > Malacostraca > Isopoda > Cymothoidae > Ceratothoa > Ceratothoa steindachneri. The sequence goes on from OZ018327.1 coordinate 30,242,541, forward strand.
ATATATTTGTAGCCAAAACTGGTGTTGGAGTTGCTACGCTTTCCACAAGATTCAAATAATGTGGGCTAGAACCATATGCTATTATAGTCAGCCTCCAGTCAACAAGCATCTGCAATTAATATGTATATTTTACATCTATAAATAAATGAAATCATAATAACTTATACCTGCATATATGATAGTTGCTTTAAATAAATAAATATTTCAAAGAAAAGTATTTTAGCTTTGTTTAGGAAATACTAACCTTACGAAGGAGTTTCATTTTTGCTTCATTATCTGAGACAAATCCAACAACAATTGCTCCATACTTAGTCTCTGCTTTTAAAATGCTGTTCTTTGCCAGTTCAAAGCATTTTTTTTTTTTATAGAGCCCATCTGGCAACTGCCCACTTGGGCATTAGTTCAAAACAATAGTCTGCAGTTTTGCACAGGCACAATCAAGTGGATATGATTTTCCTTCACAATGTATGTGCTGGCAATAATTGGATCAGTGTGAATATTAGACCACTCATCTTGTGAAATGACACACATTTTGTTTTTAAATAGTATCTTCATTTCTGTATTTACTTCTGTATAAGCTTCATTTAGCAGTGGACCAGCAAGCTGCACCCTAGTTAGCACTCATCTGTGCTTCAGCCCACATCTTTTCTTCTAAAGTATTTTGGAATGCATCATCGAAAAGGAATGATTCTAGAAGTAAACAAAAATAATGAATTTTACTCTATTTTTCATACAAAATTTAATGTATAGATATATTTGGGTGATCTTTTAAGCAAATCAAATTTCTAATTAAACTATAAATCGAAACTTATAATAAGAACTATATTAGTGATTTTTAATGCAGCTCCAGATAATCTAAGATATTGATACTAAAAATACATAATTTACCCTATTCTCAATCATGTTTAATTTGGAAACTTACCTTGTAGAAAAATTAGCCCACTTCCATTGAATCACTTTAAATTTCTCATCACTTTTTGCATGAATAAATTTGTCAATATGATTAATAGTTCATTTGTGCCTTCTATTTTTAATCATTTTTTGCCTTGAAATTACATCAGAATAACTATAGATTTTCACTGGAGTTGAACCTAACACTTGGTGCAGTGAATGGTACCTCGATATTTACCACTTGGCATGACACTGGTGCAAGGTACATTATTATCTTCTAGAAGTTTTTACCTGGTGCAGTATCGTTATCTGAAAATACTCCAGTTATTTTTTATTATCTTGGAAGGGAAGACCAATTTCCAGTTGCCAAGTGTTATAATGAATGTCCATTTTGCCTGGGATGGACCTATGTAATTCTTGCACTATTGCAGAAACTGTTTCTAATTATCTAGTAGTCATTTGCCAATCGATGACTACGAGATTGTATGACTGTGGTGCTGGAACCACGTTATAGAATTGTACTTGATTCAAAAGTACCTCATAGATGAGCATTTTGTAGTCATATGGAATTTTATAATCCTTGAATGTGATTGATCATTTTTGTAATGCCTGTGCCTGAAGAATCAGGTAACGTAACGCTTATGTCTGAAAAATCAGTTAAGGTAAATATGTAGATGAGCGGCCTGGCCGATAAGATGTACTATTTCGTCTGTGTTCCATTTATAGCGGACAGCTCATGGGGGGTTAAAAATCATATGTGGACCGCACTATAATGATCCTGAGTTTCATTAAATTAGGGGGGGTCTGGGGGGCACAACCCCCCAGTATATAATCCTATTTTTTATAATGTTCTGACATTGACAGAGGTGAATGCTTTAACTACATCATGTCAGCGCCTTTAATCGTTTTGCGAATTATAATAGGGGTTGGGGGTGGGGTATGACGTCAGAAATGATACGGGTGAACGATAATATTTACGCAAAATAATTTTTCCCAGCTGGGCCGCTCATCTACATATTTACCTCAATTAACATAAACTTTCCTTTAAAATTTGTTTTAATGCTGATTGGTAAATTTTGTAGCGCCTATGTTTGAAAACCTGGCTAACGTTAGTGTGCCCTTAAAAATTTCCTTAAAGCTGATTGGTCAATTTTGGGTAAATATGTAGATTATCGGCGCGAATGATGGGAGGTACTATTTCGTCCGTGTTCCAAAATGTTTAACGTTTTTGGAGTACATTTAAGTAGACGGCTCGTGGGGGGTAAACACAATGGGGAGACCACACTACGATGATCCTGAGTTTCATTAAATTGGGGGGGTCTGCGGGGCTGAGCCCCCCAGTATATAATCCTAATTGTTTATAGAATAATAATTCGAAAAGGACTCAAACGCGCATGAATATTCCAACACGGGTGAACGATAATATTTCTGCCCCCAATTTTTTTTCGGCCGGGCCGCTAATGTACATATTTACCCAATTTTGTAGTGTCTATGTTAAAAAATCCAGCTAACATTAGCTTGCCCTTAAAAATGTCCTTAACGCTGATTGTTCAATTTTGTATCACTTATGTTTAAGTTAAAAAACTAGCTAACGTTAGTTTGGCCTTGAAAAATTCCTTAACACTAATTGGTCAATTTTGTGTGGCTTATGTTTAAGTTGAAAAAAAAATGTCTAATGTTGGGTGGGCCCTTAAAACTTTCCTTAATGATGATTGGTCAATTTTGTATCGCTTATGTTTAAGGAGAATATCTATATGGTGTAGCATTTTGTAAATCAAAAAAGATAGATATATTTCCTGTTCATTCCCTGAAAACTAGTCCACGCTCCCCCCGAATAAAGACGTTTGAATCCAGCTCTAAAATTCCTTCTACCTTTTAAGGAAGCTTCGATTACCAATTTACCCAGCCTACTAAGCAAGAAGAGAACTTTCTTTTTGGATTCGAAGCCTTGTAAATACAACGCATTAACTGAAGAAGCAACTAGGCAGCTGCACACCCAAACCATCTGGCTGTCCCAAGAGTGGTGCCAAAAGATTCGGTGACAAATCATCCCTTGGCAATCGCACCACTCTCGAAGAGGCTTAACTCAGTTACCCCTACCTCAACCAACGTACACCCATAGGCCCACGAGGAACGAAAAACGCTATGGTTCAGGTACAACGTTAGCTCAGGAAAAACAGCAAAATGCGCTTCTTCTTCCCTTATTTGTTCACTCTCCCCCATCATATAGGTCCCCGTCTACCGACGAGGGTTCCTGCAAACGAAGACGCGGAAGCAGCAAAACTGAAGGTGAAGTTTGTGTATAAGGGGTGTTTGTAAGGGTGATTTGGAGGTTATTTTGGGGACGTTCTGGACCATAAAAGGTTATAGTGGGAGAAGAAGTGGTAAGAGGGTGTTCAAGCTGAACGTTTTCAATAAAGGCTGGTTTCAGGCGGTCTATGGTAACAGTATCCTGCTTGGTGCCAAGCTGAAGGACGAAGAACTTCAGCTTCCTAGAGATGACGAGAAAGGGGCCATCATAGACAAGTTGCAAGGAAGAGCGAGTTGAATCGCGACGGAGAAAACATGGGAACAATTTTGTCATCTCTTTCAGCACGAAGGTTTTAAGATTGGCAAGCACTTTAGGGGCGGTAGGCTTAACCTCAGCCATCACCCGTACAAAATCGTGTACATAAGAAGCAGGATCGAGGTGAGAAGGTAAAGGTCGGTCAAAAGAAGAAAAGAATTGACAAAGGAGATGAAGTTGAGTACCTTAGACAAGTCCCGCTGCAGAGCAGGACAAGTCCTGTTTCAAGGATGACCAAATACCCAGGAGAATCAAAGGTAGCTGGCCCACCCAAGTGATGTTGGGATCTGTGGATTGTAAGCTTGCTTTGAAGGTCCTGTGCAACCGTTCCACTTTGGCGTTGCTTTGAGGATGATAGCTAGTGGTACGAAGTCGAAAGGAGTTACAAGGAGTTACAAGGAAAGAAGGTACCCTAGGAGACCTTACGGTCCATTCAAAGAGGGTACCTTGGGACTAGCAATCGAGCGGGCACATGGCTGCTCAATTGTTTTGCGTCCCTAAACGGCCACTTTTCAAGACTTTGTCTAGTCTTGACTTGAACTGGTCAACAGATTCACTGTTGACAACTTCCACTGGAAGTGCGTTCCACTTACCGCAGATACTGTAGGTGAAAAAGTTTCCACACAGATTGCGGTTGTAACGCTTCAGTTCAAGTTTGAAGCCGTGATTGCGCGTTCTGTTCTCACTCAGTGTGAAAATATCCCGGTAGTCAACATTATCGAACCCTCGAAGTATTTTGAAAACTTCGATGAGCTGACCACGCAGTCTACGGGTTTCCAACGAGAACAGATCTAATTCCCTTAGTCTATCCTCATAACTTTTATGTCGGATAGAGGGAATCAGTTTGGTTGCCCTGGCTTGTACGCGTTCCAACCTTGCGATGTCCTTTCGAAACGAAGGACTCCAAAATTGTACGGCATACTCCAGGTGCGGCCGAACTAGGGAGTTGTACAGACAAAGTACTATCTCCCTGTTACGGTATCCAAACTGGCGCTTTATGTGGCCTAACATCCTTTGGGCTTTCTTCTCTGCCTCGATGCACTGTTTCGAGAACTTGAGGTCGCTAGTGACAGTAACACCCAAGTCCTTCTCAGTGTCACTCGATTCGAGAGCAGTGCCCTTAAGGATATAATGAGATTGGGGATTTCTGTGGCCGATATGCATTACTTTGCATTTGTTCACGTTGAACGGCATTTGCCACGTGTCCGACCACTCCCCAATCTTCCCAAGGTCTTCCTGCAGGCGGGCAGTATTTCCATCCTTTGCAACGTTCATACCAAGCTTGGTATCGTCGGCAAATTTGGAAATCTTGGCAACCATGTCACCGTCCATGTCGTTGACGTAGATGATGAATAGTAGTGGTCCCAGGACAGAACCTTGAGGCACTCCGCTAGTAACGGGCACCCACTCCGAAGCCTGTCCATTCACCACCACCCGTTGCCGTCTGCCACTTAGCCAGTTCTCGATCCAGCCGGCTACTTTTCCGTCTATGCCCAGCGCTCGCACTTTCCGGAGAAGGCGGCGGTGTGGTACCTTATCAAAGGCTTTCTGAAAGTCTAGGTAGACCACATCCACCGCCTTGTCCCGATCGTGCTCGGTGAAAACGAAGTGGAAGAATTCTACAAGGTTCGTCAGGCATGACCGTTGCCTTCGGAAGCCGTGCTGGGAACTCCTCAGTAGCAGGTTTGACTCTAAATACGACGTTATTTTCTCCACCATCATGCTTTCCATGAGTTTACCGACTATCGAAGTCAGACTGATAGGTCGGTAGTTTGACGGATGGCTGGAGGATCCTTTCTTGAAGATCGGAGTCACCTTCGCCTCACGCCAGTCTCTAGGAACGCATCCGGTCCGGATTGACATGTTAAAGATAGCGCACAGATGTCGTGATACTTCATCGCACACTTCCTTCAACACCTTGGGTAGAAACCCGTCCGGTCCAGGGGACTTATTCGTCTTTAGGTCAGCGATCTTTTTCTTTATTTCTCCTTCGGTGAAGTCCATTGCCTCCAGCTTTTCCCCCGAGTAGGAATCCGTGGGCTGGGGGATGGGACCACACTCTTTAGTAAACACTGAGGAGAAGTAGTCATTGAGAAGGTTAGCATTTTCTGCATCTGACTGAGTTAATGCACCCTCCTCGTCCACTAGGGGCCCAATCCTACGATGGATTGGTTTACGGCTATTTACATAGCCGAAGAACTCCTTGGGATTCTCCTTGCAGAGTCTCGCCACTCGGAGTTCCTCAGTACGCTTAGCCGCCCTTATGCTGGACTTCACTCTCCTGGCTAGCCTCCGGTACTCGTCAAAGGCACCCGAGATCTTCGATCGCCGGTACGCATTTCTTTTCTCCCTAAGCAGTTGGCCGATTTCTCGATTAAACCACTTTGGTTGAACAGAAGACCGACGGAGGCATTTCAGAGGGATGCAACTTGATTGAAGACTCATGAATTTATTTTTGAAATTGTTCCACGAATCCTCAACCTCTTCGCATACCGCTAGCCTTACATCAGTCAGCCCAGCACGAAGGCGTGCAAAGTCTGCTCTTCTCAAGTCAAGTTTCCTTGATTGACTGGCAACAGACCTTACCTTCGGGATCTTGACGGTAAATCTAACTAGCTGGTGATCACTGCCACCGAGCTCTTCGCCTACAGAGACATCCTCAACGATATCATCCTCAGAGGTGAAGACCAAGTCGAGGATATTGTCTCCTCTCGTCGGTTCTCTGACCCATTGAGTGAGGAACTCGTTGTTGGCGAACTCCAGGAGTAGCGCGCTATCGCCACAGGCTGCTCTGGTTTCCCAGTCAACTTGTCTGTTGAAGTCGCCCATAACGATGCACACTCTGCCTTGAACAAGCTCACCCAGCAGCTGGTACAGTTCCCTGTCCTTCTCAACGGGTTGGGAAGGGGGTCTGTAAAGCACCAGGGTCCTGTATCTGACAGGACCTATCTCTAGGTCAACGCCTAGGAGCTCGTGATCGGATATAATGTTGGAGTTCGTAGATTTGATTGTATCCTTGACATACAACATTACACCGCCACCCTCTCTGTCTGGCCTATCTTTGTGGAAGAGTTGGTAGCCAGGAACCGTGAATTCGCCTTCAAAGTCTCGGTTTGACGTTTTTATCCACGATTCTGTTATGGCTACCATTTCGGGTTCTTCCGTCGCTACGAGGCCACGGAGCTCAGGAAACTTGTTCCTGATTGACCTCGCATTGAACAGAAGAACTTTCAGGGAGTCCCCGACTGTAGGACTCCCTATGCTCTTCCGTTTCCCGGCTTCTTTGTTGGCGAGGCACCCCTTTTTGCGACCTCTGAGAAGGTCGTTCCTGGAGTGACACGGGCGTACTGGCGTACGTCCGCCCTCACTCTGGGCTGGATACTCCTTTCGGTCCTCTCTACGACATTCTGGATCATGTTCGACAGAAAGGCCTTTCCTTTAAAGGAAAGATGTACCCCATCCCTTTGGTAGAGATCATTTCTACCATAAAAGGTGCGCTACGGGTCCACAAAGAAGACCCCCTCTGCCGTACACAAATCTGCCAGGCGCCGGTTTAGAGACACATTCATCGAGTGAGCGGTCCGTGTTGGACCTCTCCTCGGGAGCATCCCGACTACCACACGCTTGCGGGTTTTCAGCCCACAGTCGTCCACGGCACCCATGACCGTGTGGAGGATTTTATCTGTAGGGCCTACCCTACCTCCTCTCAGGTACAGGTCGTTTCCACTGACCATCAGAGCAACGACTGAGCTCTCAGAAATCTGTGATTTCTCAGCCTCTACTCTGATGTGGTGGTTACCACATCCTGGCAGGCAGCTTACCTTCACGCTAGTGCGAAGGCGGGCCGCTAGCAGGGACTGCAAGCCCCGTGCTTGAGAATCACCAATAAGGGTGACTCTTGCACATTTGTCAGCAGGCGACTTATTCTTTCCTCTCGGAAGCGACTTGCCGCTTTCCTCTTGTATCTCTGCATTTTTCTTTTTTTTCTTCCTCATCTTATTTTTCTTCTCTTCATTTGTTTTCTCTTCTTCCGTTTCTCTTTTCTCTTCTTCCGTTTCTCTTTTCTCTTCTTCTCTTTCCACTTTCCCATGCGCACCAGTAGCACTCGAATCCTCTACACTGGGGTGAGCTGCATTATGGTCCTTTTTCTTCTTTTTCTTTTTCTTCTTCTCATTGGCTCCGCATGGCAGAAGTGGGACTGCCAATGCAGTTTCACCTCCTTGGGCTGGAGTCACATCGGCGGAACCACCCAAGTCAGTGGGACTTTCGTCTCGAGCTTGAGCCGACTGGGCCAAGCATTGCACTCACGCCAAGCATTGGCGTGAGTGCATTCCATTGGTGGGATTCAAGTTGGCTGCCACGATCAGACATGATCGTTGAAGGAACACCAAAACGAGCAACCCATGCTGAGACGAAGGATCAAGTGACAGTGGAAGCTCTGATGTCCGAGATAGGAACTACCACTGGCCAACGAGTAAAACGATCGATTATGGATAGAAGATAATTGCAAAGACAAGAGTACTGCAGAGGACCTACTAGATCGACATAAACGGCGCTTCAAAACGCGACGAAGGAAGAGGAAAAGGGACTAGAGGGGGGGTTTGTGTGACGATGGACTTTGACGCGCTGGCATGGCAGGCATGAGCGAGTCCATTTGTACACGTCGGCATTTATACCTGGCCACACGAGGCGTTGTGCAACGAGCTTGCGTGTGGCATTGACGCCAGGATGAGAGAGACCATGAATTTGGACGAAAATGTGCCTACGGTAAGCAAGAGGAATGAGAGGACGAGGACAGTCACACAATGAATAGTCGACCAGGAAGCGACTGGAAGGACTGTCTGGCAAGTCGATTTCGCGCACACCGAGTTGAGAATAGTGACGCAGCGTTTGCGTGTCTTCATCATGTTCCTGGGCCTGAGCTATTGTCGCATGATTGATGGGCCCATTGTGAGAGTTGCGTGCTCGAAACTATAGAAATGCGAGAAAGCGCGTCTGGTACGGCGTTTGAAGAGGCAGGGACATAGCGAAAATCGCTCGTCATCTGCAGGATAAAGTCAAGGTGACGAGAATCAACTGCAATGTGCACCGATGACGTGGAACGAGGCGAGCATGCATCAACCAAAGGCTTATGGTCAGTAAAAATAGTGAAGTCACGCCCTTCCAATTGATGGTTGAAGTGGCGGAATGCGAAGTATATTCCGAGGAGCTCGCGAGAGAACGTACTATACCTCTTTTGGGAGTCAGAAAGAGAACGAGAGAAGAAAACAAGAGGCTGCCATATGTCACCAATCTTCTGCTGCAAGGTTGCACCTACGCGAGTTGAGGATGGGTCTGAGGAGACGCTGATGTGGGCTCCTGGAGAAGAATGAGCCAATTCCACAGGGCGGGCAATAGCCTCTTTGGTGCGAGAGAATGAATCGCACGCCTCAGTAGACCATTCAAGAGGAGAGTTCTCTTTGGTCTTGGTGAGCATAGAATTGATAGGTTGAATGCCTCGGCACTGTACGGAATATGCGGTAGAAAGTGACCATTCCACAGAAACGTCGGAGGTGTTTGTGTGATGTTGGTGTAGTAAAATTGCGCATCACGGTAACCTTTTCTTCGAGTGGGCTAATCCCAGCACTCGAAACATGGTGTCCCAAGAATGAGAGTTGCGAGACACTAAAGAGACACTTAGAAGTGTTTAGCACGATACCGTACTCTCGAAGTCAAGAAAAAAACTTGACGAAGGTGAGAAAAGTGTCCCTCGAGTGAGGAAGATGCTATTAGCAGGTCGTCAATGTAGCAAAATACAAAAGGTAGACCCCTAAGAAGTTGGTCCATTAAGCGCTGTGAAATTTGACCAGAATTGCGCAAACCATAGGGCATTATAACTATTTAAAAAGAACCAAACAGAGTGGTGATGCAAGTCTTTGAAATATCGTCTGAGTGAATAGGGATCTGGTTGAAAGCACGAAACAGATCTAAGCAAGAAAAGATTGTATATCCGGAGAGAGGTGAAGTGAAATCGGCTAAGTACGGCAAAGAATAGCGATCAGGGGTTGTTACAGCGTTAAAAGATCTGGAATCCCCAACTGCTCTGAATTCCCCCGGCGTGGATTTAGGCACAATGTGGGGTGGAGAGGACCACGGAGAAGCGGAAGGCCTACAAATGTCTGCATCCATCATGAATTGAAATTAATCACGCATTGTACACAGTCTATCTGAGGCTAGACGACGAGGTCGGGAAAATACAGGACCTCCTGTTGTCTCGATCCGATGCGCCACATTATGTTTAATGGGCCTATTTTTCAATGGTGGAAGGGTAAGGTCGGGAAACTCCTGAAGAAGGCGCTGAAATGGTGGTTTGGTGGGTGAGAGACGAATAGAAAGGAAGGAATTCTATGAAGGTGAGTACGAATCTGAAACAGTGAGTGAAGTTAGGAGATCGACAAGTTTGAGGTAACGAGAATCGACCAAGAGGTCGTGAGCCGAAAGAAAATCAAGGACTAATATTGGACAATCTATCTCGGCCATGACGAAGTTCCATCGAAAAACTCGACGGAGACCAAGTGAGAGTTAAAAGTTACGCCTTCCATAGGTCTTATAGTATATGGTTATTCATGTGATTTATTTTCTATTAATAAATCAGCCTAAATAGCGTTTCGAATATCATAACTATAAATTTGTTTGATCGAAGTTGTAGGCGGATATTTTTTAGGCCTAAGATGACAGCCAAATAAATTTTGAAATGAACTGGGCTTTCAGAAAAACAATTACCCAAATACAAATATATTCATAGAATCAACGAATATACAATGAGATAGGTAGATTAGGTATACAATGTAAGATATTTTAACTTATGATTTACAGTGAGAAGATGGGAAGAGAATTGAAGTATGTGAAATAAATTCGGTGTAATAATATGGTGAATAATATAGTAATGTAGTGAATAATATAGTAATTAATAGGGTGACTAGGATGGACTGTGAATTAGGGGCTGCAATATGAGAATTAAATATAATTAGGACCTACTATTGTATGGTCGTTTGCAAAGAATGTGAAAGTGGAATTAACTAAGTATGATTTGTTTGGAGGTAATTGACTAATTGTAGGAATGATTACAGACCTTTATACGAAGAAAGCTGCGAGTCGACTGGGCGGAATAGTGTGCTATTTGATCGGGCTGGAAGTGTGTGTTTGTGTGTGAAATTTTAAGAGATGTTGTTTGGAACAGTAGTACGTTAAATGAATTGACAAGTAAAGTAAATCAATTAATTAATTATTAAGTTTTACATAAAATGATTTAATTTACAAAAGTTAAGTAAAATAATTGGAAGATTAAATTGACAAAGTTAAAGTAAAATAATTCAATAATTAAATTGACAAGTTAAAGTATTGCACAATATGAATATTATATAATAATTGATGTATATACATATTTAAGTTTCCCAGGAGGTTTTTATTATAGGAATGCCTAGAGGCATTGCTATAGTCTTAATATTGGTCGAATTAGCTGCCTTCAAAACTAACTCTGAGGGAGCACAAGCTTTGGCCCCCTTAGAAATTTGTATAACACTATTCTGCACCAGTGTCCACCAGGAATGAGCAACCAGAAAGTGGGTTAAAAATGCGAAACGGAGGACCTACCTGAGCAATTGAAATGATGGCCGGGGATGTAGACCGTCTTTTGTCCCATGCCTTTCAAGTTTAAAGGAGAATTTGATGTTGAAATTGAAGTCTGAAAATTTGAAGAGTTTGGTTGAGAAGAGTGATATGCGGGGAGTAGAGAGTTGAGATTATGTGAAGGAGGTGGTACTGTTTGTAAATATGTGCACGGTTATAAGCATTTTACGGCCTGTCCGCCATATTTGTAAGGGTACCAGTACCATTGAATAGATTGGGTGAAAGTTCCGTTATGCTTTTGGAGACTACTAGGCGCAGTGTGAGAAAAAGCATAATGTTGGTTACAAGGCTGTGTATAGCGTACAGCGTTGTTTTCAGACCTCTGATGGTACCTACAGATACCTTTTTGTTGAGAAAGTTTATGGTGAGAATAGGCGGAAGATTGTGAAAATTGTTGCATCTCTCCTTTTGCGCTAAGGTTCCCTCTTTGGTTTCCTATCTCTCCGCTCACCATGCCCGCGCCGTCGCTCGCTATGTATCTCTTGCTGCACTTTCAACCGGCTGAGGTCACTCTCAATCCTTGATAACGTGGCAGCTAAATCATTCGTTAGGGAGGATGGAATTTAACCACGCTTCGGTCGTTCACAATCAGAATTGGCAGTTACCCGAACCTGCGAAATGGAGTGATTAGGCTCAGAGCCCTGATTGTGTATGCTTCCCCACTTTTATACGGGTTTTTACGCAGCTGGTCGGCTGCTTTTGCCAGATGATTCACATCTGCCGTCGAATACATGAGAATGAGTGGCCTAATATATTCTGCGACTGCCCTTATGAAAATTTCGGTGAGGAGAGGGTCGAAAAGATCAGATTGTGCGCCTTTCGCCCTTATAAGGTCCTTTAAATAATTAAAAAAAGTAGTGGGTCAATTAAACCCCATCTCCTGAGTATTAAGGAGCTCTCCCAAGTCTTCAACCTATGATTTCTCAAATTCCTTTCGGAAGACCTCCCTCAATTCATCATATGCTCCCACTTTCTCTCCATTAAAAAAGATATCTCTAAATTTAATGAAAATACTTATGCAAACTTTTTGAATTATGGGAGCAATCTTCTCTTCTTCCGCTATGAATTGAAGGCGGAGAATTAGCACACAAATTTCAAGCCAACGACTTGGATTGTTGCATCATAAACTGGAAGTGTGAGGAATGAATGAGGGGTTTTGATTATGCCTTGCTTTGCTTCGTTTGAGGATTGCATAGTTAAAGAAATTTGGTCATTCACCGATGATTGGTTTACCATTTTGATACATTTGGGATGTATGTGGTTTGTAAATGAGAAATATCGTATATAGTAGAATGAATGAATTTTAGAATTGTTTTGCGTGAAAGAATGAGTGTATGCACGTGTGTGTATGTGTGTGTGTGTGTGTGTGTCTGTGAGAGAGAGAGCACAGGTTAGTCACCCGACGGAAACGTGAAAAACAATGAGAAAAAAATTATATAAAAAGAAAATTATTTACTAGTTGTATTAAGGCATAATATTTAATTTAAATTAATAAGAATTACCAGGCAATGACTTCGTTACTAAGATTAAAACCCAATAAAAATCTTTCCCTACGAAGTCTTGACCAAAAATCACAGCGAAGAACGTTTTGACGGATGCGCCATAGCTGTGAAAAGAGGTCTTGACTTCAGATCAATAAGTGGACTCGACGAATCTTACCTTGCTGTGGAGGTCCGTACGGCAGTGGGACCCCTGGTCCTGGCAACGTGGTACCAACCCCCAAGGAGAGGGTATTTGTCCCTTCCAAACTTCTTGCAGTTATGTGGTCACGGCAGAACCGTTCTCTTTGCCGGTGACCTCAATGCAAGAAGCGCTGCCTCCGGTTATACGTCGACCAGCCCAGCAGTCAGGAATCTCGAGATACTTATTAATAGACACATTATGACTAGAATTGGACCAGACTTCCCCACATTCATCACTGACAGGTCAGCCACCAAACCAGACATTGTACTAACCAGCAATATGTTCCCATATAATTACTTCATTGAGCCGGGCCCCCCTATTCCCAGCGACCACCAGGCTATCCTTATTAAAGTCTCAACCTCCCCCATTCAAATCCCTATCCCAGAGCGGAAGAGCTACGCTCGAGCCAACTGGGATAAGTATAAACAACTCCTCGAAAGTTATAACCCAGAACCCTTAAATAATGCCTCCCTAGAAGAAATTGACGAGGAGTTGGACAAATTAAATGAAAATTTATTAAAAGCCGACAAGGAAGCCGTCCCCCGAGTTAAATTTAAAACTCTCCCTGCCCCCTCATGGACCCCTAGAATCAAAACCCTCGCGAGGGAATATAAGGAACGGATCAATGAAGTGAACCTCACTGGCCCCAACATCAACACACACCGACAAACACGACTCATACGTGACGAACTAATGACTCTTATAAGGGACCAACAGAATGTACTCTGGAATAATTTAATTGACGGACTAAATGTAGAAACTGACTCCTACATTCTGGCAGACGGTAAAACATCTAAAAGGCGGACAGCCAGCAAAGACTATCAAACTTATACATGGTGACATTGAAATTTATGACGGGGAAAGAATCGAACAAGAATTCAGACTCTTTTGGGCATCTATATTTAAGATATCCCCGGAAGAGAATGATGACTTCGATTTGGACTTCGAAGACGGAATTATTAAGGACCTGAATGATCAAATACACAGAACGCACCGTCACCATTGCGTATCACAGGATAGGGAAATGGAGGGACTCGGCGGTAGAATTACTGCCGAGGAACTCTCTATGACCTTAAAATCCTTTCGACAGCGAGCACCGGGGCGTACAGGACTGACAAAGGAGAATTTTATTTGAGCCCCGCACAATATCTTATTGGGGCTCATGAATATCATGAACGCATGCCTAAACGTGGGTTACTTTCCTGACCACTGGAAGGTAGCGAAAATAGTATTCATTCCAAAAGCCGGTAAACCACCGGACAGTCCAGCTAACTTCAGGCCCATATCTCTCCTAGAAATTTCAGGGAAAGTCTTGGAGAAGACATTGGCCAACAGGGTAAATACGTTCCTCGAGAATAACAACTCTCACAACAACCAACAACATGGCTTCCGAGCGAAGCGAGGAACAGACACGGCGCTAGCCGTAATTACCGAGAAGTTGGCAAAAGTAAAATCAGAAAAACGCCACGCAAATCTGGTGCTACGCGATGTCAAAAAGGCCTTTGACAAAGTATGGAGGAGAGGCCTACAATATAAGATCCTACAACTAGGCCTCAATCCCATACTTGAGAGGATTCTTTGCGACTACGTGGTGGAGAGGAGAGCGTTTCTGAGTATCAAAGATTATAGCGGCCCTGAGTTCGAACTCGAGGCGGGGGTGCCGCAAGGCGGGTTCATCATTCCCCTGCTCTATAACATTTACACCATAGACCTTCCCCAATCCTTGACTGAGGGTTCCTTATACGTCCAATTTGCGGACGATATAATAATGATAGACTATCCACCAATGCCCCAAAGTTCCGTGTAATTCCATTATTCCGAAGGACACTGGCAGACATCCGTGTGGGGGGTGCACGCATCCCATACCGCACGGAGGGCACGGTTCTTGGACTACAAATTACGACTGGTGGGTATAGGAGCCATGTAGCGAAAACTACACAGAATGCACGGAGGGACTTGGGTGAATTTTTCAAATTCGTAAACCTGAGCACCTCCAACAAACTTAAGATCTACAATGCGTGCATTCGCTCAAAACTCCTGTACCCACCGGTCCCTATAAACGTAGTTTCCAAGACCCAAGTCCTTAAACTGCAAAGGGTCCAGAATAAGGCAGAATACATCATTACGGGAACCCGAAGGAGAGAAGGGAGAAGGCAGAGTGAACTCCATGGTGAACTGGGGATGACCCCCATAAACGTGGAGCTTCACCTCAGAGCAACCAAAATCTGGGACAAGGTGCACCGGCACCTCCCTCCCGAGTTTGTACTCGAGCACATTGACTTTGACAATTTACGTAACTTAAGACGACCAATTAGTTTCAAAAGCAGTAGACTACCGAATGACATTAACGTCGACCCAAAGTTCACTTAAAGTAGATAACCCCCATTCATAACACAACAAAACATGAACAAAGCCAAACGAGTTTAGCCACTGAATTAGCACTTGCTAAATTTAGTTCTAAAAACACTTCCCCAAATTTTTGTGCGAAATATCGCCAAGAAACCATTAAAACAAATCAACACATAAAAATCCAAATCTAGGTGTGAAACACCCAGAATCGAAGATGAAAATCTTCTAAAAAGCCACGTAGAGATAATATCTATTACTACAAAGGCTTGAATGCCCAGTGCATTTACCAGATGGTATATTTATATACTATCAAAAAAAAAAACACAACCAAAACGCAAAGAAAGCCAGTGATACCCTTTCACCAGGGATCTGTCTTTCATTCTACCTTTCATATTCGCTTTCCTATCATTTTTCCCCTATTTCCCCACTATTTCTCCTAATAAAACCCTCTTCTACTATATTCCTCACTTGTTATGTCCAATGTCCAATACTAAGATTAAAATTTAAAATCTAAAAAAAACAGCCATGGTTAAATTTTTGTAAATTTTCTGAACTTCGCCAATTATAATAATTTTAAAAAGGAACTCTAAACTAAATTTACCCCCTATCAAAATATCACGTTGCTAAAATATAGTTATATAAAAGAGAGAGAGAGAGAGAGAGAGAGAGAGAGAGAGAGAGAGAGAGAGAGAGAGAGAGAGAGAGAGAGAGAGTGTGTAACGAGGAGTAACAAGGAAAAAAGTTACCTAGAAGACTTTACAACAAGGAGTAACAACAAGGAAAGAAGGTACCCTAGGAGACCTTACGGTCCATTCAAAGAGGGTACCATTGGACTTGCAATCGAGCGGGCACAAGGCTGCTCAATTGTTTTGCGTCCCTAAACGGCCACTTTTCAAGACCTTGTCTAGTCTTGACTTGAACTGGTCAACATATTCACTGTTGACAACTTCCACTGGAAGTGCGTTCCACTTACCGCAGATACTGTAGGTGAAAAAATTTCCACACAGATTGCGGTTGTAACACTTCAGTTCAAGTTTGAAGCCGTGATTGCGCGTTCTGTTCTCACTCAGTGTGAAAATATCCCAGTAGTCAACATTGTCGAACCCTCGAAGTATTTGGAAAACTTCGATAAGCTGACCACGCAGTCTACGGGTTTCCAGCGAGAACAGATCTAATTCCCTTAGTCTATCCTCATAACTTTTATGTCGGATAAAGGGAATCAGCTTGGTTGCCCTGGCTTGTACGCGTTCCAATCTCGCGATGTCCTTTCGAAACAATGGACTCCAAAATTGTACGGCATACTCCAGGTGCGGCCGAACGAGGGAGTTGTACAGACAGAGTACTATCTCCTTGTTACGGTATTCAAACTGGCGCTTTATGTAGCCTAACATCCTTTGCGCTTTCTTCTTTGCCTCGATGCACTGTTTCGAGAACTTGAGGTCGCTAGTGATAGTAACACCCAAGTCCTCATTGTCGGTGGATTCAATAGCAGTTCCCTTAAGGATATACTGAGATTGGGAGTTTCTGTGGCCGATATGCATCACTTTGCATTTGTTCAAGTTGAAAGGCATTTGCCACGTGTCCGACCACTCCCCAATCTTCCCAAGATCTTCCTGCAGGCGGGCAGTATTTCCCTCCATTGCAACGTTCATACCAAGCTTGGTATCGTCGGCAAATTTGGAAATCTTGGCAACCATGTCACCGTCCATGTCGTTGACGTAGATGATGAATAGTAGTGGTCCCAGGACAGAACCTTGAGGCACCCCGCTAGTAACGGGCACCCACTCAGAAGCCTGTCCATTCACCAGCACCCGTTGCCGTCTGCCACTTAGCCATTTCTCTATCCAGCCGGCTACCTTTCCGTCTATGCCAAGCGCTCGCACTTTCCGGAGAAGGCGGCGGTGTGGTACCTTATCAAAGGCTTTCTGAAAGTCTAGGTAGACCACATCCACCGCCTTGTCCCGATCGTGCTCACTGAAAACGAAGTGGAAGAATTCCACAAGGTTCGTCAGGCATGACCGTTGCCTTCGGAAGCCGTGCTGGGAACTCCTCATTAGCAGGTTTGACTCTAAATACGACGTCACTTTGTCCACCATGATGCTTTCCATGAGTTTACCGACTATCGAAGTCAGACTGATAGGTCAGTAGTTCGACGGTTGGTTACGGTCTCTTTTCTTGAAGATAGGAGTCACCTCCGCCTCACGCCATTCTCTAGGAACGTATTTGGTCCGGATTGACATGTTAAAGATAGCGCACAGATGTCGTGATACTTCATCGCACACTTCCTTCAACACTTTAGGTAGAAACCCGTCCAGTCCAGGGGACTTATTCGTCTTTAGGTCAGCGATCTTTTTCTTTATTTCTCCTTCGGTGAAGTCCATTGCCTCCAGCTTTTTCCCCGAGTAGGAATCCGTCGCCTGGGGAACGAGGCCACACTCTTCAGTAAACACTGAAGAGAAGTAGTCGTTGAGGAGGTTAGCATTTTCTGCATCTGAATGCTTTAATGTCCCCTCCTCATTCCTCAAAGGGCCAATCGTTCGACGGATTGGTTTACGGCTGTTCACATATCCAAAAAACTCCTTGGGATTCTCTTTACAGAGTCTCGCCACTCGGAGTTCCTCAGACCGCTTAGCCGCCCTTATGCTGGACTTCACTCTCCTGGCTAGCCTCCGGTATTCGTCAAAGTCACCCGAGATCTTCGATTGCCGGTACACATTTCTCTTCTCCCTAAGCAGTTGGCTGATTTCTCGATTAAATACTTAGGTTACACAGAAGACAGACGGGGGCATTTCAGAGGGATGAAAGGCGATTGAAGACTCATGAATGTGGTTTTGAAACTATTCCACGAGTCTTCAACGGCATCGCACACTTCTAGCCTCACGTCAGTCAGTCAAGCTCAAAGGCTTGCAAAGTCTGCTCTTCTCAAGTTAAGTTTCTTTGATTGACTGGCAACAGACCTTACCTTCGGGATCTTGACCCTAAATCTAACTAGCTGGTGATCACTGCCACCGAGCTCTTCGCCTACAGAGATATCCTCAACGATATCATCCTCAGAGGTGAAGACCAAGTCGAGGATATTGTCTCCTCTCGTCGGTTCTCTGACCCATTGAGTGAGGAACTCGTTGTTGGCGAACTCCAGGAGTAGCGCGCTCTCGCCACAGGCTGCTCTGGTTTCCCAGTCAACTTGGCTGTTGAAATCGCCCATAACGATGCACACTCTGCCTTGAACCAGCTCACCCAGCAGCTGGTACAGTTCCCGTGCCTTCTCAACGGGTTGGGAAGGGGGTCTGTAAAGCAGCAGGGTCCTGTATCTCACAGGACCGACCTCTAGGTCAACACCTAGGAGCTCGTGGTCGGATATAACTTTGGAGTTCGTAGATTTGATTGTATCCTTGACATACAACATTACACCGCCACCCTCTCTGTCTGGCCTATCTTTGTGGTCCATTCAATGAGGGTACCTTTAGACAAGCAGTTGAGCGGGCACATCTCTGCTCAAATGCTTTACGTCCTTAAACGGCCATTTTTCAAGACCCTGTCTAGTCTTGACTTGAACTGGTCAACAGATTCACTGTTGACAGCTTCCACTGGAAGTGCGTTCCAACTAACACAGATACTGTACGTGAAAATTTTTCCAAACAGATCGCGGTTATAACGCTTCAGTTTAAGTTTAAAGCCGTGATTTCTTGTTCTACTCTCAACAAGTGTGAAAATGTCCCTATAGTCAACAGTGTTGAACCCTCGAAGTATTTTGAAAACTTCGATGAGATGACCACGCAGTCTACGGGTTTCCAGCGAGAACAGATCTAATTCCATTAATCTATCTTCATAACTTTTATATCTAAAAGAGGGAATCACTTTGGTTGCCCTGGCTTGCACGCGTTCCAATCTCGCGATGTCCTTTCTAAATGAAGGACTCCAAAATTGTACGCCATACTCCAGGTGCGGTCGGACAAGTGAGTTGTACAAACACAGTACAATCTCCTTGTTCTGATATCCAAACTGGCGCTTTATGTAGCCTTGCATCCTTTTTGCCCCTTTCTCCGCCTCAATGCACTGTTTCGAGAACTTGAGGTCACTAGTGATTGTTACACCCAAGTCCTTCTCAGTGTCGATGGATTCAGGAGCAGTGCTCTTAAGGACATACTGAAATTGGGGGTTTCTGTGACCGATATGCAACACTTTGCATGTGTTCACGTTAAAAGGCATTTGTCATGTGTCCGACCACTCCCCAATCTTCCCAAGATCTTCTTGCAGGCGAGCAGTATTTCCATCCTTTGCAACGTTCATACCAAGCTTGGTATCGTCGGCAAATTTGGAAATCCTGGCAACCATGTCACCGTCCATATCGTTGACGTAGATGATGAATAGTAGTGGTCCCAGGACAGAACCTTGAGGCACCCCGCTAGTAACGGGCACCCACTCAGAAGCCTGTCCATTCACCAGCACCCGTTGCCGTCTGCCACTTAGCCATTTCTCTATCCAACCGGCTACCTTTCCGTCTATGCCCAGGGCTCGCACTTTCCCGGAGAAGGCGGCGGTGTGGTACCTTATCAAAGGCTTTCTGAAAGTCTAAGTAGACCATATCCACCGCCTTGTCCCGATCGTGCTCACTGAAGACGAAGTGGAAGAATTCCACAAGGTTCGTCAGGCATGACCGTTGACTTCGGAAGCCGTGCTGGGAACTCCTCATTAGCAGGTTTGACTCTAAATGCGACGTCATTTTATCCACCATGATTCTTTCCATGAGTTTACCGACTATCGAAGTCAGACTGATAGGTTGGTGGTTCGACGGTTGGCTACGGTCTCCTTTCTTAAAGATAGGAGTCACCTCCGCTTCACACCAGTCTCTAGGAACGCATTCGGTCCGGATGGACATGTTGAAGATTGCGCTCAGGTGTCGTGACACTTGATCACGCACTTCTTTCAACACTTTAGGTAGAAAGCCATCCGGGCCAGGTGACTTATTCGTCATTAGGTCACTGATCTTCTTTTCTATTTCTACTGAGAGAGAGAGAGAGAGAGAGAGAGAGAGAGAGAGAGAGAGAGAGAGAGAGAGAGAGAGAGAGCAGGTTGGTCACGCGACGGAAACGTTAAAAACAATGAGAAAAAATTATATAAAGAGAAAATTATTTGCTAGTTGTATTAAGGGATAATATTTAATTTAAATTAAAAGAAATTACCAGGCAATGTCTTCGCCACTCTGAGGTGGATTGCGCTTCGCTACAAAGATTAAAATTTAAAATCTAAAAAAAAGCAGCCATGGTTAAATTTTTGTAAATTTTCTGAATCGCCAATTATAATAATTTTAAAAAGGAACTCTAAACTAAATTTCCCTCCTTTCAAAATATCACGTTGCTAAAGTATAGAGCTATAGAAGAAGAAGAAGTAGATATATAAAAATAATTTTTCTGAACTTCACCATTTGTAATTCTTTGGGTTTTAAAAACAATCAGAAAATTTCGATACTTATATTTATTTCTGAACTTCACCATTTTGTTTTTTGATATTATAAAAGAATTATTAGAAATAACTTTGATAAAAAAAATCATAATCAAACTAAGATGGAATTATTTCTTCCATACTAAAAAAATTCCTCTTCTCAAATTATAGAGTTAGTGATGATGATGATGATAATGTTTGGAAAAAAGATGCTGTGGATATAACGCGATACTAAAAATTGAAACGCGTGAATGAAAATGGGCGATCGAAAGGGAAAATGTTAATGGCCGCAAGACTTTGAAATTTATTATTTACGTTTGAATCTAGATTTATTGAATAACGGGAGAAATATTCACCTCTAGGCAAAATTTATTATGTAATTAATTATTTTTTACCTAACTTTGATAGCGAACAAGAATTAATCACATAATAAATTTTGAGAAGAGAATTGAACGATGAATCTATGCCTAATCAGCTCGTGGATTGACAGTTAACGCTTTGGAAAATTAGAAGGAATGGAAGAATGAACGAAAACGAAAATAATGAATCTACCTATGAAAACAAAATGGGCTGAATATAACTTTAGACAAATGGCAATACGCGAGTGATGGTTTAATGGATAATAGGACGATGAATAGGACCTTAAATATGATGTTAAATAAACTAGGATTACAATGATATATAAATTAGGATGTACGATAAAAGTATGTTAGCGAATCACAATGAGATATTAAATAGGATGTAAATTAATAGTTTGTTAGCTATAACAATGAAATATTAAATAACATGTAAATTAATAGTATTAGCTATCACAATGGTAATAGTAATTTGGGGTCTGAAATCAATTAAAAATATCTATAATTAAAGTACTCATGCTTGGGATGAATTTAGAAATCTGAATAGTTAAACACCTTCTTTCTTTTTTTTTGGAACGAACCATTTTAGAGGGCGACGCGGGTGAGAGTGAAAGAATTTTGAGTACACATTTTCTGAGTCTTTGCAATTACATTATTGGAACATATTTTGAGACAGTTTAATATATATATATATATATATATATATATATATATATATATATATATATATATATATATATATATATATATATATATATATATATATATATATATATGTTTGCCTATGAGGTCAACATTTTAATGCCATCAGATAAGTAGGATTTTAGAAAAAGTTAGAAAATTGGATCTAGCGAAAACAGCCCTGGGCTAATGTTGAGATTACTTTCCTTTGTATGGGAGATTAAAAATGATTCCAGGTTATTTCTCTTTATAAAATCATTACTATGGATTATAGTATCAGTTTTTGACCAGTTAATTCCGTGTCCCATCTTGGAATTGTGGACAGCTAAGGCATTATTCAAATAACCCTTAATTACTGCATTTTTTGTGTCCTTGGGTCCTTATGGAAACATTTTGGAAGTTTGGCCTCCATATAATAAATTACAATCTAAACATGGAATTGAGAAAATTACATTATTATCATTATTGGGGCTATGCTTTATTAAGAGATTTTTTTAATGTATGATTGTATTTAAAGGCTACCTTAATAATAAGTTGTTCTAGAATGGGCACTACAGACATAAAATTATCATGATAGGGTAAAATAAATAGGTTTTTACCAGGTTCTATTGTCTCTAATTTACAATTATAAAATGTTTTTTGGCTATATTCATACATTTTTCTAGAAAGTACTTTGGGTAGCATAAATTGGTAGCAATATCTTCAATATTTGTGTATTCTTTATCTATATAGTCGGGACTACATATTCGAAGAGCCTTAAGATACATGGGCATGACTTGAATAAAAATGGACATAAGATAAATTATTTGTCGGTTTCCTATAAACAGTAAATTTAAATCTATGTGGTTCTCTAATTATTACGACATCCAAAAATGGAAGGCTCTTATTTACTTCCTTTTCTACGGTGAATTTAATTGACGGAACCAATGAGTTGATAATTAAAAGATGTCGTCAACATACCGGAACCAAACAATTTGAGTAGACCAAAGAGGGAGAATCAACCTGGTTTCGAAAAATTCCATATTTAAATTTTACAATAAGGGATTACCCATAGCCATTGCAAACACTTGTTCATAGAATTTGCCGTTGAAACTAAATTTACATTTCTTAATACATAAATAAATAAGCTCAATGATCGTATTGGTTGGTAAAGGAAGGTCATAAACATTTAGAATAGAGGCTAGTAAGTCTAATAAGTCATCAATGGGCACTTTGGTGAATAATGAGGTAACATCAAAACTGATTAGTCTCAGATCTGATGTTACTCTCATATTGTTTAATTTACTGCAAAGGTCAAGGGAATTTTTCATATGAGAAGGGGATATAGTTCCTAAGATATGGGAAAGTAAATTTACTAAGTATTTTGAAAGTTTATATTGGATTGAACCAGTGGCACTTATGATTGGTCTTATTGGGTTTGCTGGTTTATGAGTTTTTATTAGGCCATATAAATAAGGTAGAGAAGAGCCACTAGAAGAGACAGAGTCCATAATTGATTTGTGTTTTTTAAAGTGGTTTTTACGTCTCTATTAAAACACTTAATTACGTCATCTAAGGGATCCTTACTTAACGGAAAGTATGTAGACCTTCCCACACAAAGGAGAGTAATCTCAACATTAGCCAGGGTGGTTTTCGCTAGATCTAATTTTATAACTTTTTCTAAAATCCGACTTATCTGATAGCATTAAAATGTTGACCTTATAGGGAAACGTGCTTTGTATAAATACTGGGTGTCTTATTTTTCTTACCATTGAGTTTGAAAATGTCGAATAGACGAAAGTACTAACTCTAATCCGCTTTTTATTCAGTTTCCTTCCGTGGTTCATAGTCATCACGCGCTAACTTTCGTGATATTTCCCATATATATGTATATATATATATATATATATATATATATATATATATATATATATATATATATATATATATATATATATATATATATATTTGACTTCTCACTCCGCTTAAGTTCGATTTACATTCAGATACAAGTTACTTTGAATGATAAATTGATTTTAATTATTTTGAGTAATACAGAAATCATTATATACACGCACATTATTTTGAATATTTCTGGAGTACTGTAGATTAATAAGGTTTACTTTTTCGAGAGAATTATGAGCAAATGTCCTTACGAAGTGAGAACCTGTGCTATTTATTCTAGGTAAGCGTAGAACAAGGTAATGAAACTGGCTCATGATTCGCTCCTCGCAGGACACTTTTCCATCGGAAGCCTCTTGATAAAGTATTTACATAATTCTAAATGATAGCTGTTCCTACATGAATCCAGCGCTACTGTCAGTCGTGTGCAATTTTTCAACGCTATTTATAAGCTGGACGCGTGAAGAGCCGATGATTGCCTGAAACGATTTCTACTACCACTTTTGAGGTTGCAACGATTGGCATTGTTGTTCCTATTAACCTTCTATCTCCAGCGGGCCACAAGTTTATTTTATGTATGGTCGATTGGGCAACTCTGTTCCATCAGCCAGTTTCACTATAAAACATCGATTCAATAACGGTTTCTGGAGCTCGGGTGACTATCCCCCACCCCAGTATGAATTCAAAGGAAAATACTTAGTGTACAAGTACTTCGACACTACATAAACTCCTGACAAAACCTCTTCACTGCTACAGGTTATCTGCAGAACAATGTGATTTGTGAAAGACTACGGCGTTTTAAAAGAGCATCTTAAGAAAATTATGCACTACCTATTCTTGTTGCTTTTTTTTGAGAGAGATATATATTCCCCAAGGCATTCTTAAAGTTCTCTTCATTCAAATTTATGTATGGAGGCCGAGTGAGCGGCCCACTCTAGATCCTCCGAGTTCTGGTCAAATGAACTTAGTTAGCAGTACACCTCCGATGTCAAAGAGGACTCGACCAAGAGGCAAGAGATCACTGGAGCCGGGAGGTCGTGCCATCCTTGATGTGTAGCACCCTTCATGGGCATCTCCTTGCAGGCAGGCGGAGGGGACAAAGTCCTTGTCAGCTGTGCTATGCTTGCTTGTTACAACCAGAGACTCCCTTGGGCATTGGGACCGGGCGCTCTACCAGGTGTTAGCTTCAACAGTCTATGAGATCGATGTGAAGGCCAGTGGCATTACAGAGCTATACAAAATCCTTTATTATATCCACCTAAGACGCCATGTTGGATTGGGCGGGTGACGCTTACACAAACACGTTAAGGATATAAAGGTTTTCGTGTTCGAAAACAAAGAGCGCATAATATACAGTAAAAAGGAGGGTTAAGATCCCCTCTATTGATAGGGTTACACAAGGTGAAGGCTCATTCTCTCATTCTCCAACACTAAGCTAAATTTCGCGCTTAGGGACACATATAGAATTTGATTCCGATTTTATTCTATAGCAATGCCTCTAGGCATTCCTATAATAAAAACCTCCTGGGAAACTTATATATATATATATATATATATATATATATATATATATATATATATATATATATATATATATATATATATATATATATATATATATATATATATATATATATATATATATATATATTATTATGTAACATTCATATTATGCAATCCTTTAACTTTGTCATTTTAATCTTTTAATTATTTTACTTAACTTTTGTAAATTAAATCATTTTATGTACAACTTAATAATTAATTCATTGATTTACTTTACTAGTCAATTCATTTAACGTAAGACTGTTCCAAACAACATCTCTTAAAATTTCACACACAAACAAACAAACACACGCTTTCAGCTCGATCAAATAGCACACTCCTCTGCCCCATTCGACTCGCAGCTTTCTTCGTATAAAGGTCGGTAATCATTCATTCTACAATTAGTTATTTACCTACAAATAAATCATACTTAGTTAATTCCACTTTCACAATTCTTTGCAAACGACCATACGAGAGTAGGTCCTAATTATATTACTTCTCATATTGCAGCCCCTAATTCACAGTCCATCATAGTCACTCTATATTCACTATATTATTCCCCCATATTAATTTCACATACTTCAATTCTCTTCGCATCTTGTTACTGTAAATCATATGTTAAAATATCTTAAATTGTATACCTAATCTACTTATCTCATTGGCATTCGTTGATTTTATGAATATATTTATATTTGTGCAATTGTCTTTCTTAAAGCCCAGTTCATTATTTCAAAATTTAGTTCGCTGTCATCTTAGGCCTAAAAACTATCCGCCGATAACTTCGATCAAACAAATTTATGGTTGTGGTTTTCGAAACGCTATTTAGGCTGATTTATTAACAGAAAGTAAATCACATGAATAACCATATACTATAAAGTGGTGCCCAAAGTTTAGTAATATCCCGTCAATCAAAAAATAAGTTTAAACGTTATAATAATTCTTGACTCCACGGGTAAATTTGTCCCAAAGCCTCACTTGAGCATTTTTGATTCACGTGTTCATTTTTTTTTATATCGCGTGTTATCTTTAACATCATTCTTCCACTTATCATAATTCATGTCATTTAAATTTTATATTATCCCCTATATTCAACGAGTGGACAATTTCCTTTATTTTTCAATTATATTTCATTTCCTTTTTCCTGTGCTCGTGACTAATTTACACACACACACACACGTGCACACAGCCACAGCTACTGCTCACGTCAACACCTTCATTCAACTAGCACAAGTATACATAAAACAGTGACTATGATGGACCAAACACAGCAACTAAGGACATCAGTTAGCGCCCAACCTCATCATGAACAGCCGTCTGCATCGAACCCACAGTCCGCGCAAAGACAACCACATGCGTACCTCTCTCTGCCCGTGTATGATCCTGCAAACCCAATTGCGTGGTTGGAAGTCTCATCCCTCCTCCTTAAACCACAGATCATCATCGAGGATATGAAAGTAGCAGCAATAATCCAGCGGTTGTCCATAAGTACCTTTATTCAGTTCAGGGAAGTGCTAATTAACGGGGAGTAGGCTAGTGTTTTAGACCGCCTGAAGGAGGCTTTCCTCAATAAATATAGTGGGTCCCAAATAGATGACCTGAGAGAGCTACTGAATACTCAGGAAATGGGAGATAAGAGTCCTACTTCCTTTTTGACTCATCTGAAGGACCTTATCAGGGTAAAAGGTGCTTAAATCGAACTTTTTAGCCCTTGTAGATAGAGGAGAGTAGGAAAAGGGGCAAAGAAAAAATAATAGTGTAGGCGAGTTGCGAACAGTTTCCCGCGTCGCTGGACCACTGTTAGCCAGCGGCGAATCCACTCCGCCATCCTGAGTCTCAAAAAAAGACTAATTCAAAGGAAGCTTTTAGGTGCTCGCCTGCACTTCGCGTACACTATACCCTCTCCTCATTGAAATTTTCATGAGAGGAGTCCCAGAGGGAATCAGGCCATTAATCCTGAGCTCGAACCCTACGAGCATTGATGAGGTTGCTGCAGCCGCAGTTAAATTGTATAAAAGTCCTTACGTGATTTGGGGCAACGGCTAAACTCAGCGCGCATTTAACAATGCTTTAACTTCGCAAACGTGCAACCGTACACATATTTGGACCCAGTACCTTCTTCAAATCTCAACCCTCCAGTTTTCTCACTTCACCCAACTCAACCACTTTCTCCAAATCCTCAAACTTCAAATTCTTGCAGTCCTCTCACTCCAGTCTCTCAATCACATCCTTTAAACTAACATCTCAAGGGATTAACAACAAATAACAATTGACAAACGGGTCAACATCTACCACCTGCCCTTCACTTCACTTATTCAGGTAGGTCCTCACTCGCACTGACCCACACTCAATCCTCACTTCATATCGCCATCATTTCATTCAGCACTCATATAGTGCTTTGGCAACACGCCATTTCATTCAGTGCTCATATAGTGCTCTGGCAACACGCCATGAATCCTCTCGCACTCACATAGTGCTCTGATAAGACGTCATCAATCGTCGCACTCATATAGTGCTCTGGCAACACGCCATTAATTCTTTCGCACTCACATAGTGCTCTGACAACACTTCATCAGTTCTCTCGCACTCACATATTGAAAACATTCAGTACTCATATAGTGCTCTAGCAACACCCCATTACATTCAGTACTCATATAGTGCTCTGGCAACACGCTATTAATTTGCTCGCACTCACATAGTGCTCTGACAACACGTCATCAATCCTCGCACTCACATAGTGCTCTGGCAACACGCCATTAATTTTTTCGAACTCACATAGTGCTCTGACAACACCATCAATCCTCGCACTCACATAGTGCTCTGACAACACGTCATCAGTTCTCTCGCACTCAAATAGTGCTATGGCAACACGCCATTAGATTCAATACTCATATAGTGCTCTGACAACACGTCATCAGTTCTCTCGCACTCACATAGTGCTCTGGCAACACGCCATTAATTCACTCGCTCTCACATAGTGCTCTCGCAACACGCCGAAAACCCACTTATACCGAAAATGTTCGTCTAGAACCCTAATCACCTCATTCTCCTCCTACTATACCCCTTTATGGTACAGTAATTCCCCAAAACAACCTAAACCCCACCTTTTTAACTACTCCAACTCCCGTTTTGCTGCCTCCTCCTCCTATGTTGCAAAAAACCCTCGTCGGCAGAAGTGGTTAGTCAGGAGAAAATCTCTCCCCCACTGGTCACTCCGTCAACGGACAACGGGACTCAAGACTCCCACATCCTTCTTGACGCCATCTCGGAAGGAACCAGCAAGCGGATCACCTTCGCTCCATCGAACTTCTCTCGTGCCAGTGACTCGTTCAACTCTAATGGCACTGCCACAGCAAATCTGTGTCCCCGTACCCGCAGCCAAACCAATGGCATTGTCACACGCTCCGGTCGCGTCGTCAGAAGGCTTCGTCGGTACTCAGACTTGTAATCTCAAAATAGTAAAAAGGAGGGGGGGGGGGTTAACCTTCTTAAGGGGGTGTTATAGCAATGCCTCTGGGCATTCCTATAATAAAAATCTCCTGGGAAACTTATATATATATATATATATATATATATATATATATATATATATATATATATATATATATATATATATGTATAACTGAATCATGAAAATAAGGAACGTGAGGAATTTATGAATAACGTTACAGCCACGAGGAAAATAAAACAACGGAGAACTGCGAGGCCTTTAACTTTGTCAATTTAATCTTGTAATTATTTTACTTAACTTTTGTAAATTAAATCATTTTATGTACAACTTAATAATTAATTCATTCATTTACTTTACTTGTCAATTCATTTAATGTAAGACTGTTCCAAACAACATCTCTTAAAATTTCACACACAAACAAACAAACACACGCTTTCAGCTCGATCAAATAGCACTCTCTTCTGCCCCATTCGACTCGCAGCTTTCTTCGTATAAAGGTTGGTAATCATTCCTTCTACAATTAGTCATTTGCCCCCAAACAAATCATACTTAGTTAATTCCACTTTCACAAATCCTTGAAAACGACCATACGAGAGTAGGTCCTAATTATATTACTTATCATATTGCAGCCCCTAATTCACAGTCCATCATAGTCACTATATTATTCCACGACATTAATTTCACATACTTCAATTTTCTTAGCATCTTGTTACTGTAAATCATATGTTAAAATATCTTAAATTGTATACCTAATCTACTTATCTCATTGTACATTCGTTGATTCTATGAATATATTTATATTTGTGCAATTGTCTTTCTTAAAGCCCAGTTCATTATTTCAAAATTTAGTTCGCTGTCATCTTAGGCCTAAAAACTATCCGCCGACAACTTCGATTAAACAAATTTATGGTTGTGGTTTTCGAAACGCTATTTAGGCTGATTTATTAACAGAAAGTAAATCACATGAATAACCATATACTATAATTCCGATATAATAAGCCCCGCCCAGCAATGTCAGACTCGAAACCTTGAGCCTATAGATAGCACCATTCGTCTCGTATTGTGGAAGAAACCCTCCGACCCGTTAATGAAATGCACATGAAATTAGAATGACAATCACTGGCGATTCGTAAGGTAGCAGGGAACGGTGCTTTGTGCCCGCTGGTATTAAACACCCGCCTCTACATAAGAAATCAACGCCGTATCCACTAGGCTAGAGAGAATACTGAACCTCTAGTGGGTGCCAGTTAGTGATAAGCGAGACGAAAAATAAGGGGGAAATAAAAAAGGCTGTTTGAACACAGCCTTTTAGATCTAGGGAATGGCAGAGTGGGTAAGGTGCCTGCCAGATTTGACCTCGGAGCAGTGGTTCGATTCTCGTCAGTTCTCAATTTTTTTTTTTCAATGTCCCTCTCCTTGTGCATTATAATTTACGCCATCTGCCCCTTTTCAATTCAAAATAGAAATGTCAGTAATCCACTGTCAAATGACTTCTGAAGAGCCAAAGATAACTTGAAAACAAAGATACATTAGGAAACTAAAAATAAAAGAAAACTAGTTAAATATCACTTTATTAGTTTAAATACACAATAGGTACAATAAATACCGATGTAATTTTATACATGTTACCATGTTTATGGCATTCCACAATTCTGTAGATGATTCTTGGTACTATTAGACTCGATTTTCCCTGGGGATCAATTTAAAGTGGTAACCACATTCGCACCTATTAACTTCACCTTGCGTGAGCCACATCCATTTGACGGTGCTGGAATCTTCATTGCAGATGCAACCGACGATACGAGTTTGGAAGTAGGATGGAATGAGAGTTGGCATAGAAACTATAGACTGGTGTTTAATTATCTTCATGCAAAATGGATCCTGAAATGAAACAGATATTATAGCGTCATTCCCTGTGGGAGGAGGACACGAAATTTATTTTTTTGTTCACTGTGACAGCGAGCTGTAAAAAAACAAAAGGAGAAAGAGAGGCAAAGTGTGTAATGGGTTCAAGGATCTGGAAAAAGCGTCCGATGGTGTAGTAGGGAAGAATTATGGCAGGTTCTAAGAATATATGGAGTAAATGGCAAACTGATATATGGTGTGAAAAGTATTTATGTTGGAAGTAAGGAATGTGTGTGGCTGAAATAAGGATTTAAGGAAGGAACAAAATGAACAGCTGCCCAATCCCAGTGGATTCTAGATGGCAGCATAAAGAAATAGGGGCAAATTAATTATAAGAGGAGATCAGTATGGGATGAAAAAAACAACAACAAAGAATGAGGCTTTAAAAGATTCCTCTGCCATAAGGAAACGAACGCGCGACAGGCAAGGGATGTAGGCGTGCGAAAAATGTATCAGAGAAAATTCCTTCCAACTCGATAATATAAATAGCCGATAAAATTACCAACTCAGAACGGACTAAAGCCTGGTCGTGAGGCTAGTGTTGGCGTTTAATTCCAATGGTACAGCGTTCGAAACTCAACATTCCAAAACCTTTTACAAAGAAATCTCAAGAAGAAAACGGAAGTCAAGGAAAACGCTTGAAGGACCAACTCAACTAGAATCAAGAAGGACCAAGAAATCATCAACTCAAGATAATTGGACGAAAATGAAGATACACCAAGAAAGAAAGAAATCGAAGATTAAGGACCAACCCAGCCAAGAAGAATAGGAAATCAAGCGTTTGAAGGGCCAACTAAAGATAAAGGAAATTCATTCAAGAAGAAAATGGATTCGAGGAAGACAACCTGCATCGAGTAAACCAAGGAAAAAAGAATAATATTGATAAATAACCAAGAGAGGGGATAAGAAGGATAGGTCGGGAAACAAGACGAAAGGAGTGGCAAAATGAGGGCATTCTAATAGAAGATGGGCGACCGATTGGACCCAACCACAAAACGGCAGCTATGGCTAATTCGAACTCAACCCGAAACAAGATGGCCGTGGGGAAGTCTCGTGGCCGCTTCTAGGGACCTCAGTCTCTGAAGGTCGAGGGCCAAGAACTGGCAAACTCCTTGATATTATGCAATTTAAAGGATGAACACCCATACAATTCGTTCTACCAAAAACGAAAAAAAACCCTTATAACGGAAAGAAATCTCGAAAAGGTAATGCAGAGTTATCAGGAAGCCCGGGAGGCGGAACGGGCCAGCTGATCAGCCCTCTCGTTGCCCAGGACCCCTAAAATGCCTGGGAACACAACAAAATAGAACCTGATAACGGGACGCATTCTGGACCAGCCAGTTGAGAATTTCTGCAACTAAGGGTTGGGAAACATTAAGAGAGCGAATCGGTTGTAAAACACTCCAAGTTTCAAAGAAAATACAATTTTTAAAGGGCAAAATTGGGATCAGTCTGTAGATAACTTTGTGTAGGAAAGGGGGCAAAGAAAAATAAAGAAATAAAAGTAACGAAACGAGTTCCGAACGCGCTTCCCGCGTCCTGAGTCCCCCAAAAGACTCATTCAAGCAAAGCATTTAAGCCGCTCGCCGCTAGAAGCGGAGCGTATTTTGAGGGATTGAGGAGAACGGCGTCTGGAAATGTTATTCGAGGACTAACGCTCTCCCTCCCCGGCTTCCCGGGTCTGGGGCACCATTGTAGATAGCTTAGAGTAGGAAAGTGGGCAAAGAAAAATAAAGAAAGAAAAGTAGCGAAACGAGTTTCAAACGCTCTTCCCGCGTCACTGGACAGGCCTTAGCGAGAGCCTTAAACTACTCAGCCATCCTGAGTCCCATAAAACACTCATTTAAGCCGCTCGCTTGAACTTCTCGCACGCTACAAGTCTAAATGCTAAAACAATCGCCGAAAGTTCAGCAGTAAATACAAAGTTAAAAACACTCGAGTAAACGGCAGCACTCAGATCTCGTTTTGACCGAAATAGTGTATATATGGGGCAATGTTGTGTATCTAAAGTAGCGTGCTCGAGGAACAGGCACTTAAGAGAACAAGGTTTTACGGAGGACTTGTCCAAGCTTCACATGCTGGTGCAAGCTGTTGGAGGTAGTAGGCTGTTGTTGTTTTTTTCGCCTCAACTCACCTATGCCCACCTTTTATTTCAGGTTTCGGTGGATAGAGGACAAAGCTGCCTGGAAGTAGTGTCGAGCCCCCGTCTTCCGCCGAAGACTGAGTTTCTTAAAAAAATGTAAATCCGGAAAATTGTTGGTTTCGAGTGAACGATAAGTGGAGCTGGATGTAAAGCCAGGTGTGTATTGGTGGAAATATCGTGGGTGGGTGGTATATATGTATATAAGGGAGGGGGGATATGTAACACCATTAAGGAGAGAGCAAGGGGTAATTTGTTCCCCCTTTACCAGTTCACAAGGTACCGCTGACTGCTCTCATTTCGGAGTGAGTCGGGAGAGTGTGGAGCAGACCTGTGTGGCGCGATTTTGGGGACCCCCAGCTCTATCCTTCTCACTCTGGTCCGTCGTAAGTGAGAACTAGAGGATGAGAAGGATCTAGCCAGACGCCCCCCTACACACACTCAAGGAGAGCGACGAGAGGACTCACTATAAATGCGTGAGAACGTTAAAGAGACTACCCCGGGGCGAATTAGTCGCCGCAAAGTGGAGGCGGCTTGTAGTTGTAGTTGGGCTAAAACCGCATTTGAGTGAGATAGCGAAGTCGTGTGTAGACTTTTGTAAATATTTTGTATGCACTTATTCTTAATTTAGTGTTTTCTGCACTTTCTTGTTTATTATATTTTTTCTGTAGATATTTTTTGCGATGGAATTTGGTGGTCGGGTTAAATATATATATATATACATATTGATGATTTTTTAAATAAAATAAATTGAGTATTCACGTTTCCTTGAGCCTCCTTCCGATCTAACAGGCGTCTCACGAGCGAGTGAGCAGACCCTTGTGGCGGGTGGTTTACGGGAATGTCCGCTACAGGTAACAACTAGAGATCTGCAAAGACGAAAGGGCAAGGACCTTTAGAGCAACCAGGTTGCAGAGATGATTTATCCGGTGGATCAAAGGGCGGGGTAAAGACGGCAACCTATTGAATGACGCCGCTGACTCGGCAACTAAAAAGGCATCTGCAAACTTCTGATATAGGGGTCTGCCGCACACGACGGAGGTATCACATACAAATCTGGAGGCGGTGATAGGGCAAGGTGAGCACCCCCATTCTCACAGTAAAGACTGTTCACTGGGGAGGTGCGGATAGCTCCACTGGAAAAACGAACTCTAAGGTTGCGAATGGAGTTAAACATTTTAAGGGGTGAGGGTGAAGCCGAGTAGTAAATATGGTACCCATAATCCAATTTGGATTGGACGAAGGCAGTGTATAGTGACCACAGTGTTCGACAATCACTGCCCCACAACGTGTGGGAGAAGACATTAAACATGTCTAGAGACCGCAGACAGCTCGTTCGAAGGCGGCGTAGGTGTGGTAACCGGGATAGCATGGGATCAAGAGTTACGCCCAGGAACCGAAACTCAGAGACGAACTCTATCTCTACACCTTGCAGAGATAGGTGGTGGAACAAGAGCCACTCTACCTCGGTGGAAGTACATGGCCTTCGTCTTCCTCGTGGAAAAGCGGAATCCCTTAAATTGTGCACGTTTCGAAACCACATCGACTGCCAACTGCAGACGACGCGCCACAAGAAAAAGTAGAGTGCCAAGTCATCGATGAAACAGGGTCGCGGATAAGCCTTATGGAAGAGAAAGAGATGATACCATTGATCGAAATTACAAAACATGAAACACTTAAAATGTTGCCTTGAGAAACTCCCTCCTCTTGGGGTTGTAGGTCAGAATATGCATCTCCAACACAGATCATAAAAGATCGAGATGCTAAGATACTTTGAATAAAGGACGGTAAAAGACCTCTAATATTCCAAATGTGTACTGCTTTAAGACGCCGTATTTGCATGTAGTATCATCGGCTTTCTCAATGTCGAAAAATATCGCCAAGAGCCAGTGCTTTCACGAGAAAGCTTTCCGGACCGATGCTTCAAAACGTACTAAGAGATCCAGAGTGCTATGACCCCTGAGAAAACAGCACTGAAATGGACAGTAAGTGATTGGTTTCCAGGAACTAATTCAGGCGAACCAGCACCATCTTCTCTAACAACGCCTCAGACAGCTGGTAAGAGCTATAGTGATCTGCGTCATCTGTTCCTGCCCGGTTTGACAAAGGGGACAATCCCAACGCTCCATGATGATAGGTAAGAACCCATCACCCATATAAGATTGTTTAAGTCAAGAACAGCACAGTGTGTGGATGAAGGTGCTGAATCATATAATGGATCACGTCAAGGCAAAAAGTAGACGCACAAAGGAACAATGCAGCACGCAACTCGTAGATGGAGAACAAGGCATACGGAAGGTTTGAGTTTTTTGCAAAATTAAGGGGATGAAACTCATTAGATTTATAGCACAGAAATGGTTAGACAAAGCGTTGCTGACCACCACGGTGCCATTCACTAAGGATCCCTATAAATTGAGTGTGGGGGTATTATGGCCGGCATAATGACCCCGGATCTTGTTAATCCTCTTCCAGATTTTTGCGATAGGAGTCATAGAGGAAATCAATGAAACATAGCGACGACATGCAGACCCCTCCCTTCTGCCGGGGTTGATGAGTAAACAAGTAAACACATGAAGGGTGGGCGGACTCCCTTCCCTAAGTTGGGAGAGCATGAGGAAAGGTCCTCGGTTTCGGTTAACCTTGTTATACAAAGTTGCGTTCCGGCGGAAACGGGCATGATATAACTTACAGTTCTTAACGGCTGTCGCGCCCTCAGAGGTCCACTAGAGCATAGTTGAGCGACCCATTACGGATCATTCCGGGGAATGATCTGTGTGGACGCATTCTATTTTTTTTTTATTCACCATCCTAGTAGTAGGCTATTCTAAAATTCGCAAAAAGACCCCCATCCCCCCCCAAAAAAAAACAACAACAAAGGAAGCACATTTCGGCGTCGGGGGTGGGGTGGCTGTCTTCTCCCAGAGGAGGAACATGCGACCAACAACAAAGAGAGTAAAGTAAAATGGAGGAGGTCAGCCTCCTCCCAAAAAGTCAGATAGTCCACAAGTGTATGTACACGAACCCGTCCCGAGTACAAGGAACAAGCGGTAGCAGCCCCGCTGGTCCCGGTACCGGGACAGGTAACGTGCGCGAAGATCACCCAGACTGGAACATTCGAAAACAATGTGTCGAACCCTTATTTGACTTATTCTACTCTTTTTTAATAGAGGAAGTCGGGAATGAATCCGCTTCTCTCCACCCTCGCAAGGATCCCCAAGGTCGGACGGACCGGTCTCAGCAAGATTCTTCTCTGAAATAGAGAAGGGATTGGCGGCTATCAAAGGGGCCCGACTGTTGGCCTGCGGCGAATCGACTGCGCAATCCCGAGTCCTAAAACGACGCATAGACGTCTTACTCAGCGCGACCTTATATTCAAGGGGTAAAAAGGGGACGCGGGGGAGGGAGAGTGAGAGGAGAGATAACACGAAATTATATCAAAAGGGACTTACTTTTACTTTACTTTGTGGCCCCTGGGGTAAGTTCTCTTCAGTCAAACCCGGCAGCAATTAAGAATGCGCCACGGCAAGCGGTCTTCTCCAGAGGGTTCCAAGTGAGGTGATTTGATAGTCAGCTCTCAGGTGTTCGAGGGAGGGGCAGGTAAGGATGAGATGAGTGGTGTCGCTGTCAGTTGGCAGGAGCAGTTAGGGACTAGTCTGTTTTTCTATTCATGTAGTGAGGGAAAGTGTCCTGATCTTAGGTGGGCCAGAGAAACTGCTTCGGCGAGCCAGGTGGATTCCAGAGAGTGGATGTTGGGTGGGGTGATTTTCAGAGTAGAAATTATTATTTAGGAGAGCCAAGAGAATTCGGCCAGAATTAAATGCAAGTACTCTAAGCCACTGTAGGAAGAGAGATGTGGCGAGGGGTGGGGGGGAGTACAGGGGGCACTCAATGAGAACGTGTCACCCAGCACCAATTTATGGCTGAAGCGGTCGAAGGATAAGGCCTAGTAACAGGGGAGAGATGAATGCAGTAAAGTTTGGTGTAAGGTTGAGTTTGCCACACAGTTAGCCATTGTGCAATAAAGAACGCCTTCACACGTGGAAGGATTTAAAGAAAATTAAGTTGCCAAGCTGCCCAATCCACCAGATTTGAAAAAATGTATAAAAATACTCTGAAAATTAAAAGAAAATTAAAACTATTAATATTAAATACGGCTTAAAAGGGAATTGAACAAAGGTGAATACATAACGCCGTGCTAGAGGGAAAGGAAATAATAAAATAAAAGGGGCAATCACAATTAACACATTAAACTCCGGCTATGCAGTGCTAAAATGGTAGAGAAAATAAAAAATAGAAACTGAAAAGAACAGTGCATCTCTAAAATGTACATTACAGAAATCTAGAAATAATATACTAGGAGGAGCGGTTAATAAGTTTTGCAATTCGGATATAAAGAAACGAGATATGAGGAAAAGTGTTTTATTATTTTTCAATATAACTACCCTCGACTTCAATGCACTTGCGCCACTTGTCCCTGAGGCTTCGAATTCCCGAAAACCAGAAATCTCCCGACTGCTGTTCAATCCACTCCTGGACGGCGAGCTGGACATCTTCATCGTCCCCAAACCGGCGTCCACGCAGTGCAGCCTTGAGCTGGCGCAATAAAAAGTAGTCGCTGGGGGCCCGATCTGGATTGTAGGGGGGATGATTGAGCTGCTCGAATTCGCACTCACTAAGGGCAGCTTGTGCAACTCTGGCCCTTTGGACTTTGACGACGTTGAAGTCGATCATGGGGCGTCAGGTTTCTAGGGACCCAACCGGCAGAGACCTTGGTCATGGCCAAATTGTCGTGGGTGATGTTGATAACACTTCCATGTGATATTCCAAGTGCTCGCTCTATTTCTTCGAGGATCATCCTCTCCACACGGGCCACATTGTCCTCGTTGGTCACATCTGACGGGCGTCATCTTCAAGGGACTCACGACCATGGCGGAACTCCCTATTTCAGCGAGCAATGGTTGCATAGGAAGGGGCGGTGTCGGTGCACACTGCAACCATGCGTTCATGGATCTCTTTTGCATTCTTGCAGTCCTTGATCAAAACTTTGATCACTGCGCGGTGCTCAACCTTCTCCATCGTTGAAAAATTTGTGACTGACGATCTGCGATCAACTACTGCTTCTTAAATAGACAAGGCAAGAGCGTGCGTCTGCAGGTCCTGACTTGTCATAACTTGTCCTAACACCCCCACAAACAGCCATCCCCCTTCCTCTGTTTTGCCCTACCGATTCGCAAAACTTATTGACTGCCCCTCGTATCTAGCTAATTCTAAAGGGTTGTAAAACCAATCCAAGAAACCAGTATGAAAGAGCAAGATAGGAAATTCAAAGGTGAGGAAGGCCAAGGAATCTTGCCCCCGATTCGGAAGCGACAAAAAATTCGACATGAAACCATCGCCCATCTTCTTAGCCATGCAACCTGAAGAACTGTATTAATTTCTGCGACGTTGTCAGAGTTGGGAAGATCATGACCCTCTAACCCATACATGTACAAGAACCACCCAACAGAAGACAATCTTAACATCCTCCCGACATGCAGTTGCTAAGGTGTGATGAAAGTGCAAACTACTGGTTGTGGCGAGTCATAGCGCTCAATGAGTCACTATTAATCACAATTCGGTTTCTGAACAAGACAAGACGCATAATTTCCAATAGGGAGCGGTGTGTTGCAATCAGCTTAGCCACAAAGACAGACGTAGGAGCCCGGAAGAGACCATCAGGCTCTACGGTGAATGCAGCTGGGAAAAGACATGGAAGGCCACCCTCTCTTTGCAATTGGAGGGATCCATGTGGCATTTTTATCCATAGCACGCATCTGGCAAATGCCTACAAGGGCACAAGTCTCTGTAATTACCTTACAGCATAATGCAAGGCTAGATTAAAACCAAAATTATTTAGACTTTCAGAGAAAACGAAGAAAATATTTTGCAGCTCTGAAAACTACTCTTGCTGCTCTCTCCCCCAAATATTTCTAAACTAGGGGGTGATTAGATTACAATGCCCCAAGAGCACTCAGGGCGCTTTGTAAGTCGCTAAAGATTACAATCAGGTTTCCGAACCTAGCGCGACGCATTATCTCCCGTACCGAGCGGTATATTGCAACCAGCTCGGCCGCAAACAGAAGCAGCGCTTGCTAGAACCTGGCTGACTTCAAACAGAGACGATACGGCATGGAAGCCGACCCCATCCTGGGACTTGGATCCAGCGTGATACTAAGTGTGTTTCAAAATGTAGAACGCAATGCTCCCGCCGCTATGTGAGCTTTGGGAGAAGAGGGACCCTCTAGGGTAGCGTCATGGGCAGAACCAGAGGCACCAGTGGCCCGAGATCTAGACCGCACTCTTGAAGGAGTTTCCTAGTCCTAAACCCAAATGGGTTAGGATATAACTGGAGTCTTTCAGCGGCATAGGTACTGTCAAGATCGGCCCAGGGTGCAGTGAGAGCCATTGGCGACTGAAGGAGACGCATGGCCCGCGTGTACAAACACATAATGTACCCTGTACGGGGTAGAGCAAGTGGCATCTCCTCGGTATCGACAAGTAGGCTCTCAATGGGGGAAGTGCGGAAGGCACAGTTCGCCAGACGGAGACTGGTGTGGTAGATCGAGTTCACACTCCTAAGGCAAACTCGACTGAGGATGTGTAAAACTCACATCGGTAGTCAAGCATAGAACGAATAAAGGATCAATAGAAAAACAAAGTAGTAGCTTTATCAGCACCCAAATTGCTGATCCCCCTGGAAGGAAGAATGTCCATTACGCAAGTGCGAAACACTAAGGCTGCGAATATGATCCTCCCATGTGGGGCATCAGTCGAAAACAAGATCGAGGAAATGGTGCGAATCCACCACTTCCAAGCAAACCCGTTTAGGAACAGGTCGAGGTCGGGGTGGAACAAAGGATGACGGTGGAGGTGCAGTACTTTAGTCTTGGACAAGGAAAATCGAAACCAGTGCGCTTTGGCATAGTGAAAGATACAGTTCAATGCCTGTTAGAGTTGGCATGTGGACCGTACCCACTAAAAAGGTCGAAAGGTTATCCATGTAGAGTGTAGCGAGAACATCTTTTGGCAGCACCGAGGTGATACCGTTGAAGCACAGGTAAAGAGTGTAACCCTTCCTTGCAGAACGGCCTCCTCTTGCTCAATTGGACCAGAAAAGGATCACTTCACGCCCCCATCGTGTGGAGTCTCTCCATGATATCGTATCACCATGCGATATCATAGGCTTTCTCAAGATCGAAAAACATCGTGGTGTAGTGCTGTCTATGGAGGAAGACCTCGAAGATAGCATTTTCCAGTCGGAGCAGAGCATCCGACGTGGAGTGGAACTTGCGGGAACCACACTGTGCAGAAACACAAGTAGCCTCCACTGTCCAAGAAAAAGGCTAATATAACATCTACCAATTTATCCATCAACTTGCATACACAGGAGGTTCGAAAGATTGGGCGGAAACCGACCGGGCGAGAGTGATCTCTCCCCAGTTTGCGATAAGCAAGCATAGTAGAGATTCGCCACGAGTCTGGTAGGAGACCCTCTACCCAGATCCTGTTGAACAAATCTAGTTGAAATGCCATGCCTCGCTCACCTAGGTGTCGAAGCATGGCATACAGGACATCGTCCGGACCATGGGCGATATCTGGGGCTGAAGCGAGAGCGGAACGCAACTCAACTTAAACCTGACGTTGAAGGGTTCTCCGCTTATGGAGGTAAAGTCCAGTTGGCAATCTCACGACGCGCATTGAATGCAGGCAGAGCAGCATTTCGCTAGAGAATGTGGAAAAAGTGGTGGCGAAAGAATTCCCTACAGACGAGGGGTCATAGATCACGGTCTCGTTCCCCTGAAAACTGGATGAGGGTCCTGCAAGAACTTGCCCCGAATCCTTTGGACTAGTTTCCAAACCTCTGCAAGAGGCGTCCTCTCGTTAAGTGAAGAGTGCTTCGAAATATACTGGTCCCTAGCCCTAGCGCATTTAGGCATATTGCTTTTGACTGAGGACCATCTCCAATTCGGCCGACTACCAAGGAAGCGGAAGTCATGCAAAACGACCAAGTTCTAGGAATAGTAGTTAGGCCAATGGTGACGAAGTTTCCGGAGAAGAACTCAATGGTCTAATCCAGTGGTCGGCAACCTACGGCCCGCGAGCCTGATCCGGCCCAGAGTACTTAAATATTCAGTCAACCTGGGCAGCAGCAGGGTCTTTCGTAATCTAGAATTTTAGAACAAGCAAAGACAAAACTACAATAAACTGTGGCGGGAGGCGACTCTTGCTCATTTTTTATATTGTCCGTTTTATAAGCCAATGTCTAGATATTAATTTACAAATTGAAAACAAAGAAATATCCCAAACAAAAAATAAACAGAATAATAATATATTTTAATTAGTAATTATTTGTTATTTTTATTATTTTAGATATTCAATAAATAATTCCTGTTATCAGTATGCAACACAGCGGTTGACGATAAATGTGGCCCACCATCCCCTCATAAACATAGGTCCTGGCCCCACTGCGGAACAAGGTTGCTGACCCCTAGTCAAATCCATCAAAATAAATTCTTTCACTAGGAAAAGAGAAAGTCATTTCCTGAGATGCAGATCACCACACCCACTCAAAGCACCACTAGGGCAGTTTTTCGGTTGGCAGCAACCCATAAAATGGTGGTTGAATGTGAAAGTGGACACTTACCATGAAGGTCATCGACCGCCTCCAACCCAAATTCAGGCTGTGCATCCGGAGAGCACAGGGACAGATAGAGACCAGAAAATGAAGTGGTTCTCGGGCAGTGATGCATAAACTCAATCACATTTAGGACACCTATCTCCAGCTCAGCAGGGATCTGACTCCTGGGATTGATCGTGTCCTTTCCCGAGAGTGGGTGTCCTATTGTTCAAATCTCTGAGCAGGAGAAAAAGGCCTTGGCAACCATGCCGTGATGTGGCAGAAATTCCCTGCATCGAAGTCGGTTGGTGATGGAATGTATGCGGAAATAACAGTATACCTCCTATCCAGGTGCAGCTGCACAGCTACAGCATAAAAGGAGGTATTTAAAGCAAAGCGAAGAATGGAGACATCATGCTGGGTGTAAATGGTGCATCCTCCTGCCTGATCTCTATCCCGTGGTGGCAGAATCGCAAAACCCTTATAGCCCTGGAGAGTGGGCAGGGGTCACGCGCCCATCATGATCTCCTGCAAAACGATAACTAACAGGAGACGGGAGGAGACAAGCATCCGAAACTCCTCCCAGTAGGCTCGGAATCCACAGCAATTCCATTGAAGGAATATGCCCTCCAGGCCTAGCTCAGGAAAGATGACGAGGCCCTCTTCAAAGAGAAAACCCTCATGAGTGGTCGTATAAGGCTCTGTCACCTTCAAAGACTTATTGGGGGAGGTTGGGGTCGCTATGCAAGTATTTTTTGCAGGACATTGATTACTCCATGGTCAGCCAGCTCTACAGTAATGTCTTCTATGGAGTAGTCTACGAATTTCTTCACATAAACTACTACTTTCATGACCACTTTCAGGGGATTGCCTCTTGCAAGTCTACCGACTCAGTGAGAGCCGTTTTTAGCCGAGGATGGGTGATAAAACATTTGTGTTGCCAGCTCTAGTAGAGGGGGGGGGGGGGGTAGAACCCTCAGAAGGGTTCAGAATCTGTGCGGAAGGGATCGTGCTTATAAGCCTGGAGGAACCAGGTGGAGAGGGTGGATTTTTAATATTGAGGCATAAATGTTACAAGTAGCGCTGGGTGCACCAGGACTAAAGTCTTTAACCTGACAAAAGAAAAGATGATCCACTGCCTGAACGGCAAGGATTTCAATCTTCAGGAGATACACGCCACATTGCTTTGGAAAAGCAGTGTGCGGGTCTCCGCATTTGTCCATACATGATGACTTATTGTGTATGCAATTGGAGAAACAGACTTCAGGTAAACCCGACTTTGCACATCTACATGAGCAGTTGCACTTCCGCGGCAGGGCTACAAATGTTTTTACGCGGTAACAATACCAACTGACACACCAGAAGACTCATCCGAGAAACGGGTCACCTTTGGCTCTCTATCAGTGAATCTAGCTAATGCTCTCCTTTGAGGGAGCATTTGGCCTTTGGCCAACATGCTGCCATCTGTGGAGCGAATAACCAGAAAGGTTTGAAGGTTCGGGGTCGAAGATGCCAGATAATCTCTGAATGAGGGGCCCCGACATAAATGAGAATCCGCTCATGGCACTAGCGACTTTGGTCTTTTACTGGGCTTCCCTGCCAAGGGTACCTCAGGGATAGCCAAGGCAGCAATGGGCCCTCTGTTTCTGCAGACTGAAAGGAACCCCTTGCCCTCTTTGATTTCTTATATTTTCTCTTCATTATAAAGGAGAACAGATAGGGAACCTGCTTCTCTCCTCCATCAGAAGGCATCCCAAGGCCAGATTGAGCAGCCTCAGCCAGATCTTTCTCAGAAATGGAGATCTTGGTTGTCAAGGGAGCACCAAGCAGGGTTGGGGATGGGGGGGGGGTGTCCTCTCCTTTTTATTTCTCCTGGGCCCATGCTGCCTGAAGAGGGCCTTGCACATGAGTGGAATCATGTTCAGTGTCTGGTACCAAGCCCAGGGAAAACCCCTGTCATGTGGAAGGGGAGGAGGGCACCTCCAGGATCATTTCCACCTCAGGAGAGGCCTCTAGCTGTCCATGCTCCCCTGACCTGCAGAGAAAAATTTGGGAGCTGGCTCCCATCAGCGTTATGAACCTCGGATCTAGGTGTGGCAAGGCCCAGGGGACGATGCAGTCTCTTACACCTATAAGTGGGTTATAGTGGATTACCAGACCACAATGGGAGGGGTGGGAACTGATGGGGGTGCTTGTCCTTTGTCTCAGTGTTCTTGGCACTTCCCCTACAGGCACTTGGACTGGGAGGCCCTGCTAGTCCTTCAGGTTTCAGTTATAGAGATGGTAGCACTGGCTACATCATCCACCTTCCTGCTGGTGGAGGGGATAGTTGTAGAAAAAAGGGGGTGCAGAGAGGGGCCATGGGGAAGCACACCAGCTTCCCAAGGTGCTATCAGAGTTTTTAAGTAAACTCAGTAAGTAGCGCCTTCCATATTTTCAGTCAGGCTTGGAGGGCTTGCTGCTCCTGCAAGCTCCTAAGAGTCACAATTCTTTGGTGAAGGCGACAGAACCCAGTGGGATCCCCCCCCCCTCTAATCCCTCTAAAGGGATCTGCTTCTATTAGGAGTGGGCAAACCCCTTTCTGATACTTCTGCCTCGCTTGCTGGGCCCATTAGAAATCAACAGTGTCCTAAAAAAAATATGGGTACAAAGACTAACATAATATCATGCATTATGTATGACATTAACTTACACCTCCCTGACATCAACTTGAAAGCTCTCTATAGAGGATGTGCACAAGGGACCACTCATCAACAGGAGACTAGTGGTGGAGTGAATCCATTATTATTGGCAATAGACATTTGGATGTAGAGTAGTAAATCATACACCTGTAGTCAAGTATTGAATGAACAAAGCAACATTAGGAAAGCCCACTCAGCACCATGTGCCATGTTGAATGCCACTCTGAAGAATTTCATGGAGCAGGTAGAGAGACCCTAAACCTGCAGATGTCCCCCCCTCCAAGGTGAAGTGTTGGTCAAGCACCATTTAGGAAAAGTTCCAAGTGAATGCAGTTG
Organism: Ceratothoa steindachneri; assembly: GCA_963969495.1. Classification (NCBI taxonomy): domain Eukaryota; kingdom Metazoa; phylum Arthropoda; class Malacostraca; order Isopoda; family Cymothoidae; genus Ceratothoa; species Ceratothoa steindachneri. The sequence continues at coordinate 30,286,766 of OZ018327.1, forward strand.
TATATATGAGTGTTTAAAGTAGGTAACTTTATGGCAAGAATAGTTAATCATCAAAGTGGAGATGCCTATTAATTGCTGAGGCAACACAAAGACAAATATTTGTTTTTGTTAAGACTTCAAACTTTGCTCATTTCATTAGAATTTGAGATAATGTCACTTACTTTTCTTCCATCACCATCAATTTTCTGATTATTAAAAGGTATAAAAATTTAGGAATGGAATTGTTATGTTGCTAAGGTGTAAGTTTCAGGAGTATCTATGATCCTAATTTTAGAATACTTTTTATGGCACTCTTTGACCCAGAACTTCACAGACTGCTTATCTATCAACTAAGAAAAGGCTTCATCAAAGAGAGGGGGTCTTCAAGAAAGGTAGAAGATAATTCCAAATAATTTTATATGCCTTTTAGTCATCAATACTACAGATTATCATAATCTGAAATTCTCAACTCCTTACTTGATCCAATTTCAAGATAACTGAATTAACTTTATTCTTAATATCATAAATGGCACCTTTGTGCAGCACATGTTCACTTTTTTCTTTTTTTTTAGAAAACTGAGTAATGTCAAATCATAAGAATGATCCAGAGTAACAAGGAAAAGAGGTACCCTAGTAGACCTTACGATCCATTTAAAGAGGGTACCTTAGAATGAACACTTGAGCAGGCGCAGTCCTCTAAAGGGTCAGATTGACGCTCTCGAAGAGCACTCATGCCACGGTTCAAAGTGTCCAAGCAGCTATTTTTCAAGAATTTGTCTAGTCTCGACTTGAACGGTTCAACAGAATTGCTGTTTACAACTTCCACTGGAAGTGCGTTCCAAGTGCTGCAGATGCTATATGTGAAAGATTTCCCACACAGATCCTGCTGGGAACGCTTCAGTTCAAGTTTGTAGCTGTGATTTCTTGTTCTGCTCTGGCTAAGCTGGAAAATATCCCTGTAATCTACAATGTCAAAGCGTCAAAGTATTTTGAACACTTCGATAACCTGGCCACGCAGTCTCCGGGTCTCCAGTGAGAACAAGTCTAATTCCCATAATCTATCTTCATACATAAACTCTGAGGAATGACACATCACTTCTGCCGCCTTCTTTTTTTTTAGGGGGGGGGGGGTACTTCTGAGACTCGGCAAATATTTCTAAGGAACTGCCCACTCCCAGAGCCTAATTGAAAGTTTGCTGAAAACATGATCTGCATCAAGGTGATTAGTCCATAGAAATAGTTTGAATTAAACAAAGCTGGGTGAGAGGAATAACCAAAACTTCCTGTTTGTTTTTTTTTTTTTACCAGGCTGCTCTTCTAAAGTAAAAAGAGTCAAATAAGGTTAGGGTGGAATAGTCTTTTTTGCCCCTAATTTCTTAAAATTTTATACAAATGGAGTAAAAATTAAACATAAGTCAAAATCACAACCAAACCTGTAAACTTTCAGCAAAGAGTACCTACATTCTCCCATTGAAATAGACTGATGGTTATTATTATGACAGTCTCAAGCAGAAAGTCTTGATTGAGATTGAGTTTGAATACATTTCCAGGTTACTCTTTCAGGTACCAATATACAGAATATAATCTAATCATGGGAGCAACTAGCAGACAATGGCACACATAATTTGATCCACTGAATGAGTTATCAGCGATCAACAAGTAGGATCATCATATTGAGTTTTTAATAGAAGACTTCAACCCTTGTTTAGCTTTCCTTTGAATGTCAAACTAGAGTTATTTACATCATCTCCAGGCAATGCATTCTAAGAATCCACAACTCTATTAGTGAACTAATATTTCCTCAAATCCAGCAAGCATCAATCCCAAAGGTATGCCACTGATAACCTCCATCCATTGCAATTTCTCCCCATTTAGTATACCCTGTTTTCAATTCTAAAAAATCCCTGTGGCAATCTAGATTTTCCAGCAGATTTGTCAGGCAAGATTTACCCGACCTAAATAAAAACTATCACTCAACAAGCTACTACATTCTAAATAGTCTACTATCCTTTTTTTACCTACCTTCTCAAGTAATTAACATACTGTTGGAGCTACACTTACTGATCTATAGCTATTAGCATCTTCCTCCCTTCCTTACCTTTTTGAAGATTGGGCATACATTAGCTAGCTCTTATCCAGTCACCTTAATACTCTCTAAAACATTTTCTTGTGTCCTATCATTATTAGGATTAAAACTGACCAGATCTTTTCTAGTAAACACTGATAAAAAATGCTCAGTGATGAACACTTCAACCATTTCCTTATATCAATATACAGTAAAATTAACAGTAAATACAAGCCTCTAATATTTACATCCTTTCCAACTGACAGGTTCAGCAATTCTTGCTTTTCCAAACTAGTTGCAAAGTCCAATGGGCCATTCATAGCTGAGAAAGATAAAAGATGCTAATAGTACTTACAACAATTAAAAAAACCTCTTTTAATACTCAGATTTTTTCAGTATAATATTCCTTATTTTAATAAAAGTGACATTAAAAATATGTAAATTATCAACTAATTTAATGTTACATGAATTCTATTTTCATTTGAAATAATTATCTATGGATGGAAAAGTGGCAGAAATATAAATGAGCCTAGTTTCCAATTTGGTTTTTAGAAGCTCTTGATTTCTTTTCAATAGTCTGTCAAGGGAGGCTTATCAATGTCACTTCTGTCATTGGTAGATCAGTAGTTAGATAAGGCCTTTTAGCTTACAGAAGCATTTAAATAATGCTCTGCTGAACTGGTTTTACTCAATTTGATTATTATTGGTTCATATGAGTATGGCACTCTTGAACTTAGAGGATAGGGTGAAACAGGAGAAGACCTAAGCTGTATTTTTATTATTAAAAACACTACTAATGATGTTTTTAGGCATTGTAGTCATGATATATGGTTTTAGTTTGGCGCAGAAAGTACATATTTTTAAGATAATCCACCTTAACAAGGTGAAAATGAAATTAAAATAAATTTACCTTGCCTAAACCCAAAGGGCTTATGGCATAATCGGCTTCTCTCATTGTTATAGGCAATGTCAAGACTGGCAGAAGATTAAATAAGAATGATTGGTGACTGGGTGAAATCCTGTACTGATACATGATGCATGCTGTAAAGCGAGTGACATCTCAGCAGCATTAACAAGGAGCTTCTCTACAGGCTACTACATGTGAAAGGCACCAGTCACCAAAGAGACCAGTGTAATGGAACATGTACAGACACTCAGCATGCACTTGGCTGCTGATACATGGAAAGCATGACCAATGAAACAGTGATTCTACCACATACATACAAACCCATTTAGGAGCAAGTCCGGAGTGCTGTAGGTGGTTGCAGAAGTGCACTACCTTATTCTTAGCCAAAGATGATAATTTTTTTATATATATTTTTAATTTTAGGAGCCTATCTGGCAACTACCTACTTGGGCACAAGTTGCCGCACTCACGACAGCCAAGCACTAGGCTACTTTAAAATAAGAAAATGAAAAAAACAACAATAAAAATGGGGAAAATGACAACAAGGAAGAAGCAAGCTCTGGCGTCGGGGGAAAGTCTGCCTCCTCCCGACACAGGAACGTGTGACCCACAAAAAAACAACAACAAAAAACAGTTAAATAAAGGGAAGAAGGCCAGCCTCCCCCCAAATGTCTATAAGTCCACCAGTCAATGTGCAAGAACTCGTCCTGAGTACAAGGGACAGGCGGTAGCGACTCTACGCATCCGGGTACTGAGACAGTCAACAAGAATGTGCTGAACAGTCTGGGGGACAACGCAATCTTCATAGTAGGGCGCAGGTGAGTGCTCCATCAAATGGCGGTGCATCCTACGAGTGTGTCCAATTCGGAGATGACATAAAGCAACCTGAAGCCTTTGCAGCATTGCACACAACTTTAAGTTCCCTTCAACCATCTAACATCTTCTTTGCCAAGCATCCATGAGAGCTGCCCATATTCCTGCCATGTAGTCAGTGTGAGGAAGAGCAAAATGCTGATCTGGTCGACGAGTCCTCGCAAACTCTTTGACACGCTCATTCCCTGCAATTCTTACATGTCCAGGGACCCAGGAGAAGATAATCTCAACATCCGCCCGGCTTGCCAAAACCGTGGCATCACAGATATTGCGAGCCAGAGGATGCGGAGATTCCAATGCCCCAAGAGCACTCAGGGTTCTTTGTGAGTCATTATAGATACAATCCGGTCTCTGAACCAGGCATGTTGTGTAATCTCCCATACTGAGTGGTGTATTCCCACCAGCTCAACTGTAAAGACAGACACAGCGCCTGACAGAGCCCCGCTGACTTCAAACAGAGGGGATACGGCGTGGAAGCCAACCCCCTCTTGGGACTTGGAGCCATCCATATACACTGGCATGGTTCCAGCGTGACACAAGGTGTGCTCCAAAAAGGTCGAATGCAATACCCCCTGTGCTATAGAAGCTTTGGGAGCAGAGGTGTGGCGACAAATAACCAAAGGTGGTACCTTCCAGGGTGGCATCCTGGGCAGAACTAGGGGTGGCACCGACCCGAGAGCTATACCTAGCTCTCGAAGGCGTTTCCTAGGGTATGACTGGCGTCTCTCGGCAGCAGAGGCACCGTCGTAATCAGCTGTGGATGCAGTGAGAACTGTTGGCCACTAAGGAAGGCGCTGGGCTCCTGCTCACAGCAAAGATTATCAAAACATGTGTCAACATAGTAAGAAATGCAGTTTAGAGCCTGCTAGAGTCAGTGCACCAATGTAGACATCTGGGCCACAACAAGAGACAAAAAGTGATATGCAGACTGTAGTGAGAACATCTTACAGCAGCACAGAGGTGATATCACTAATGCCTTGGTAAAAGTATCACACTAAAGAGAGGCTTGTGGGATGACTGCTTTCTATCCTATAGGACCCTTCACTTGTATATAGAATTGAAAATTATGAGGCATCTTTTCCCTCCCATAGTATCCAGGGCTTCCATGATACTCTATTACAATACAGTATCATAGGCCTTCTCCAGATCAAAAAACACTGTGGTTAAGTGTTATCTATGAAGGAAGGTGTATCAGACAACACTTTCCAACTGGAGCAGAACATCAAATGTGGAGTGGACTTTACAGAATTCAGACTGTGCAGAAGACAGGTGACCTGTGCTATCCAGGAAATAAGCTAACCTAATGTTAACAAATTTCTCCATCAACTTGCATGTGTAGGAAGTTAGAGAAATTGGGTGGAAACCAGCTGGGGTAGAATTATCTCTACCCACTTTCCTAAGAGCAAGCATGGTAGCCATTCACTAGAAATCTGGAAAGACACCCTCTGTCCAGATTCTGTTGAACACACAAAAACATCATGCCCCACTCACCCAAAGGTTGAAGCATGGCATCCAGGATATCATTCGCACCATGGGTGATACCTCCACAAGAAATGAGAATGGATGCGGCTTTCATTGCATGAAAGATTCTCCGCCTCTAGAGGTGAAGTCCAGTTGGCATTCCTGAGTAACCATGTGATGTATATTTAAATGAGGATACAGCATGGAAACCAACCCCCTCTTGGGACATAGGGCCATCCATATACACTGATATGAAGTGTGTTCCAAAAAGGCCGAGTGCAATACTCCCAGCACTGTGGAAGCTTTGGGAGCAGAGGAGTGGTGACAAATGGTCAAACGTGGTATCCTCCAGGGTTGCGCCCTGGGCAGAACCAGGGGCACCACTGGCCCGAGAGCTATACCTAGCTCTCAAAAGTTTTCTGGCCCAAAACCCAAAGGGCTTAGGGTATGACTGGCTTCTCTTGGTGACATAGGCACCATCGAGATCAGCTGCAAATGCAGTGAGAGTTGTTGTTACTGAGGGAGGTGCTGGGATCTCGGATACAGGTGACAAATGCACTCTGCAGGGCACAGAACGAGTGGCATCTCCCAAGCATCAACAAGTAGGCTCACAATGGGGAAAGTGCAGAAGGCACTGGTCACCAGGCAAAGGCCGGTGTGGTGGATTGAGTCCACCTTCCGCAATACACACTCAGTTGCGGATGCATAAAACTCGATTCAAATGAACAAAGGATCGATAAAAAAGTAAGGCAGTAGCCCTATCAGCGCCCTAAGTGCTGAATGTCACGGAGCAAAGAATATCCATGGTGCAGGTACAAGAGATCCTAAGGCTGTGAATATGAACCTCCCAGGTGAGGTGTCGGTCAAATACAAGACCAAAGAAACAGTGCGAGTCTACAACTTCCAGACGCACCCCATTTAGAAACAAGTTTGGGTCAAGATGGAGCCGTTGATGGTGGCAGAAGTGCACCACCTTAGTCTTGGCTAAGGAAAACTGAAGCCTGTGCGCTTCAGCATAGCAAGAGATGTGCGGTTCAATGCCTGTTGGAATAGACACTCTAGAGTTGGCATCTGGGCCGCGCCAAAAGAGATTGAAAGGTCATCCACATAGAGTATAGCAAGAACATCTTCTGGCAGCACTGAGGTGATGCCATTGATGGTCAGGGCAAAGAGTGTGACACTGAGAACACTTCCTTGTGGGGCACCCTCTTCCTGCTCCATTGGGCCGGAGAGGGCTTCCCCAACCCACACGCAGAATCAACAATCTCTCAAAAATTCAGATATAAAGTTTGGGAGGCATACCCTTGCCCTCATCATGTGGAGAGTCTCTATGATACTGTATAGCCATGCTGTATCATACGCCTTCTCCAGATCAAAAAACAGATGGCATAGTGCTGTCTACAAAGGAAGGCCTCGCAGACGGCATTTTCCAGTCGGAGCAGAGCATCAGACGTGGAGTGGAACTTGTGGAAACCACACTGTGCAGAAGACAGATGGCCTCCGCTGTCCAGAAAAAAGTCTAATCTAACATTTACCAATTTCTCCATCAACGTGCACACGCAGGAAGTGAGAGAGATTGGGTGGAGACCGGTCAGAGTAGAGTAATCTCTCCCTGGTTTGCGAAAAGCGAGCACAGTATCGATGTAAACATTGCCGCTCAGAGGAAGGAGTGTAATATCCTTAACCCAATGTCCAGATCATTGGCATCGGAAACAAAGATGATTGGCTAGAGAACACTGTTCAATCCAATGTCCATCCTTCTTACAATACTGTCCCCGGGCTGGATGGTAGGTATTCCGATTTGTTAAGCCTGCAGATTGTAGTCTACCTGACTGCTAAGGTTTGGATATTACTTCCAGAAGATCCAGGATTGTTATTCAGGGACAGTCGATTTCCCAGATTTTGAGAAGGATAACCGGAAGTATATCTATCCTGTCACTGATTATTAACTCTCTGAGGTCAGGAATGGGGTCAGGATCTAATAGTACTCTGATGTGTAGGAAAATAATTGTCTCGGGAGGATGAGCGGGAGTATTAACTGGAAGGAAGGGAACTGATTTGTGGATAAATCCATGTCTCAAACCAGGGTTAGCAAAGTGAGAAATAGTCCCATTGTTTGACAGAAGCGCAAAACAATTTGAACACAAAGAGCGCTCATCAGAATGGTAAGATGCTGCAGAAATATCTATAACTTCTGGGGAAGAACCAAGAGAATTCATAGCAGAGCCAGAAGTATTAGCCAAATTTGCTGAATTGGAGTAGGCATCGGCTGAAGCTACCAATTGGCTCCATGGTAACATCTCGCCCTCATGTTCTGATTCATAAAGAATCATTCAATCTTGAACTTTCTCAAGAACCCTTTTAGAGAGATTTCTGCAAAAGATGTTATATGGAATTGGTAGTTTCTCAACATCTGTACTTGGGTGACATTTTTCGGCCAACTTCCTTAGCTGATAAGCAAACAACCGAACACTTTCTCCGGGCTTGATAGCGCCTTCAGAAAATTTCTGATAATCAGATCTCCGAAGTAGTCTCTCCTAGACATCTACCCACTTCTGTAACTCACATCGGAAGATGTGAGAGTCAGTAGTAGTTTTTCTAATTTCCTTATACAAGTCAAGAAGTGTTCCCTTCAGACACTGTTCCAGTGAGATACCCCACTGGGAATAATTTCCAGGGAACTCATTTGTACAGTAGGATTCAAACTGAGCCAGAAACTCAGAAAATGAATATCCATCAGAATGGTCATATTTCTTTGGCAATGGAATCATTAGCTTGGCCTGTAGAGCCATTAACTGGGTCAAAGCTGCTAATGTCTGGGAAATTAGTTGTAATGAATCTCCACAGTGATTCAGGATTCAGGAGCAGAAGATCCATGATCAACATGATGTGTTGTAGAAGAGGCTTTTGGTCTTGCACCTCTAGTCATGGAATCATTCTGAGCAAACAGAGGAATAGGATCAGGGTTAACATTTTTAATTTCAGGAAATGGAACAGATTCAGGAGCAGTGGAAATGCTAGCAAAATTCTCCATGTGTCGATCAGGGATTGTTAATGTTAACTGCTGCTTGAGATGAAAAGACAGAAACATCATCCTCTAAGAGAATATTAAGTGTTGAGGGTTGAGGATGTACATTGACCCAATTGAGTTTAGTGGTAGGGAAGGGAACTGAGGTGATGGGGAGTGATGAAATGCCAGTTATTCTCTCCATCCTAAGTACACATATATGAATAATATTATTACAAATATTCTTACTACTAATAGGAATATACTTACAGATTAGTACTTATGGTTAGTTGAACTTAGACTAAATTTACTCTAACTTACTCACAATTGAAAATATTAACCAAGAATAGAATAAAAGAAGTTGAGTTGGCTTGGCAGATCATGATATTCTTCACACTATGGAATATGGTTCTCCTCTTAAAAATTTAAATCCGGTTCGAAGGACCAATGTTAACGTTTTCACTCAGATTTAGATCAGTGGATCATTCGATGATAGGCGAGTTGTTCAAGAGGTTTCTCACTGGGGCATAAATCCAGTCCAAATGACAACTCGAAGAAGGAGTATTTGGTGAAGAAATAGGAAAGGAGATAGTAGGAGGGTAAAAGGAAGAAAGGCTTGAACAGGTTTATTGTTCAAGGTCATACAGAACTGAAGAAATCAGTAGAGAGGGCAGACTTAAGAAAAGGAAAGAAATAGGTAGAACTGCAACTGCAATAATGAGTAATTGGGTTAGTAACTGAAAAAAACAGATTACAAAAATAGATTTATTTAAATACTAAGGACTACAGATATTTACATATTTATACAGTGTTTTACACAGAATTTTAAGAACATCATAAAGATGTTTTCTACTCAGACAAAATTAAATATAAGACTGGGATATCTAATTAAATGATCAAGGTGATACAGGTATACTTATTTAGAACAAATGCTGGAGTATTGGAGAACCAGGCATAAAAAGATCTTAGATAAGAAGATCCGGCATAAGAAGCTCTGGCATATGAAGCTCCAGTATAAAGACTCCAGGATAAGAAGCTCCAGTATAAAAAGCTCTGGCACAAAAAGTTAAGGCATAAGAATCTCCAGTATAAAAAAGCTCCAGAATAAAGGCTCCAGGATAAAGACTCTGGCACAAGAACCTAAAATAAAAAGATAACCTTCGTTAAGTGTGTTTTACATATTAGTAAATATATATTTTTTTACAATAATCTCAATAATACTATAACTATTATTTTCTACTTACCCCTTAACTGGGGTTCCTTTATATTAAACATTTATTTAATATACAGGTTTTATCTATTTGCAAAAGTCACACTTTTGCTAACATTAAAATTAAGCTGAAATATCTCTGAAAAATATAAATTTTACTTTAGTATTATTAAAGAAGTTAAATATAAGGGAAAGAAGTATATTACAATGCCAGGACCAAGTTCTTAGCCTCGCAAAATGAGAGAAGATCCTGTACCTGAATGGCCAGGATTTCCTTCTCAAGGAGATACGCTCGAGCTGTCTGAGGAGGTCAGGTGGACTTGGGTTCAGTGTTTGGTACCGAGACCAGGTTCGACCCCATGGATCCCATTCAAGGTTCTTTTTTTTTATCTTCAAATGCGGGCGAACCGGCAGCCATCGAGGAATAGAAGGGGGCAGGTACACTGACCCCCTGCAAACTTGTTATGCACACATGCATGACATTAAGGGGCATGGGCCATGCCATTCTTTGCTCCCCTAATGGCGTTGGTTGGCCCTATTGAGTTACCCCAACTGGGAGCGGTGAATTATGGGCCCCCTGCCTGCTTCTTGGCAGTCCCTTTGGAATATGGAGAAATACCCGATGATTGGAAGAGAGCGAATGTAGTCCCCATATTCAAGAAGGGTAGTGAAGAGGATCCAAATAACTTTAGACCGGTTAGCCTAACTCCTGTACTCTGTAAAATTCTTGAGAAAATAGTTAAAAAAGGGATTTGCCAACATTTAGAGAGGAAGGGGTTAATCAGCGATGCTCAGCATGGGTTTAGATCAGGTAGATCATGTTTGACTAATTTACTAGACTTTCTGGAGTTCGTAACAAATCAAGTAGATAAGGGAGAGAATGTAGATGTTATTTACTTGGATTTTAGTAAAGCATTTGATAAGGTACCACATAGGAGACTAGTTCATAAATTAAAAATCATTGGGAAATGTGGGGGTGTTTCAAATTGGATAGCTGAGTGGCTGAAAGATAGGAAGTAAAGGGTAGTGCTAAATGGTGTAAAGTCAGAGTGGAGGGATGTTATCAGTGGGGTTCCTCAGGGATCAGTTATCGGTCCATTATTATTTGTCATCTATATAAATGATCTTGGGGAGGCAGTTAATAATAAAGTGTCAATTTTTGCCGATGATACCAAATTAGCAGCTGTAGTTAAAGATATTGATGATAATTTTAAAGTGCAGCAGGATTTAAATAAATTGTTATCCTGGGCACATAAGTGGCAAATGACTTTCAACCTTGATAAGTGCAAAGTTATTAACATGGGAAAAGATAATAGAGAATTTAACTATGAAATGGATGGCCATTGGCTGAGCTCAGTAGAGGATGAGAAAGATCTAGGAGTAGTAATAGATAAGTCATTAAGGTTTTATAAGCAGTGTATTGAAGGGCAAAGAGAGTGCTGGGTTGCATTAAGAGAAATGTCAGTTACAAAAGTAAGGAGGTTATTCTTAAACTCTATAACTCTTATGTTAGGCCACATCTAGAGTACTGTATACAGGCATGGTCCCCACATTTTAGACATGATATTAACCTTCTCGAGTCAGTGCAATGGAGGGCAGCAAAGATTATTCCTTCCCTGAGGCACCTTGAATATATAAATAGACTGAGGGTATTAAATATGTTCTTGTTCAAAAGGAGGTGTGTGAGAGGGGATATGATTGAGCTCTTTAAAAAAATTTCTGGGATAGATACATTGGATGTTAGCAAGTTTTTTGAGTTAGATGATAGAAATCGGACTAGAGGTCACCACTTGAAAATTAAAAAGCAAGGGTGTAGGTTAGATTTAAGAAAATATTTTTCACCAATAGAGTGGTAGACTTCTGGAACAAATTGCCGCAGAGGGTAGTAGGTAGTCCAAATTTAAATGTATTTAAGAGTAGGTTGGATGAGTTTATGGGGAGGGAAGGTTGTGATGGTTCCTAAGTTTTATATATATTAATATTGTTTGTATATATCTATAGCTGCATGATTTAGTTCTTGACAAGCCTTGATTGGTGATACCCTTGTTTCTGGATGCAATCCTCTGGATATAGTTTTCTTGGGAGTTTGGGTGCCATAAAAAAGAGGCCATTTGACTCAGATGACCTATGATGGGCCCTTGTGGCCTTTGTCATCTGTTATATTATATTGTGGGGGACTTTGATTTTGTCTTCCCCTAGCGATGGTGCTTTTTGTAGGTGGGTTTTGACGGATGCAGATGACCTTTGATAGGCCCTTGTGGCTTTTGTCATCCATGAAATTATGTTAGGTTATGTTATGAACTGTATCTGGAAAAAGTGAGAGAAGGGGGTGAGGAGGAGTCACCTGTACCAGTAGGCTGTCACCATTTGAGGCCACTCCTCCCACCTAGTGACCTGGCAGCCCATCGGCATGGCGGCTCCACCTTAGGCACAGTGTAGAAAAATGATTGATAGTAAAAGGAGAAAGAAAGGGAATGTGAAGGTGGGGGTGAAGCAAGTTGTTAAAAACCCACCATCCAAAACTGCAGCTCAGGGGTGAGGGAACGATGTCCCCTCCCCCTTCAACCCTGATCCGGGATGTATGGGTGAGAGGAAGCTGGTTGGCATCTACCCTGTGAAACTAGAGGCCAACCAGAGAAAGTTGTGGGAGAGGTTGTAGGGAAAGTGAGGAGGTAGGGTAAGAAGACAGGGTGTCAGAAAGAAGGAAAGAAGCTAAGGTAGGGCCGGACAGGGGGCTGAGTCCCGTCAGCACAGCAGCCAGCAAGGCAAATTGCCACACCAATGGGGGCAATTCCCTCTGAACTTCTGAAGACTAGTTGTCAGGATTGAGTCTTGTGCCGGCACTCATAAGCCCTACCATCTAAATACATGCAACCATACCTACTCACATAGACTAGTTCTCACCCGGTTACTTATCAAGATCCTTTGGTTCGTATTTACACTGGCAAATTCTAGTCTTTCAAAAAACAAGCTGCAAAATTCTTTTGGGGAAAGGAATGAAATGAATGCAGAGCACAATGGAAATCCATCATGCCCCCAATCCATATCACTGTCTTCCCAATCCCCTCAACCATTCCAGGTACCATGAAAAAGAAGAAAGGAATTAAGCATCTACACCGGTGAGGGGAAGTGAACTACATAAAAACTAAAACAACTACAATATAACATTGCTATTTATTCCTCCTTATTTAACTTGGTATATTAATATTGATATGCAAATAAGAACTTTATGACTCTGCATTCATCTAATTCCTTAAAATTTCTGAGGTATCCAAAAACTTTTGGCTGGCTATATATATATATATATACAAGTGGTTATGGTTTAGCTTAGGGGAAATGCTGCTTCCGATTTTAGTGAGTTAAACCATATTGGGTGTAGTTAACAACTGAATAGAGCCAAGATTCAGGTAACCTTCACAGAGGCTGTCATATGCTCTCGATACCCATAGCTCAGATTCCATGTTAATAACTAAATCCAAACCCAGTACAGGTTGTGCCTATGAAATCCCCTGTGTGGAGCGTCTCCAAAAGTATATAGGTGAAAGCATTCATTTTAATAGAAGAATTAAACAACATAAACAGGATCTTCAATTTGGTAACCTTAATTTTTTTTTTTAATTCATTTATTTAATAGTTTTTACACACAGTCCTTATTTAGGCTCAGTGTGATGAAAGATAGAAGGAGAAGAGGCTAAGCTGGGGCTGGACGGGGTGCTGAGCCCTGTCAGCACAGCAGCCAAGAAGGCAAATCGCCGCGCCACTTATAGTGAGCAGGGTGAAAGAGAATTGGTACAGAAGACAAAGTAGGGGTTAGAAGAAGAAAAAGAATGTCAAGCTGGGGCTGGATGGGGTGCTGAATCCTGTAAGCACGGCAGCCAGGAGAGCAAATCGTTGTGCCCCTTACGGGGTTGGTAACTTTAATAGGCCGAGAGAAGAATACATGGATGGACTGGTGAAGTTGATGGGAGGCGGGAGGTCATGTGAGCAGCTCATCAGAGCTATGTGGGACAAAGGAAGATGGAAGTCCTTGGTTGCTGACACCCTGGACGATATAGCACAGTGGTAAGGTAAGGTAATAGTGCCTAAGTGAAGCATCAAGAAAAAGAGTATCATCATAATGATTTAAATAATTCCAAACCCATTATCAATATTAGAGATGTTGAAATTAGACAAATAGCAGAAGCATTTTGTATTTTGAATGAGTATTTCTTCAATGAGGACAATAAGACCTCTTATAATCTTTGTAAACATTATTGCTTCACTAGAGTCGCTATCTTGGGTATTTGTTTAGTATCATTGCAGAACTTGAAGAGGATAAGTCATTGCTTATTAAAATTTTAAATCATTAACTTTTTTTTACTCCTTGCGGATTATTCTAATTATATATATAATATTTATATCTTTATGATAAATCATTTGCACTATTACGAGACCAGTAGCACAAAGTTCTTATTAAACTCAGAAAAATATATATGCAACAAAAGTTCCAAATTTTGATTTTAGGACTACAATTTAGGAAATAAATATCGGGTTTAGTTACTCTAAAATAAAAGAGAATAGGGTCTACTTACATTTTTTATTGGTGGCAGCAGTTATGTGAATTCCCCGAAGGGATAAAGTATTTATTCCCCTCAGAAATTTCTTGCATGTTATTCTAACCATAATTTTACATAAAAATGGCTATTAAAAGTTGTTGTTTTGCCACCTTTTATAGCAGGATTTGGCGCTTAGAGGAGTGTTGTATTACCAATCTCCTGTGAGAATATTTTCAATTACTTTTCAAATTTCAGATCCAGTCATTTTATTTCCATATCTTCAATTAGAATTTCTTTTGTTACTGCTGTCTATATTAGCAGTGGATGAGAAATGTACACTTTTTTTAATAGTAATTATAAAATAAAGCAATAGGGAAATTATCTAATTAAATAACATTGGTGCATAGTAGAAAACTCAACTTATTTTATGGGGTTTCTTTTAGCGAGGTGAAAAAAAATACATGACTGATTTAGTACCAATAGGAACGGCCGTCTTGAAATGCAGGTAAAAATTTAGGCAAAAAAATTAAGGCCTAGAATTGTTACTGCTGTTTATATTAGCAGTGGATGAGAAATGTACAACAAAATTAAGGCCTAAAATTGTATGGAAGTATGGGTGCTAAATCTACATTGTTATTGCATCCTGTTTTTTTATTTCCATTAATTTGTTGTTTTTTTAAATGTAACATTGCTTCACTCAACCCTTAAACTTTACTGCAATTGTAGAAAATTTATTATATTTACCTTATTGAGATGGATTAAGGTTCACAAAGGCCAGCAGCAATGCACTTGTTGCTGGCCAGGGAAATGCACAATCAATTGGCAGCGCATCCAAAAGTGGGCCTAATTTGAAAATGATAAGGTGGCCGGCAGAAACTGCCAGAGCATTGTTGTTGTTTTTTTACACGCATATGGCGACTACCACCTTGCTATTAATTTTTTGCCTAATACTAGGCTACATTAAAGAAACAAACAAACAAAAAAACAAAAGAAAAGAAGGAAACACACTCCAGTGCAAGGAGGGGAGGGTGGTGTAATGGCAGGCAACTTTAAATTGGCCAATCTAACAACTTTTTTGCCAGGCTGACCTGATTCTTACCATGTAGTGAGTGTGAGGAAGAGCAAAATACTTGACTAGTTGCCATTCTCAACGATCCTTTGTTGCCCTAGTTCCCAGCAATCCATACGTGTCAAGAACCCTGCACAAGATAATCTCAACATCCACCCTGCTCACATCACTGATACCACAAACCAGGATGTGCACAGATTCCAGGTGACCTGAGAGCATTCAGGGTGTTTGTACTGAGAACAGCGAGGATACAGCATGGAAGCTGACCCCTCTTCAGACTGGCACAGCAGATACAGTATGGTACGACGATGTGACCTTGTGGGTCACTTACCAGTAGAATTATAACTATGTATTTTTTAATTTTTTTTACTCTTAAATTTTTCCCTCTTCTTTAATATTAAAGCCTACAGCAAATTACAGCAGCCTTAGCTTCTTGATATAAAAGAAATTTAAAGAGCCTAGGGTTTGACTGGCATCTCTTGTCGGCATAGGCACCATTGAAATTGTCCATGCTGAGAGCCATTGATGACAGGGAAATGCCAAGCCCACACAACCAAGCCCACACCTCAGATATTATATCAGACATTGGTGATGTAACAAAACTCTGGATGTGCTGCAATTCTACCCAAATAGACTCTGGAAAACCATTAATAAAAGTCAATTTAGTAATTCTTTCCAACACTTCATCTTTAAAACCAGGTAATCTACTAATTTCATTCACAAATACATCTACTCATTCACCACACTAGTTTTTCTGTACTAATTTCCCATAAGCTGTAAATGGACCATCAGCAAATGCAGTCATAAATTTCTCTTCAATATTTGATGAATGTCTGATTTTTTTCATCCATCTCTAAATACAGTGCTAAAGCATCTCCTTCCAAAAACAGGGGAAGAAAACTAGCCACATCTGTCACCTTCTGCAACCAAACTGACCTTCGTAATCCAAACTACATCTCCTTCACCATTAAATGGTTTGATCATATCCATTGTGATCTTGGAAGCTGCCTCAATAGCTTGTGGTTAAATACAAAAACTTAAATGAGCGCATTTACCCCTGTTTGACAGTCAGAATAATACTTCACTGAGTTTCAACTTTAGATGGAACAACCTCAAACCAGCCCAACACAATCAGCAAACAAAGGTAGCCAGCTACCTGACAAGAAGCACAACAATATATGCACAACCTATTGCCCCTAAAGTTAACTATCAAAATCATAACTTCCACTTTGCTTTCTCTCCAGTGAGAGTCTGGATAGGTTGAACCAACCACAACTTGATGCTGCTGCATTATGCCAGGAGTGAAGAGGCTAATGGGATGGCACTCAGTAGGAGATTTATAAGGAATTGATGAAGGGATGATCCAAATTGGAGGAGATAAATGAATTCTTATAAAAGTCACAAAGTTAAGTCAGTGAAGACATTGTGGGCTGTGTTTTGTGAGATATTCTAGATTACCGGAGAGAGTGGATATGGTGGAAGTTGTTGGTGAGGTTTATATGTCTGCATGTAGGTAGTTTTGCCCATTTTTTTGTGCAGTGATATTCTGGGTCTATCTTTGTAAGGGAGAGATAGTGGATCAAGCTACTGAAGTTTCGGCATAAAAAGGCTTTTGGTGGCTATTAGGATGGTCATAGTTTTTGGTAATGGACTATATTTAATGATGCTGCCGATGATGAGGGGTACATATGTGTTGTAGAGCTAGTTTTGGCAGGAGTTATATAAAGGGAACAAAGCTGGGTATGACATTTCTATGTGGAAATACCCTTTTTTAATGCCTCACATTTAACATGACATTTTCTGTGAAAATGGTCAGGAGTTAGAAGGGCTAGGATTCATCATAACAGAAATAGCAGCATTTGCTGCATCAGTGTAGATTTGCAGGTCAGAGTTCCATGGCCAAAACGATGGCAGTTGTAACACTTTAATGGTGGGATAAAGTACTGGAATACTTTATAGGATGCAAATCCTATTGCCATTCTCTCAAGAAGAGTGGCAATTTGAATATAAGACGAACTGAGTAAGTTGCAGTATCTGGGTGGACTGATAGGTTGCTTACCTAGTGATAACTAAAGAGGCAAGGGAGAAGGTACTCATAAGGGGTGCCTCTTCTCAAGAGTTCTCTGATAAGTACAGATTGAATGATTATATGGGAAGGGAGGGTTAACTTTGGAGGGGGGGGGGATGTATTCTTCTGGTCTCATTCCTGTGGATGCAGGTTTTTATTATTCTATATTACGATTGATTTTGATGAGTCTTGATGATGATGTTTTTTGTTTTTGACGCATTCCTGTGTATGACTCTAAATGTATATTGTAGATGCATGATTGGACACAAATTTTTATTTTTTTTATTTAAGGGGCTATCTGGTGACTGCCGACTTAGGCATAAGTCGCCGTAAACAAACAGCCTAGTTCTAGGCTACTTTAAAAAATTGAACAGGAAACAACAATAAAAAGAAATAACAATAACAAAACTAACAAAAACAATAACAAAAACAACAATTAAACCTGGTTAAATGAAAGGGAGAAGGCCGGCCTTCCCCCAAAAGTCATCAAGTCCACCAGTCAAAGTGCACGCACTCATCCCGAGTACAAGGGACAGGCGGTAGCGACCCCGCCCATCCCGGTACCGGGACAGGTATCGTGCGCGAAGATCACCCAGACTGGGACATTCGACAAGAATGGGACGAACAGTCTGGGGGACTACGCAGTCGTTGCAATAGGGAGCAGGCGAGCGCTCCATCAAATAGCGATGCGTCACACAAGTGTGTCCGATTCGGAGACGACAGAAAGCAACCTGAAGCCATCGCGGCATTGGGGGATAGGCCCATGGGAACAGTCGCGGCACAATGGCACGCAACTTTAAGTTCCCTTCGACTGTCTCCCATCTTCTTTGCCAAGCAGCCGAAGAGCTGCCCGTATTCCTGCAATGTAGTCGGTGTGAGGAAGAGCGAAACGCTGGTCTGGTCGCAGAGTCCTCGCGGACTCTTTTGCGCCCTCATCGGCACGCTTATTCCCCACAATTCCTACATGTCCAGGAACCCAGCAGAAGATAATCTCAACATCTGCCCGACTAGCCAAAACCGTGGCGTCACGGATATCGCGAAACAGGGGCTGCGGAGATTCCAATGCCCCGAGAGCACTCAGTGCGCTTTGTGAGTCGCTATAGATCACAATCCGGTCTCCGACCCGGGCACGTCGCGTAATCTCCCGTACCGAGTGGTGTATTGCCACCAGCTCGGCCGTGAAGACAGATGCAGCGCCTGGTAGAGCCCCGCTGACTTCAAACAGAGGGGATACGGCGTGGAAGCCGACCCCCTCTTGGGATTTTGAGCCATCCGTATACACTGGCCCGGTTCCAGCCTGACACGATGTGTGCTCCAAAAAGGTCGAACGCAATACTCCCGGTGCAGTATAAGCTTTGGGAGCAGAGGCATGGCGACAAATAGCCGAATGTGGTACCCTCCAGGGTGGCGTCCTGGGCAGAACCAGGCGCGCCACCGGCCCGAGAGCTATATCTAGCTCTCGAAGGAGTTTCCTGGCCCTTTTGGGTTTAGGGGGTATGACTGGCGTCTCTTGGCGGCATAGGCACCATCGAGATCAGCTGCGGATGCAGTGAGAGCTGTTGGCGACTGAGGGAGGCGCCGGGCTCGCACGTACAGGCGAGTGATGCACTGCACGCGGGGCAGAGCGAGTGGCATCTCCCCAGCATCGACCAACAGGCTCTCAATGGGAGAAGTGCGGAATGCACCGGTCGCAAGGCGAAGGCCAGTGTGGTGGATCGAATCCACCTTCCGCAATAAACGCTCGGCTGCGGATGCATAAAACTCGCATCCGTAGTCGAGCTTTGAGCGAACAAAGGATCGATAAAAAAGTAAGGCAGTAGGCCCTATCAGCGCACCAAGCGCTGAACGTCACGGAGAGGAGAATGTCCATGGTGCGGGTACAAGAGACCCTAAGGCTGCGAATATGAGCCTCCCAGGTGAGGCGTCGGTCGAATACAATACCAAGGAAACGGTGCGACTCAACCACATCCAGGCGCACCCCATTAAGAAACAAATCTAGGTTGGGGTGAAGCCGTGGATGGCGGCCGAAGTGCACCACCTTAGTCTTGGAGTCGACGCTCCAGAGTTGGCATCTGGGCCGCGCCAAAAGAGATCGAAAGGTTGTCCACGTAGAGCGTAGCGAGAACATCTTCCGGCAGCACCGAGGTGATGACGTTGATGCTCAGGGCAAAGAGTGTGACACTGAGGACACTTCCCTGCGGGACACCCTCTTCCTGCTCCTTTGGGCCGGAGAGGGCTCTCCCCACCCGTACGCGGAATCGACGATCTTGCAAAAATTCAGATATAAACATTGGGAGGCGTCCCCTCACCCCCATCGTGTGGAGAGTCTCCATGATACCATATCGCCATGCAGTATCATAGGCCTTCTCCAGATCGAAAAACACTGTGGCGTAGTGCTGTCTATGAAGGAAAGCCTCGCAGACGGCATTTTCCAGTCGGAGCAGAGCATCCGACGTGGAGTGGAACTTGTGGAAGCCGCACTGTGCGGAAGACAGATGGCCTCCGCTGTCCATGAAAAAGGCTAATTTAACATTTACCAATTTCTCCATCAACTTGCACACGCAAGAGGTTAGAGAGATTGGGCGGAAACCGGTCGGAGTAGATGATCTCTCCCCGGTTTACGAAAGGCGAGCACAGTAGCGATTCGCCAGGAGTCTGGGAGAAGACCCTCCACCTAGATCCTGTTGAACAAATCTAACAGAAAGGCCATGCCTCGCTCACCCAGGTGTCGAAGCATGGCGTACGGGACATCGTCCGGACCATGGGCGGTGTCCCCGCATGAAGCGAGAGCGGAACGCAACTCACTCACAGTAAACTTGTCGTTGAAGGGTTCTCCACCTCTGGAGGTAAAGTCCAGCCGGCGGCCTTCCGCGACATCACGACGTGCATTGAATGCTGGTGGAGCAGCATCATGGCTAGAGAATGCGGAAAAAGCGGTCGCTAAGGATTCCGCCACGGACGCGGGGTCCGAGATTGCGGTCCCATTCTCCTGGAGAACGGGAGGGGGGTCCTGCGATAACTTACCCCGAATCCTTTTGACTCGCTTCCACACCTCAGCTAAAGGGGTCTTCCCATTAAGTGAAGACACGTATGCCCACCAAGAAGAGCGGCAGGCGTGCTTCGAAATATACCGGAACCTAGCCCAAGCCCGATGAAATTCAGCGACAGTGAAATCGTTCGGGCGGCGCTTATAGCGCATGTAGGCATAATGCTTCTGTTTGAGGGCCGTCTCACACTCGGCCGACCACCATGGGGGTGGTCGGCGAGATCGGACACAATCCTATGGATGCATTTTGTGGGTGGGTTTTGACAGATGCGGATGACCTTTGATAGGCCCTTGTGGCTTTTGTCATCCATGAAATTATGTTATGTTATAAGTGCCAGTCATAGTTGTTTTAGAAGCCATTGATGCTGTTACTATTTATGACATTCTCCAGCAACTTATTTCACTCAGTTACTACCCTTAAGGGAAAGAATATAGTCCTCTTATGGGTGCGGTGCTGAGGCTTGAGGAGCTTCAGGCTGTGGCCCCTCATCTGCGGATGGGAGTGCCTGGGAACAAGCCTGAGGAAATCTCCACCTCCATGCACCTGGTCATTTCCCTTGAGAATTTTAAATACCTCAATCATATCACCCTTGATCCTCCTCTGCTCCAAGGTCGTGAAATTGAGCATGGCTAGTCGTTCGTCATATGACAGATAGACCAGAGTGGGCACGAGTTTGATGGCCCTCCTCCAGCCTGTCAATGTCCCACCTGTTGTATGGGGACCCAGCCTGGATGGACCAGGGAGTTATAGAGCAGCGGCAACATCTCCTTGTCTATGCATGTGAATGTCTTCTTGATTCTGCCTAACATGGAATTATCAGAAGCTGTCGGCGTAGCTACCTGGGATGAGGGTTTGAGGTCTGTGGTTACCAACATACCCAAGGCTTTCTTTTCCTCCATTGTCACTAGGGGCGTATTCCCTATGTAGTACTGATTTTGTTTTTGACACATTCCTGTGTATGGTTCTAATTGTATATTGTAGATGCATGATCTGACACAATCCTATGGATGCATTTTGTGGGGAGTTTTTGACAGATGTGGATGACCTTTGATAGGCCCTTGTGGCTTTTGTCATCCATGAAATTGTTATGTTAAGACATTAAAGATTTCTAAATTTTCAAAGACATAAATGCACTTAATTCTTAAAATAATGTTCACCGATATCATTTTCATTTTCCAGAACTTAATAATAATGTAGTTATTCATTTTGTGAAAATGTTATTATTTTTCAAAGTTTTGAATCTTTGTACACCATTAGGTTTCTTCCTTCTGGTGTGTTCTGCTTTTGTTTCTTCTCTGCGGCAGAGAATGTGGAAGAGAGAGTAGAGAGGAATTTGCTTAACTGAGGCTCGAGATTAGTGTTAAAAAAAAGAAATAGAATAAAATTAGTGATTATAACATGGTTAATAAAAAATGTGCTCTAAACACAAATAAATCAATTGTGTACTATGTAAAGAATATATGAAAAGTAGAAATTTAAAATAAGGATATTTGAAAATTGGAAACTAAAACAAAGTCAGACTTCTACTGCTACTCACTCTGTGTTTGTACCTGTCAACTACCACTTCAATCATCTTCTCCCTGCCTGGTAGGGTTACTGATCTCACCATAGTCCTTAGTACTCTCACCCCCACTCCCTCTTCACCTCCTGCCTCTGGTCCTAACCCAAACAAATTGGTAACTCCTCGAGGTCACCTGACATCTTCTACTCTCTTAATGTAGCGCATGTTGATGTGAACTCCTTAATCCACAAAGTTAATTACATCACTAACTTTCTGTATGGTAATGATGTTTCTGTTTTAGGTGGTAGCAAAACTTGGTTGTTACCAACAACCACTTCCTCTTTTATTTCTCTTCCAAACTATTTTGTACATAGGCATGATGTTCATTAAATCTACTTTAAAGTAGGCTATGGTTGAAGTAACCATACCTAATACCATTGCTGTTTTTTTTCCTTATTTTGGAGTTCACATCGTCAATGTTTACCGCCCCTGTCTTACACCCAAGCAGAGAATGCAGCATTGATCCAATTCATCCTCAACCTGTCAAAAGGCAAAGAACTGATCAACCTCCCACCAATTGGCTGGAATGTTAACCCCACTATACATGCTGGAATCCCCTTCCCCCTTTGAGGCTGAATTTTTTTATTGTTTTATTTCCGTAGGTTTGACACAAACTGTACTAAACCCCACTTAATTTCAGAGACCCTGAGAGGAACTTTGATACCACCATACTTCCTTCCTTACCAAATTGTGGTCATTCTCCTATTGTTTTAAAGTATCTCTTCCAAAATCCTCCACCTATTCCCCCTAGTACCCAAATTAAAGTTTGGTATAAAGGAAGGTACAATCCGATTATTTCCTTCCTAGAGACTGCTGACTTGGATGTTGAGTTTGCTCATTTGGATCTTGATGCAATGTTTGCACTTCTTTGCCATATATTGAGCCTGCTTATTGATTTACATGTCCCAACTAACTCCCTAACCAATAACTTGCCTTCTCCCAAGTTAGTTAAACCTCCCTTAACTCTTAAAAAAGCAAGAAAACGCTTATGGTCACTCTACAAACTTGCACGTAATACTTATGGTAAAAATTCACCTGAGGCAAATAATGCAATCCAACTATTCCTGGATGCTATTAAGATAAATATTTTGCTTGTAAAAATCAATCTAACTATGAGGCATCTATTACTGATCTCCTTGCTTAAACCCCCCAAATATCCCACTCATACATTCGTAGGAAGAAAATTGATAGACCCAGTGTCGGTCCTCTAAAATCCCCCTTTGGTGAAACTATCTTTAATCCAAAAATTATGGCAAACTTATTTGCCTCATCTTTTTATACTGTATTTAATACTCACTCTCCTAGTAATCCTTGTCCTCACCAGACTTGTGGCACCATTGTCCCAACCCTTGATATTACTATTAATAATGTTTTCAATGTCTTAAACTCACTAAAACTCTCATCCTCTATGGGCCTTGATGGTATACACCCTTGTCTACTTAAATCTTGCTCTTTAGCCATTACATACCCATTGTTAAAAGTTTTCCAAAAACCATACTCAACTTGTAATCTACCCCAGGTCTGAAAGGAGTCACTTGTCACAATTTTAAAAAGGCTCAAGGTATGACCCACTTAATTACAGATCCATATCCCTGACCTTAACCTGTGCTAAGAGCATGGTGAAGATAATCACCAAATATATTTACGATTATATGTCATCTAATAAATTTATTTACCAATGACCAATTTGGATTTAGACCTGGAAGATCAACTTCTTTTAACATGCAATGATATATTCAGATGGGTTGATCAGGGTTCCTCTGTCAACATAATTTTATTTGATTTTAGCAAAGCTTTCGATGTAGTGTGCCATGGTATTCTCTTAACTAAATTATTTAATCTAGGTATTAAGGGTAGCATTTTAGATTGGGTTAAGGGTTTTCTACTTAACAGGAAAATGAGAGTAATTGTCAATCATGAGGAAAGTAAATAGTTTAATGTTGACAGTGGGATTCCTCAGGGCTCTGTTCTGGGCCCACTACTCTTCTTAATATATATATATATATATATATATATATATATATATATATATATATATATATATATATATATATATATTTTTTTTTAACACACAATTTAAATTCATCCATAAAAATATTTGCTGATGATCTAAAGCTTTATGTCAATATCAATCTTGCCTCTCATCAGTCCATCCAAAACTGTTCAGCCATGCCAGCAGGATATTAACACCTTGGCTACTGTTACAAAATCCTGGGGATTATCTATGAACCAAATAAATGTATTCACCTCAGATTTGGTAAAGTGGTCCCCTGGATGCAACTTGGTCTGCCTGGTGTATATTACCTAAATAACTTACCCATTCCCCAATGTGAGTCTGCTACTGATCTGGGTGTTTTGATCGATACCTCCCTTAAATTCCACTCTCACATTGGTAATCTTGTTGAAAAGGCTGGTACCCCATCAAATAACATCCTTAGAGCCACCGTTAATAGGGACAAGTCTCTTTTATGTTTCCTTTGTTTATCTCACACATATTCGCCCCCTACTTGAATACTGCTCCTCACTATGGAATTTGGGCTACATTGATAACCTAAACTCCTTGATTCAGTGCAGAGACATTGGACCTGATTAATCCTAGGGTTGGGCAGCTTTGACTATTCCTCAAGACTGAGGGCTTTAAACCTTTTCTCCATTAAGAGGAGATTACTAAGAAACAACCTAATCAAAATTTGGCAAATATTCCACAACAAATCTGCTATTCACCCTACAGACCTGTTTTCTCATTCTACACACTGTGGCACTAGAGGACACCATCTTAAGATTGTTCTACCTAAATGTCATCTTGAACAAACCCAAGGATTTTTCAAGCATTTGATGTGTGCATATTTGGAACTCCTTACCAGCTTCTATAGTAATGTCCACAAATATAAATACCTTTAAATCCTCTCTTGCCCTTCTCCAACTAGCTGATCAACTGTATAACTTACCATACCCATCTGGGAGATGCAATTATTTCTCAGGCAGTTTGTTTAGAACTGGGGCAGGAAGCTTACGCTGGCTCTTGAGTTGCCCCCCTACTTGCCTAAATAATTTCCCAATTTTGGTCTTAAAAAGGTTTGTTGTTCTTGCCATGACTGCCTCCTCTGGCAGGTTATTCACTCATCAATCCCTCTTTGAGAGAAGTAGCTATTTCCTGAGGTTCAGTCAGGATCTCTGCTTAAAGATCTTTAGCACATGTCATCTTGTTAGTCCCTTGTGTAATGTGAAGAACTCCTCAGGATCTATCCCTTGCAAGTTGTGCACGATCTTATGTACCTCTATCAGGTCACCTCTCGGTCTTCTCATCTCCAAAGACATTAGACCTGTCTTCTGTAATTTCACCAGACAAGTCCCTTGATATGACCATTATAAGCTTAGTGGCTCTTCTCTGAACCCCTTCCAACATGTTGACATCTTTTTGGTTACAGGGCCTCCATGCTTGGACACAATATTCTAGGTGTGGATGGATCAGTGACTTGTACAGACATATAATGTTATTCATACTCTAGTCATCCAATATCCTCCTGCTGTTTCCCACAATCTGATTGGCTTTTTTTTTTTACTATGCTGGCAATATACTCACTGGGATTCAGGGTTCTATTGATGATAATTCCCAAGTCCATTTCACTGTTGACATTCGATATGTCCTTCCTTCCCATTCTGTATATTTGTTGAGGATTACTGTGGCCAAGGTGTAGACATTTGCATTTCTCCACATTAAACTTCATCTGCCAATCCTCAAACCACTTCTCTATATGTTGCAGGTCATTTTGAACATTGTTGATGTCATCCTGGGCTACTATTTTGCTGAATATCTTTGTGTCATCTGAAAATTTCAGGATATTACATGCTAGCTCATCATCAATATCCTTAATATAGATAAGAAACAGCAAGGGTCTCAGTATCAATCCCTGCAGGATGCCACTCAGAACTTCCGCACATTCAGATTTTTTACCCCTGACAACCACCCTCTGTTTCTTTCCTCTTAGCCATGTCTGAATCCAGTTATCAATAATGTTTCCTATGCTGTGAGCCCTGACTTTCCTAACCAGCCTTATGTGGGGAACCTTATCAAAGGCCTTAGCAAAATCCGAATACAGCACATCCACTGGAGACCCCTCATCCAGGTACCCAGTGATCTTTTCTAGATACATTAGAAGGTTGGTAAGGCAAGACTTCTTGGGTAAAAATTTGTGCTGCAACTCCCCAATCAGTTTCTGTTCCTGAAGATGTAGCATTGTCATCTTGAATCAGCGATTCCATTACTTTGTCAACCTGTGATGCGAGGCTGATAGGCCTGTAATTCGCTGCTAGCTTCTTGAAACTTCTTTTTTTTATAAATTGTGTATCACGCTTTATTGCAGGTCAAATTTTTGGCGCATATTTTAAATATTAAACATCGTACAAACATGAAACTTGGTCCACCGGAATATCCTAGGTAGGTATGCACACATTAACATTTCAATCGTATTGATAAGATACATACAAAGTTATATTGAGTTATGTATTTTGATGTGCTTTCAACTGTGTCACACTTTATTGCAGGTGTACAAAAATGCCAATTTAAGGTAATGAAACAAAGTATTATCATTATATTACCATTTTATTGTAATAATGAAACACGCTACTGAAGAATAGCAGCAAAAGATATGAAACAAACACAATCAAATTGTTGGTGCTGTACTTTATTTGTCTACATAACTTCCTTGTTTAGAAATGACATAAAACAGTCTTTTGTCCACAGAAGCTGTTAGCCGACTAATCTGGGAAGATGTTATGGTACCAGCAAATGTTTTGATCTTTTCCCACAGGACATACTTCAATGAAAACTGGAGACCTCCTTCATACACTTTCCTCTTCATGAATGACCAGAACTGTTTGATAGGGTTTAGGTCAGAACAGGGAGGCCAGGTCATAAGTGATTGGCCTGTGATTCACAAAGTTGTGAAGTATGAAGTTGTAGCCTTGGCTGAATCTGAAGGAGTATTACCATGCATAAAAATCAATCGCCGTTTATGTGAGAGTGGCAGATCGTATAACCATGCTGCAAAAATGCTCCTCCAGAAATGAGGTGTAGGAGTTGCTAGTGAGTTTGACACCTTCTGGAACTGGAAAAGGCCCGACAAGTTCATTTCCTATGATTCCTGCCAAAACATGACACCACCACCTCCTTGTTGACACTCAATGCAATGTGGGCGAGAGGCTCCAAGAGTACCCAAACTTTGGCCCATCCAGAGTAGTTCTGGCCTCATCTGTGAAGAGGATGTCTTGGAAATTGATGTTGATGTATTTGCATGCCCAATCAATACACTTCTCTTTGTGATTCTTGCTCAGGATGGGTCTAGCACACTTCTGGCCATCTCTTTAAAGATCCTACCCTGGGTGCTTCTGGACAAAGGAGCAACTCCAGCACTTTCAAATATGGCAGCACTTGTGCTACAGAGTTCTTTTCTTACTTGTCTACCTATTTTTTGAACAGTGGGATGCACTTCTTCTCGTACCTTTATCTTGCCTTGGTTTGATCATGGGGTTTTCCACATATGCATTCAATGTTCTTATATCCCGACCAAGCTCTTGGGATAATTCTCCAACAGATAAGCGTTGCGACCTGCAACAATCCACGTCTTCTCTGTAGCTGTCAGACATCGTTTCAGGGGCATTTTCGTACACCTGCAATAAAGCATGACACAGTTGAAAGAACATCAAAATACATATCAAATGTCAGGCCACATTTAGAGTACTGTATACAGGCATGGTCACCACATTTTAGACATGATATAAACTTATTAGAGTCAGTACAAAGGAGGGCAACAAAAATAATACCATCCCTGAAGCACCTTGAATATGAAGATAGGCTGAGGGAATTAAATATGTTTTCATTTGAAAGAAGGTGTTTGAGGGGAGATATGAGTGAGCTTTTTAAAATCTTTTCTGGGATGGATAAATTGGATTTCAGCAAGTTATTTGAGTTAGAAGGTAGTAATAGAACTAGAGGCCACCACTTAAAGATTATAAAACAGAGGTGCAGACTGGATGAAGAAAATATTTTTTCACTAACAGAGTGGTGGATTATTGGAATTTTTTGCCACCTGAGACTGTAGACAGCCCAAACTTGAATGTTTTCAAAAGCAGATTGGATGATTATATGGGGATGGAGGGTTAATTTCTTACTTTTTGGTATGTGGATTTGTTTCTTGACTCATTCCTGTGGATGCAGTTTCTTTTTATTGTATATTTTGGGGGACTCTGGTTTTGTTTTTGACAGACTCCTATGGAGGCTTTAAATTATATATTGTAGATGCATGGATGGACATTCCTATGGATTGTTAAATTGTATATTGTAGATGCATGATCTGACAAAATCCTATGGATGCATTATATGGGTGGGATTTGATGGATACGGATAACCTTTGATAGGCCCTTGTGGCTTTTATCATCCGGTAAATTATGTCATGTTATGTTTAACTACTTATTTTTTTAGCCAATTGCATATCATAGAGATGTTTTATACGTAGTTTCAAAATCTGAAGTATTACCAAAATTTTAAACAGCTCATATCTCCTCTCACACACCTCCTTTCGAACGAGAACATATTTAATACCCTTAGTCTATCTATATATTCAAGGTGCCTCAGGGAAGGAATAATCTTTGTTGTCCTCCATTGCACTGACTCAAGAAGGTTAATATCGTGTCTAAAATGTGGAGACCATGCCTGTATACAGTACTCTAGATGTGGCCTAACATAAGAGTTATAGAGTTTAAGAATAACCTCCTTACTTTTGTAACTGCCATTTCTCTTAATGAAACCCAGCACTCTATTTGCCCTATTTCTTGCTTCAATACACTGCTTAGAAAACCTTAATGAATAATCTATTACTACTTCTAGATCTTTCTCATCCTCTACTGAGCTCAGCCAATGGCCATCCATTTCATAGTTTAATTCTCTATTATCTTTTCCCATGTTAATAACTTTGCACTTATCAAGGTTGAAAGTCATTTGCCACTTATGTGCCCAGGATAACAATTTATTTAAGTCCCCCTGCACTTTAAAATTATCATCAATATCTTTAACTACAGCTGCTAATTTGGTATCATCGGCAAAAAATGACACTTTATTATTAACTGCCTCCCCAAGATCGTTTATATAGATGACAAATAATAATGGGCCGAGAACTGATCCCTGAGGAACCCCACTGATAACATCCTTCCACTCTGACCTTACACCATTTAGCACTTACCCTTTGCTTCCTATCTTTCAGCCACTCAGATATCTAATTTGAAACACCCCCACTATCCCAATCATTTTTAATTATAATTCGCAAAACGATTAAAAGCGCTGACATGATTTGGTAAATATGTAGACGAGTGGCCTGGCCGATAAGATGTACTTTTTCGTCCGTGTTCCAAAATGTTTCACGTTTTTGGAGTACATTTATAGGGGACGGCTCGTGGGGGAGGGGGGATAGACACGATGCGTGGACCGCACTACGATGATCCTGAGTTTCATTAAATTAAGGGGGTCTGGGGGGCACAGCCCCCCAGTATATAATCCTAATTTTTATAATGTCCTGACGTTTACAGAGGTGAATGCTTTAACTACATCATGTCAGCGCCTTTAATTGTTTTGCAAATTATAATAGGGGTTAGGGGTGGGGTATGACATCAGAAATGATTGACGCGCATGAATATTCAGACACGGGTGAACAATAATATTTACACAAAATATTTTTTTCGGGCCGGGCCGCTCGTCTACATGTTTACCCAGGATTTTGTTAAATCATTCACCTCTGTAAACGTTAGGACATTAGTCTATAAACAATTAGGATTATATACTGCCCCCCCCCCAATTTAATGAAACTCAGGATCATCGTAGTGTGCCCCCATCGTCTTTACCCCCACACAAGCCATTACCTTAAATGTACTCCAAAAACATGAAACATTTTGGAACACGGACGAAATAGTACGTCCCATCGTTTGAGTCGCTAATCTACATATTTACCCCTAATTGTTTATAGAATAATATTCTAACGTTTACAGAAGTGAATGATTTCACCAAAAATGGCGTAAGTAAACAGCATTTTTCGTTTTTTTTAGTTTCAGGCATTTTTGTAACAAAAAAAAATGACGTCGGCTATATTTCAAATAGGACTCAAACGCGCATGAATATTCAGGCAGGGGTGAACGAAATATAAACACACATAAATCCACTGTTTTGGCCGAGCCGCTAATCTACATATTTACCTAATACAATATTGATTATTGAATATATATAGCATTATTTTATAATACAATAGTAAGAATATTCAGGACACTCAGAAGAACCGTTTAAGCAGAAGACCAAGTTCGTGGCCTGCTTAAACGATTCTTCTGAGTGTCCTGAATGTTACAAGAGATCAGTCATCAATGCCTTAGTTAACAGGGAAATTTCTCATTCATTCTCGGGGACGGCTGTTGATCACGAACTTAAGAGGGTTTCCCTGAGTTCTCATTAACAACGGCTACCCACAATAATCCATCAACGCCATTATGAAAGAGAAAATGAACTTGGCTACTGGCCCTGGCGTCAGGTTGAATCCGAAGAAGAGTAATATCAAACTTTATTACAAGGCCAATATGAAAACCGGCTACCGTGAAGACAAAAAGGCTCTC
Organism: Ceratothoa steindachneri; assembly: GCA_963969495.1. NCBI lineage: Eukaryota > Metazoa > Arthropoda > Malacostraca > Isopoda > Cymothoidae > Ceratothoa > Ceratothoa steindachneri. Next base: position 30,317,197 of record OZ018327.1, read on the forward strand.
AAAGCCATTATCCATCGTAATGTGATCCCAACCAACCCTAATATGGATATTAATTTAATTATATACTACAAGACCAAGAAAACAAGTAGTTCATCATGTAGAATAGCTGTCTCCCTCCAACAAGCGAACTCCAGGAAACTAACGTCGTGTACGAATATTCGGGCAAAGTCAGTGATTGCGAACACCGCAATTCCAAGTACATCGGCGTAACCTCCACAAGCCTGTCAAGGCAACTGCGAGCTCACCTTCAAGATGACGCGCTTAAAAAACACACCTAATCTCATGGCACTACCCTAAGCCGTGAAAAACTGAATCAGGGCACATCCATCATCCTGAGACTCCAAAATCGCAGAAAATTGCGGATAGCTGAAGCCATCAAATGAATAAATCGGCAATAAATGTACAACTTGAGCCGGAAACGATACTCCCGACATCTCGGCATCCCTAAGTTGACTGATGTTAAAAGAAGCACATTTCAAACTTGATTTTCCTTTGCCTCCTTTGCCAGAGAACTAGATCGGAGCGACTAGAAGGTATATTTATTTGAAAGAAAAATACATATACAAATTAGCGTTACAAAAAAATAGTTAATAGTGGGGAAAAAAGTTGAGCGGAGAAGAGAAAGTTACACAAGTACTAGTAAGAAAAGAAATGGGTTCTCCAGGTACTACCGGAGGACATACTTTTGTATATTTACTCAGTTATTTTAATCTTTTATATTAAATGAGTTTAGTTCTCCAGGACATACTGGAGGACAAATATTTTACATTTTAAAATCAGGAAATTTTTTCATGACAGAGAATTATATCTCAGAAATTACATTCAATTTTAATATATTGTTATCTTTTGTATAAATTTCACAAAGACCTTGTTCTTACTACCAAAAAATATGTTCACTTTTATCACGGTTTATTAATTGTTTCTATTATTAATATTCTAATTCACTAAACTTTGTTATTGGCCACTAAGTATTGTGTTCATTATTAAACACTGAACTATTATTCTTAATTGTTAATTATTCAATATTGATAACTTTATTTACTGCTTTTATTATCTCACGAAGTCCTTATGCTTATTACTAAGTATTATTATTCACTGTTTATTATTAGTTACTAAGTATTAAATTTATTATTAACCACTGCATTATTAACTGCTAAATATTGAGTATTGCGCACTGTTTATTTAATGAGATTATTATTAATTTGCTTAATCGCTCAACTTTGTTATTCTTACTAGCCATTAAATATTATGTTCTTTATACACCACTGTTTTTATTCACGTAACCATTGACTATTGAATGTTTTTATCATTAATCCCTTTAACCTCCGAATTTTAGTATTATTATACACTTTCTAGCTTTTTCTTTTTAACCACTGTTTATTAAATTAATTCACTTAATCTATGGATTTACTACTATTGATACTAAATATTATAAGAACATAAGAAAATAAGGAGACTGCAAAAGACCATTCATGGCCTACACTTGGCAGCTCCTGTTCCAGTCAACACACAAAATATTTCTTACCAGAGAAAAGTCATCAACATTGTCACCCTTTAAGGAGTTCGTCAGATCTAATCTACAATATACATAAAATGCATCCAGAGGATTATGTCCATTCATGCAACCGCAAAATATAATCTCCCCACTCCTTAGAAAAATATATACATATGTACATAAAAAAAAGAAGAAGTCAGTCCCATCTAGCAGCTTCATCCATATATTTATCTAATCTATTCTTAAAACTACCCAGAGAGGAGGCTTTTATCACATGTCTAGTGAGCCTATTCAATTCATCGACCACACGATTTGTAAACCAATTCCTCCCAATCTCCTTCCTAAACCTATACTTATCAAGCTTAAACCCATTGCTACGTATCCTGTCATGTTCACTAAGTATAAGAACCTTACCCAGATCCCCTTTATTATATCCTTTTACCCATTTGAAGACTTCAATCAATTCCCCTCTGACTCTTCTCCTTTCCAATGTATGTAGATTTAGTTTTCTGAGCCTTTCACCATAAGGTAAGTTCCTTAGCCCACCAATCATCTTTGTCATCCTTCTCTGCACAGACTCAAGCAAATCAATATCCTTCCTATAATATGGTGACCAAAATTGTACTGCATAATCTAGATGAGGCCTAACTAGCGCTAGATACAGTTTTAGAATGACTTCAGCACTCTTATTGCTTACACTCCTAATGAATCCCAATATCCTATTAGCTTTATTCTTAGCATTTAGGCATTGCTTTTTAGGACGAAGGTCTGAACTTACCAAAATACCCAAGTCCCTCTCACAATCGGTCCTCCCTAAAATTCTCCCATTTAATTTATAACTATTCAATGGATTATTTCTACCTATACTAAGTACACTACATTTGTCTATGTTAAACTTCATTTGCCATTTCTCGGCCCAATTGGACAGAATGGTCAATTCCTCCTGCATTACAACAGCATCAGAATCAGCCCTAATGGCCCTACCTAGCTTAGTATCATCAGCAAATTTACTCAGGTCACTACTTATACCTATGTCAAGATCATTAATATAAATTAAGAATAGCAAGGGACCCAAAACAGATCCTTGCGGAACTCCACTGCTAACACACCCCCACTCAGATTTAACTCCATCTATACTAACTCTTTGCTGTCTGTCACCAAGCCATGACAGGAATCCACTTAAATATACTGCCATCAATCCTGTGTGCTTTAACTTTGCTCAGAAGCCGTAAGTGTGGCACTCGATCAAAAGCCTTACTAAAGTCCAAGTATAAAATATCATAGTTTTCATCATTATCTGCTGCTTCATACACCTTACTACTAACTCCTGTAGTCTGTAAAATTCTTGAGAAAATAGTTAAAAAAGGGATTTGCCAACATCAAGAGAGGGAGGGGTTAATCAGCGATGCTCAGCATGGGTTTAGATCAGGTAGATCATGTTTGACTAACTTACTAGACTTTCTGGAGTTTGTAACAGATCAAGTAGATAAGGGAGAGAATGTAGATATAATTTACTTAGATTTTAGTAAAGCATTTGATAAGGTACCACACAGGAGACTAGTCCATAAATTAAAAATGATTGGGATATGTGGGGGTGTTTCAAATTGGATAGCTGAGTGGCTGAAAGACAGGAAGCAAAGGGTAGTGCTAAATGGTGTAAAGTCAGAGTGGAGGGATGTTATCAGTGGGGTTCCTCAGGGATCAGTTCTTGGTCCATTATTATTTTTCATTTATATAAATGATCTTGGGGAGGCAGTTAATAATAAAGTGTCAATTTTTGCGGATGATACCAAATTAGCAGCTGTAGTTAAAGATATTGATAATAATTTTAAAGTGCAGGGGGACTTAAATAAATTGTTATCCTGGGCACATAAGTGGCAAATGACTTTCAACCTTGATAAGTGCAAAGTTATTATCATGGGAAAAGATAATAGAGAATTTAACTATGAAATGGATGGGCATTGGCTGAGCTCAGTAGAGGATGAGAAAGATCTAGGAGTAGTAATAGATAAGTCATTAAGGTTTTCTAAGCAGTGTATTGTATTCTAAGCAGTGGATGCATTTTATGTATATTGTAGATTAGATCTGACGAACTCCTGTAAAGGGTGACAATGTTGATGACTTTTCTCTGGTAAGAAATCTTTTGTGTGTTGAATGGAACAGGAGCTGCCAAGTGTAGGCCATGAATGGTCTTTTGCAGTCTCCTTCTTTTCTTATGTTCTTATGTTCAAATAGAGTGCTGGGTTTTATTAAGAGAAATGTCAGTTACAAAAGTAAGGAGGTTATTCTTAAACTCTATAACTCTTATGTTAGGCCACATCTAGAGTACTGTATACAGGCATGGTCCCCACATTTTAGACACGATATTAACCTTCTCGAGTCAGTGCAACGGAGGGCAACAAAGATTATTCCTTCCCTGAGGCACCTTGAATATATAGATAGACTGAGGGTATTAAATATGTTCTCGTTCGAAAGGAGGTGTGTGAGAGGGGATATGATTGAGCTCTTTAAAAATTTTTCTGGGATAGATAAATTGGATGTTAGCAAGTTTTTTGAGTTAGATGATGGAAATCGGACTAGAGGTCACCACTTGAAAATTAAAAAGCAAGGGTGTAGGTTGGATTTAAGAAAATATTTTTTCACCAATAGAGTGGTAGACTTCTGGAACAAATTGCCGCAGAGGGTAGTAGGGAGTCCAAATCTAAATGTATTTAAGAGTAGGTTGGATGAGTTTATGGGAAGGGAAGGTTGTGATGGTTCCTAAGTTTTGTATATATTAATATTGTTTGTATATATCTATAGTTGCATGATTTAGTTCTTGACAAGCCTTGATTGGTGATACCCTTGTTTCTGGATGTAGTTTTCCTGGGAGTTTGGGTGCCTTAAAAAAGAGGCCGTTTGACTCGGATGACCTATGATGAGCCCTTGTGGCTTTTGTCATCTGTTATATTATATTGTGGGGGACTTTGATTTTGTCTTCCCCTGGTGATGGTGCTTTTTGTGGGTGGGTTTTGATGGAGGCGGATGACCTTTGATAGGCCCTTGTGGCTTTTGTCATCCGTGTAATTATGTTATGTTATAAAAAGACAGCAAATTAGTCAGACAGGATTTACCCTTACTAAAGCCATGCTGTGATTCTATTATCAACTTATGCTTATCCAAGTGATCTCTAATATTCCTTGCTATAATAGATTCCATCATTTTCCCTACCACTGATGTCAAACTTACTGGTCTGTAATTAGACATATTTGTTTTATCCCCTTTCTTAAATATAGGTATCACATTGGCTTTCTTCCATGCCACTGTCACAATGCCACTCTCCAATGATTTTCTAAAGATGCATGCTAGGGGCTCACTTAACACATCCTTACAGGAGCTGCCAAGTGTAGGCCATGAATGGTCTTTTGCAGTCTCCTGCTTTTCTTGTTCTTACATTCTTTCAAAATTCTAGGAAAGAGCTCATCAGGACCGGGTGCTTTACTACTTTTAATTTTATCAATTTCCTTTGTGATCAAGATATCCTTTAATTTCTCTTCATCATTACCCCGAAAGATCATTGACACCTCGGGTATATTTAGAGTATCCTCCTGTGTAAATACTGAGAGAAAAAAGTCATTTAGCATTCCAGCCATTGAGTCCCTATCACTCACTAATTCTCCATTGGAATCTATAAGTGGGCCTATTTTATCTCTAACCTTAGTTTTGTATAATTGATAAAAACTTTTAGGATCTTCCTTTGCCCTATTTGCCACTTTAATTTCATAATTTCTCCTTGCTACTCTAACTAACTTTTTAACATCTCTTGCTAATTCATTATATCTCTGCCTTAAGTGATCCTCTCCATTTTTTTATTTTCCTATAAATGCCCTTTTTAATGCCAATATAATACTTAATTTTATCTGTCATCCATTTTGGGTCATTATTTTTAGTCCTAATCTCCTTATATGGAATGTTAATCATCTGACCTGTAATTAATTGCTCAATTATTCTTTCATACGCCTCTTCAATTGTAATCTCTTCCTCCTGGTGATTATTGTCTCCACTAACTGATATCATTGAATCTATTCCTGAATTGATTTCATTGCCTGGTTTCTGTACAACTGCCTCCAGGTAAGTCCTTAGCCCATTCATTTTTAATCACTGCTTATTATTTTTAATTGATTATTATCCACTGTTTATTAAATGTTTTTATTTTTCCTTCGTTTAATCACTGAATTTTATAATTGTTAACTATCATTCACTTTTACACATTTTTCAACTAAATGATATCGGACGTTTTTTGACCACTTTTGATTTTTTTATATGTTGACATGTTCACAGTGTGTACACACGAGTCTGGGATGTAGATGGTTCTTTCTTTCAACAATCCTCCTATTTCTTTCGGCGACCAAGGTCCTTCGTAGGTCCATTTGTAGTCCCCGCGAATAATTCCATCGATCAGGGCCTCCAGGTCACCTTCGGGGGCTTGCTCACTACAGCGCCGAATACCTTAAGTCCCACGTCAGTGACGTTAAAGAAGAATCCTCGTAATAAGATGTTTCTTTCTTCCGTGAGGGGTACTCCGGGATAGTCCAGAATGTCATCGTCCTCGTCTCCTTCCCCGTGGAGTGTATATTCTTGTTCTTCTGTCTCTTCTTCCTTTTGGAGTTTTGTCTTCTTCTTTTTCTTTTGCTGTTTCTTTTTGGGGCTTTTTCGAGGGCTTTCGCCTCTTGTTTCTTCTCCTTCTGTAGTTATTTCTTCTTCTGTGGTTTTCAGTTGTTGTTGAATGTTGGTAGGTTCTTTTACTTTTTCTTGAGTTGTTTCGTTTTGCTGTGGGTCGTCCACAAATTGTATTTTTAGCACTTCTTGTGAGGGGGGATTGGGAGGAAACCAAAGTTTTTTCCTGATACCGTTCTTCTGTAATAGCTGGTTTAATTCTTCGGAAAAGGTGCCGGGGTTGGCTAGGTTTGCCAAGTGTGCGTAGATGACCATGGTCATTATTTCTTTGCATTCACTTGGCATCGCCAGCTTTGGTGCCGTTATTTATGTGGCTGTTGTTTTTGTTGCCGCTGCTGCTTCTGCGAAGTTCTTTGGTTTTGCCTCCTTTTCCTTTTTGGACTTTTCACGTTTGGCTCTGATTGCCTCTTTGCGGACGGGACACCTCATGGCCAAGGCCCTGTGGTCCCCTCCGCAGTTTGCACAGCGTGCTTTTTCCATCCGTGTCCTTGTTTAGAACAGATGGAGCATGTAACCTCGGTAGCTCGACACTCACTTGTTGGGTGTTTTTCCACTGCCATGCATTTGAAGCAGGTTTCCAGCTGAACGAATCCCTCCACTTCTATTTGTTCAGGGGCAACGCGGAGGTAGAACCCCAGGAGTCCTTCCTTCATAGCCCTTTGTGCTATTTCCGTGGTTGAGAAAATAACTTTGACTATATTTTTGCAAAACTTATCCACCTTCGCAATTCTTGCCCATTTTTGGTGCTTAGAAAGCTCAGCCTTGATTTCTTCACAGCTGTTGTCCGTGAAGAAGGGGTCGAGCTTTCTGAGGATCACTGATCGACGCACCATGATTTCGTGGGGGATAGTAGCTTCGATTCCAATCTTCCGAAGGGGCTCTTTAGCTTCGTCTGACACGATTTTTTTCGACGTCCTCGGGAGTCCAGCATAATGCTGCCCATCCCTTGGGCATCTCAATTAGTCTTAGAAGTGCTACGCTGAGCGGGCCAAAGATAGTCTCCACGACCGTTTGCCAGCTTGGCTTTGTTGCTCCATTGATGGTACGGAGGGGGATCCGTTTGACGTCCATGGCGGGGGGCCCCATGGCCCCCATCTCGCAACGTTGCTCCTCTTTATTCCTGGTATTAGTGTACTATTCTTCCGGATAGTTTTTCTCCTTTTCCTTCCGAAAGAGAATGTCTGGCAAGGGCGTTTTCACTTAACTTTTCCTCCTTTGCCACGTCCAGACAGGATGACTTCGACTACTTTTTCGGAGCGACTAGACAATCTAAGCCTTCTTTGACTTGACTTTTGTGTATAGAAAGAACAGAGAGGGACCGCTGTATGTGATACGGCAGTCAGGTAATCAGAGAGGAGCGTTACGGAAAACATTTACGAAAAGGACAGCGAGAGTTGATAGGTCGGTGGCTATACTCCGATGCGTTGTGTTGTTGTGAGGGCGTAGATTATGTGGTATTGACTGGGCGAGGGTTGGGGGCAAGTCAGGAGGGGGAGGCTGACTGCTCATCCGGAAACGCGCTATTCATGATGCCTATTGGTTTATGCGAAGAACGGTACGGGCGGCGGGTGTTCGTGGGCCGTGGGATATCGCGGCGCCATCGCGTACCTTCTCACGTGTGGCGAGGTGTAAAGTGGGTCTGTGGTGAGTTTGTCGAGTTGTTTCGTGAGTCTGGTATAAGCGTAAGTGTTGAGAGGAGCTAGTTTGTTGTTGTTGTGTAGTGCGTCCATTCTCGAGTACCGCGGCGAACGGCAAGCGCGCTTCAGAGCAGAGTTCTGAATGCGCTGAGCCTTTCGCTTTCAAGTGTGGCTCGCTGCTACGAGCGACAGCGGGGCGTACGTGAGAATGGGACGCACGAGTGCTTTGTATAGGTGTAGTTTTAGTTTTTTCCTCGCAGGGTAGAACCTACCCGGCGATGTGTTTGTGCGTGAGGCTCTTGCTTGTATTATGTTCTGGTGTAAATTGAACCTGAGGGATTTGTCGAAAGTTACCCCCAGGATTTTGGTGCGCTGAGTGTATGCGAGCCTTGTTGGGTTTTGGTGGATCATGTCTGGTGTGTGTGAGTAGATTTGTAGGTTGTGCGTGAAGTGATCTCTAGCGCCGTAGAGTGTCATCTGTGTCTTCTGAGGATTCGTGGCAATCAGCCATTTATCCTCGTAATCTGTCTTCTCGTCTAGTATTCTTTGTGCGTGGAGCGCGATTTCTTCGGGGGCTCGGCCGCTGACGAGAATGGTCTCGTCATCGGCGTAGTCCACTATGTAGGTGTGAACACAGTTTTCTGGTGGGCGTTGGGTGTCGTTTGTGAAGATGATGTAGAGTGTGGGTGCCAGTACGCTTCCTTGGGGAACGCCTGAGCGTGGTGTGAAGGGTCTTGATAGGGTGTTGTTGTATCTAATGTGGCAGCGCCGTTCAGTGAGGTAGTGCGAGAGGAGCCTTCTGGTGCAGAGAGGTAACTCCGTGTTGTTGGCGAGTTTCCAACGGAGTCCCTCGTGCCACACCTTGTCGAAGGCCTTCTCCACGTCCTTACTGACAGAGAGAGTCTTTTGATGTATCTGTCCCATGCGTTCAAGTATTTTGCCTAGGTCCTCCAATAGAGCAATAGGCCTGTAATTGTTTGGGTGTTTTGGGTCTTTGTGCTGTTTATGTAGGAGTATGTTGTGAGAGACTTTGAAATTTTTGGGAAAGTGGCCTGAGGCTAGTGAGAGGTTGAATAGATGTGTGAGTGTTGGGTATATGTCTGCGGGGAGGTTGTGTATGAGTGTGGCTGGTAGACCGGAGGGGCCGGGGGCGCGTTTTGGTGTCGTTTTTATGTAGTGTTTTGTTTCCTCGACGGTGATTTGAGTGGTTAGCGTGAACAAGTAATCGAGCACCTCCATTTGTATCAGGGGACCAGGCCTTAGCTCGTGAGCGTGAGCCCGACACCACTCCTGTATTTCCTGGAAGTGCTCCTGCGCATGTGGTTTTGGTGGGTTGTGCGTGTGTACTGTGTCCCAATGGGACCTGAATGCGTCGAGGATGTCGTTAGTGTCTGTGAGTGTGTGGCTGTTAATTTTGAGTGTAATTGGTTTGCATGGTTCAGTACCCAGCATCCTTTTCACGTGCCGCCAGAAGAAGGAAGGGTCCGTGCAACGGGTGTCGTCCGCAATGCGGACGACCTCGCGTTACTGCCGGTTCCTATCTAGCTGCACGCACTGAAGGATGCGGGCACGTAGTTGGTTTATGTTGTGTTGTCGTGGGCCTCTTGTGTAGTGGTTATTGTACTGTGTGATGAGTCTCTGTGTGTGTATTGAGAATGTGAAGTGTTTTATGCAGGTGTAGTTTTTTGTGGTGAGTGTAGGTTACGTGCGGTGGTGATGGTGTCTAGAAGTGAGCACCAGTGGTGGTCTATTAATCCTGGATTGGTGTCCTCCAGGTCGAGGTTATGTGGTGTGTTTGTGGATATGTGACTCCTGAATTCTGCCCAGTTCGTGTTCTTGTAGTCATATAGAGGTGATGTGGGGATGAGTATGGGAGATGTGGATATGAGAAGGCATATCGGTATGTGGTCAGATAGTACGTGGGGACCGGGTGCTATGTGAGTGTAGAATCGTGTGGCATGGTCGTTGCGGAAGACCACATCCGGGGATGTGGTGCCTCCGTGCGGACCGAAGAACGTGGGGAATGCAGGGCCGATGTGCTCACAGCGGTAGCGCCGCAAGGCACCGGCCAAGTAACTTCCCGCATTGTTCGTGTTGTTGGAAAGGAGTGTTGGGTGGAAAGCGTTGAGGTCCCCTGCGAAGAAGATATGTAGGTTGTGGTTTGATAGGGCCCGGAGTGGGACTTCTAAGTTTAACTCTATTCGTGGTGGTCTGTAGTGAGTGGCCACTATTAGGGGGCCGGAGCTTGTGTCAATTTTGCAGGCTAGAAAGGAGGTGTCATGTGTGTTGACCAGGTAGTGGTGTATGTTGTGCTTTACTAGGATCGCAGATCCTAGGTGCCGCGCCTGTGGGAATAGGTACGTGTGATAGCCTGCAATGCGGAGTCTGTTGTTGGGAGAGTGTAGGCTGGTGAAATTCAGGAGTATTATGTTGGGTCTTTGTGTGTTGAGTACCCAGTTGGCGACCGTATGGCGAATACCGTGCCAGCTGCGTACGTTTAACTGAATTAGGCTAAGTCAACCTATTGTCGTGGGCGGAGTGCGCGGGAGGCTGACTTGCCTGGTACCGTCCCCTTCTCCTTGGTAATTCGCTAGGAGGCATGAGGGGCGAATACCTTGACTCGTGTAGATTGTTATTTTGTGTGGGTCACTGCGGTGTTGTTGGGTGGGGGAGCCGTAGTGGATGGAGGAGTGTGTTCTGTGGGCGTGGACGTCGACGTGGTGGCTTTGGAGGGGGTAGAGTCTTGGTGGGGGAGTTTGTGGCGGAGGTGGGTGGCGTAGAGCTGGAGGATGAGGGGCTAGAGATAGTTGGAGAGGTGCAGATTATCAGAGGAGGGGTGTTGGGGGAGAGGGGGTGGAGATGGGTGGGAGAGGGGTGGTGGCAGTGGAAGGAAGGCGGGGTTTTGATAGAGAGGTGGTAGAGGTGTGGGCAGGAGAGGTGGTTGGGAGAGAGGCGGGAGGAGTGGCTAAGGAAGGTGCAGGGACAGGACAGGACAGGCGGTGGGGAGAGCGTGATGAGAGTGGGGGGCAGTGGTTCCCGGCGGGGAGGGGTGTGTACCCATCGGGGTGGGGAGGAGTGCGGGTCTGGATGTGTGTTCATCTATTAGAGCGAACACCTTCTCAGGGAAGGTGATCTGCTCTATGCCATTGGAGGCGAATAGTGTATTTAGCAATTTTGCGTATAAGCGAGGCTCGCCCCTCGACATGTCTTTTGCCACCGCTGAGAGCAGGGTAACCAGGTGTAGTTTTGTTTTTGTGTTGTCGCTTGTGTGGTGTGGGGTAGGGGTGGGCGTGTAGAGAGGGGTGGGGGTGGTTGTGTTATGTGTGGGTGTTGGTAGTAGTGGGGGTCTCTGAGTGTTGTGTGCTGGGGTGGGGGGGAGATGGGATGTGTGGGTGAGGTGTGGTTGCTGCAGGGGGGGTTGAGTGCGTCTGGGGTAGGGCAGGGGAAGCAGGCAGCTGCGGCAAATGTTCTGGTGAAAGGAGGGGGGGGGCGGAGTGTGTGGCTGTGTGTGTATTTTGTTGTGGGCGCCGAATAGCCTCCACGGCGTCATGGCGGGCGTTACTTAGGTAAGGGCACCTGGGGCTAACGGCGACGTGGTCTCTGCCACAGTTTGCACAGAGGGCTGTGGTGGAGGTGCAGGACGTGTAGTGGTGCCCCCACTACACTGCACTTTGAGCAGATTAAGTCTGCTGAGCATGTGCTGGTGTTGTGTCCGGTCTTGTAGCACAGGTGGCATTGTGTAGGTCTAATGTTGTGTTGTTCTTCGATGTATTGTGGGTTTGTGAGGGTGCCGTAGACCTTCATGCCTTGGTCTAGCAGCATGTTTGTAGTGGTTTCGCTGGACAGTGTGATCACTGCCCAGTTCTTCGACCTGTTGAAATACAGGTCCTTGATGACCTCCTCCCCGTACTCCTGTCGGAGATATGAGCGGAGGTCATCGTTTGTGAACGCCAACCACAAAGGGTTGGTCCTTGTTACTCGAATCTGGTATCTCTTTAGGATACCGTACGCGAGTTTTGTTTCGAGGTTGTGTGTGTTGAGTATGGTGGTTGTTTTCTCATGGAAGGTTAACGCTTCCTCCTGTGAGCGGAAGACGAGCTTGTGGCCTGTGCGTAGTTTTATGATGTTGGTGATCGGAGTGTCGTGAGTGGCGGCTAGGTTCAGTAGCGTGTGGTGGTCGATTGGGGCGGGTGTTGTTTCGGAGGTATGCGTTAATATTAGGTGTGTGTTGGTTGCCATGGTTATTACCTTACGGTTTCTCTTTTTGATTTGGGAGTATCCCCGCCCCGCCGATGAGGACCCCGTGAACATGACTCGGATGTGGTGAAGGGTGATGGATGAGTATGGACCTGGTTGGGCTCCTCAGAGGGTGTAAAAACATGGCGGACTTAATGATGACTGAAGCCAGAATCAACTGACTCCAGTCGGGGTGCCGCCCCCTCTATTGGGTTTTGGATATTTATCTAAGCCTTCCAATTTCGTATGTTTCTTATAGAGATTAGTTTCCCCTTAAAAATTTCCCGCGCCATGATTGTCCAATTTTGTAATACTTATGTTCGCGTAGAAATACTATATATAATGTAGCAATTTTTGATTTAAAAAAAGAGAGTATCAATCTAGTGTCTCGCTCATCTTCATCATCATTCACTACTAATTCATCTTTTTTTACAGCGGCCCCACTTAAGCAGATGACTGCTTAAGTCCCCGGCCTACCCTCCTGCGTGAACCGCCGTCAGATGTGAAGGGGGATTGCCATTCATGTTTCGTCCCAACTATGTCAGACAGTTGCTTGGTCATAATTGGGGGCATTGAAAGAAGTTAGTTTGAGGAATAGCCCACAGCGGAGCACAATGTTAGAAACTCTTCCAGATACGGGACGGACTGCTACTCCTGCTGCTCACCACAGTGGGGGCCCCTTCCAGGACCATAGAGGGACATAAAGCCGTCTCTATGGTATGTTCGGATGCGGTCGTGATTAAAACACCCTCGGGGGGGGGGAGCGTTGTCAATAAGTCCGCCATACAATCACACCCATGAGAGGATCCCACCCGGATTCATCTCATCCATCATCATCATCCATTTAAAAGGCAATTCTCATTTCCATCCAGACGGCCGGTGAACGTGGGGGGGGGGGGGGCTCTCTTCTCCCCCAAGGAAAAAACTAAACCAAAAGCAAATATATACACACATACACACTCATAAACCCGAAGCTGTGTAAACACCAAGGGAAAACAAAGTTAAACCAAGAAGATTTGCACCACCGGACAGAGGGGCTGCAAAAGCACCAAAATGGCGGCCCACCCAGCCACAAGAATCCCGTTAAGGACTATACGTGGGCACGCTAAGCCGGACCGAAGCACGGTGTTTGCGACGATCTTTGGAAAACTGAGCGTGGGGATCCAAAGGCTGATCGATACCCCAGTTGGCTACTCCGCAATCTGCGAAAAAGAGGCAGATGTGGAGACGCTCACGACCGAGGAGGGACAAAGGGTTGTAAATGAAATAGGCCTCCAACCTAGTACCCCTCCTCAGATCCAGGCTCACCGTAGCGTGGTTTGCAGACAGTTGGATACGTGGATCGGACAGCACACCAAAGAAGAAATAAAAGAAGAAATTAACAAGAACCAGTCGTGGGCTAACGTGGTGGATATTGTAAAATTCCGAAACAAGTGGGATAACACAGAATACCAGCACGTGTTTAAAATCATATTCAGTGACACACAGATGGCCCAAAAAGCAAAAGAAAGGGGGTTACTACTCTTCAACGCTAGGGTCTGTGCAAACCAAATTGAAAGGGAAGAGTTCACCTGCATACTAATGTGCTTCAGGTGCTACAAGATGGAACAACACGCAAAGAAAGATTGCAAAGATCAGAATGTCACTTGCTCCAGGTGCAGTGGGAAAGGCCATGGTTGGCGCGAATGCAAGGCGCCGGCAGAAAAAATGCCCAAACTGTGGACTTAACCACGGGGCGATGGCTATGTCCTGCCCCCAAAAGAAAGACATTATAAAGAAGAAGAGGACAGAGGAAACAAGGAGGAGCTCCAACTCGTACGCCCAAGCAGCCAGAACGGCACCAACAAAAGCTGCAGAAAAACAGCCGTCGAAAACTTATCTCAAACTTGAGAATGAGAATTCAACGAAGAAACTAACGTGCATATTATTTGCGCACGTGAATAATCTCACCATTCCAGGATCATTCGCGAAGACACTGAATCTCATGCTAAAGAAAGACGGCATGTCTGAGATGTGGTTTCTGGACGATCCACCATCAGGAGACGTACTGCAGCGGCAGTTTCTGGCAAAGGAAGCAACCGAGACTCCATTTCCCCAAGAAAATATAGCAACGGAGCCCGCAAAGGAAACAAAACCCACGACTGTGAAAGCTAACCCCTCTAGGACAGACCCAAGGCTAGAGGCACAGAAACGTCGTGAGAAGAGGGAGAGAAGAGCAGCCAGAAGAATAAAGGAAGCGAAGGCAACCTGGCGAGCCAATCGTCTACGGAGTCTGACGCTAAGGAGGTCGAAGACACAACGATCAACAGCCCCGTAAGCTAGAGAAGTAGGTCAAAGACCTTGAAACGTACTTACAAGTACGATGGAGAAGATGATTGACCTCAAAATAACAACGAGCGAGCTAAGCCCATACCCACAGAAGCTCTCCCCCAAGGAGATATTTCAGGGTATCCAACGTAGAACTTTCAAGTGGACCTACTCAGCATCAGAAAAAGAGTCAGACATTGAGCAAGCTATTGCTGGAGGGCACCGTAAAACTTCATAAAGAATCCTGCATCACCCTAAGTGATGCAGAATTTAAGAAAGTTAGAAACGACAGAGAAAACTACACCTAAGACACAACAAAAACTAGAACACAAGTACAAGAAAACATGGAAAACAGATACAACGCTCTAAAAATACTCACTCTGAATGTGAATGGATGGAAGGGAAAGTCTATTCTTTACGGCAACATCTTCCGGAAAGAAGACCGAGACATCATCCTCATATCAGAACATGGAATCAACACAAACACTGACATTATAAAAATACACAACTACACAGTTATACAAAAAAATCACAAACAAGAAAGATACGATGGCTGCGCCATCGCGGTCAAGAAAAACATTAAATTCAAAACGCTTCCGGACTTAGATGAATCATTCGTGGCTGTCGAAATCCCAACCCTGGTTGGAGGTCTAACGGTGGCGGCAGCCTACCAGCCACCCATGAAACAATACCTGCCGATTAACAACTTTTACACCTTCTTCGGGCACAAAAGGCTAGCGTTGCTGGTCGGGGATTTAAACGCCTGTGCCGTGCATCTGGCTACAGGCGCGTCGACCCAAGGGGACGAAACCTGGAGCTACTATTTGAGAGAAATAAGCTCCAGAGAGTTGGACCAGACTTCCCAACTTACCTAACACAGTGTTCGGCGACAAAAACGGACATTGTGTTGGCAAGTCCAGAATTCCCCTTCAACATAGTCAATGCCCCAGGCCCTGTGGTCCCGAGTGATCATACCCCAATTATCACCACCATTTCGCTTGCGCCTATGCTCAAGCTCGTCGTAATTAGGAAAAGTTATGCGAAAGCTAACTGGGAGCAGTGCAGAGAAATGATCAGCACCTACCAACCAGCTGACCTGGACGACGCTAATCTTGAGGAAATTGATGAGTAGATCGACAAGATCACTAATCTCCTCATTCAAGCTGACGAAAGATGCGTCCCCAGAGTCTCGTACAAAATGCTCCTACAACCTAGGTGGACGGACGAAATGAGGGATATCGCCAGGAAACACAGGGAGATTTATGGGGAAGTCGGCAGGTTAGGCACGAACAGGGAAAGGGCAGCTCGAATGAGACAGCTGAGCGAGGAACTGAAAAACATAATCCTCGAGAAACAGAAAGAAATCTGGGACGATATCATAGGCAAACTAGACAGGGAGAAAGATCCTGTAAGTTTTTGGAACAGCATCCAAAGACTTAGGGGATTGCTTCCCAGGCCAGGAATAAAAATAAAGGAAGGCGACATCTTCATAGAAGATCCGGACACTCTTGAAGAGAGATTCAGGAGACATTGGAAAAAGGTCTTTGCAATTTCACCTAAGGAGAACGACGATTTCGACCAGGACTTTGAAGACCGACTGCTCGACGACCTCGGAACGATGATACATAGGACCCACCCACAACCGCAAGTATATAGAAAAAGAGGGATGGTTGACTACGGACGCCCGATCACGGTTTAAAAGACTATGAACATCATTAGGTCCCTCAAACAAAGGGAACCCGGCTGGTCTGGGCTCACCAGGAACAACCTGGTGAATGCCCCACGGCAAATTATTCAGGGCATGGTGAACACCATGAATGCTTCCCTGAATACAGGCTACTTCCCTAACAGGTATAAGGTGGCTAAAATCATCTTTATCCCGAAAGGGAACAAGCCCCCAGAACAGGTGGCCAACTAGCGCCCAATCTCTCTCCTAGGAATTTTCCGGCAAGATCTTTGAAAAGATTATAGCCGACAGGCTACAAAATCAACTCGACGAGTTTGGAGCCCACAACCCTCAACAACATGGGTTCAGACCGAAAGGGGGCACGGAAACGGCCCTGGTGCTCCTGACCGAAAAGATCGCGCATTGCCGAGCAAAGGGTCAATATGTTGACATCGTGATGAGGGACGTGCAGAAGGCATTCGACAAGGTTTGGCTGAGTGGACTACAGTACAAGATCCTAGGTCTCCAGCTAAACCCAGTCCTGGAAAGGATCCTATGTGACTTCATCATGGACAGAAGGGCGCGTATCATGATAGAAGAACACAAGGGACCAGAGTTCGAACTCAAAGCGGGCGTTCCCCAAGGGAGCTGCCTGAGTACTTTGCTTTACCTGGTCTTCACCATGGACCTCCCTAATCCTATACACCGGGACACGATGTATCTGCAATACGCAGCTAACGTCTCGCAGATCGTCCTCAGTAAGGTCAGGAAAGCAAGGGATCAGGCAATCAACACAATTGCAGAGATCTCTAACATCAACCAATATGAGAAGAAGTGGAAATTCCGGACAAATAGGGAGAAATTTAAAATCCTCCCGTTGAGCCGTGACTCAACGTGGCCCATTATAATAGATGGGAGGAGATACAGCTACTCCGCCGAAGGCACCACCCTGGGCCTAAAGATCTCCGACCACGGATACTCGAGTCACTACAAGGAGAGGCAGATTATGGCTAGGAGAGAAATACCCAAGCTATATAGGTTCCGTGATCTTAGCTCGGCGAACATCAGGAAATTATACCTGATGTTCACCGGGCTAAGCTCATCTGCCCTGCAGTAGTGACTCAAGCGGCCAACAAGACCACTACGAGAGGCTCTAGCAATTGCAGAACTCTGCATTCCTCTGCATCAATAAGACCAAACGAAGACAGCAACTTTGGCAGAGGGTACTGCACCGCAGACAACGTCTGGAGCCCATTAATGTCGCTACACAGAAACTGACCAAAAAAGTCTGGTTTACAATGGCCAATGCTATCATCCCAGAACTAAGAAGAACTGGTTGCAGGATTAACATCCCTGCCAGATTACGCGGGAAGATCGCTCGAAATCGGCGTTTCCCAAGTACAAGACACTGCTCCGAGGAGAACATAGCACACTTATACACATGAACACAAAAACCACAAAACATACATCTAAAAGACAGACACCAAACCTAGAAGTAAATAAGAAATGCAAACACAACAGAACAAAACGCGAAGTATTGAACTAACATTAAGCACTAATAAAGGCTCGAATGCTCAAAATCGCGCCAACATTAGAGTTTAAGACAAAAAGACAAACACAGAGAAGAACACTAAAGAAAAACGATTACGAAGAAAAACAGCAAACAACAACAACAGCAGCAAAACAAAAATGAATGATGAATAATTACAAAAATAAAAACGCCTGCGATGCCCCTCAAACAAAAGCAACCCTACCCCCCTTTCACCATCTATTATCTTCCACTATCCAAATATTTCCAAAGAGTGAATATACCATCAATTCCATTCCTGTTCATTTCCTGCAGATGACCTAACATGGTCGAAAGACGTCTAGGAATAAAGAATGTCATTCGCGTACGTTTTTTTCTCGCCTCGAATGCCACAGCTGTGAACTTCAATAGAATATATATATATATATATATATATATATATATATATATATATATATATATATATATATATATATATATATATATATATATATATATATATATATATATATATATATATCATAGCTAGGCACGATTTTAATAATTTTAGGTACGACTTTGCCGCCGGATCTCGTGCGACTGCGACTTTGCCACTCTATTTTTGGCCCTCCAGTGCAACTTGCGACTGAGACTTTTTTCCCCCGGTGCGACTCCGCTAAATTACAAAGTAAACTTTAGCTCGATAACAGAAACATGCTTTTATAAGGCAGAAAAACACATTTATTATTATATTTTTAGTTAAAATACAGCCTAAACTAATATCTACAGGTCCTACTTCTCCTCCTCCTCCATGTCCTCATGGCCCATTTTCTCCCCTAGAAGGTCTATGTTTCCTTTGAGGAACACAATCTCCTCAAAGTTGACCTCATCCAGGCAAAACCTCTTGGCCCTGAGGACGTCCCCGGTCGTGATGAATAGCCTCTCCACAGCTGCAGAGCTGTGGAGGGGGGTATTGTACTTAATGAATACGTCCACCCACACCTCCCTGTGCTGGTAGGTGAAGAGGGACCAGCCTACTCCTCCATGGACTTCCTCAGCACCTCACCTACATTCTTGTAATGCTGGTCCTTTATGACCCAAGTGTACGTTAAAGATACAAACTTAAGCTTCTGTTTAAACGGTACCTCTGGGTGCCCTGAACGGTACAAAAAAATCAGTCATTAATGCCTTAGTTTACAAGGTAATTTCACATTTCTCCGCGTAGACGGCTGTCGATCTTAAATTAAAGAGGGCTTCCAGCGTTCTGATCAACAACGGCTGCCCACATGAATAAATCGATGCCAATATAAAAGAAAAAAAAATGAACTTGGCCGCTGGATCTGGTGCCCGGTGTACATCGAAGAAAAATACTATCGATCTTTATTACAAGGCCAATATGAATACAGGCTACCGTGAAGACGAAAAGGCCCTCAAAGCCATTTTACCATGAAATGTCACCCCAACCGACCCTAATACGGATATAAATTTAATAATATATTACAAGACAAAGAAAAAAGAAAACAAGTAGTTGCATAATAGAGAACAGCTGTCTCCCTCCGACAAGCGAACTCAAGGAGACTAACGTCGTGTACGAGTATTCGTGTAAAGTCGGTGACTGCGAACACCGCAATTCCAAGTACATCTGCGTGACCTCCACAACCCTTTCGATAGAACTGACGGCTCACCTACAGGATGGGGTAATTAAAAAAAACATGCTAACTCTGACGGCACTACCGTAACCCGTGAAACGCTAAATAAAAACACATCCATCATCCTGAGACTACAAAACCGAGAAGATTGCGAATGGCCGAAACTTCATTATCCAAATGAAGAAACCGGCAATTAATGTGCAACTCCAGCCCGAAACCATACTTCCGACAACTCGGTGTCTCCGTGTCGACTGTCGCTAATACAAAATCGCAATTTCCTTTACTTTTTGAATATTATCTGAACTAAATTTTTCCCTTAATGTGTTTGGTCATTTTGCAGCGCTTAGGTCGGAAAAAGTAAATTATTCTGTAGCGCCTATGATTTAAGTGTTTGTTTGTCCTTAACAATTTCCCTAACTGTGATTCGCCAACTTTGTACTACTTATGATCAAATAGAAAAACAAGCAGTGCCTATGTTTTGAACGTTAATTTGTCCTTAAAATTTTCCTAAACTGTGATTGGTCAATTTTGTATCTCGTATGTTTAAGTAGGAAAGTATACATAGAGTAGCATTCTGTAAGTCATTTCATTTCTTTTCATTTCCTGAAGATGGATGACCGACCACGGTCGAGAGACGTCTCGGATAATATATGTCTTTTGCCAATGTTTTTTCTCGCCTACAAGAGCCAGACAAAAAACTTGTAAGAAAAATAAAGAGGATACAAGTTAAAGTCCATAACGCTGCCACTGCTGTGGACTTCAACTGGGCATATATATATATATATATATATATATATATATATATATATATATATATATATATATATATATTTATTTGGAAACCGGTCGTCAGATAGCGGTACAATTTGGTAGCAGTGTAATAAAAACGAACATACCGCGTCTGGGAATGTATTTAGGCCGAGACAGCTGTCTGCGTCTCAGAAATGACAAAATTATATCGCAAAAGTGAAAATTTGTGGGCGCCATAAATTGATTAGCTTCGGAGACCATGGGATGAGAAAATCCCGTCCAGTGGGTGGAGCTAAAAGCATTACGATTCCAGAGCGATTAGAAGTATTTACGACTTAGTAAAGTATGTGCGCCGTAAGAGCGGGAAGTCGATGAGAGCGCCGTGGGTTAGCCCACTCATATTAAGCTTAATTAAGGACCGAAATAGAAAATTTCAAATACATAAGAACAACGAGTCATTTATAAGTCGGCAAAATTACATAGATTCTCGAAGAGAAGTTAAACGGGCGGTTAGAGATGCGAAGCGGAAATATGAAATAAAACTGGCGAAGGATTCAAAGAAGGAACCGAAACGGTTTTACGGCTATGTAAACAGTAGGAAACCCTTAAAAGGTTCAATAGGGCCGATTAAAGACAAAGATGGTCGTTTGACGGAAATTCCGGCGGAAATGTCTAAAATTTTAAATGAACATTTCACAAGCGTCTTTACTATTGAAGATTCGTCCCAATTAGGATCGTTAGTTGAAGAAGTAGATAATAGTGATATTTGCATATCCGATATAACGGTTAATGAAGTGGAAATTCTTAAATATATTAACCTGATGAAAAAGTCGAAATCACCCGGGCCCGATGGCGTTTACCCCACTCATTTAAAGGAACTTAAGAATGAGCTTGCGAAGCCGTTGCGTGCAATTTTCAATCGCTCATTAGAAGATGGCGTAGTCCCTGTAGACTTCAAGCGTGCAAACGTTACACCAATATTTAAGAATGGGAATAGATACGAAGCAACGAATTTTCGTCCTATTAGTCTAACTTCGGTAGTTGGAAAGCTTTTAGAATCGGTAATTAGAGATAGAATAGTGTGCCACCTCGAGGTAAATAATCTGATTAAAGATTCCCAACATGGGTTTAGGCGGGCGAGATCGTGCTTGACAAATTTGCTCGAATTCTTCCATAAAATGATTTGCGTTTACGACGAAAGCAAAGCTGTAGATGTAATCTATCTAGACTTTAAAAAGGCGTTTGACACCGTTCCGCACGAGAGATTATTAATGAAAGTTAAAGCAGTCGGTGTGAAGGGTAAGATATTAAATTGGATTAGAAATTGGCTGAAGGATCGTTCGCAGCGAGTAGTTATAAATGGTGAATGTTCAGATTGGGTCAACGTCAGTAGTGGAGTGCCACAAGGCTCCGTTCTTGGCCCATTATTGTTTCTAATATATATAAACGATTTGGATAATGGCGTATTTAGTACGATTTCTAAATTTGCTGACGACACGAAGCTGGGCAACCGTGCCTATGTAAGATCGGATGTAGAAAAATTACAAAAGGACCTAAACTTGATTGTCAGATGGGCGGATAAGTGGCAAATGCAGTTTAATTTAAGTAAATGTAAGGTGATGCATTTGGGTTGCCATAATTTGAGGGTAGAGTATACCATGAAAGGCCAGGTCCTCGACGTAGTTAAATTGGAAAAAGACCTGGGAGTTTTAGTCTCGGATGACTTCAAAGTCACGAAACAATGCGCGGATGCATGTAAAAAAGCAAATCGTGTGCTGGGTTATATCGCGCGTAATTTCACGTTCAAATCCAAAGAGATAATTTTACCATTGTATAAATCACTTGTGCGTCCACTGCTCGAATATGCGGTTCAATTTTGGGCTCCATACTTAAACAAAGATATCGCGCAATTAGAAAGAGTGCAGCGTAGGGCTACAAAATTAATTCCCGAGCTGAGAAACAGGCCCTATGAGGAAAGACTCAGGGCATTAGATTTGCCATCTCTCGAAGGCAGAAGATTACGTGGCCAGCTAATTGAAGTATTTAAAATATTGAAAGGATTTTCAAACGTTGATTATAGGAATTTGTTCGAATTGGATCATAGGGGAAATACTCGGCAACACGGATTAAAATTAGTGAACAAGCGATTTAACACTAGTATAGCCCAAAACTATTTTACGTTTAAAATTACTCAAATTTGGAATAGGCTACCCACCCACGTAGTGGATAGTAGGTCGGTAAATATGTTTAAAAACCGTCTCGACGCGCACTTAAATAGTATAAATATAACGTAGTCTGAGCACAGTAAATAATAACGTCTTTGCAAAAGGAGTTTGGAGCGGAGGAACAACGAGAGTAAAAATGATGACTAAAAATGATGCCAGCGATTTCTCTTGCATGTGTAGTTTAGATATCCATTTTCTTTTCCGCCTATCCTATAACTAGATTTTCACCACTAGCAGTCGAGGGCTGCGGAAGTTGAGAAGAAAAACTTTCTATCACCCCCCCTTAGGTTGAAGTAGTTAATATGCCTGACATTGTACACATGTAGATAAGTGTGTACAGTAGATTATATATTAAAAAAAAAAAAAAATATATAGCATGTTAGAGATACACTCGTAGATAAGTGTGTATCGTAGTTTCGGATGTAGTGTAGCGGACTAGCCTCGAGCGGACCTTAGGGTCTTTGTTGGTCCTAGATTCTGTAGTTCTGTAGTTCTGTAATATTTATAGAAGAAAAATGAAGAACTCGACGCTCGGGTAGACAGTTAAGTCAGACAGACGGAGAGATACCGTAAGATCGATAGTAAATAACTAATCACGGTTCGTTTAGCGTCGCGAAACCCCCGTTGTACTCGCCTAAGTCTTGTTCCCGTAACACTCGTTTTCCTGACCGTTAGTGAAATATGCCCTGACCGTATCATGTAAACGCGAGCCTCTCTTTTGCTTTGCTTGTTTTGTTTTGGGGAATTAAACATTTATTTTTGTTTGCCTGATTCCTCTCAGTTCATTTTCGATCATAAAGCCTTCGGAATATTATTTGAGAATCTTTGGAGTCAGATACAAGATTAGCTCCACCCATCACCTCACTCACGGCACTTGAAGGACCTCTCCAAAATATCCGTAACACTAATTCCCTTTCCATCTATTAATCCGGGTAACTGTCAATAATAATAAACATCAGCCAGTCTTACCTTCCCCCTATAAATAAGGCACCTACAACTAGCGTAACCCCCATAACATACCAGAGTACAGAACGACTGCATGGGACTGCGAATTAAACAAGACTCCGTCATGTTATGACCGGGAGGATGAAGGTTCATACAATATATATATATATATATATATATATATATATATATATATATATATATATATATATATATCCACAACAGAGCAAGGCAGCTCCTCATTTTATGTTGAACGAATCATCAGCACGATCAGTGGCAACTTTCCGTCGAGAGTGTTTTAGTCTTGATACGTCGATGGAAAGGATCAAAAGACCCGTTGCTCTGATTGTGGTAACCCGTAGTACTAATGCGAAAAGAGCCAATGAATCATATGAGACCTTGTTATTTATGCGATTCGAATTGGCTCTGACTGTAGGTCATAATTTTGGATGGGTGCCAAACCGAAAAAAACAAACCCGAGATGAAGGCTCGAGTAACTATAAAACTCTAAAATAAGGAATAAAACACCATCTGGTCACCGCGTAAAGCGAGTGTTATAGTAAGAAAATAATTGAAACCACCAGGGTAAGGTAAAATGCTAACTAGATCGAATGGGATCAGGTCAAAACGCAAAGGAATGGAAAGAAAGGTCGCCAATGGAGTCTTAGTATGGCGATGGACCATAACATACTGACAGGACAAACATGAGCGATCCATTTGTCCACGTCGCGTTCATAGATGGTCACCAGAGCTGGGCGTTGCGGCAACGGGTTACGACTTTGCGACTTTGCCGCACTATGAATTTCGAAGTCGCAAACGTTTTGAAAAAGTCGGACTAAGCAAAGTCGTACCGCCAATTTTCCGCGACGTTGAACAGGAACAAAAACGACTTTTTTGAAAACAATTGCTATTCAGCACGGTCGGGGATGTCCTAAGGGTCAAGAGGTCCTCCCTGGATGATGTCAACTTTGAGGAGCTTGTGTTCCTCAAAGGGAACATGGACCTTCTGGAGGAGAAGATAGGCCAGGAGGAGGAGGACCTGTAGATATTAGTTTGAGCTGTGTTGTAACTAAAAAAAATAATAAATATGTTTTTTTCTGCCTTATAAAAGCATGTTCTGTTATCGCGCTAACGTTTACTTTGTAATTTAACGGAGTCGCACCGGAAAAAAGTGGCAGTCGCACTGGAGGGAAGGGAGCTAAAAATAGAGTCGCAAAGTCGCAGTCACACCAGATCCGGCGGCAAAGTCAAAATCGCACCTGAAAAATTTAAAGTCGCGCCCAGCTATAATGATCACACGAAACATGTGCGATGAGTTATAGAGTCGCTCAAAAAACAGAATGAGAAAGACCGTGAATTTGGTCGAAAACATGCCCACTGTAAGAAAGAGGGGGGGGGCAGTGACATTATTGGCGTACCAAGAGGGGGGCGGGGAGCGGTTTGCCCCAGGCGGCACAATTTGGGGGCGGCATTTTGTGGTGACCCAACATGTTAATATTTAATTATTTTTTTTGTATTTGTCAGCATTCGCACTGTTCTGTATCTATTTAATTGGCAAATGCAATTCATTTCTCTATCTAATTGCATATATTACAAAATGTGTCACATTATTGATGTTCCTTACGATCTTTTGTTCTCGTGCATCATTTAAATTGCTTATTTAGTTCTATGTATGTGTATACAAACTATTGTGTAGCATGTTTTATTTTTAATCGGTTAAATTCGCCGTGCCATGACGTCACATGTTCTATTGCACCACTTTTTCGAGACAAAGGCTATCTGGTCTTGACGGCCCAGAGTGAGGGTTAACCCGCGAGAAGGTGCCCGGGCAAAAAAATAATACTTTTTAAGGGTAATTTACATGATATTTGGATATTAAATTATTATTAATCTATTATTGAGTTCTGTTTCTGCTTGTGTTTCTCATTAAAGAATAGTGTAAGTGTAATGATGGGCAACCTGGGTTTATGGCAGAGGTTTGTCCAGCAGCTTCTGAGATGTCAAGTGCACATTTGTAAAAAGAAATTAAATCTTTTTCAGTTTAGGTTATATTCCAAATACAATTAAAAAATAAAAATACTCTTATACATAAGGAGTTCGTCGGTTTTTCCCCATTGGAGAAATTCTATTTTATAGTTAGCCTATTTCTAGTTGCACTATCATACCCCCTCCCCCCTCATACCCCTTCATATGTGAAATCTTCACTTCCCCTCCCCTTCCCCTCCCATTGGGAGGTTTGCTTTGCCATCGAAAACTGACCAAAATCGAAATAAGTCAACCGGTTGAAACAAATTTCTGAGATTTCGCATATAAGTAATTTAGCCCGTATGCAAGAGAACAAATAACGTCGTTTTTTCCTTGCACAATTCTATCCTTCTCAGGAAACGTTTTCCATCCGAACACGAGAAAACGCATAGAAAATCATAATTTTTTGCTCTATAACTGAACTCGTGATAACGATATTTGCAAAACACTCTGTGTGATTGTAAAGAAAAGCATTCCCTTACGTATAGTCTTTATCTCTGTCATAGGTGGGCGTTGCACTATCATACCCCCTCCCCCCTCATACCCCTTCATATGTGAAATCTTCACTCCCCCCCCCTTCCCCTCCCATTGGGAGGTTTGCTTTGCCATCGAAAACTGACCAAAATCGAAATAAGTCAACCGGTTGAAACAAATTTCTGAGATTTCGCATATAAGTAATTTAGCCCGTATGCAAGAGAACAAATAACGTCGTTTTTTCCTTGCACAATTCTATCCTTCTCAGGAAACGTTTTCCATCCGAACACGAGAAAACGCATAGAAAATCATAATTTTTTGCTCTATAACTGAACTCGTGATAACGATATTTGCAAAACACTCTGTGTGATTGTAAAGAAAAGCATTCCCTTACGTATAGTCTTTATCTCTGTCATAGGTGGGCGTTATCGCGATAACGATATCGGGTTATCGGTTATCCGATAATTTTATTCCGCGTTATCGATTCATCGGTATCGACGATACTTTTAGTTCCAAACTAGCGATAATCGATAATTTAAGTTTTTGGTTCTAGTTTAGCACAGGGGCGAGCCGCGCGTACCTTGGAGGCAGAAATAGGTAGGTCCGAGCTGGAAGGAAAGAATGGTCAAGAGGTCAGAGGTCAAGTCCCTGATGGAGAGGAAGGTGGAGTAGATTTTGTGGCATGCTGACCTGGAGACTGCCAGCAGCAGCAGCGAGGACATGGAAACGGAGGACTACTACCCCAGGATTTGGGATTAGGAGGATGACACTGGGGGTCATCACAGGTCAGACAAGTCCAAGGCTGCGCAAATTGTTAATGTGTGGCTGCAGGCCAAATGGACAGACAGTCTGGCAGACCCAGCCTTCAACAGTAAGAAGGTCCTCATTGACCTCTTCTTGAGGTACAATACGGCGATGCCGAGCAGCGCCGCGATGGAGCGCTTATTCTCCCTTGGCAAGGACATCATCAAGGCTAAGAAGAGCTCCATCTCTGATGAAAACTTCAACATGCTCATGTTTACGAAGGGGAAAATGCTGCAGAACCTGGTCTAGACTGTGGCTGTGCAAATTTAGGTATTTTACTTAAAACAGTACTTTTCATTAGTGAAGCGACGGGATAAACATTGAATTTGAAGTTTTTTCTAAGATTTTTCTAAGTTTTCTAAGATAAAGATAAAAATAAAGATTTGGATTTATCGATTTTTTTATTTAAAATATCAATATCGTTATCGCTAGCATCGGAATTTTGGATGTATCAATTTATCAGTTACCACCTTATCGGGCGATAAATTTATTGCCTGTTATCGATTATCAGTTATCGCCGATAAGGTTATCGTGATACATTTTTTCGTTATCGCGCCCACCACTGATCTCAGCTACTTTAAATGAGATAAGCTCGATCCTTAGAGTAGGTGCCAAATACCTTTTTTGTTGTTCATTTATTATACATAAAAAAGCAATATATTCACTAATAGTTGACCGTTTTACACGCGGAAAATGTGTAAATTGTTTTTTAATTATCTCTAAAGAGTGATGGCACTTTCTGGCTGGCGAGGTCCCTTTCATAAATAACTACCAAACTCACAGTCCGATTTGGTTCAAAGTTGCCAAATTAAGTAGATAAAAGGATTTTTTCGAAGAAACAGTAATAATAAATATCATTTTTATGTTAGTTATTTTTTAAATGACTAAAGTAAGTAAAATGATTAAAATGATTTAATTGTAATGATTACAATAACATGAACTAAAGTGATTTCATATAAAATTTGTGGTTCGATAGAAAACCAGTGGTTGAGTTGTTAGAGTGGCAATACTAAAAATATTCGATGTAATTGCATTTTTATACTTTATTGATATTGTGGGTTACTGTATAAGATAGTGTGTCAATGATATTCAGAAAGTTGATTATTTTTTTAGTTGGTCTATACTCAAATTGGTTTTATTCATATAAATTTACGATATCACTGATATAATTTAAATTACTCATTTCATTACCCTATTACAGATGAAGCGAATTAAGGAGAGCGGTGTAGCATTTCGAAAAAAGAGAAAAGCGAGAGAAGAACAAGAAAGTCAAAATGAAGGTACCCTAATTGAATTTCTCATTAGACCAGACCATCCAGACAAAACTGATATTACTGCAAAAGTTCATAGAGATGATGTTGCTGATGAAGTGCAACATGAAAATAAGATAGAAGAGGAAGTTGATGAGGTTGATCCAGTACAAAATACTGAAGAAAAAAACTCTAATATTAATTTGAAAGACATTTGGGATGTGGCCTACTAAGTTTAAGTTTAATCACGGTGAAATTATTCTGGAAATGCTTATGCAACAAGGATTGAAGGTTGTGCTAAATATTGACTGTGAATTCAAAGAAGTTCTACGTCCAGGAGAAATAACAAAACTGAAAGGAAAAACCAGAAGACTGCCAATAAACTGTTGTAATCTATTTTCAAGTGAAAACTCAAAGTTTCTTGGTGAAAGTTGAACTCTAGGATACAAGAACATGAATCTATTCCTGCGAATGGTAATGAGTTGACTAAGTGGAAAAAAGCTGGAAGTTTGCCTTTTCAAAGGCAAGTAATAGACAAAGAACAACAAGCTCTTGTTAAAAATTGAACCAAATCCTGACTAGATTATTGGACATAATTATGTGTCTTGCTAAGCAAAACCTAGCTTTATGAGGCCATAGAGAAGACATTCGAGTTGATGAGGCAAATACAAATAAAGGAAATTGTCTGGAGCTTGTTTAACTGATTGGAAAATTCGACCCAGTGCTACGTGAACATTTGGAGAGAGTAAAAATGTAAAAAATGATAAGTTGACAACTTCCTATCTCTCACCAAAAATTCAAAATGAATTTGTGAACATCCTGGGAGATCAAGTGAGAAAGAAAGTTATTGATGAAGTGCAACAGAGTAAATACTACTGCATTATTTTCGATGGTACTCCAGACATTTCTCATATGAACCAAATGAATCAGGTGCTACGTTAAGATAAAATAAAAGGAAGTACAAATAGAAGAATCCTTTCTTCGTTTTATCGAGATGAAAGACAAAAATGCTGAGCAAATTACATCAATGATTCTGAAACAATTAGAAATGGACGACATTAACATTAAAGACTGTCGTGGACAAGCATTTGGTAATGCGGCAGTAATGGCAGATCATCGATCCGGTGTTCAAACACTCATCACAAAAGTTAACGCAGAGATTGTATTTGTGCCATGCAGCTTCAGTGGCTGCAAATTAAGTTACATTTTTTGTTATAAATATCTCTATTTAAAAAAAAAAACGCAAACGATATACAAAGTATATCAGAGATATACCTACATATATAGCACTTTCATTACTTAATGTGGACAAATTTCTAATTATGATGTTCTAGCGAATAATAGATCGACCGCCATCTTGGGAGACACATTGTGAATTTTGAATTATGTTATAGTTTTGAAGTGACTTTTTTTCTGAATTAAAATATGATATGGACATTTCATATTAATCAATTTTAAAGAAAATAACATTCGTGGGTGAGGCTTTTGTCTGAAATCAAGGAATGTGGTAGAAAAACTAGAGGCCTAAGGACATTTAGCAATCGCCTTTTGAATTGGAATCTAATGTTAGGATTTCGAATTAGGAATATTACGAGTTTGTTTTTTTTAATTGCGGGGGTGTGGGGGTGCAACCCTCATTTCAAAATTACCTTAAAAATTATATTTAACTGAGAAGAATGGAACGTAGTCTTCGTCCTGATTATTTGGATGTTCTTCCAACTGCACCAGAAGCTGCACGTGTATTTAAACACGGGTTGTTTGACTTCTCAAGGTACAAATCATAAATTAAATGTACATGCGATTCGTATTTAGGGCTCCTAGCCAATTCAGTTTCTCCTGAAAATTTCGAGATAATTTCCGAATGTACTACTTTGACGATGATCTTGCTGCTCTCAAAAGCGCCTTCATTCAACCTGCGAATGTGGTCGTGGCGTGACACAAGCTCACGACTCGTAAACAATCAGATGATGAAACGATTCATGAATATGTACGTGCTCTTTAGACGCTCAGTTTGGATTGCAATTTCAAGGCTGTGAATGCCGAAACGTATAGAAACAAGTATATTCGAGATGCCTTTATTACTGGGCTTTCGTCATCAAAAATCCGACGAGACTTGTAGAAAACAAAACTTTTACATTATTTTCAGCTGTTGATCAAGCGAGAACGTTGGAGATTGACACAAGGGATTAGGAGGTCTATGCATCATGCCCTTCTGGTCGTTTAGCTTCAGTAGAATTGCATGAGCTGGATGCTGAAGTCGACTGTTCTAATCCTAATCCTGAGGGTTCGAATTGTGCTGCAGCTCCTTCGCTTCGTAACCATAAAAAATGTTATTATTGCGGAAATTCCCCGCACCAAAACCATGCTCACTGTCCGGCAAGTGATGTTACTTGCTTCAAATGCAAGAAGAGAGGATATTTTTCAAAGGTATGCAAGTCATCTAAAAATGAAGTCTCAGCATTAACTTCCGATCCCGTTCTCGCTAGTGTGCTATCAATTTGAAAACGTCATCTCTTCATTTCAAAAGATGTTGCGTACTCCTTTAATTTCCATCTTAAACCTTATGAAAACACTATATTTATGGCCAAACAAATTTAACATCTCCTATCAAGGAATGTTGTGAGATTAGTATAAAAGTCAGAAGCCGTGAGTACCGTAGTGCACGTTTGCTCATTTTACCTGAATGTTGTGCTCACATTATTTTAGGAATCCCTTTCCTAAGTAAACATTGCTCCTTTAAGCTAAACTTTGGAGATCCTCAACTCAACCTCGAAGTGTGCTCTCTGGCTTCTATGATTACGGATCTTCCAAGAGTTTTCACCAACTTACCATCTGATTGCAGACCAGTCATTATGAAGTCACCCAAATTTTAAACGTCTGACTCTGAATTTATTCGTTCTGAAGGAGCACGCATACTGAAGTAAGAGATCATCGAACCCAGCACCTCTCCCTGGCGAACTCAAGTTCATGTTGTGTCGAATCAACCAAAGAAAAGGTTAGTAATTGATTATTCTCAGACGATTAACAAATTTACGTACTTGAATGCGTATCCAATGTTGAAGAATTGGTTAATAAGATATCGACCTACGAGTATAAGATATTTAGCACCATCGACCTAAGTAGTGCTTATCATTGTGTTACTCTTCAGCTTGAGGATAATATTTACACTACTTTTGAGGCGGATGGGAGGCTTTTTCAATTTAAACGCTTAAGTTTTAGTCTAACAAACGGTGTTGCCTGCTTCCAGAGAATTATGGACAATTTCATTCCTAAAAATAATCTTGAGGACACGTATGCTTACCTAGATGATGTTACTATTTGCGGCCACACACAGGCGGAACATGATAAAAAGCTACTAAGTTTTTCGAAGCTGCTGATAAACATTAAATAACCTTAAATAAAAAAATGCACCATTTTAACTAATACTATATGTATTCTAGGTTATCAGGTTCGCCAGAATTAACTTCGCCCAGATCCTTCACGCTTTGCAGCTCTCAAGGATATGCCTATATCGACCAGCCAAGAATCATTATCTCGATTAGTCGGATTACTTGCATACTATTCGCGGTGGTTTCCAAGATTTTCTCAACGAATTCGTCCCCTAATTAATTGCCAGTTTCCACTTTCTGGAGAAGCTACAAATGCGATCGAGGAATTAAAATCAGCCATTATTAACGCTGTTTGGGCAAAAATAGATGAAAATTTACCATTTACACTGGAAACTGATGCCTCATTGGGGCCAGTCTGAACCAGAATGGACGACCCGTTGCCTTTTTTTCGAGAGCCTTAAATTCCTCCAAGAAAAGAAAAATCAATGCTCTGTCGAAAAAGAGGCCTGTGCTATTGTTGAGGCGATCAAAAGGTGGTCATTTTCTTCTCAGTCGTAAGTTAACCTTAATTACAGATAAAAAAAATGTATCTTATGTTTAATTTACGTCATAGGAATAAAATAAAGAACGAAAAGATTGCTAGAGGGCGTTTCGAAATGATGCCCTTTTGTTACGAAGCTATACATCGACCTGGTTTCCTCAACAGAGCTGCTGACGCCTTATTGCTCACTTTCTGCTCAAGCATGACCCACAATAATCTTGCGAGCTTCATAAAGATCTCTATCATCCAGGGATTACACGATTTCACCATTTTATTCGAGTACGAAACTTAGCTTATTCTGTAGATGACGTTAAGCGAATGATGTCAGGGTGAAAAACGTGTCAAAGGTAAAAACCTCGATATTATCGGCTAGAGTCAACAGCTTATCCGTGCAATGCGCCCGTTTGATCAAACCAGCCTGGACTTTAAAGGGCCACTACCATCTTCTTCTCCCAATAAGTATTTATTAATTCTGGTAAACGAATACTCGCGTTTTCCCTTTGCTTTTCCTTGTAAGGATATTTCTGCATCAACTGTTATAAAGTGTCTTACTACGTTGTTTTCTCTTTTTAGGTTACCAGGGTACGTGCATTCGGATCGAGTTACTTCTTTTATCTCTGCTTAACTAAAATAATTTTTGCACGAGAAAGGGGTTCCAACGAGTCGGTCAACACCTTACTATCCTACCGAGAATAGACAATGCGAACGCTATGTAGGAATTGTATGAAAAACTGTTACCTTGGCGTTGGTGTTTAGAAACCTGGGCATTAACTATTGGAAACATGTCCTCCCGGATGCTCTTCATTCCTTGCGTTCATTGTTATGTACTTCAACGAACGCAACTCCTCACAAACGTTTTTTTTTTATTCTCTCGAAATATCACAACGGGAATGAGTATACATAACTGCCTTGCTTCACCTGGCAAAGTACTGTTAAAACGACATGTACGGAATAAGGTCGCTCCCTTAGTACGCGAAGTGGAGCTAATCGAAGCCAATCTTAAATATGCGCACGTTGTGGTGGAGCGAATGTGAGTGTGTGTATAAGGGGGCCATTCTCCCACCCTTTTTTTCCAATACACTCTCCCTCCTTCTGTAAGAATGTGTGTGTGTGTGTGTGTGAATGGGAATGCCTCTTCCACAAAGAGGCATTACCAGTTCCGTAACCTCAGCTTTGGGTTGACTAATGCTGCCGGAGCCTTCCAGCGGCCAATGAATGTTGTGTTGAATAAGTTTGCGAGTAAGAATGTGATTGCGTTTATAGATGATATTTTGATTATGACTGAGACTTTTGAGGAGCATATGAGATTGGTGAATGATGTGTTGAGAATGTTGGAGAGTGTTGGTGTGAAAGTGAAAGTGGCGAAGTGTGAATGGTTTGCGAAAGAAGTGGAATTCCGTGGGCATATGGTGAGTGAGAATGGGTTAGGAAAGTCGCCGAAGTATGTTGAGAAGGTGCGAATGTTTCCAAAACTGGTGACTGTGAAGCAACTGAAGTAGTTTTGGGGTTTGATTGAGTTCCAGCGAAATTTTATACGTGATTTTTCTGGTGTGAGTAAGCCTCTGACTGAGTGGATGGGTAAGAAAGGTAGTACGGTTGTCAGGTGGAATGATAAAATAAATGAGGCGTATGAGAAATTGAAAGAAGCAGCGGCTGAAGATGTTGAATTGGCATATCCAGATTATAGTGTGAATGCTAAAATGCTTGAATTGTATACATATGCGAGTGGGTATTGTATGGGAGGTTTTCTGATGCAAGAGCAGCGTTTGAATGACGAGAATTTCAGGCGAATAATTGGGTATGTATCCAAGGCTATGAATGTTGCAGAACGAAAGTATTCGACTGTGGAGCGAGAGTTGGCTGCGATATGGTATTGTTTGAAAGTGTTGCGCCCGTTTTTGTATGGTGTGAGGTTTGTGATCAAAACATATCATCAACCTCTTGTGTATCTGCAGCGTATGAAGTGGGCTGATAGTAGGATTGCAAGGACTTTGAAAGATTTGAGTGACTTTGACTATGTGATTGAGTATGTGCCTGGTGAACGGAATGGAATGGCTGATTTGATGTCAAGGTATCCTGGTACTAATGATGAAAATGTGTGTTGAGTGAGTGATCCTGAGTATTTGCCGAAAGGGATTATGAATGGAAAAGAGAGTAAGGGTGGTGGTGATTCCTTGTTTGAGAGTGTATGGAATGGTTTGCAAGATTTGAAGAGTGATGGAGTAGATGTGAGAGTGCCCGATATTGTGGATGACTTAAGGAAGGAGGTAATGAGTGAAGTATGTAGGAAGCCTGAAAGAATTGGTATGGCAAAGGTGCGGAACTTCATGAAAGAACTGAGAGCGATGTGTATGCAAGGGGTCCCGCCGTTTCAGCAAGTGTTGATTGTAGTGAGTCGTTTGTATGGAGTGATTGTTTATGTGCACTTTGGTGGTGAGAGGCCGATTGTGTACAAAGATGAGAAGATCAAGGGTTTGAATGCTAGTGTGGTGCATCTGCAGTGTTTGAGCGGTGTGCACTACAATTGGGTGATTGGAAAGTGTTCATATATGATAGAGAAGAAGGATTGTCTGGATGAAGATGAGTGTGTGGTGAGTGATGATGTGGGGTTGATGATGGTGTGGATGTCAGTGCTGATGTTGGTGTGCTTGTTCCTTCTATCTATTGCGAACATGGTGGACCTGATATGATGAAAGCGAGAGTGAAAGTTGGTGCAAGGTTCTTCTGTGGTTTGATTGATACTGGAGCGCAAGTGTCTTTTGTGAATGAGAGGATTCTGAGTAAGTATGATGAATTTAGATGGTGCGAGCATAAACCTGTGAAGTTACGGATAAGTGGATTAGGGAATGGCTCGATAGTGGCATGGGAACAGGTTAGTCTGAAAGTGAGTTTGGGTAATGCTGTGAATGTGAAGCATGACTTTGTGATTCTGAAAGATGAGCAAATGCCGTGTTGTTTTCTGCTTGGTGTAGACTTTATGAGATTGAATGATTTGTCTTTGGATGCTGATAAGGATTGTCTTATGAAAAGCGAATGTGAGGTTGAATGAGTGTGCGAAGAATGTTGTCAAATTTTGCGGTATGATTGAATTGGTCATGGATGATGAGAATGAGATTTTAAGTGATGATGATATTCTAGAGATACACGAGATGTGTCCATTTGTTAGTGAGTTGAAGAAGTGTGTAATGACGCGTGTTAATTTGAATGAATGGCCTGAGTGTATAAGTGATTTTAAAAGGTATGCTAAGGATTTTGTTGTTTGTATGGATGTTGTATATTTTGTGAAGCATTTGAAGGGTGGTGATGATATGTATGTACCTGTGATGTCCTTGGTTAGTATGAGTGGTCTGGTAAAAGTTGTGCATGATAATTATGGGCATATGGGTAAGTTTAAACTGTGGGAGTGTATGAAGGAGCGTGTGTTCCATCCATTTCTGAGAACTGTTGTGAATGATGTAGTGACTACGTGTGAAAGGTGTCAGAAGCGAAAGGTGCAAGGTGTGCAAGTGAAACCACCGATGTTGAAAGTTGATGCGAAAGAACCGTTTGAATTGGTAGTGATTGATTGTGTGTCTTTGCCGCGTACGAGTGCTGGGAATGTTGGTATGGTTGTGATGGTTGAACATAAAAGTAAATTTGTGTATGCAGCACCTGTGAGAGATAAAAGGAGTGTGACTGTTGCGCGTGTGGTTGAGCAGTTGTTTTTTCCTATGTGTGTATGGAAGCCTAGAAGATGTCTGAATGATAATGGGCCTGAATTCGTAGGAGAAGTGTTTGAGCAAATGTTGAGAGAGAATGGTGTGGAGCATGTGAGAACGACTCTGTATGTACCATCTTCAAATGGATTGGCTAAACGTACGATAAGAATCTTGT
Organism: Ceratothoa steindachneri; assembly: GCA_963969495.1. Lineage (NCBI taxonomy): Eukaryota > Metazoa > Arthropoda > Malacostraca > Isopoda > Cymothoidae > Ceratothoa > Ceratothoa steindachneri. Next base: position 30,352,626 of record OZ018327.1, read on the forward strand.
GTGAGATGTTGAGAATGATGACTACGACAGTGAATGACTGGGATGTATGTCTGGAAAGTGTGTTGTGGGCGTATAATTCGACTGTGCGTAGTGCAACTGGAATGTCCCCGTGTCAGTTTGTGATGAATTTTAAAAGGCGAGTGAAAGATAGGTTTCGTTTGAGTGAAAGTGAGCAGAGTTTATGGCGTGAGGCACATGAAAAGTTCCGTTCATTTGAATTAGGTGCGAAAGTATTGAAGGTGAAAGAAGTGAAGGGTAGGTTGAATGTGTCAAAGATAAGTGAGAAGTTTGATAGACCTTATAGAGTTGTGAGAGTTTGGGAAAATGGGGTGACGTATGTTTTAGAGAGTTTGAATGGCGGTATGCTGAACGGAAGAGTATGAAAGAATTCTGTTGTGAGATAGGAGAACTGGTAATGAGGGCTAAGAGTATGGTTGACGAGATGATCAATAGTGACGATGAGACTGACAGGACGACTGATGAACAACCCCGACTGATTACTACGCGTAGCCAGGGACTTGTAGACGAGTGTGAATGGGTGCAGGAGGGAGCGATTTAGTATGAAAGGTACTGTGAGTAAGGATTGAGAGTGTATAGTCAGTGACTATGGTCAAATGGCTTAAGGAAGGAGGGGTGTAGTGGAGCGAATGTGAGTGTGTGTATAAGGGACCATTCTCCCACCCCTTTTCCTAATACACTCTCCCTCCTTCTGTAAGAATGTGTGTGTGTGTGAATGGGTTTGTTTTGTTTTTTGTTTATTTTATGTATAAAAATGATTACCATGTTTTTTTCTTTCTTTCCAGGTCCAGGCGTCATATTCTGGAAATATAGTACCTAGTTTCATATATCATTATATTGCAAACAAAGCGCCATATTCTGGAAAGCTATATATTATTGTTAATTAATAAAGGCCAATAGTATAGCTTAATGAAGGAGGGCTTATAATAGCCACGTAAGCGTGATAAGGTCATTTATCTTCCATCAAGCGCAGAGGCGCCACACTTGTTTGTAAGTCCTAGGCATTTTGCTCGCTCGAGTCGCAGGTGGCTCATTGTACCTCGTGAGTCCTTTGTTTGTTATTTATATATTGACTGTTGTAGTCCGGGTTTTTTTGGCTGTTTGATTTTTTTTTAGAATGTTTCTTAGGATCGATTAATAGTATTTATAAGTAGGATTTATTTATTTTTTGATTGCGTATATATAGGAAATTTAGCTGTATTTTTTTTGTGTGTAAATAGTAACGAGATCTCTAATATAATCACCCCTCTCCATTGTACATTTTTTTCTTAGTAAAGGACTGTACATACAATCCGTTCCATTCTCCTTCGATTTCTCACGTCCGGATTAGTGTAGGAAGTGGGTTGGATTGATTGGGTTTAGTCTAGATTTTTGGCCCGCTACAACGTCAGATTTCCAGATGACCGACAAAATACGGTGGCTATCCATGATTTAGCCCCAGCAGGAGGGAGCCAGTTAAACGAGATCGAAGATATTCCTAATCTTAATTCCGATACAAAATCCCCCTCTCCATTTCTTGATGCTACTGTAAATGTTGAAACTAAACGGAATCCCAATTCATCATATCATGATGTTCCTACTCCTGTTGCTCTCCCTGAAACCTCCCCTGAAAATATTCCTCGTCTCTCTACTCAATATAGAAAGCTTGTTGACTCTCCTATTTAAGACGATACACCTCATGATGTTCCTCCTCCAGCTGCTTCCACAGACACCTCCCCTGAAACTATTCTCTGTTGCTCTACTCGACTTAGAAAGCCCGTTGAACGTTACATTGAAATCTGATAGATCCTGGCATTAGACGCTTGATCTAGAATTTCATTGTATTTTAGCCTTTTTTTTCTCTTTGTAGAGAGGAAGATTATTATAATTTATTTTTGGATTAACCTGTTTTTCTTTCTTTTATTAGATATTACTTTGTTTAAAGTAAATTTAGCGAAGTTCAAATATTACCTAAAATATGAAATAGAATTATTGCTGACGATAATGTATGAAAGTGAAGATCTTTCAGTTCCTCTAATAACTAGAATCAGAGCCGTAGCAATCGCCCCCCCCCCCACAGCCGGGAGGGGGGGGGGCTCCGGCTCTTGAAGGCGCCCCACTGTGGTCCCCCAAAATATTTTATTAATGAAAATATAAAATTTTCGAATACACATTTTCTGTAAGTATTCCGCAGCTTTGGCACTTTTGAGAATAGTATTTGTCGTGCCTGGCACTACTTATAAATGTATAATATATTGTTATAGAAGCCCCACAATCTTGATTTTTCTTGGAGGGGGAGTGCACTAGACATTGCGACGGTTCTGACTGGACTACTAGGTTTGTGAAACGAACATTATGCAATTTATACATTGCCATTATTAATTCTTTGTTTGTGAAATGTACATGTGCCTATATTTGTGTGTGTGCTTATGCGATAATGTGTTTATTTTATGTATTATTTTCTTGTACCATATTCTTATGTTCTGTGTTTATTATAGTGAAATAGCGCCAACGTTCGGAGAATTATTTCCTCTGGGCTTCTTCAATAATATAATATGATGCGATTGCAATAGCCTAACAAAAAAAAAAAATTCCCAAGGCACTTTTTAATTTGCCCAAGATAAGCCTTGTCTACATTAGAAAACATTATATATATATATATATATATATATATATATATATATATATATACAGAAGTGGACGCGATTAAAAAAAATTGAAGTCCGATTTGATTATCCGATTCGAGTGCCAAAAATCTAAGTCCTATTAGCGATTATCCGATTCAATTAATTTTTTAAATGGGATTTGATATTTTTAAAGGCGATTCAATGTTTTTAAAGCTATTTTCAATTTGTATAAAGGAAATTTAATGCTCTTTTACCCTAAATGAGCCATTTTTAAATAATTCAAAGAGAAATCAAGCTTTTAAGATCAAAAATAAACATTTTATTTTAATTAAAATATAATATAACAAAAAAATAAACTATACAGTACATATTACACAAAATACACACAGTAATACTAATATATTTTCGTGGAAAAAAAGATAGGGTCAACTAACAACTTTGTTCCATATATATACCTCATAATATTTAAAGTTGTCCACTCTACTCTACTCTAAGCCCCCCAGCTTAGTCCTTGTCTTCCTCCTCCACCTTGTGAGCCTTCTTGAGGATGTGGAGGTTGCTCTTAATAAAGACGAGGGCCTCGAATTTCGGTGTAGCAAGGGCCGCCCTCTTAGGCCTGAGGATGTCCGACCCATAGTTTAACACGCGCTCGACTGAGGCGGAACTCGGGATCGGAGTGTTATACCTGAGGAAGAGTGTTACCCAAGCATCACGGAATTCGATCGGGAAGAGATTGAGCGAGAGCACCGGGTTACCCCTCAGTGGCTTCCTCGACCAGTTGTTGACCTCTTCCCTGACCTTCTCCTCGAGGATCTCCTCCTGCTGCCCATCCTCAATGGCGAACAGGTAGTCCGTGCTGTTGGAGCATGGCTGAGGTCCCTACTGGGGGGCAGGGGATAGGTGCTCGTCAGGCCGGACGAAGGCGAGAAAGTCCCTGATGAGCTTGTCCCTCACCAGGTCGCAGTAGACCTCATTGTCCTGTCTCCTGCAGATGGCCCTGACCGTGGCGAGCTTGTGGTGTGTGTGCAGTGCCGTAGCCATCAACAGGTCCATGTCGACAAAGAGGTGGCTGAACCTGCAGTATAATATAAGTTTGAAAACAAATTTTAAAATATATCAGATTTGTCAATTGAAAAATTAAATTTCATTATACTGATTTTTAGTTCATTTCAAATGAATCATTTGACTAGCAAGGATTATAATAATTTAATAATAATATAATATAAGAAGAAAAAGCACTTACTAAGTTTTAACTAACTGCGATAAAATATAATAATAAATAATAATATCATAATATGACTAACCTGCCATCAAAGCCCTTTGTTCCAGGCTGGTGTAGGAGGTGGGCCACCAGGTTCTGGGCATGGACAATGCTGTCGTCGCGCGACAGCGCCTCCAGGGAGTCTTTGAGCACCTTGAGGTGGGGGAAAAGGCACCCCATGTATGCCTTCTCCTCCCCCTGGAGTACACCTAGGCAGGCGGCAAGGGGGGCGGTCACCTTGATGTACTCCGACCAGATCTGCACGTCGATCTGCGTGATGTGTGGCAGGGGGTGGGGGTGCTTCCGCTGACAGATCTGGTTCAGCTTGTTCCTCTTTTCCAAGTCAAGCACTTTGGTCATCAAGCACTTGTAGGCGTCGTGGCTAGAATTTCACCTGGTGACACCAGGGGTAACAAGTTTCTTGCTCAGAGCGGATTTAATGTCATTGGCGTTCACTGTCTTTCTGTTTTTGGCGTTCCACACGCTCTGGGCCTTGGTGACCGGCTTGTTGAAGGCCAGCCTGGGCTAGGTGGTCCAGCCGGGCACGTTCTCTACACTTCTGGACGACAGCAGGTTTACTGTGTGTGCAGCACAGCGGCGATACTTGGGGAGCTGCACCACCTCTTCCTGCTGGTTCACCTCCTCCAGGGCGTTTTCCACCAGGATGGTGCTGATGTGCGCCACCTCTGGGTCCACTACGTCTTGTCCTTGCTGCTCGGCATCCCACTCGATGTTGCGGTTAAATGCGTTGATGTAGTTTGCGCCATTGTCAGTAGTGGTGCTGACGACCTGGAAAGCAAAATAATATTTTAAAACAAAGTTTAATTTCATTTATCAGTATGAACTTGAGGTATGATTCCAAAGTCAATACGATATTAGTCATCACTTCGTTATTTTTCCAGACTCCCTCAGTTCTCTTCAAAGTATTAACGACAAACATACATAACATATTTCACACAGACTACAGCATTAAATTCATAGAGTATTACAAAGTAAAAATGTAGAATTTTGCTGGATATCTGGGCAAATACAAAGACAAATATGCAAAAATTCGTAGAGTTTACACACCTTTCTTTTGATGCCGAATTCGTCGTGCAGCTTGGAGATCGCCTCTGCCAAGTAGGTCTCAGTCTGGCTCACGGTTATCTCCTTGATCCCGAGGACGGCGGAGTGCCTCATGAAGGTGATCTAGTCCAGCCATGTCACCGTCATCCCCAGGAAGGCCCTATTGCTTGCCAACCAGCTGTCGGCCGTGATGGCGACTAACTCCTGTTTGGCGAGGAGGTCCGTCAGGTCGGCTTTGGCCTGGCCCCCCATCGCCCTGACGTCGCGGGTGAGCTTCCGCCTGGAAGGGACGTTGAACTGTGGGGAGGCGTACGTTCACAGGGCCTTTTTGTGTTCATTGTCTGATCTGAAGCAGGCTTCATGCAGCCAATGAAGGACCTGAAGCAAATTAGAAGTTTTAGAATAAATTTAAATTTACAAGATTTTTTATTCATCATATCATTTTTTTATATGAGCGAGCCATATACATTGTTAAAACATGTTTAAGAAGTAAAAACAAAAAACTGTTTATCAGTTTAAACCATCTATATTCAATTTAATGAATTTATTAATATTATTTAATCATTCAGTGTCTAAACTGAGTTTCACAATTTTCAAATTAAAACACTTAAAAATAAAAAAATATATTGATACTTTAACTTGAAAAAGGAAAATTACTCACCTATAGTACGGGTCGAGGCACTTCTTCTGGGAGAACTGCTCCTTAAAGCTCTCCTCGATGCTGGCCTGCCTCCTGGTTGCGGCCGCGTCCTGGGAGGACTTGTGGTAGCCGCGTTTGCTGGCGCCCTCGAGAGCTGCCTTAAGGTCATGGACTTGACCAGGGTAGTGTATCTAAAAAGTAAAAACAAAAATAAATTTCAAATTCATATAGTAAAACCTAAAAGTAAATGCCTAACCTTTAGCCTGTTTAGTCTTTGTCAAATAATTATGAATCGTGGTAAAAAAGTCTGTAAATAAATTATTAAATAAAATAAATTTAAAGTCACCTTCAGGTTTGAAGTTGTTCCTTGCTGAATTTTGACTGTCTTTGAGCACTTGGTGCAGGTAGCCTTGTTGTTGTCCATGACCTTGAAGAACAGGGCGATGTGTCTCCAACTGTTCTCCTGGCTGAGGCTGGAGCTGTCTGTCTCCATTGTGGCTTTGCTCTCAGCCGACTCGTTCGAGTCCAGCGACATTCTGCTCTCGCTGCGCGAGAGTGGAAGGGTCAGGATGTCCTCCACGCCCCCATGATGTTGTCGTTGACTGCCGCCGCTTGGTTGCTGTGCCGGGAGTCCAGGGACTTCTGGTTTGTGCCGCTGGCGTTCCTGTTCCTGGGCTGGGGAGTCAGAAATCTCTCCATACTGGATGTAACAGACGCGTCCTCATCCGCTATCAAAGGTGTTAATAAAATTCCATCTTCGACAAGGCTACTATTTTGCACGCGCTAAATTCTGTACAAAAATTCAGTATATAGAAACAAAATTACGAAACGCACAAATAAACGCTAAGTTGAATGTACAAATAAATGCTAACTAGCAACAAGTAAGTGCGCACAAGTAAGAAGCCGGTGCGCACGAATACATGATGAAACTTGTATGAAATGGCTAATTCACGAACTCTAAGCTTGATTCATCGTTACTTTATGAAACTAATATTCTAGATATGATCATATGAATACCATTAGAACGAAATAGAAATACTAAATGTAAATATTAATGGTGCAACTTACTGCCGTTAGGGTCCGCAATAGCGCGAAAATGAAAACAGAAGGATTACTTCGAAGTGTTCATAAGTGGTGGCAAGGGAGCAGCACAGCAGCAACTTGCTCTCACGACGACTGTCCCTAAACTGGTGCGGCGCGTCACTTAACCGATATGAGACGCTTACGAAAAACGAAAACTAAAAACGTATTATACCTACTTTATACTTGTAAAATATGACCTTTTTATTATATATGATTTAATAATCAATCATGATATCTTACGCATTATATTATAGAGAAAATACTAAAGTGTGAATAGAATAGAATAAAACGAAAAGATATTTACTTGAGAAAAATATAGAAAAATTTATTAAAAAACTGCTATTGCGAAAAAACAAATACGACTTCGACCTGGATTAATCGTAAATCGCTTTAAATTTCCGGCAGTGCGATTATGATGATCCGATTCGTTTGACGGGGGTTAGTCCGATTCTATTATCCGATAAGAAAATGAGATTCTGATTAATTGGATAATCGGACTTCCGAATCGGACCGGCCCACATCTGTATATATATATATATATATATATATATATATATATATATATATATATATATATATATATATATATATATATATATATATTATTCATAAATTTTCGAGGGGGAAGGGGGCACAACTTTAAAACGAGATGGAGTAGTCGAGCAGATGCAGTGAAAGTTGTACACACAAAATTCAAGGAAATTCACAAAATTCTGCATCTTCCATTAACTAGAACGGTTGATGGAAGATGCAGAAAACCCAACTACGAGATATGATGCAGGTTTAATTCTTCAGGTGATGCTGTCATTTTCTTTCTTGTCATTCCTTGGCCTTTGGAGAAATATTCTTACTGAAATTACCGACAATCAAAAGTACCCCCAAACAAAAGGACTGGAGTTACAACACTGTGCCATTAAACTTTCATCCTTGAAAAGATCTCTACTTCAAAGTCTAGACAAAACAGTAGATGATGCGTTGGCCTATTCAACCATATTTGCTCTAATATGGGAATCAGTTCTGAGCGTTGAATTCGCAAAAAGAAAAGAATGAGCTGCGCTCTCAGCTATGGCGCTGAGCCAGGAAGAGCAATGTTGTAAGTGATAGACAGACTAGTTGAAGAAATAGCCTATAGATTCGAAAGACTTTACAATATTGCAAAGAAACACACCTTTCTCACTCCGTCCAATTTGTTAGATAAAGAGTATAATTGTGATGTACATGCTTTTGATGAGAATATTAAGAGAGAAGACTTTCTCGTTGAAAGGGCAAGACTGCAAAATCATTTGGATGGTTATTGACGCTCCAGACATGGAAGTGCTATAGGTTGTTAGGTAATTATTGCGCCAATACACTAGATAGCTCAGGTCACGATAAACCCCCAAAACTATATTTTGTTATTCAAAGGAATGAAGTTATTTTGCTAACGCGTAGTCTGAATTTTGCAGACGACTTCATAGGCCTAAATCGGCGACGTCGTGGGAATACGTGAATCAAGAACAAAAAGTGAAATTATACAGTTTATGATTGGATTGAATTTTACGCGAGTGAATTAATTTTGCATGAGTTAATGAGAATTGAGTTACAATTGATATTGATTGATAATTAGATTGATAAATATGAAATAGATTATAGTTGAATATTAAATGAGTAAATATTATAAATGTATGATAGATATTTATATACATTGATAAATAGATTATATGAGCAAATAGATTATATAGTTAAATGGATTGGGTAAATTGCTTACAAATTGGATTCTCGTTAAATGGTATGCTAAATAGATTATATTGGATAAATAGATTACAAATTGGTAAATGTTAAATAGTGGTAATTATTAATTGGTTAAATAGATTGATAATTTATAAAAGGTAATTAGTAATTTGCTTGGTAATTATTAAATAGATTATTGGTGTGATAAATAGATTATATGTACAAATAGATTATATGGATTAAATTGAATACATAAATAGATTATATGGATTGATAATTAAATGGTATGTGAAATAGATTATATGTATAAATATTGACATAAATAGATTGTAAAGGAGTTGGAAGGGTCTGTAAATGAGAGAAGAATCACGCATTAAAACGAGATTCTTTCGGGACATATTTAACTAAAAATTACTATTTAAATATTACAGACCTGTTTACTAAAGCAGCCAAGGAACACGAATGAACCACATGTGTTTGATTTTAAGACGCTTGGGAGAGGGAAGTCAATCTCACGAGTTAAGTCAGGGTTACCAACCCTTCTTGAAATAATAATAATATATATATATATATATATATATATATATATATACAGTTATGATTAAATATTTCCACTTGTAAGAGTATAGACCGCTACAATACTGCCCCACCGAGGGAAAAGATCGCACAACACAAGGTGTTTACATAAAATATTAGTCTATATAGTGGCAAGGCCTCCTTATAACGCGTCCAGAACGGATTATAGTGCCAATTGGCTAACTCGGATTGTGGGTCAGGTGGCGATTAGTAGTGCCACTCGATTGATGCGGGAGATTGCCGCGAACGAGGACCGGAGCGTCGGGTGACGATGTTCTGGACCTCCCGAAAAGGCGACTGTCGAGAATTGCGCATTGGTCGCTTGGTGTTCTCCAGCTACTGTCGAGTGGTCCTGTAACAAAAAGTGAGGAGGCAGCAGTTGGGAAGAAGAATTGGGGGAGGGGGGGTTTGTAGAGATGGTTGGCGAGGGGTTTTCGAGTAAAGAGGTGGGATGAAAAGTTGCAATTTGATTTGAAAGAACCGAAGAAGCGTTCGGAAGTGGAGTTAGTTGATTGGAAACGTTGAAGGAATAGTTGGGTGCTGGAGGTAGGCTGGGATAACCACTGGACCTATATTAGTGGAAGAGAAAGGTAGTGGCTGTTCCAGATGAACGGCCTCTATGAAAGCGGGTTTAAGCCGATCAATGGAAACCGTATCCTGCTTGGTGCCAAACTGCAGTACAAAGAATTTCGTCTTCTTGGAGACAACGAGAAAGGGTCCGTCATAGACAGGTTGCAAGGATGTGCGAGTAGAATCACGACAGACAAACACATGAGAGCAAGTTGCCATCTCCTTTGGCACGAAAGGTTTCTGATTTGCAGGCACTCTTGTGGCGGTCTGCTTTACCTCAGACATCGCCCGTACTAAATTGTGTACGCATGCAGCAGGATGTATATAGAAAGGAAGAGGACAGTCAGCGGAAGAAAAGAATTGACCTGGGAGACGAAGTTGCATTCCATAGACGAGTTCCGCATCATAGCAATTCAAATCCTCTTTCAAGGAGGCACGAATTCCCAGGAGAATTAAGGGTAGCTTGTCCACCAGATGATGTTCGGGTCAGTGTAGCGTAAGCTTCCCTTGAGAGTCCTGTGTAAACGTTCCACCTTAGAGTTACTTTGGGGATGGTAGCTAGTGGTACGGAGACGAAAGGAGCAAAGCACTGACATGAGTGCATCCTATTGGTGGTATTCAAATTGGCTACCTCGATCAGTATATGATCGTTGATGGGCCCCCAAAACGAGCCACCCATGCTGAGACGAAGGCTCGAGTTACAGTGGAAGCTCTGACGCCGGGGATATGAACAACCTCTGGCCAAGAGGGAAAACGATCGATCATGGTGAGAAGGTAAGTGCAACCACGCGAAAAGGGCAGAGGACCAACCAGATAGATGTGAACGGCGTCAAAACGTGCCGATGGAAGTGGAAAAGAAGCCAGAGGGGACTTTGTGTGGCGTTGAACCTTTGCACATTGACAATGGAGACATGCGCGCGTCCATTTGGCCACGTCGGCGTTCATACCTGGCCACACATAACGTTGTGTGATGGGCTTGCGAGTTGCTCGAATGCCAGGATGAGAGAGACCGTGAGTCTGGTCAAAAATGTGCCGATGGTAAGCGAGAGGAATGAGAGAACGAGGACAGTCAGGCATTGAATAGTCAACCAGGATACGCTTGTAGAGACTGTCCGGCAAGTCGATCTCGCGAACGACGAGTTGAGAAGAGTGACGCAGTGTTTGCGTGTCTTCATCTTGTTCCTGGGCAAGCGCTATTGTCGCGTGATCGATGGGTGCAGTTTGGGAAGAACCAGGAACGTAGCGAATATCGTTTGTCATCTGCAGGATAAATTCAAAGGGACGATTATCAACTCCAGAGGGCACAGAGGAGGTGCGACTAGAGGCGAGCGCACCAACCAATGTTTTGTGGTCGGTAAAGACAGTGAATTCACTCCCTTCTAAGTATTGTTGGAAGTGACGGAGGGCGAGGTATATGCTCAGTAATTCGCGGGAAAACGTACTGTACCACTGTTGGGAAGGAAGAAGAGCCTTAGAGAAGAAGGCGAGGGGTTGCCAAGAGTCATCACCCTCTGTTGTAGCATCGCACCAACATGAGTAGCGGACGCGTCCGAAGCAACGCTTATGGGAGCTCCTGGGCAAGGATGGACCAGGGCGACAGCGGAAGCCATAGCCCCTTTGGTGCAAGAGAAAGCCTCGCAAGCTTCGGGGGACCAGGAAAGAGGAAGTTTCTTCTTGGACTTGGAAAGCAATACGTAGAGAGGTTGCATAATGCGGGAGATGTTGGAAATGAACCTGTGGTAAAAGTTTACCATCCTACAGAATCTACGAAGTTGCTTTAGCGAAGAAGGTCGGGGAAAAGCCCGGAAGACTTCAACTTCGTCCTCGAGAGGATGAATTCCTTCAGGGAAAATGTGGTGTCCCAAAAGGTTGATTGATTTGGCAATACAATCTATAGAGCGTGACCTTGCGGATAAAATTGATTTTGATGAAGTCATTCAAGATTTTAAGAAGAGGAAGGCACGTACAATCAATTTGTAAATCGTTTGTTTTTGTAATTCATCATCTTCTTTTCTTTAACAATTTTTTCTATTATTTTTTTTTTGTTTATAAACATTATAAATGTAAAGTTGAATCAAGTAAAGGGCTGCTAACATTTGTCTTCTTATTTTGCATACCTATATACCTGTATTATTCTGTTTTCGGCATTTTGGAGTGTTATTAGGACTTTTAAGGGGTGGCCAAATAAACATCCGCCCAGGGAGGGTGGGCACCTTTGCTAGGTACGCCACTCGGAAGGAGAGGACAAGGACATTCAGGCAAAGAAAAGTATCCCACAATACACCTAGCAGGGCTGTCTTGCACTTCGTCTTCTCGAATGTCGAGTTGATAAAAATAACACAATGCGTGCGCCTCTATGTCCTTGTCCTGAGGAACTCAAATAGTTGAATTATCCAAGGGCGAAGGACATGATAATTGTATGGCCAAGATCGACGAAATGCGAAGAGTGTGTCCACTAGAACATCTAAAGAGCCGAGATCGACTAAATGCGAAGAAAATGTCCAGTACAACATCTAAAGAGCCGAGCTTATATGTAGCAAATGCTGCTCATTAGCCTCAAGATGAAATCCAAGTGGCGAGCATCAACTACATAGTACACAGAAGAGGTGGTACGAGCAGAAAGAGCACTAACCAGGGGTTTGTAGTTTGTGAAAATCAAAAATCACCCCGTCCAAATATAGGCGCCTGGAAGTAACATATTGGGATATACACTCTAGTGAGTTTTAGAGAGAAGGTGTTGTTCCTCTTTGGGGAACCAGAAAGAAAACGAAAGAAGAAAGCAAAGGCTTATCACTGGTCCTCAAGATTTTTCAGTAGCCTTGCTCTTACATGAGTTGAAAAAGCGTCTGAGGTAACACTATTTGGGTTCCCAGGACAAAGGTGGGCTAAGCATAGACTGAACCTAATAATCCCATGCGTCCTATTATTAGTTCCGTAGGCTCTGTTTCATATTCTTTATTTAAATGGCTTACTTCATACCTCACTCCCCTTGTTGGTACTATTTTTCAATCTCATATTAAAAATAGTTACAAACTTTTTGATAAACTTAACTCCATTCCTTACTCTAATAATTTAGCGCTTGTTAGTTTCGATGTGCGTTCTCATTTTACTAAAGTGCCGGTAAACGATCTTTTTTTCCCTTCTTTAGTGATAAATTACGTAACGCTGATATTCCTTTGCTTGTAAATATTATTATTGACCTCATCTCCATGTGTACTAAAAATTGTAAGTTTTCTTTTAATGGCAAGTTTTCCCTTAGAAATTGTTTATCTCCTGTCCTCTCTAATTTATATATGGAGTTTTTTTAAACTACTTTACTCCCCAATGTTATCAATTTTCACCTTGTTTGGTTCAGATACATAGACGATATTATTTGTTTGTTGCCCACTTCTAAGGATGTCAATGGTTTTCTCACTGGACTTAATTCTATGGTTCCCTCAATTAAAAATACCGTTGAACTTGAACAAAATGGTGTCGTCCCGTTCTTAGATCTACTAATTCACAACACTACATCTGGATTTAAATTTTCTGTCTATCGTAAGCCTACCAACGCTGGTTCCTACATTAGTTTTCTCCTATCTATACCATTCTTGCTTAGTAATTCTTTATGTATTCCTTGAGAATGAACTGAACAAAGTTCCAAAGTACTTGGAATCTGCCTTTCAATTGCTCTACTCACGCACTACTCTGTGAGTTTCTCATATATATATATATATATATATATATATATATATATATATATATATATATATATATATATATATATATATATATATATATATATATATATAATAGAGAGAGAGTGGTGGGCGGTCCAATTTGAAAGTCCGATTATCCGATTAATCGAACTCGCATTTTCGAATCAGATCATCGAATCGGACTAACAACCGCCAAACGAATCGGATAATCACAATCGGACTGCCGAAAATTGAAAGCTATTTGCAATTAATCCGGGTCGACGTCGTCTCTGTTTTTTCGCAATAGCAGTTTCTTAATAAATTTTTCTATATTTTTCTCAAATATTTTTTCGTTTTATTTTACTCTATTCACACTTTCGTATTTTCTTTATAATATAATAAGTAATATATCATAATTAATTATAAAATCATATGTAATAAAAAGTTTATATTTTACAAGTATAAAGTAGGTATACTACGTGTTTAGTTTTCGTTTTTCGTACGCGTCTTATATCGGTTAAGTGATCCGCCACACCAGTTTAGAGCCATTCATCGTGAGAGCAAGCTGCTGCTGCGCTGCTCCCTTGTCACCACTTGTGAACTCTTCAAAGTAATGAGGTCTACTGCGACCTGGTGAGGGACAAGCTCATCAGGGACTTTCTCGCCTTCGTCCGGCCATACAAGAACCTGGACCCTGCTCCCCAGCCAGGCTCCAGCAGCACGGGCTACCTGCTCGCCATGGAGGATGGGCAGCAGGAGGAGAAGGTCAGGGGAGAGGTCAATAACTGGTCAAGGAAGCCACTGAGGGAAACCCGGTGCATTCTCCGAATCTCTTACCGCTCTAGTTTCGTGATGTTCGGGTAACACTCTTCCTCAAGTATAACACGTCGCTCCCGAGCTCCGCCTCGGTCGAGGGCGTGTTCAACTATGGGTCGGACATCCTCAGGCCTAAGAGGGCGGCCCTTGCTGCACCGAAATTCGAGGCCTTTGTCTAAATGAAGGGCAACCTCCACATCCTCAAGAAGGCCCACGAGGTGGAGGAGGAAGACGAGGACTAAGATGGCGGGCTTAGAGTAGAGTAGAGTGGACAACTTTAAATATTATGAGGTATATATGGAACAAAGTTGTTAGTTGACCCCCTCTTTTTATCCACGAGAATATATTAGTATTTCTGTGTGTATTTTGTGTAATATGTACTGTATAGTTTATTTTTTTGTTATATTATATTTTAATTAATATAAAATGTTTATATTTTTTATCTTAAAAACTTGGTTTCTCTTGGTATTAGTTAGAAATGGCTTATTTAGGGTAAAAGAGCATCAAATTCCCTTTAAAAACATTGAAAATCGCTTTAAAAACATTGAATCGCTTTTAAAAATATCGAATCGAATTTAAAAACTTAATCGAATCAGATAATTGCTAATCGGACTTAAATTTTTGGCACCCGAATCAGATAATCGAATCGGACTTGAGCTGGCGAATCGGTAACCGATAATCGGACTTCAATTTTTTCGAATCGCGCCCACCTCTTCCGAACAAAGTGTCTCTGCTAAAGATATGACTCGTAGCGGACAGATTTGCTCCTGACTGACCACCCCTAAAGACGAGAGTTCTTACAACAATAAAGGAAGCGGTAGCAAATGGGAAAGTGAAGTGGATGTAGCATAGGTAAGTGGTGAGAGGTTTAATAAGCGACTATATGGAATCATTGTACCATTCAGCGTTTTAGTGGATAGAGAAGGAGAGGGTGACTGTTCAGTGCGAAAAGTATCTATATAGGCGTGTTTCGGGCGATCCAAATAAACAGTATCCTACCTTGTGTCAAGCTACAGTACAAGCAATTTCCGCTTCCTAGAGATGACGAAAAAAAGGCTCATCATTATGTAGTTGTAATGCGGAGCAAGTTGAGTCGCGATTGACATAAACATGGGAATAAGTTGACATCTTTTTTTTTGCACGAAAAGTTTCTGGTTAGCAGACACTCTCCGGTAGGTAGGCCTAATTTCAGCTATCACCCGTACCAAATTATCTACGGATGAAGCAGGATCGAAATAAGAAGATAGAGTGTGGTCAGTAGAAGAACAGAATTGGCCAAGGAGATGTAGTTGGGTAGTATAGGCAAGTTCCGCTGCAGACCAAGCCAGATACTCTTTAAGGATGAACGAATACCCAGGGGGATCAAAGGCAGCTTTTCCACGCAAATGATTTTTGAATATTTGGGGCGTATGGTTGCTTTGGCCGTCCGGTGTTGACGTTCAGCAGTGACGTTGCTTTGGAATAGTAGCAAGTGGTACGAAGGCGAAACGAGACAATAACTCTCATGAGTGCATCTAATTGGTAGGAATAAAACTGACCCTCACGATCAGTCATGATTGTGGATGGGGCACCAAAACGAGGAACCCATCCTGAGACGAAGGTTCGATTGACGGTGGAGGCCCAGATGTCCAGAATAGCGACCGTCTCTGGCCAACTGGTGAAACAGTCGATAATTGCAAGGGGATAGGCACAATCACAAGAATAAGCTGTAGGGCACTGCCAGATTAAAACCCCCGCTAGCCCTAAGGCACACTTAGAAAAGTGGGCTGAAAATAAACATACAAAATATTCACTCACATCCCCCACTAACACCACTTTCATTCACATTTTAAAGTTTATTTGTATGCATTTAAAAACAGATACTTTATTCAATGAAAAGATACAATATTACAA
The DNA here is from genome assembly GCA_963969495.1 of Ceratothoa steindachneri. Taxonomy (NCBI): domain Eukaryota; kingdom Metazoa; phylum Arthropoda; class Malacostraca; order Isopoda; family Cymothoidae; genus Ceratothoa; species Ceratothoa steindachneri. The sequence goes on from OZ018327.1 coordinate 30,368,541, forward strand.
TTCTACTTCTATAAAGGCGTATGCAGTCATGCTGCACTGACCCTTGAATGTTGGGCATCTTGTATCGTATGCCGGATGGTCATTGACATGTTCATTGTATGTGATATGATACTTAGAAATAGAGACTCATACATATACAAGAAAAATGGACAAACAATAAAAATCAGAACATAATTCCTGTACAAAAAATAAAATCAAACTGGTCCAAATTTGTTTTAAAAGTATTTAGCGACTCAGCATTTATACAAGCTACTGACACAAATATAAAACATCAATGACTGGGTTCTACCCAAATCATTTGTGAACACTAGTTCGGCAGAGGGGTTTGTACAATTTTAAGTTATAACCTCTCGTAAAATTATTATTCAAATTAAAAAAAAATGCTCTTACTACTGTTAACAAATCATTTAAAAACCAATTGATTACACTTTATTATCAAATACCTTTTATATAAATTACATCACAACTCTGCGTACTTTTGCAACTAAAAATTCATCAACTAGTTTTTTTGGCGTAAATCACTTTTAATGGACAGAAGTGCTAGCACTCCAAGTTGTTGCTGGTCAATCATTGATCGTTTTACATCTTTAATTCTTTTCAGATGAGAAAAGGAAGGTTACCCTGAGCACTCTTTAGCTATTAATGATAAGTAAATTCGCACTGCTAGTTCCTTGTTTGGAAAAGCAGAAGAGTTACCAGTAGTATGGAGCACTGTAAACATTTTTTTGTGCAATTTCAGTTGATGCTATTTTATCATCATCGTGTATGGGCTCTTCATACCAGCATAAATTGATGAAATTCAGCAGAGAAATCTGAACAAAGATCATTCGAATAAATAACGACAAGTCTCGTAAGAGCAGCATCGATATCTTCATCAGACATAGTTATACTAAGTCAAAACACCAAACCTTTGTAGCCCTGTAGAATATGCCTCAATACGTTGCTGCAGTGCACTCTTGTGTTGATCGATGATGACATAAAAGGTGTTAACTTTAAACTTTTCCTGGCCAAACATCACTTCCAGGACATCTGGAACGTCGGCACTCGCTGACGTTCAGATTTGTATGTGTTGCAGCCACTACGTTTACTTACCTTTTGCTAACAATAGTCAAGCTCTTCATCAAACAAATAGCCGGTGTTAATTCGATGGTCGAGCCTTGCAGCAATTTACTACAGCAGTTGTAATGCTGCAAAATGTCATCCCATATTTCCCACATTAATGGGTATTCAATGGTCTCCATGTAGTTGGCCACTGACCCTGCTTCATTTATTGTGCGCCGCTCTAAGTAGCATACTCTGAGATCTCCTGCAGAACACTTTGAAACTCATGGTACCCCATCAAAACTGCTTCTGGGGCATCAGACCGAGCAGACCATCGCGTATCCGACGGGAGTTTCAACACTAGGCATTCAGGGTTCTTTTTAACGTGGCTTAACAAGACTTGCCAACGATGTTTTGATGCAACAAAGAATGAATAAAAGTTTCCCAGGAATTGAAAAAAGAAACTGCTCAACGCAACTATCCACAGCTGACTATCCAATTCAATTTAGAGAGTGGCCTGCGCAAGGAATATAATCCACTAGACTGTTCTTGTCTTTCAAAATTTGCTGCATGCCATTATATTTCCCAGACATATTACCAGCATTACCGTAAGTCTGGTCATGGCAATTTTCAAAGTTGATTCCGTGATCCCATAATTATTGAAGCAGTGTCCGCTAGATTGTCCTGTGTGACTGGAGATTGGTATGAAAGTCATTAAACCCTCCAATGGCTAGTGATTCACCATATTTACGTAACGCAAAATGATAGTTACCTGGTCAGAATGTGTCATATCTGGAGTAGAATCCACAGAAACTGGAAAATATCGTGACTTGGCAATCTCATCCTTGATGAGATTAAGAACTCACTTACCCATCATACTAATTAGTTCTTTGCAAATTGTTGTTGACAGGTAAGATGCATGGCCTCGTCAGCGATAGGCATGGGCACGAATATGTTGGGACAAAAAAGGATTAAACAGCCGAATGAGCTCTAAGATGCCCAAATAATTGCCGTTGTCTTTATATCCAACAATTTCATTACTACCTCGAAGAGCTAGTCCTCTTACACAGAGAAAAGTAATTGTTTTGACGCAGTGTGACAGAATGTTTTTTTCCAGTAGCTGGTCTGCTCTAGCATGTTTTGATATAGCTACTCATTAACTCGCACAGCATCACATTGCGCTGATATAATGTCAGAACTGACTTGATGTCATTGGAACTGGTTTCGTGCGCTTTAAGTACTGAGCCATATTCTTCCAATTTACAATTCCTTGGCCAGAAAGCTGCATATAGTCAAGCAAAAACAGAATGCAAGGAAATGAGAAAACACAGGCTTTGGCTGGAGAATACCTAAGCCAGTTACGATCAACTTCCTCACCATTCGGTAAAATCCGTTTGAACGCACTGTAATAAAAAAAAGCCCAAAACTATTTACACTAGAGAATTCCCGCTCTTTCCGGATAACTGTCTGCCAAGTTTTGAAAATGGTCAAGGTTTGCCCCTAGTCTGATGAAAAGTTCAGGTAAATGGCTGTTATGTCACCCAAAACACCGACATCAGTTGGTATTGTTACTGAAGCGGTGTTAACCCAGTGTCAGATGGTCCAGCCTTAACAGGAGGTTCCTTTTGGTTTCTGTCCACTTGTGATAAAGGCGAAACACCAATATCAGTAGAACCAGTAGCATCTTTCTCTCTGACATGAAAATATGAAGTTAATTTAGGTATCTTTTGAGTTGCTTTTTTTCATTGTGTTTCTTCTTATCTAACTCCTTTGGTCGCTCCCAACCACATTTGCGTTTTGATACTGCTGTTCCTGCAAGAGAAAGAAAGTAGCTTAATCAATAATGCCTGGCTTACTAATGATATTACTATCAATAAAATAATTATAATATATTGATAAAATATTTATAGGTGACATAGTCCAAATCAAATTTCTGCTGAAAGTACTATACTAGTGTGTAACTTTAGCATACCAGTATCAGCACTAAGAGCGAAATGGTCCCTCTCTCTTTTATATGGAAGCAAATACTTTTATTTCAAATGTTATAAAAATATATATTTTATTGCGAAGAATTGTGAATAGCTGTGAAAATATTGATACATATGAGCAAAATGGATGTAGAATATTCAGTTAAATCATGGGACAGTGAGCAATTGAAGAAAATACTCAGAATAAAATCTCATTATAAATACGGAAAGAAAACAAAGTATTTACACACTTCATTCGGTGTGCGTCCATGATAATCACAGATATCTCGGATTCGAAAGTCAGAGAGAGTAGTCGTGATGCTGCAAGAATGACTTCCAGAGCTATTGACAGTTAGACAGCTTCTGGCTCTACTTCCAGTAAATCCTTTATGCCCCGGGAAAAATACAGCTTCACAAGTTAAAATATCTTTAGACTATTACAAAAGTCACCCAAATAAATAACTCATTATCCTTCCACTCATCCTTTACTAAGGATCAGGATTCCAATGTAGATAGAGGGGAGTAGTAAAAGGGGGTAAATAAAAAATAATAGCGTAGGCGAGTTGCGAACAGCTTTCCGCGTCGCTGAACCACTGTTAGCCAGCGGCAAATCCACTCGGCCATCCTGAGTCTCAAAAAAACTCATTCAAACGAAGCATTTAAGCCACTCGCCTGCACTTCTCGTACGCCCTACCAGAAATTATTCTTCTTAAATTATTACTCTTAAACGTAAATGAACATTTAACGTATAATTTTCCATTCACAATATAGATTATGTTTCTGTAAATGTTTACCAAATTTAACGTATTTACTTCACATTTACAAAATGAATTACAACTCTTAGAGTCACATGATAAATAAATATGCAAATCAAATACAATAATATGTAACTATAGATTTCTCTAATGATATAAGACTAAAAACTCATACTAATGCTCATCATGCTTTATTATTATGACATCTAGATAAGCAAAGAACTTCGTGGATTTTCTCATTTGCCAATCCTCTATACATTTATTCTAAGACACTGCTCACCTTATCTGGTACTTCAACATAGGCAGGCTTGAGTAACATTCTGGTGAAGATCTTTGAGAGTTTCTTGTAATACGTGAACATTTTCAGCTTCTGGTTTAGATAATTTCGATAATTTTAAAATAATAATTTATTCCTGAAATGAAAAGAAAGGAGAACTTAACATTACGTTTCTAGAAAAAAAAACCAATAAGGAAAGGGCATAGAAAATGAAATTTTCCTACAACATGTAAGCTAGCTAGAAGTATTAGTAATCAAATAGAAGACTAACACTAAGCTTCAACAGCATCTAGAAAGGATTAATTTAATAATGTAATCTAGAGAGCATTAATTAAATAATATTGATTCTTGATACTAAGCGCTAGTCATATAATCTAAATAAATTTATGTTTAATATAGATTTTGAATACCTTTTGTAAATAGATTTAAGATATTTTATACATAGTGTATTTTGACACCTAAAGAGACCTAGCATTGATCTTCTTTGTTTGTTAATAAATGTTTTAAATGATTACGACGTACTTTACCATTCAAATTTTGGAGGGCAAAAAAGTAAATCGACATATATTTTTACTTTATGTTTGGTGGCCTGGATTTTTGAATGGCACTATTGCAATTGCCTTGTTTGCATAGTAGTTAATCCGGTACTGGTGCATGGCCTACAAGATCGACGTGAACGGCGTCAAAACGTGATGAAGGAGGAAGAAAAGGTCCCAGAGGAGTCTTTGTGTGACATTGAACCTTAACACGTTGACAAGGAAGACATACACAGATCCATTTGGCCACGTTGGCATTCACACCTGACCACACTAAACGTTGTTCGATGATCTTCTGGGTAGTTCCAACACCAGGATGGAAATTATAGTGATTTTGCTAAAAAATATGCCGACGGTAAGCAAGATTAGTAAGAGGACGAGTACAGTCAATCAATGAAAAGTAGAACCGAATGCGCCTGGAAAGACTGTCTGGTAAGTCGATCTTGCGAGCGACGAGTTCAGAAGAGTGGCGCAGTGTTTGTGTATCTTCATCCTTTCCATGAGCGAGAGCTAACGTTGCATAGACGATGGTAATTGTAGTAAAAACGTATATCCTCCTTTATTTTTTTACAATTTTTTTTTTAACTTTTAAAAAATGCAGAAGAATGATAGCTTTATCAGGGAATATATCGTACGCTTTTTCCTACCTCTCGTTTGCTAGATACAGGGCAGCAAATTACGATAATGACATTTTTTGGTACACTTGTTAAATATTCTTTAGTTTTATATTAATGAGTATTTTGTTTTGAAAAAGTATTGATTTATATTTTATGTACACAAATCTAGACAAAAATGGAAATTATATTCTAAAAATCGCAACTCTATCTTAAGCGCGATTTAATTATCATTTTCCATCGCTCTCTTGCAACCCTGATTGCCAGTATGCAATCAGCTGTTTATATTTTTTAACGTTAGGGGAAATTTTGGTTTTACTTTGATGGTATTTTCTATTTGATTATAATTACATTTGGGGCCGGTTTTTATGCTCAAGCTCTTCTCATGTATTTAAGTGATATATGATGTAGAATTTAAGCGATTGCCTTTGTGGAACTAACTAGTTTGCTCGATTGCCCAAATCCCACCAGTGTAGCCCCTCTCCCACCCCCCAATCCAGCAATTAGACCAACGACCTTGCGGACTTTCAAAAAGGAGAAAAAGCACTGTTTCTAAGAAAACAGTGCCCTTCCCACAGTACCCATTTTGATTCTCTTCCATCGAATGTATCGGTCCAACGTGTGGACCCATTATAGGATATATATATGTATATATATATATATATATATATATATATATATATATATATATATATATATATATATATATATATATATATATATTATATATATATATATATATATATATATATATATATATATATATATATATATATATATATATATATATATATTATAAAATGAAAACGTGTCTAACTGCACCCAAACAACCGGTGCGTTCTTATTTGAGAACGTCGTAACGAGTGTAACAGGATTTTTGCCAACCCGGTAATACACATATACTTATATACCTGGAAATCAACTCTCTTGGATATGTTTCCCACTAAATAGTGTTCTACGCTTCTTTTGAATCGTGTCAAACTAGAGCTATTTACAACATACTCAGGCAATTCATTCCAATAATACCTCATCTTTCCTAAAATATGTCTTACATTTAGATTTTTAAATTCTTAAAGTGCCCCCTTGGATTATTATCGGTCTGCATCTCAACAAATTCCTCCACATGTGACCTTTTGGAGTCAGAATGGGAGAAAAAGTGTCATATACTATGTTGTGGTAAATCAGATTATGTACAACTATTATATGACAATGCAAATTGATGAAGAACAGGAAATAATAGACTTGTTAGACTACAATCTTCTAACAGTAAAGTTGAGAACAGCAAGATAAAGTAAGAATACTGTGAACAAAGAATGGGAGACAAAAGCTAGAAGGAAATGTGAAGAACAAAGATATGAACAAAACAAAACTGAATGCAGTTATCAAAGAAGCAGCAGATGCAGTTGTAGCGGTCTATACCCATATAAATGTAAATATTAATTCCTTATTGTATATATATATATATATATATATATATATATATATATATATATATATATATATATATATATATATATATATTATCTGCCATTAACACCCCTAGCTTTAACTTAGCCAAGTTTCTAGTCCCCATAATTGAACCTCTCACTCGCAACGAATTCACTTTGAAAGATTCATTCGAATTTGTCAGCTACATTTCTCAATTAGATTTGAACCACTCGTTTATGACTTCAATCGATGTAGAGTCTCTATTTACTAATGTACCTGTCATGGAAACTTGCAAAATCATAACCGATACCCTTTTTCAATCAAATGATAGCATTTTAGGTCTAACCAAGTCTCTTTTTTCAACCTTATTAAAATTGTCCGTAGAAAATACAGTGTTCTTTTTTAATGAGATTTTGTACATTCAACACGATGGAATAGCCATGGGCTCTCCATTGGGTCCCAGCTTCGCTAATGCTTTTTTATCCTACCACGAAAAAAACTGGTTAAGGGACTGTCCGGTTGAATATAAACCGTTAGTGTTTAAAAGATTTATCGATGACTGCTTCCTTATTTTTAAACACAAAGACCATGCCCCATTATTTTTTAATTATTTAAATCAAGAACACCCTAATATTAAATTTTCCATGGAGACAGAATTAAACAATAAAATATCTTTTCTGGATGTCATTGTTTCAAAAGTTAGTTCTAAATTTAACACATCAGTTTACAGGAAACCCACTACCACCAAACTTGGCACCACTGCTTTAGTTGTACTCCTACTAATTTCAAACATTCTTCCATCATAAACAGTATACACAGAGCTTACAAAATCAGCTCAAATTGGTTTCACTTTCATTCTGAAATTGAATATCTCAGGAGCTTTTTTCATTTTAATTTTTTCCAAGACCATCTTTTTGACAAACTAACTTCCAATTTCTTATTTAAAATGTTCTCTCGCAAAACCCCTCTAATAACTGTCCCCAAACAAAAACTATTCTTAAAACTGCCTTATCTTCCACTTGACACAAAATTCAACAAAGCTTTACTCTCGACTCTTAATAAATACTTTCCCCAATGCAAGTTTCTCCTAATTAATTCTAATCCTCTTGCTGTCTATACTTTCCTTCGGCACAAAGAATCACTTCCATTATGCCTGCGTTCCTCCATCATTTATGAATTCACTTGTGCGACCTGCCAAAGTCGCTAAGTAGGGCAAACAAGTCTACAATTGAGATGTAGGATCGCTAAGCATATCGGAGTATCATACAGAACCAACATTCCCATCTCCAAACCCGAACACTCCTCTATACGAGAACATTCACTACAACTTAACCACCCGCTTGACCCTGATTCCTTTAGTATACTCTCTTCTGCCTCCTCTTCTCTAAGTTTAAAAATTCTTGAATCTCTTTCCATCAAACAAATTAACCCGGAACTCAATGATTATTCATCATCCCTTAAATTATTCACTATATAGACAAATGTACAACCAACCACATCTCCCTTAATAGTTTTCCTTTTGCCTAATTTTGTCCGTACTATCAGTTGTTACTCCCAGCTTCACCGTAATAAGGTCAGTACTCGTGCAGAGAAATTTTTATTTCTATTTTAGTTTGTCCCATTAATATCTAAACGATCTGGTTTATTATTGACTTTTCCTTATTTTTTTGTTTTAGTCGTCCTTTTGACCCCTCCATTATTGATTATTTACTATTTAAACTTTCGTGCCTTAGTCTAGTCTTATTATCTGATGTTCAATCACTTAAAATTTAACTTAATTGAACTACTTGCTTCGCTCCATTTATTAATATCCGCTTCGATTACATACCCCCTGATCTAACTTATTTTCGATTGTTCGCCCTGCCCATATAATTCTCTTGCTGTGTTTTATATTGAATTTTTTGTATTCCGCTTGATTCATGTTTACTATTCATATTTGTTGCTCATGGGATTATTCAATCTTTTTTTCTGTCTTATTAATCGATTTCTTCATGCCTTGCTTTCGACTTTATTGCTATAGTTTATATTTTTTTGTATTTCGATAGTCATTTAAGTTATGTTTATTATGCATATTTAAAAACTCGTGGGATTATTATTTAATTTAGCTATTTTTTTTAAGATATTACATCAATTTCTTATTAATAGATTTTCACTAATTTGATTTCTGTGTTTAGTTATTCTTATAAAAATAATTTTTGGTATTTAGAATTCGCTGATGATGGTCATCGTCAATGACCGAAACGTCTGGAAAATTAAATGTTCAAAACCATCGCATATGTCTTCATTTCCTGCTATATATATATATATATATATATATATATATATATATATATATATATATATATATATATATATATATATATATATATATATATATATATATATATATATATATATATATAATATTTCAAGAAGGGTTGGTAGCCCTGACCTAAATCGGGAGATTGCTACACACGCTCTCTCAAGCGTCTTATAATTAAGCCATGAGTTTCATTCACTTTGCTGCCCTCGCATCGGTGAAACAGACACATTCAACTCCTTTATAATCCATTTAGCAACTTTATCCAATCAAATTACTTCTAATACAATGCATTTAACTATAATCTAATTTATAATACAATTTATAATCTAATTTATCATCCAATTATTTATCAATCTATTTAACAATTATCCAATCTATTTAACAATTACTATTTACAAAGTACTTATAATACAATCTATTTAATAATTATCCAATTACTAATTATCGATCATCATTTGTTATACTTTAATTACCAAACCAAATTTACCAATTTTAAATCTATTCCCGTTAACTCACCCAAATTTAATTCACACGTAAAATTCAATCCAATCATTCACTATTACTGTATAAATTCACCTTTAAATTATATAACTTTTTATTCAATAATATATATATTCCTTAACTCTTTGTTTTTAATTTACATATTTCCCCAACGTCGCCCAGATTTAGGCTTAAGGAATTCGTCTGCAAAATTTAGACTCGTGATCATTTAACAATTCATTCCCTTGAATAACGAAATATAGGTTTTTATGTTTATTGTGATTTGAGAGCTATCTAGGATATTGCTGCAATATTCATTTAAAACCTATACAGTATTTGAAAGAAAGTATAGGAGAAAGAAGAAAATGAACCAAGAGATAATGGAACCCCCATTGATAACAAATGAAATTAGGGAGAATATAAAGAAAAGAAAAGTATACAATACGCAAAAGAGAAATAAAACAGATAGAACAGAAAAAGAGAGGCTAAATAAGTTGTATTTGGAATAGAACAGAAAAACACGGAATATAATAAAGGGAGAGATGCAGAAATATGAACAAAAGATAACACATGAAATAAAACAGGAAAAAGGGCTCAAACAAATTAAAGGGTGCTAAACAGGAGGGAGATAAAGAACTTGAATTTTTTAATGAGGAAGGCCAAAAGCTAACCAAAAAGAAAATGAAGAAAATTAGAACATTCATAGATATGACAAGTGCAAGTTCGGTTGTTGTTTTTAACATAACATAATATAATTTTACGGATGACAAGTGACACAAGGGTTTATCAAAGGTCATCCGAATCTGTCAAAACCCACCCACAAAATGCATACTTAAGATTGTGTCAGATCATGCATCTACGATATATAATTAGAACCATACATGAATGTGTCAAAAACAAAAAGCATCATTATCAAGACTCGTCAAAATCTAAATCAATCGTAATATACAATAATAAAAAACTGCACCCACAGGAATGAGTCCAGAATACCCCTCAAAGTTAACCCTCCCTCCCCATATAATCATCTAATTTGCGTTTGAAAACATTCAAGTTTGGACTGTCTACTGTCTCAGATGGCAAACTATTTCAGTAATCTACTACTCTATTGGTGAAAGAGGAAAGTTGAACTGTTTCTTGGCCCCCTACTTTATGAGTTTGTTTAGTTCATTTTTCCTTTGTGGCTCTGTTCTTCATTTGTAATTAGCCAACATTTTTGCTTTCCTTAAGTCTTATTTCTGTCCTACTGGTTTTAAGATGCAGCAGCGACTGGTGAGGGGTTGAAGACCCTCATTAAAGTAAAGATCCAATGGTACATACGAATGAACCCTCCAAACTAACCAATTAACCCAAAAGAAAACAAACCGACCAACTTTTTATTAAGCTAGCCGGACACTTTTTTTTTTCTTCTTTATCTATTGGTTAAATTCACTCGTTTCACTTTATTCATTCAATAGCAATCTTTATATGCAATAATGGCCGCATTAACATGCAAGAAATCTTTTAGTGCAGTAAATGCATTGACTCGTAGGACAATTCATATGACTGCTCTCGCCAATAAATGTAAGTATTTCAAAATTTGCACGGGATACCGAAGCCTGAAACTATAATATGATACTTTGGTAAACATTACGATCGGCGGCGCGAACGATGGGACTCAAACTATTTCATATGTGTTCCAATATGTTTCACCTTTTTGGATTAAAGGTATACTGGAGTAAATTCAAGGGGACTGCTTGTGGGGGGTTTAGCACTGCGGGGGGACCCCCCTACTATGATCCTGAGTTTCAATCGGTAAATATGTAGATTATCGGCGCGAACGATGGGACGTACTATTTCGTCCGTGTTCCAAAATGTTTTACGTTTTTGGAGTACATTTAAGTTGACGGCTCGTATGGTGGTAAACACAATAGGGAGACTACACTACGATGATCCTGAGTTTCATTAAATTGGGGGGGGGGTGAGCCGGGGATGAATGAGGTGCTTGTGATGGGTGACTCATTCAGATTATATATTTAGATAGGGAGTTAAGTGCAAGCAAATGGGAGTGAGAGTTATGATAGTCTGGTGTCTGGGTGTGAGAGGGATGCATTTATAATTATGCATGTGGGAGTAAATGATGTAAAGAAGGTGGGTTCATGTGAGTTATGAGAGGATGAGTGAAAGTAGAGTGAAAGGCGTTGTTTCAGGTATGCTTCCAAAATTGAATGTCAGGATGGAATGGTTCTCATGCAATTACATAACATAACATAACATAACATAATTTAACGGATGACAAAAGCCACAAGGGCCTATCAAAGGTCATCCGTATCCATCAAATCCCACCCATATAATGCATCCATAGGATTTTGTCAGATCATGCAGCTACAATATACAATTTAACAATCCATAGGAATGTCCAACCATGCATCTACAATATATAATTTAAAGCCTCCATAGGAGTCTGTCAAAAACAAAATCAAAATCCCCCAAAATATACAATAAAAAGAAACTGCATCCACAGGAATGAGTCAAGAAACATATCCACATACCAAAAAGTAAGAAATTAACCCTCCATCCCCATATAATCATCCAATCTGCGCTTGAAAACATTCAAGTTTGGGCTGTCTACAGTCTCAGGTGGCAAACTATTCCAATAATCTACCACTCTGTTAGTGAAAAAATATTTTCTAACATCCAGTCTGCACCTCTGTTTTTTAATCTTTAAGTGGTGGCCTCTAGTTCTATTACTACCTTCTAACTCAAATAACTTGCTGAAATCTAATTTATCCATCCCAGAAAAGATTTTAAAAAGCTCAATCATATCTCCCCTCACACACCTTCTTTCAAATGAAAACATATTTAATACCCTCAGTCTATCTTCATATTGAAGGTGTATTGAATTAGTATGTCAAAGGCCTGTGTGAGGAGTTGGGATTAGTGTTTGTAGTTTTTTGGAATGGGTTTTATGAGAATAAGGCATTGTATGCATTGGATAGACTCCATCCAAGCTGGGCTGGGGTTGATGTATTGTGGCAGGAGTTGGATAGTGTCGTTGTGTCTTTGCAGGCTGGAAACTAGTTACTGATAGTGGTCAAGGAAATATAAGAGTACAGGGTGAGGCAGGGAAAGGAAATTAAAGGGCTTATAATTCAGTTAAATACTAGTAAGGCATCTGGCCCTGACAACATTCATTCTAGGATACTCAAAGAAGGTGTAGAAAGTATTGCAGTAGCTCTCGAGAAGATATTTATTAGATCACTAGAGTCTGGAGAAATACCAAATGATTGGAAATTGGCAAATGTAGTGCCAATTTTTAAAAAGGGAAGCAAAGAGGACCCAAATAACTTTAGACCAGTAAGCTTAACTTCTATAGTCTGTAAAATTCTTGAGAAGATGGTTAAGAAGGGAATTTCTGATCATCTAGAGAGTAGCAGGTTAATTAATGATGCTCAGCATGGTTTTAGAAAAGATAGATCGTGTTTAACTAATTTACTGGATTTTATGGATTATGTAACTAAAGAATTAGATAGGGGTGAGAAAGTTGATGTGATCTACTTAGATTTCAGCAAAGCTTTTGATAAGGTTCCACATAGAAGACTAGTTCATAAATTAAAGCTGCATGGGATATGTGGGAACGTTTTAAATTGGATAACTGAATGGCTGAAAAATAGGAAACAGAGAGTTGTACTGAATGGAGTGAGGTCAGAGTGGAGGAATGTTATTAGTGGCGTACCTCAGGGATCAGTTTTAGGCCCTTTATTATTTATAATCTATGTAAATGATCTTGGGCAAGGTGTAAATAGCAAAGTGTCAATTTTTGCTGATGACACTAAATTGGCAGCTGTAGTCAAAGAGGTTGAGGGTAGCTTTAAAGTGCAGGGTGACTTAGATAAGCTGTTAGCTTGGGCTCAGAAGTGGCAGATGACTTTTAACCTTAATAAATGCAAAGTTATTAACATGGGGAGAGATAATAGGGAATTTAGCTATGAGATGGATGGATATTGGCTTAATTCAGTTGAAGATGAGAAAGACTTAGGAGTGGTAGTAGATAGGTCACTGAAATTTTCAAAGCAGTGTATTGAGGCAAAAAATAGAGCAAATAGGGTGCTAGGTTACATTAAAAGAAATGTTAGCTACAAGAGTAAGGAGGTCATCCTTAAACTATACAACTCTTATGTCAGGCCACATTTAGAGTACTGTATACAGGCATGGTCACCATATTTTAGACATGATATAAACTTATTAGAGTCAGTACAAAGGAGGGCAACAAAAATAATACCATCCCTGAAGCACCTTCAATATGAAGATAGACTGAGGGTATTAAATATGTTTTCATTTGAAAGAAGGTGTGTGAGGGGAGATATGATTGAGCTTTTTAAAATCTTTTCTGGGATGGATAAATTAGATTTCAGCAAGTTATTTGAGTTAGAAGGTAGTAATAGAACTAGAGGCCACCACTTAAAGATTAAAAAACAGAGGTGCAGACTGGATGTTAGAAAATATTTTTTCACTAACAGAGTGGTGGATTATTGGAATAGTTTGCCACCTGAGACTGTAGACAGCCTAAACTTGAATGTTTTCAAGCGCAGATTGGATGATTATATGGGGATGGAGGGTTAATTTCTTACTTTTTGGTATGTGGATATGTTTCTTGACTCATTCCTGTGGATGCAGTTTCTTTTTATTGTATATTTTGGAGGATTTTGATTTTGTTTTTGACAGACTCCTATGGAGGCTTTAAATTATATATTGTAGATGCATGGTTGGACATTCCTATGGATTGTTAAATTGTATATTGTAGCTGCATGATCTGACAAAATCCTATGGATGCATTATATGGGTGGGACTTGATGGATACGGATGACCTTTGATAGGCCCTTGTGGCTTTTGTCATCCGTTAAATTATGTTAAGGTATACATTATAAAAGAGGTGCTTCAGGGATAAGAGGGCTGAGTTGTCTTTATACAAATGCTCGTAGTCTTCAAAATAAGAAAGATGAGTTTAGTTATATTATTGATGAAAATATAGGTATATATAATGTGTAATAGAATCATGGGTTAATGAAAATAAAATTAATGATAGCGTGAGTGAATTTGAAATACAGGGTTATGATATGTACATCAGTCAAAGCAGACATAGGACTGGTGGTGGGTTGATTATTTATATCGGAAATAGAATTTCTTCAAATCGAAATAATTCTATAAAACAAGGAGAAGTTGAGTCACTGTGGATAGATATTAGGGTCTAAAAATAGGATAATACATTTGGGAGCCTTTTATGGACCACCCGGACCTACTGATTGAATTGATGAGTTAATCATTAGGGAAATAAGTAAAGGATATGAAGTAGATAGTTATTCTTGGTGACTTTAATTTAAATTATATAGACTGGGAAAATATGTTAGGAAGAGATAGAGCAAGTTGTAAGTTTATAGAATGCTTTGAGGATAATTTTTTGACTAAATTTGTTAATAAGGCAACAAAGGGCACCAATATATTAAATCTGGTTCTTTCAAATGATGATTACTTGGTTCAGGAATTGATTGTCAGGGAAGCATTGGGAAATAGGGATCATTAGATGGTTTGTTTTAACTTGGGAATAGTGTACAGTAGAACATCAACAAACTCCACAAAAACTCCAAATTTTTATAGGGGTGAATACGATAAATTACACAACTTGCAAAATCAGATTAGGTGGGATATAGAATTCAGGGGAAAAAGGGACACTTTTAAGACTGAGCAATTAATTACAGGTCAGATGATTAACATTCCATATAAGGAGATTAGGACTAAAAATAATGACCCAAAATGGATGACAGATAAAATTAAGCATTATATTGGCATTAAAAAGGGCATTTATAGGAAAATAAAAAATGGAGAGGATCACTTAAGGCAGAGATATAATGAACGTGCTACCTTCGAACAGGTAGCACGTGTTTTATAGAGCTCTCAGTCTGTTGATCTATTTTTCAGATTTTTCTATAGTTTGTTTGTTTTTTTTGTTTTTTTTCTCACCACAATCAGCGAAAGCTAAGTTGCTCTTCTTTTTTTATTTCTTATTGCTACTTAAATTCTTTCTTTGTTTGAATAAGTGATGGAGTTTGGGGATGAAAGTGAGCATGAGTGTCGGAATGTATGCATTGGTTGTGGTGTATTAGGTGAGGGGTATACATGTGTTGTATGTGGGCTGCGTGAATGCATTGTAGATTTAGAGGGGATGAGAAGGCAGGATTTAGACAGGATATGTAGGCTGGAGGGGTTAGTTGCTGAGCTCAGGAGGGAACTTAGTGTTAGGCCTAGAGCTGGGAATAGGTTAGGTGGTGAGGTAGGCCAGTTAGATGTTTCAGGTGAAGGTAGAGGGCCAGTGGAGGAGGTAGGATGTGATAGTTCTAGTGATAGTGAAGTTAGCCCCCTTAGATTAGTTAGAAATAGGCCTAGTGAGGATGGGGGACAGTGGAGAGTGGTTAGGAAACATGAAGCTAGGGAGGCTTCTCCTGTTCTTTGTGAGAATAGGGTTGCCTCTGTTGAGGTGGTTAGCCAGGGGGAGAATAGGTGTGTGAGTCAGAGGGACACAGATCCTATTAGCTTGACTAATAGATTCAGTGCCCTAAGAGAGGAAGTAACTGGAAGTGATATGACTGATGGGGGTGGGGGTGGAGTTCGAGTGACTGGTAGTTTGAATGAGAATAGGAGTTGGGATGGAGTTAGGTCCGTGGGGGTTAGGAATAGGAGTCTGACTGAAGTGCTTGTGATGGGTGATTCGCGAGTTAGATATTTAGATAGGAAGTTGAATGCAAGTAGATTGAATGGTTTGAGGGTGTGTTTGCCGGGTGCTGGAGTGAGAGATCTGTCTGATAGGTATGAGGAACTGGTGTCTGGCTGTGCAAGGGATGCGGTTGTGATTACACATGTAGGAGTGAATGATGTGAAGAAAGTGGGTGCATGTGAGTTACGTGAGAGGTACAAGAGGTTGATTGAAAAGGTGAAAGAAAGTAGAATGAAAGGTGTTGTGACAGGTGTGCTTCCAAGAATGGATGTTGGGGTAGAATGGATGTCTCGTGCAATTGGGCTGAATGATTATGTGAGGAGGATGTGTGAGATGGAAGGTGTCATGTTTGTGGATGTGTGGGATAGGTTTGTTGGAATGAAAGAAATGTATGCGATGGATGGACTGCATTTGAGTAGGAGGGGGGTAGATGTGTTGTGGGAGGAGTATGATCGTGTTATTAGGTCTTTGCGGGCGGGAAACTAGATACTAATAGTGGTCAGGGAATTATGAGAGGACATTATAGTACTGAAAGTAGAATGGACTTGGCAGATAACAGAAATAGGTTCCAAGGCGATAGAGGTGAGGTCATTCAAGTTTCAAGAGGTGCTTCAGGGATAGGGGGGTTAAATTGTTTCTATACAAATGCTCGTAGTCTTAGAAACAAGAAGGATGAGCTATTTAGTTATATTAGCAATGAGGATATAGATATATTATGCGTTACTGAATCATGGGTTAATGAAATAGAATTTAGTGACACTATAAGTGAATTTGATTTTCAGGGCTATAATATGTACATTAGTCAAAGGACAGGTAGGATTGGTGGAGGAATAATTATCTATATAAAAAACAACATTGTTTCAAGTTTAAATACTTCAATAAAGCAGGATGGAGTTGAGTCACTTTGGATAGATATTAGGTTCAGTAAAAATAGAATGGTGCATTTGGGAGCTTTTTACAGGCCACCTGGGCAGACTGATGATATAGATGAACTAATGATAAAGGAAATAAGTAAGGGATGTGAAACAGATGCAGTTATTATTGGGGACTTCAACTTAAACTCTGTGGACTGGGAAAATATGATAGGTAGGGATAGAACAAGTGGCAGGTTCATAGAATGCTTTGAGGATAATTTTTTGAATCAATTTGTTAACGATTCAACGAGGGGGGACAATATATTAGATTTAGTACTTTCTAACAGTGATCATTTAGTTCAAGAATTGACTGTTGGGGAAGCATTGGGAAATAGTGACCATCAGATAGTTCGTTTTAACTTGGGAATTGAGAAGGGTAAAATAACTGAGAATGCTGAAAAAGTTCCAAATTTTCATAAGGGAGATTATGTAAAACTTCGAACTTGCTAAATTTGGTAGACTGGGATATAGAATTCAGAGGTAAAAATGCTTATGGGATGTGGGATACTTTCAAGCATATAATAAATGTAGTCCAAGAACAATGTATCCCAATGAAGGCCATTAGGAACAAAAGTAGGAAACCATTATGGTGGAATCAGGAGATAGCTAGAAAAATTTCAGAGAAGAAAAGGGCATATAAAAAATTACAGGTAGAAAATAATATTCAAAATTTAAGTGATTATAGAATGGCTAGGAATGAGTTAAATAAGATTATAAAGAAGAACAAAAGGGTGTCAGAAATTAAATTAGCTCAGGATAGCAACAAAGATCCTAGAAAGTTCTTTAGTTACTATAAAATTAATAACAAGTGTGGCAGAGTTAAAATAGGACCTATCAAATATGAAGGGTTTGTGAGAGAAACTGATGAGGAAATAGTTGAGGTACTAAATTGTCATTTTGCATCAGTATTTACAAAAGAGAAACTAAATAGTCCTATGTATAGTACTCATAGGTCAGGAAAAGAGGTGTTTACTAACATTTGTGTGGATCGGAGGATGATAAAAGGACTAATAGGTGATTTAGATACTACCAAGGCCTCCGGCCCTGATAATATTCATTCTAGGATACTTAAAGAAGGGGTAGAAAGTATCTCAATAGCTCTGGACAAGTTATATACTAGGTCATTGGAATATGGAGAAATACCCGATGATTGGAAGAGAGCGAATGTAGTCCCCATTTTCAAGAAGGGTAGTAAAGAGGATCCAAATAACTTTAGACCGGTTAGCCTAACTCCTGTAGTCTGTAAAATTCTTGAGAAAATAGTTAAAAAAGGGATTTGCCAACATCTAGAGAGGGAGGGGTTAATCAGCGATGCTCAGCATGGGTTTAGATCAGGTAGATCATGTTTGACTAACTTACTAGACTTTCTGGAGTTTGTAACAGATCAAGTAGATAAGGGAGAGAATGTAGATATAATTTACTTAGATTTTAGTAAAGCATTTGATAAGGTACCACACAGGAGACTAGTTCATAAATTAAAAATGATTGGGATATGTGGGGGTGTTTCAAATTGGATAGCTGAGTGGCTGAAAGACAGGAAGCAAAGGGTAGTGCTAAATGGTGTAAAGTCAGAGTGGAGGGATGTTATCAGTGGGGTTCCTCAGGGATCAGTTCTCGGTCCATTATTATTTGTCATCTATATAAACGATCTTGGGGAGGCAGTTAATAATAAAGTGTCAATTTTTGCGGATGATACCAAATTAGCAGCTGTAGTTAAAGATATTGATGATAATTTTAAAGTGCAGGGGGACTTAAATAAATTGTTATCCTGGGCACATAAGTGGCAAATGACTTTCAACCTTGATAAGTGCAAAGTTATTAACATGGGAAAAGATAATAGAGAATTTAACTATGAAATGGATGGGCATTGGCTGAGCTCAGTAGAGGATGAGAAAGATCTAGGAGTAGTAATAGATAAGTCATTAAGGTTTTCTAAGCAGTGTATTGAAGCAAGAAATAGGGCAAATAGAGTGCTGGGTTTTATTAAGAGAAATGTCAGTTACAAAAGTAAGGAGGTTATTCTTAAACTCTATAACTCTTATGTTAGGCCACATCTAGAGTACTGTATACAGGCATGGTCCCCACATTTTAGACACGATATTAACCTTCTTGAGTCAGTGCAACGGAGGGCAACAAAGATTATTCCTTCCCTGAGGCACCTTAAATATGAAGATAGACTGAGGGTATTAAATATGTTCTCGTTCGAAAGGAGGTGTGTGAGAGGGGATATGATTGAGCTGTTTAAAATTTTTTCCGGGATAGATAAATTGGATGTTAGCAAGTTTTTTGAGTTAGATGATGGAAATCGGACTAGAGGTCACCACTTGAAAATTAAAAAGCAAGGGTGTAGGTTGGATTTAAGAAAATATTTTTTCACCAATAGAGTGGTAGACTTCTGGAACAAATTGCCGCAGAGGGTAGTAGGTAGTCCAAATCTAAATGTATTTAAGAGTAGGTTGGATGAGTTTATGGGAAGGGAAGGTTGTGATGGTTCCTAAGTTTTGTATATATTAATATTGTTTGTATATATCTATAGCTGCATGATTTAGTTCTTGACAAGCCTTGATTGGTGATACCCTTGTTTCTGGATGCAATCCTCTGGATGTAGTTTTCCTGGGAGTTTGGGTGCCTTGAAAAAGAGGCCGCTTGACTCGGATGACCTATGATGAGCCCTTGTGGCTTTTGTCATCCGTTATATTATATTGTGGGGGACTTTGATTTTGTCTTCCCCTGGTGATGGTGCTTTTTGTGGGTGGGTTTTGACGGAGGCGGATGACCTTTGATAGGCCCTTGTGGCTTTTGTCATCCGTGTAATTATGTTATGTTATGTTATGTTAACTAGCAAGAGATGTTAAAAAGTTAGAGTAGCAAGGAGAAATTATGAAATTAAAGTGGCAAATAGGGCGAAGGAAGATCCTAAAAGTTTTTATCAATTATATAAAACTAAGGTTAGAGATAAAATAGGCCCACTTATAGATTCCAATGGAGAATTAGTGAGTGATAGGGACTCAATGGCTGGAATGCTAAATGACTTTTTTCTCTCAGTATTTACACAGGAGGATACTCTAAATATACCTGAGGTGTCAATGATCTTTCGGGGTAATGATGAAGAGAAATTAAAGGATATCTTGATCACAAAGGAGATAGTGACAAAGGAAATTGATAAAATTAAAAGTAGTAAAGCACCCGGTCCTGATGAGCTCTTTCCTAGAATTTTGAAAGAATGTAAGGATGTGTTAAGTGAGCCCCTAGCATGCATCTTTAGAAAATCATTGGAGAGTGGCATTGTGACAGTGGCATGGAAGAAAGCCAATGTGATACCTATATTTAAGAAAGGGGATAAAACAAATATGTCTAATTACAGACCAGTAAGTTTGACATCAGTGGTAGGGAAAATGATGGAATCTATTATAGCAAGGAATATTAGAGATCACTTGGATAAGCATAAGTTGATAAAAGAATCACAGCATGGCTTTAGTAAGGGTAAATCTTGTCTGACTAATTTGCTGTCTTTTTATAGTAAGGTGTATGAAGCAGCAGATAATGATGAAAACTGATATTTTATACTTGGACTTTAGTAAGGCTTTTGATCGAGTGCCACACTTACGGCTTCTGAGCAAAGTTAAAGCACACAGGATCGATGGCAGTATATTTAGGTAGATTCAGTCATGGCTTGGTGACAGACAGCAAAGAGTTAGTATAGATGGAGTTAAATCTGAGTGGGGGTGTGTTAGCAGTGGAGTTCCGCAAGGATCTGTTTTGGGTCCCTTGCTATTCTTAATTTATATTAATGATCTTGACATAGGTTTAAGTAGTGACCTGAGTAAATTTGCTGATGATACTAAGCTAGGTAGGGCCATTAGGGCTGATTCTGATGCTGTTGTAATGCAGGAGGAATTGACCATTCTGTCCAATTGGGCCGAGAAATGGCAAATGAAGTTTAACATAGACAAATGTAGTGTACTTAGTATAGGTAGAAATAATCCATTGAATAGTTATAAATTAAATGGAAGAATTTTAGGGAGGACCAATTGTGAGAGGGACTTGGGTATTTTGGTAAGTTCAGGCCTTCGTCCTAGAAAGCAATGCCTAAATGCTAAGAATAAAGCTAATAGGATATTGGGATTCATTAGGAGGAGTGTAAGCAATAAGAGTGCTGAAGTCATTCTAAAACTGTATCTGGCGCTAGTTAGGCCTCATCTAGACTATGCAGTACAATTTTGGTCACCATATTATAGGAAGGATATTGATTTGCTTGAGTCTGTGCAGAGAAGGATGACAAAGATGATTGGTGGGCTAAGGAACTTACCTTATGGTGAAAGGCTCAGAAAACTAAATCTACATACATTGGAAAGGAGAAGAGTCAGAGGGGAATTGATTGAAGTCTTCAAATGGGTAAAAGGATATAATAAAGGGGATCTGGGTAAGGTTCTTATACTTAGTGAACATGACAGGACCCGTAGCAATGGGTTTAAGCTTGATAAGTATAGGTTTAGGAAGGAGATTGGGCGGAATTGGTTTACAAATCGTGTGGTAGATGAATGGAATAGGCTCACTAGACATGTGATAGAAGCCTCCTCTCTGAGTAGTTTTAAGAATAGATTAGATAAATATATGGATGAAGCTGCTAGATGGGACTGACTTTTTTTTTATGTACATATGTATATATTTTTCTAAGGAGTGGGGAGATTATATTTTGCGGTTGCATGAATGGACATAATCCTCTGGATGCATTTTATGTATATTCTTTTCTTATGTTCTTATAGTTCAAGAGCAGTGTATTCCAATGAAGGATTTTAGGACAAAATGTAGGAACCCATTGTGGTGGAATCAAGAGATAGCTCTGGAAATTTCTGAGAAGAAAAGGGCCTACCAATGATTACAGAGGGAAAGTACTTTTGACAATCTAATTCATTATAGGTTGACCAGAAATGAGCTAAATAAGATTATTAAGAAGAGCAAAAGGGGCAGCAGAAATTAATTTAGTTCAAAATAATAATAAAGATCCAAGAAAATTCTTTAGCTATTATAGAATTAATAACAAATCTAACAGTGATAAAATAGGGCCTATTGCATATGAAGGGGGTTTAAAAGAATCTGATGAGGAAATAGTAGAGGTTCTTACTGATAATTTTTCTTGAGTATTTACAGAAGAGAATCCAGATAGATTAATTGATGATAATTCTAGTTCAAGAGAAGTAGTGTTGAATACCATTAGTATGAGCAGGGAGCTAATTAAAGGGCTTATATTTGAGTTAAATACTAATAAGTCATCTGGCCCAGACAACATTCATTCTAGGTTACTCAATGAAGGTGTAAATAATTTTGGTAATTTGGTAAATTGAGGGCCAGAGAGTGCGTGGGTCAGCACTATGGGCCCTGGAGAAGGTCAATGCCGTTTATATTTCTCTGTACTTTGGCTTAGGAAAGATTTAGCGGACTTTGCTTGCTGGGCTGACTTAGCAATCTAACAGGAGATAAGCCATGTTAGTACAGGAGGGAGGGGATGATCTATGATTTATATTCTATGTAACTGTCCAGTTTTAGTCAGAAAGAACTGGAGATAATTGGAAATTGCTTGGCGGATAGGGATGGGGTAACCGATTCCGTTGAGGATGACTGGGATTGTGAGTTGCATTACTCCAATTTCTCTGAGTTTTTCACGGAGTAGTACTCGATGGGAGTGATGGTGCAGGCATTCTAGTAGGAAGTGCTGGATGGTTTCTGGTTGATTGGGGCACCAGGGGCAGTCTGGAGAGGGAGAGAGACCCAGGCGGAAGAGATGAGCAGACAGACCAGAATGTCCAATTCTCAATCGGACGAGGGCAGAGTCAAGACGACGATTGATTGACCTTGACCAAAGTATAGGGCCAGAGTCCTCATAAAGGATGGATCTGAAGGATCCATGGAGCTGTTGGCGGAGGTCTTCTTCCCATGTAGCTCTGGTGTGTGCCTTCCAGAGGGAGGTTCGTGTGGCTGGAGAGATGGGAAGTGTTCCCAAAATGGGAGTGGAGTGAGCTTGGTTTGCTGCTCTGTCCGCTTTTTCATTGCCGATGATACCAGAGTGGGCTGGGATCCATTGCAGCTTCACATGCCATAGAGGGTGGATGAGGAAGTCAAGTAGCAATGCCTGAATTTCATAGCAGAGTTGTGGGTGGGTGAGGGGTGCGGAGGAGAGGAGAAGCTGAAGCGAGGACATTGAGTCGGTGTAGATGATTATTTTCCTGGAGGGGACTAGTGTCCGGGCTATTTTAAGAGCATGGAACAAGGCATACAGTTCAGCCACCACGATATTGTGCAGGGGATCTAAATGCCATGTGAATTCAAATGGGCATTCTAGGCAGATGACTGCTGCTGTAGTTGAGGGGGGATCCGTATGGTGGGAGCCGTCTGTGAATATGGCTAAGTAGTCTTTGTAAGTGGCATTTTCTAGGCTGCAGAAGATTGCTCTCAATTTGTGGGGTGGGTCATATTTTGTCCATTGACATGGGAGAGAGGGTGATATCACTGCGGATAGTGATATCCAAGGTGGAATGGGAGGCGTTGCTGGAAGTGGAGCCTGCCGTGGGAGAGGAAAAGCAAATTGAGCAAAAGTCTGGGCTGCACGGACTGCTACTGGGCGATGTGAAGAAGTTGGCCAGGGTTGAAGATATGCGTGGGAGGCTATGATTGTTGCAAGAGGGTGGTCTTCTGGTAGGTATGTAGTCCGATAGAGCCATTTTCCAAGGAGGTTCTTTCTTCTGTATTCTAAGGGAAGGATGCCACTTTCTGCATGAAGTGCTGAAATGGGGGATGATCTGAAGGCTCCTAGGGCAATTCTCATTGCACTGTGCTGAATAGGGTTTAGTTTTGCCAGCTGGGTCTTATTTGCCGCAGAGTAGACAATCGAACCATAGTCTAGTTTGCTTTGGATGTAGGCTGTGTAGAATAGAAGGAGTGTTTCCCGGGAGGCACCCCATTTCACACCAGCAATGCGGCGCATCAAGGCGAGACAGTTGAAACATTTCTCTCGCAGTTGGTTGATTTGGGTGTTCCAACTTAGAGTTGGGCTATCTAACCATAGTCCAAGAAACTTATGGGCGGACACCCGTTCAATAGGTGTGCCAGAAATGAGCAAGGGGGGTGGTGGTCCTAGATGGCGACGAGTGAACCAGAGAGATTTGGACTTGGTCTTGTTTAGGTGCAGGTTCCAGCTTTGAGCCCATGCTGTGAGGTCGTTTACCGCGTTTTGGAGTCTGTCATGGACCAGTTGGGGAGTTTGGGCGGTGCAGAAGATGGATATGTCATCTGCATATAATAGAGATGTTGTATGCACACTGTCCGGTATGTCTGCTATGTATATTGTGAATAGAAGGGGGCTCAGAGGGGATCCTTGTGGGACTCCTTGGTTGATCTTGCGGGGAGAAGCTTGGGTTGACCCTATCAGCACTGTGTAGAGACGGTTAGAGAGGAAGTCTTTGATCCATGAGAGGGGGGGGCCGTGCATTCCCAGGTTCAATAGTTTGTGCAGCAAGGCCTCATGGTTAACTGTGTCAAAAGCATTTGACAGATCAAAGGAGACGGCCTCTGCCACTAGATGTTCCTTGAAGGTGGATTGCACCAGGTGGTCTAGATGTATGAGTGCGTCCGTCGTGCTGCGGCCTGGTCGGAAGCCATATTGATTAGGGTGGTGATGGTGGTGGGATTCCAGCCACCAGGCTAGACGCTTTTGGACCATTTTTTTCAGGAGTTTGCTGGTGCAGGAAAGGAGGCTAATTGGTCTGTATGATGCCAGGTCACTAGGGTCTTTTCCTTTTTGGGGGATGGGGAGGATGAGGGCAAGTTTCCATGGGGAGGGGAATTGGCCTTGGGTCCAGCTGTCGTTGAATAGCTCCAGTAAGAAGCTTAGGTGAACTTCAGACAAGTGACTTAGGAAGTCAGAGAGGATCATGTCGGAGCCAGGGGCCTTGCCTTTTTTCATGGAAGAAAGTGCCCCATGCAATTCTTTGAGTTGGAAAGGGGATGCAAGTGGGTCATCTGTGGTGTTGGAAATACTCTCTGTGAGAAGCCTGGCTTGAGGTCTGGTTAAGAGAGAGTCTGCTTTGCTGCTGTATAGTCGGCTGTATTCTGTGGCAAAGGCTTCAGCCTTGTCTTTTTCATTTGTTAGTGGGAAGCCACCTGAGCAGAGGGGATAGGAATTGGGCTTTGAAGGTGAGGTCATGTGTCTGAAGAAAGTCCAGACTTTAGTGGAGGGGGTGGAAAAGGAAAGCGAGCTACAGAATTTATGCCAGGAGTTTCTTTTTGCCTGAAGTAAGATCCTTTTGCACTTGGCGTCCTGTCTGTTAAATCCAATTTTGTTAGTTTGGGAGGGCTGACGTCTCCATCTTGCAAATGCTAGTCGTCTGAGGCGGATGGCTGATGCACACTCTTCTGTCCACCAAGGACAGCGGGGGCGGCCATTGAAGCGACTGGTGGTTAGGAGAAAAGTGTGTTCCCCAGCTGCCTTGAGGGATTCTGAAAACCAGTTGGCTTTTTCTTCAACTAAGAGGAGATTTGGGGGGGGAGGTTCGAGTGAGGCTTGGAATTTTGTCCATTTTCCTGGGTTTGTTTTCCAATGAGGGCGGATTGACCTAGGGGGAGGGTTTGTGAGGCCATTTGAGGAGATGATCACTGGTAGATGGTCGCTTCCCATATATTGGCCGGTAGAAACTACTGAGAAGGTGAAGGACCCACTGCCAATACACAGATCCAGGGTTGAAGGCACGGCTTTTGCTGGGTCCACCCTGGTGCAGAGGCCTGGTGGGGTGAGAAGGGAGAGGTGGGTCGAGGAGAGGAGGGCTTGAAAGAGGGCAGAGCCTGGGCGGCTTTTGATGGCTGATGGATCCCAGTGGGGGTGGGGGGCATTGAAATCTCCCATGATGAGGCTTGTAGGGGAGAGTTGGTCAAAATAGTGGTTAAATTCTCGCTCAGTGACCGGGAGGCATGGGTTGTAGCAGATGAGAATGTCACACCAGGTTCCGCCGATGGCTATCTGCACTGCCAGCAGTTCTAGAAGGCCTTGGGGGTATGGTATGAGTGTGTGGAGACGGTGGGTCAATCCATGTTTAATGAGAAGGAGGAGGCCACCACCTGCCCGATTTGACCTGTCTCTGCGGAGTGCAGTGTAACCTTGGAATGAGGGTGAGATTTCAGGCTGGAACCAGGTCTCACATATGCCAACTATATTGGGTGATAGAGAGTTGATGAGTAGAGAGAGGTCTCTCGTCTTGTGACGAAGGGAGCGGGCATTCCAGAAAATTATAGGGCTGTGCATTGAAGCCATTATGAGAGGAATGAAGTGAACAGATTGATTACACTAGGGAGGAGAGTGATAAGGGCTTGTTGGACAGGAGAGCCAGATTGGAGCAGGGTGACGAATTCTTTTAGGAGATTTGTGATCTTCACTATGAGTGGCTGAGCTGAAGGTGCTCCTTTGCGGTGGTGAAGAGGCACATTCTGGATGACTGGGGAAAGTGGGTATGGAGGAGGAATTGGAGAAGGGCTCTTGGGGTGATAGTATTGGCTGGGGCAGGGCCTCTTGGGAGTGGTCTCTCTGTTGGCTCTGTGTGAAGAGGAGGAGGTTACAGGTGGATTTGGTTTACCGAGGTTCCTTGGTGGGATGGGAGCAGCAGCCATCTCTGCATAGGAGGGGGTCTGGAGGGGCTTTCTTGGGGGAGTTTTAGGAGAAGAGCGGATATCCTGGGAGGATAGTGAGGGCGTAGTTTTGGAGGCAGTGGAAGTTGTCCTGGAGTCTTTTGGGGCTGAGTAGATGGAGCGGAGCTGGGCATGGATGGTATAGGTAGGGATACTATCATCCACTGATTTGCGTTGGATCTGCCTTGCCTTTTCTGAGAATGGACAGTTGTTGGAGGAGGGGCGATGGTTGTCGTCGCAGAAGTAGCAGTAGGGGGGATTTGAGCATTCTTGGCCTGCATGAAAACCACTGCATCTGCTGCATCTTTGTGTGGATCTGCAGGTCAGTGATCCATGGCCAAAACGCTGGCATGTGAAACACCTCAGAGGGGGGGGGGGAATGTATGAGAGAACTGAGTAGGAGGTGAAGCCCAGAGCCATTCTTTCTGGTAGTCCTCCTGCAAATTTGAGACACACTGAGTAGGTGGAAGCCTCAGGATGGGAAGGTAGTCTAGAAATCTCCATAAGACTGGACAGGCTGTTAGAGTCAAGGATCCGCAGGTTGTTTCTGAGGTCTTCTTGCTGTAGGGAGACTGGAAGGCCAGAGATCCTTCCATATTTGTATTTGCCTAATGAGGCATCTTCCGGGCGCCAGCACTTGACTGGCCATTCCCCCAGGGTGGAGACATCTTCGAGATCTACCTCTAGTTTATTAATATTAGAGAGTTCGATTCTTAGGGCTGTACCTTTTCCCAAGATTCGGCAGGATCCCTCTTTTATGAGTTTATGGAATGGTGATGAGTTTAGGGCAGTTGTAACTTTTAATGGGTGGGAAAATATGGCCTTGTCTTCAGACGATCTGATGAGAACAACATTCTGAGACTCAGAGTTGTCATTTGGAGCCAGGGTTGAGTTGGAGGCATGGTGAGATCGAGGAATATTAGGTCTTGGAGCGTCTTGGTTGAAGCGAGGACGTGAAGTCGGACGAGGGTCCGCTTCGGCGGAAGGGCTGGGGCCACGTTTGCCCTTAGGGGTTAGGGAAACTTCCATTGGGGGACCGTTCACCTGGGCCTGGCGGCCTAGGTCTCCCAGAGCTAAGCTAGGGATACTCCAAGAGGTTATTAGGGCCGAAAGCCTTTAGAAGACTGTAGTTGCGGGCGACCGTGAGTGAGCAGGTGATGTAAAGTTCGACGACGAAGTGAGAGCGATCAAAAACGTCCGGTTCCTTCAGAAGATCAGTAGAGAATCAGGTGTAAATAGTATCGCCGTAGCTCTTGAGAAGATATATACTAGATGACTAGAGTTTGGAGACATACCTAATGATTGGAAATTAGCTAATGTAGTGCCAATTTTTAAAAAGGGAAGTAATGAGGACCTGAATAACTTGGCCGGTAAGCTTAACTTCTATAGTTTGTAAATTTCTTGAGGGCAACATCACCTTCAGAGCATTGTCTAGCTAACAGCACTCAGAGTTATGCCTCCTGGAAGGGTACATCCATTCATGTGAGGTCTTCTCTTCGAAGAGGGCCCCTGCATCACCTCCAAGCTTGGCCTGAGGGTATATTCATACACCCAGCATGATGTTGCCATTCTTCTCTTTGCTTTAACTGCCTCCTTTTAGGCAGTAGCTGTACCGCTTCACCTGGATAGGAGGTATACTGTTATTTCTGTATACATTCCACCATCAGGCGACTTCAATGCGGTGGACTTTTTTCGCATCGTAGCATGGTTGCCAAGGCCCTTTCTCTTACTCTGAACAGTAGACACCCTCTGGATGCAATCCTGGAGTCGGGCAACCCCGCTCGGATGCAATCATTTTAAGCATCGGGCCACATTGAAGCACTTAAACAGTTAGATGCAAATTTTGAATAGTTAAAAGTTAACTGCAATTACCTTTGTGCACTTGTTTGCATCTACTACAGTCATTATTATAACAACACATTACTAACTAAGGGTAATTTTCTGGCATAGTTTTGCCACCCCTTTTAAATTGTTCCCAGACTTATTTCAGAGTGGGCACTTACAGCATAACATGGAATCTTAACCACGATTTACAATTCATTATTGATGCAATTTTGCCAAAATTAAATAATGACTGAAAATATAAAACTGGGTCTATATGAAGTGAGTTTGTTGGGGAACACAAACCATTAAAATTTGACAGAATTTGTGTATAAGGTGAGATTTTGGCAAAATCTTTTCTTGTATTCTGAAATGAAATGCCGCCACATGGAAAGCTTGCATGGTCAGCAGTTTACTCACCTCTGGATTAAGCTGTAATTGAACTCCCGCTTACTAACTGCTGCATGTAGCACTAGCACAAGGTTGGTGCTATAAAATCTCCATAGCATGCAACAGACTCCCTCCCCTCTATGGGAGTTAGACTATGGTATATATATAAGTTGTTGTAGATAGCTCCGCAGGAGCAGTGGTATGCTACTAGCATACACTCGTGCAGCTTCCTTGCCCATTCTACTCTCAAACTATTAGCATTCACTAATGCTCTGATTGAGCCAGACTCTTTCCTGCCATGTAAAACCTTGTGGTAGTAATCTGTTCCATCTGTATTACTACAATGCATCCCAGAAACTTAAAACTTTACACATCTTTTAAGGGTGACATCAGCTTTGGATATATCACCCCCACTGCATTCATTTTGGGCCTCCTCTCTTAACATCTTCACAGCCCTCTGCGCAACCACCAACAGCAGGTCATCAGTATATGCCACCATAGAACCAATCTCACCCTTTGCCCTTGTTCTCATACTCCATCCATAAAGATATTAAACAACTCATATTACCCTTCCCCCGTATCTCACTTTCACCGTTCATCCAACCCGTTCAGAGGAGCATGTGACTCACTCCAGCTTTTTCACCCTTCACCCAACCTTCTCTTCAAACCATCCAATAGTTTACTAAGCTAAAACCTGTTGAGCGGAGCATGTATCCCAATAAAATTGAAGAATATTGTAATGTAAAAACAATAAATTATTAACAATTTCTCACGTATATTCAAATCTCTTTTTCAGCTATGAATGACCCATTGGATCATGCAACTGGTTTGGAAAAGCAAGAGATGCTGGCTCATGCAGCTGGAAATGATGTAAATATTGCAGGCTTGTATATTAGTGTGCGGAGGCCTTTGTTGGGAGCTCCTATTATTAGATCATAATCTGTATATTGCTACCTTTATGAGGAACCCAGAAATATATTCAAACAGAGTTGAGGCTTTCTGTTTGGCTCAGAATAATAACCAGCCATCTATTTCATTGGGAGAGTAGTGTTATCTAAGAATAATTTTCATTTGTTTATGATGAAAGTTTACAGGTTGTTTGTTTATGAATTTGACTTTGAAACTGTTCAGTTGTTACCCCAGTTTTATGGAATTTTAAGAAATTAGAGGCATGCAAGACTATTCCTGCTTAAAGGGAAAATAAATAGTTTCAATTAGGTGCCAGCGAGGGCTCCTACATCTTCCTTTTGTATGTTTTTTTTATGTTGCCTTAGCCTAATGGATTAAATTGAATTATAGCAACTCGTGCCCTTCCTTGGTGGCAGTCGCCCGATGGGTGTCATTAAAAAATCAACAAACATCCTGAAGGGAAACAAAACACTATATCTAAACTTTCTGGAATCACAGCTAACAAAAACAAAGCCCAATCCTAAACATGACTGACATTATAAACACTGCAAAACATCCAACACCAAGATGTGACTGACTAGCATCTCCTGACACTTTAAACCATTAAGCAAACAAAATTGTGGAAAATTATTACAGGACTTGCCAACACAGCAGTGAAGAAGAAATGCAAAATTGGCAACAGAACTCTTGACCATACACAGATTCACACACCTACACTCACTTTCAATTGATCATGAGATGCCCAGTCAATTCACCAGAGAAATACTAAACAAAATATGTGCCCATCCTCCCCCCCCTTCACCTTTTCCACCCATTCTCTTACCAACATCACCAAATTCATTCAAGAAGGCTTGAACTAACCATAACCATGTCCTCTTTGACATGGTGCCCAGACACACCCCATCAACAAAATACTAAACCGCACCAGACTCCAACTAAAATATGGCTGGCTAATTTTGTCAGGCAGCCAAGAACAAGTAATACACCATGGCAAGCAATATACACATTGGAGCTCTGCATGTATCGGTCCTCTTTTCACCCTCTTCATCTTTGACATACCCCTCCACAACCATAGCATAACCCTACAGTTACACAGATGACATCACCATTCTCGCACAATACCCAAGCAACTCTTATCAACATCGACTCCAATGCTGGCTGCAACTAAACCAAATGACTGTCTCACCTTAAATCCTGTTACTCTTCACAATGTACAAACTGGAGGACATCAAAGACCCCTGTATTTGTCACATCACTTTCCTTAAATTGTAACTCCTACAGTTGTATGTCAGTGGTTCAAGGGAACCACAAATACTCCAGCCCTACAAAGTTTGACACTCCTAACATTCTTAGAACTGTGTGACCCCGCTTAATTGTTGTAATGTTGGCAGAGCTTAAAGCACAGCATCAAAGACCTCCCTTAATATCTCACTCAAGCAGTCTTAATGCTCCACTATCTACCCGATTATTAGTTTTCTAAAATTTCTTTCACACAGTATATACGTTAGATTTCTTTTCCTTGCTTTGTTTTTCAAGCTGTGAATAAGGAATGAATTCCAATCCTCCTTCTCCAGAGAAATGATATCGTTTTTTTTTTCAGGATCCTTTTTTAATGAAGCCAATTAAACGCCAGCTTGGTGGAGCATCAAATGCAACTCTGATTCCATCGTATTTTAAAGAACGTATCATTGGTTGCATCTGCAATGAAGAAGACAGCACCATCAGTTGGATGTGGCTCTCGCAAGGTGAAACAAAAAGGTGCGAATGTGGTTTCCACTTTAAATTGATACCCAGGGTAGATCCAGTCTATTAAATGGTACCAAGAATTATCTAGACAATTGTAGAATGCCACGTATATGGTAACATGTATACAATTACATCGGTCTTTATTGTACCTATTGTGTATTTAAGCTGTAATAAAGTGCTATTTATAACTCATTTTAATTGTATATTTATAGTTTCCTTATGTATCATTGTTAAATTATTTTCAGTCCATCAGAAGTCATTAGACAGTCCCAACCACAATTGAAAAAGGACTATGTAAATCACTAATTGGAGCCCAGTGCCTTGTGGATAGGGCATTGAATTTCTTGGGTAGAGGCAGGTGTTCAATCAGAGTGAGTTGACATGACGATGTAAGTGTAAAATTGTGGAAGTAGGTGAAGCAGGTGAAAGTCAAGGACTCCTCCATAATCGAACAAACCGTTCAATTATCTGCCACTTGTTCCTGATGTGAGAGAAACCAGCATGTTTTCATCCTAACCATAAGTGGTGAGCGGTGTATGGAAGATAGTAGATGGGCATAAGGGTGTTGATGGGGATGTTTTTGTTCTTAATTGGGGGTAATTTACGTTTAATGATTTTTAGTATTTAAGCTTTTCTCATTTGTGCTCATTTGTTTTATGGTTTTTTTTTGTGAAACTTTTTTTTCCCTTTAAACTTATTTTTTGTTTCTTCATCTCTCAATATAATTCATTCTCATCAGGGGTCTTCCAGATCCCTCACCTGACAGTGAGACCCTGCTCCCCCTCTCCTCCCCATTTGACTAGAGGAGCAATCAAGACACCAACCCTGATTCGATGATTGGTTCAGACTAAGTGATTTAATCAACATCAACTGGATTCTTAGATAAATGTAGAAAAACAAAACAAAAGCGGGTCACACCCACAGCACAGCTCTGGTACAATAGTTAAGTTGAACGTTGTGGAGGTCCCCCCCCCTCTCCCAATTAATCAAGTAAAGGTATGTAAGGTTTAAAATTAAATAAATCTGCAAAGGTATCTATGCCAACATAGCGAGGCCTCTAAAGTAACTTGAAATTAACCATAAGTTCCAAATGCGGGGGGGGGGGTAAACCTTTACAACCAAAAGTTCAAAGTACAATTAATTATATACTTAAACAAGAGGAGCAGCTTCGCCACTCCTTAGAGAAGGAGCTAGCGCTTCTCTGGCAGACTTTCAGCCTGTGTCATATGCCCTATCATTCTTCTTTTTTTTTCTCCATTTACATTTGCTCTAATAATTTCCATTCCAAAATTTTTATAAATTTTCTGAACTTCGCCATTTGTAATTCTTTTAGTTTTAAAAAAATTCAGAAAAATTTGATGCATAAATTTATTTCTGAACTTCACCATTTTATTTTTTTATATTATAAAGGAATTATTAGAAATAAATTTGCTAAAAAATTTAAATCACTTTTTTTTATCAGTTATTTCTAATAATTCTTTTATAATATCAAAAAAAATGGTGAAGTTCAGAAATAAATATCGAAATTTTGTGAATTTTTTAAAACCAAAGAAATACAAATGGTGAAGTTCAGAAAATTTATTTTTATATATCTTCTTCTATAACTATATTTTAGCAACGTGATATTTTGAAAGGGTGGAAATTTAGTTTAGAGTTCCTTTTTAAATTTATTATAATTGGCGAAATTCAGAAAATTTATAAAAATTTAACCATGGCTGCTTTTTTTAGATTTTCAATTTTAATCTTAGTAGTTAAATGCAGTGACAAGACATTGCCTGGTATACTTAGGTGACAACTGAACTAAAGAAAAAAAATCTTGTTCTTAAAATATAGGGGTATGCAATGTAGAGAAATGGTTACATTAAGCATCCTGGAGGAGTATAGGTACATTAAAGCCCCCCCCCCCTTCACTTTCATGAGGAGAAACGTGGGAAAGGTAGCCAGCGAATAACCATAACTGCTTACCCTGTTTGATCTCCCCGTCGCTATGGGCAGTTGGAGCTAACATCTGTTTTAAGGCGACCACATAAGGTCCTTAAACGACGCTCTAACGATCCAATTACCTACGAGACCCATAAACCCGTGGTTACGGAAAAAAAAGCGGTGCGAGTCAAAAGGCACGCCAAATAGCGGTGCGGTTGCGAGCCTCTAATTAGCGAGCTGACTTGGGCACCCCAGTGCCACCTCAGCAATTCTCGCTCTTCCCAGATGCTAACTCACCATTCGCGTCCCCCTCTCCCCCTTGCCTCTGTCGTCTGGTCACTTCCCCATTTAGATGGGGCGGCAATCCGCCTATAAATAAGCCCCGCAAAGAAAGAGAGAGGATTATTAGAATTCGATACGCCAGAGGAAAGATTAGTTCGTGAAGATCGATCTTTCAGCCAGACAAGATTATTAGAAGTCGATACGCCAGAAGAAGGGTTAGTTCGTGAAGATCGATCCTTCAGCCATACAAGACTATTTCCGTGAGAAACGATAGGATCAGATTGAGAAAATCTATCCCCCCTTTCCAGGCCGTATTTACATAAATAGTCAAGCTTTATATCGGTGCCATACCGAAGAATCCTTTACAGACTGTGAAGAAGTCTGACAAGAAAATCAAAGCCGCGCACACTCGAGTGACACATCTCAAGCTCCGTAAGAGAGGGGAGAAGAACCCAGCCCCAACGAGCTCCCGTTCTTTAATTACGTTGAAGAATCAGCCCCCTCTACAACGAAATTTTGACCCCCGGCCACAACACTTCAAAGCGAGAGAGAAGTCCTCCAGCGACATCCGGCAATCCCTAATACCTCCTGTCATGTAAGTTAGAAAAAACATTTATATTCATATTGCGATAGTAGAAGTTTAGTACGTCTCACGTTTTAAAGGGGAGTAGAAACCATTGTTCTTGAACCTAGGTCATATGTGTTTGTAGACGAGAGTACGTTAATTTAATGTTTAACGCTAATCAAAAAGTCGCGATAAAAATACTAATCGGCAATTGATATGTTTTCGGGAAGCCTATTTGTTTATTTTTGTCATTGTATCCGTGCGAAAGATCTTAGATGCCAAAGATAGAAATGTGTTAACTGTTGGTTTGTTATAGTTAAGTGCTTCATTTAAAATACATGTTTATTTTGGTAGATATCTGGTGTTTCCTCTTATCCTTATGTGTTTAAAATAGCTCTTCCTTAAGAACAAAACTACCGAATTAGCACTCTTAGAACAAAGCCTACTTCATCATAGAAGTAACTCACGCACCACAAAGCATACCGCTACAAAAAGGGTGGCAAAGAGTATAGTGAGAAAAAACAGAGGGCCATTCTACGACATATTATAAAAGTGGTGTCAGGTGTGGGGTTTTTATATTAGAAAGAACCCAGCAGTGTCTATTTAAGGAAGAGCTAACACGTAAAAGGAATACCAGGAATAATAGAATATTTGACGAGAGGAAAATAGGTAAAGTTAGAGGTGGAAACAAGCTAAAGGTAATTGTTAGGCCAAGTGATAAGTTTCTGTGGTGGAGTAGGTCAGGCTTTATTAACAACAAGGTAGATGACTGACATAAGCGAGATGGCATCGTTTGACCTTTATCGCTTGCAAGGTCAAAGCCTCGGACTGGAAGGAACCAATCTGAGCTCGTTTATTCAGGTGAAAGAGAGAAACGAAAGAGAAGAGAAAAGACGAAAATGGAAGCTGATGAAAGAGAGAAGGTAAGGGCCCACGAAAGAGCTCTTAGCAATTACCAGTTAGAGGTGCAGTCAGTATTATCCAGAACATGAGTGTCACCAGCGGCCAGCATGAAACTCTCGGAATACAGGGACGAAGAAGATTTATGCTCATATCTCTCCTATTTTGAGAAAATATTTGAAGTCAATAATTGGGACCTAGAAGAAGATGGGGTCGCCAGACTGTTACCGCTACTCAATCGTAGGATGAGAGAGATATTCGTATCTTTACCCTTGGAAGTGACTGTGGACTATTCCACTCTCAAAGCCGAACTTCTCTCAGCAACAAACCTTAACCCGAAAGAATATAGGATGTTCAGGCAGGCTCGTATAAGACCTGGACAAACATACAAACATTTTGGCTTTGAGCTTCGTCGAAGCCTACAGTTTTGGATGGAGTCAGAAGGGGTAGAGAACGAAGTCGCTGCGGTCGTCGACTTGATGCTTAGAGATCAGTTACTAAGTACACTACCCCAGGAAATCCGTGCATTCGTTAAGGCCTGAAAAGCTTCTACCTTCAACGAGTGTCTGGACGAGGCTGACCACGCGGTAAATCATCGTTTATATCCGAGGGAGTACAAGAAAGAGAAGGCTCCCTCCCCAAAGAAAAATGGGCCGCCACCCAGGCATTTACAGAAGAAGCCCTTTAAGTTCTCAGCAGCAAAAGGAACTTATAAGCCAAATTTTGGAGGAGAAAAAAATAAAAAAGAAGTTAGGATTCCACAAGGATCATACCCTAATACCGGCACGTATCCCAGGAAGCCCATCACTTGTTATACCTGCGGGATAATAGGTCACCTGAGTTTCCAGTGCCCACAGAACTCCCGACTAAGGGAGAACTCGAGACAACAGGTGCAAAACCTGACTGCCGCCATCCCAGCAGGACAAGCTGATCCATCCTACGTCCCCGCGCCAACATCCGAAGGGCCCCAGCAACAGGTAAACTTTCTATTCAACAAAAGTTCGCCAGGCGGCCTACAATTTGAAGAGGGCACTGTTAATGGGTGCCGAGTATCCTCTTTAGTCAGAGACACCGGATGTACGTGCATAGTGGTATCCGACAAGTTGCTGCCCCCAGTAAACCCTAACCATAAGAAATTCGCAATCGTACACGACTTTTTAGGACGCGACAATCGATTCCCCGTCGTGAGATGTCATATAAAATGCAGATATTTCACCAGTTGGACGGACGTGGTAGTAGCCCCGATTAAGTTCTGCGCAGTACTAATCGGACAAAACCCTCTAATTCTCCAGCAAGAAGTGGCCCAACAAGTACTCACCCGGGCACAAGAAGCCCAGAGGAAAGAGCAACCTGCTAAGTTGACCCCGAGGATTACCCTCGAAGACAATGGGTTCAAATTGACTTCCTTCGCCATTGCTCAGAAGGAATGCCCCACTCTTAAACCTCTATGGGAGAAAGCTATTAAAGGTGAAACTCTCGCAAGTGAAAGGAAAGAAGCCTATCCAGTATATCGTAGAAGACTCACTTCTCTACCGTACTATCAGCGAGGAGGATAAGGAGAACAAGAAAACACTGTGTATACCTCAAGAATACACGCACAGAATTTTGAATACCGCGCATGATGGAATATTAGCCGGACACTTTGGGCACAACAAAACGGCGCAGCAGATATTCCAACACTTTTATTGGCCCCAGGCCTAGGGAAATTGTGGCCTATTGCCGATCATGCGACGTGTGTCAGAAGAATCCCTCCAGAGGACGGGTACCTCCCGCACCCTTACAAAAGGTGCCCGTTATTACCGAACCATTCTTTCGAGTGGCTATTGACTTGGTGGGACCAATTCACCCCCCTTCAAGTGGAGGACACTCCTACATCCTCACCCTAGTGGATTGTGCCACCTGGTTCCCAGATGCCGTGGCACTACGCAAGATTGACACTATTTCCTGCGCGGAAGCATTAATTTCAATATTTGCACGAGTAGGCCTGCCTAAAGAAATTTTATCGGATAGAGGGCGCCAATTCACCTCAGAATTGATGGAGTATTTTAATAAACTACTGCTAGTCAAGCCAATTTTTATGAGTCCATTTCATCCATCCGCTAATGGAATCTGCGAGAAATTAAACGGGACTCTCAAAAATATATTGAAGAAGTTGTGTCAAAACAACCCTACACAGTGGCACACATACCTGCCTGCAGCCTTTTTCGCCTGCCGAGAAATACCTCATCGGACGTTGGGATTCTCGCCCTTTGAGCTATTATACGGGAGAAATGTGCGAGGTCCTATGAGTATTCTTAAGGAATTATTTTCCAACGCGAATCTCGACCAAGAAATCAAATCGTCTTACGCCTACGTGATGGATATGCGCGAGCGCCTAGAATACTGCTCTGGCTTACCTCGAGAGAACGCCGAGAAAAATTTAGCCAAATACCGGGACTACTTCGATATGAAAGCAAAGGCGCGGTAATTAAAGGCAGGAGATGAAGTCTTATTATTACTCCCGACCGAAAATAATAAGTTATGGGCCCAGTGGAAGGGACCGTTTGAAGTAATCGAGGCACGGGGTCCAGTCGATTACTTGATAGATACCCCAACAGGGCGAAGAACCTATCACATAAACATGCTAAAAAAAAATATCACCACCGCGCGTGCATAAAGAATATTACCCTTCTAGACGAAGAAGAACCGATGGATGCCGTTTACCCGGGTACGCCCCTGCAAGTCATACACACCGTGAGTGTGGAAAAAGACGAGGAATACGAACTTCCATCGCTCTCACCCACCCCGGAAGACCCTCGGTTGGATTTAAAGATAAATCCCCGCTTAGAGATTCAACAGAAAGCGGAAATGTTAAACTTGCTCATTGAATTCCCAGAAGTCATTTCTGAAAACCCCGGATGTGCCAAGGATTTCATCCATGAAGTAAAACTGAATGATTTGTTAAAAAAGACAACGTCAGACTCTGTCACGTGGAACCCCCATGCAATAACTCAGTTGGCGGTTCTAAAAGGAAAACTCGTAACTGCGCCCATTCTTCGCTTACCAAATCCCAACAAGATCTTCGGCATTCGCACGGACGCTAGTCAAAAAGGGTTAGGCGGAGTATTGCTTCAATACGAAGATGACGAAACAGCCTATCCCATAGCTTATATCCTTATGAAACTTTTGAGTAGAGAAAAAGCCTACGCTACAATAGAAATCGAAGCTTTGGCCATAATATGGTCCATAGGTAAATTCAAATATTATCTAATAGGGCGCGAGTTTAAGTTGGAATGCGACCATAAACCGTTGTCATACTTAAGTAAAATTAAGAGTAAGAATGGAAGACTCCTGAGATGGAGTTTACTCTTGATGGAGTACCAGTCCTCCATTCACTATATAAAAGGGTCCAACAATTGTATGGCCGACTCGTTAAGTCGGAACCCTGTCGACGATTAAGGAGCAGCCCAACTTTTGTATTATAGCAAAGTTAAGTGTAAATCAGTAGAAGTGTAATTAAGTAGAGGCGAGTAACTCCCTAGTGGTAGGTAAGAAGATCCTAAGTTGGCTCAGTAATATAGGAATTAATGTAAGGTCAGGTGAAATGAAATCGAAGCATTCCCGAGTGAACTAGAATTTATTGTATAATATAATGTTCCGTAAGTTAACATGTATATTATTGTAACCGTCGGATTGGAATAACCCCCCCCCCCCCCGTTAATTTCTTTAGGAGGAAGGTAAATGTAGAGAAATGGCTATATTAAGCATCCTGGAGGAGTATAGGTACATTGAAGCCCCCCCTCCCTCATGAGGAGAAGCGTGGGAAAGGTAGCCTGCGAATAACCATAACTGCGTACCCTGTTTGATCTCCCCTTCGCTATGGGCAGTTGGAGCTAACATCTGTTTTAAGGCGACCACATAAGGTCCTTAAACGACGCTCTAACGATCCAATTACCTACGAGACCCATAAACCCGTGGTTATGGAAAAAAAAGCGGTGCGAGTCAAAAGGCACGCCAAGTAGCGGTGCGGTTGCGAGCCTCTAATTAGCGAGCTGACTTGGGCACCCCAGTGCCACCTCAGCAATTCTCACTCTCCCGAGATGCTAACTCACCATTCGCGTCCCCTCCCCCCCCCTTGCCTCTGTGGCCTGGTCACTTCCCCCCTTTAGATGGGGCGGCAATCTGCCTATAAATAAGCCCCGCAAAGAAAGAGAGAGGATTATTAGAATTCGATACGCCAGAGGAAAGATTAGTTCGTGAAGATCGATCTTTCAGCCAGGCAAGATGATTAGAAGTCAATACGCCAGAAGAAGGATTAGTTCGTGAAGATCGATCCTTCAGCCAGACAAGAAGATTAGAAGTCGATACGCCAGAAGAAGGATAGTTCGTGAAGATCGATCCTTCAGCCATACAAGACTATTTCCGTGAGAAACGATAGGATCAGATTGAGAAAATCTATCCCCCCTTTCCAGGCCGTATTTACATAAATAGTCAAGCTTTATATCGGTGCCATACCGAAGAATCCTTTACAGACTGTGAAGAAGTCTGACTGAAGAAAATCAAAGCCGCTCACATCTCAAGCTCCGTAAGAGAGGGGAGAAGAACCCAGCCCCAACGAGCTCCCGTTCTTTAATTACGTTGAAGAATCAGCCCCCTCTACAACGAAATTTCGACCCCCGGCCACAACACTTCAAAGCGAGAGAGAAGTCCTCCAGCGACATCCGGCAATCCCTAATACCTCCTGTCATGTAAGTTAGAAAAAACATTTATATTCATATTGCGATAGTAGAAGTTTAGTACGTCTCACGTTTTAAAGGGGAGTAGAAACCATTGTTCTTGAACCTAGGTCATATGTGTTTGTAGACGAGAGTACGTTAATTTAATGTTTAACGCTAATCAAATAGAGTCGCGATAAAAATACCAATCGGCAATTGATATGTTTTCGGGAAGCCTATTTGTTTATTTTGTCATTGTATCCGTGCGAAAGATCTTAGATGCCAAAGATAGAAATGTGTTAACTGTTGGTTTGTTATAGTTAAGTGTTTGATTTAAAATACATGTTTATTTTGGTAGATATCTGGTGTTTCTTCTTATCCTTATGTGTTTATAATAGCTCTTCCTTAAGAACAAAACTACTGAAGTAGCACTCTTAGAACAAAGCCTACTTCATCATAGAAGTAACTCACGCACCACAAAGCATACCGTTACAAAATGGGGGGCAAAGAGTATAGTGAGAAAAAACAGAGGGCCATTCTACGACATGCACGATGAAAAACAAAATGCTCCTCATCCTGGATTGACGATCGATTTTCAGCACAAAAATATTTACTTATTAAAGGAGCAATCACATCATAGAATAACCAATTATGAATATTGATCACAAAACCTAATTAAAACAACCAATTGAAAATAGGGTAAGAGGGATTATTCAGGTATGCAGAATGTTTTGCCCCAAAGATCCGAAAGCGCACCTCTATTAAAAGTAAGGGGAGAACTTTACTCAAATCTAAATGATTCCCTCGTCTACCTTTGTTCAGGAGAAACTCGAAGAAGAATAGTAGAGCAATTGCTCGGTCAAATCCGAGCACCAAGAGGTATATCGTTAGCTAAAGTAGCTCAATGCCCATCAGAAGATTGTTACACGAAATTGTCTTAAGTACGAAATGAATCTGCTGATTCACATAACAGGGCAATTGACTCAGCAGAAGTGACTTTGATCCAAGTAGGATGCAATGTCCTGGGTTTTCTTGTTTCAAATAGGTTCTCGAAGCATTCACAGTATCGCAATGGTCATAAATGACCATTGCGGATACAAATTTCCCTAATGTCACATTAATGTTTTATCAGTAAAGAATTAAAATAATAAAGCGAAGTTTAGGTTGACTGCCACCGCCAAGCAAAAGGAAAAAGAGACTGAGGGGGACGAAATTTTCTCATTGTTATTTTTTATAATTCAAGAAAAATTAGTAGCGGCAAATAACAGTTCTGTTCGGGAATTGAGAATTAAAACTGACTGTGTGTTTTTTTTCATTAAAGGCCCGTTATGTTGATGGTCAATTTTTAAAGTGTTGGGGGAGGAGAGTCTCAACACTAGTTGGTGCAACGAAGTTTCTTGGTAAACTGAAAGGAACCCTACTTCCTGGAGTAATCCTTTTTGGCACGAGCGTGCTGGTATCCGGTCCTCTTAGTAACGTACGATGGGCGGTCAATAAGTTTTGCAATTCGGATATAAGGAAACGAGATATGAGGAAAAGTGTTTTATTATTTTGCAATATAACTACCCTCGACTTCAATGTGCTTGCGCCACTTGTCCCTGAGGCTTCAAATTCCCGACAACCACAAATCTCCCGACTGCTGTTCAATCCTCTCCTGGACGGAGAGCTGTACCTTTTCATCGTCCCCGAACCGGCGTCCACGCAGTGCAGCATTGAGCTGGCGGAGTAGAAAGTAGTCGCTAGGGGCCAGATCTGGACTGTAGGGGGGATGGTTGAGCTCCTCGAATCCGCACTCGCGCAGGGCAGCTTGTGCAATTCTGGCCTTGTGGACTTTGACGACTTTAAAGTCGATCATGGGGCGTGAGGTTTCTAGGGACCCAACGGGCAGAGACCTTGGTCATGGCCAAATTGTCGTGGTTGATGTTGATAACACTTCCATGTGATATTCCAAGTTCTTGCTTGGTTTCTTCGACCTTCACCCGTCGATTTTCGAGGATCATTCTTTCCACACGGGCCACATTGTCCTCGTTGGTCACATCTGACGGGCGTCCTGGACGGGGGTCATCTTCAAGGGACTCACGACCATGGCGGAACTCCCTATTCCAGTGAGCAATGGTTGCATAGGAAGGGGCGGTGTCGGTGTACACTGCAACCATGCGTTCATGGATCTCTTTTGCATTCTTGCCTCCTTTGGTCAAAAATTTGATTTACTGCGCGGTGCTCAACCTTCTCCATTGTTCAAAAATTTGTGACTGACGATCTGCGATCAGCTACTGCTTCTTAAATAGATAAGGCAAGAGCGTGCGGCTGCAGGTCCTGACTTGTCATAACTTCTCCTAACCCCCTCACAAACAGCCATCCCCCTTCCTCTGTTTTGCCCTACCGATTCGCAAAACTTATTGACCCCCTCGTAACAGGATCGAATCAGCAACCACTGCTTGGACTTGTGTTCTCAGTATGGAGTGGAAAGGAAATCTAAACAGGGGGAATTTTTTGGGTAGGGGTGGGGGGTGTAATAACATTATAGATATTCTGCCGATTCTACCGAAATTTTAAACCCTTATGTTGTTTTACATTCTTTCGAATAATATACTTGTTAAAGTCCTCATAAGGTTAGTCCGGGAATTATTGAAATTTTGAAGGTCGTAAATCATAAATGAGATTGAGAGCACGCGACTTTGGTCAGCAAACCTTGTTTTCTATTCTTTTAATTAAGTTCTTGACAAAACTTCTAAAATATTTACGAAGACTCGAATGGTCCGATCTTTAGAGTTTGAATTGACAAGGGGGCAGTCTGAATGTTCCGAGCATTACATAATTTTTACATAGTAAATTCGTAGCTTATATACCAATTTTCCGGAACTAGGAGGGACCTAAACTGCAATTTAAAGTCGATCCAACTAATGAGCAGTTTTCATACTGAGGGTGGGTTTATCCAGCTCTTAAGCCACTCGGTCAGTTATGCGCGAAGATTTTAAGATCTGATTGAGTTAGGGCCAAGTCGAACATAATAATAGGTATTTATAATGCGCCCTTCAGGGCTGTTAGCCCTCCCATAGCGCAGGTTGTGTAGCGAGTGTAGAGAAAGTTTACAGGGGAGAGAAGGCAATTCTGAAGAGATGAGTCTTCAGGAGACGTTTAAAAGTAGCAAGGGAAGGAGAGGATCGGACTTCGGCAGGAAGAGCATTCCAGAGTCTAGGAGCACAAACTAAGAAGTAACGGTCACCCATTGAACAGAGGACAGAACGAGGAGTGTTCAGGAAGGGAGCGAGGTTAGACCGGAGTGTTCGAGGAGTTGACGACGGGGAAAGGGCAGACGAGAAATGATGTGGAGCCTCGAGGTTTAGGGCTTTGTAGGCGATGAGCAGAATTTTATAGTGGGTACGGAAGCGAATAGGTAACCAGTGTCGCTCCTGCAACAGAGGCATCGAAGGGGAGAACCGGGGGCGGCGAAAGAGGAGCCGAGCAGCATAGTTTTTAACTAGTTAGGGCGAAGTGACAAATGGAGCTTCACTAGAAGAGAATTGCAGTAGTCTAAGCGTTAGGTGACGAAGGCATGAATAACAGTCTCAAGGCTTCGTCCTTCAAAATGGGATCAAACACGTGAGAAGTTGCGGAGGAACCGAGGGAAGACTTACAAATACGATGGGTGTGCGGTTTAAACGAGAGTTGCTCGTCGAAAATAATACCAAGATTCATGACGGTATCAGAGAAGGCGACATTGGTTTCACCAAGGTTAAGGGAGGGAAAGAGAGCTTTAGATTTCTCCACTATCGAAGCGGTACCAACAAGGAGAACTTCATTTTATCGTGGTTAAGTTTGAAAAAGTTGGCAGA
Source organism: Ceratothoa steindachneri (assembly GCA_963969495.1). NCBI lineage: Eukaryota > Metazoa > Arthropoda > Malacostraca > Isopoda > Cymothoidae > Ceratothoa > Ceratothoa steindachneri. The sequence continues at coordinate 30,412,338 of OZ018327.1, forward strand.
CAGCCATTTGTTTATGGAGGTGTAGGCTGAAAGGAGCTTAGTAATTGATTGAGAGGACACAGGGGATGAGAAAAGGTATATCCCAACTTTGAGAATAATCTACCAGTGGAAGTAGTCACTAAATCTACAGTTAACTCCTTTAAATCAATATTACATCATCACCTAAAAGAAGATCTTTTCTCATGATGAATAACCCGAAAATAACCTAGGTTTAAATAGTTGCTGCAAAGGTATACTATCAGCTGTAATGCATTACTTGGCTCAACTTATGACAGCTGGCGTACCTTCAAAATATGTGCTGCCCCTTATAATGTAGATGCATGATCTGGCACAAAATATGTCATCCTTCCTATTTAGATGAAGAAATTGTCATTATCAGGACCATTTTTTCTAATTTGTATTACCCCGATTGGTTCATATCGTCTGCCCATTTTGCAGCTAGGAAAACATTCTATGGTAATAAGCCTTCCCGCACTAACGACTTCAACAAATGTATAACATTGCCATTTAATAATAAATTAAATAGTTTAAAGGACATATTTGGAAAAGCGGGTATTAATCTAGCCTTTAAATATAATAATTCCTTAAACCAATTGATGATGGCCAGGAAACCCAAAGAACATCATAACATAGGAGTATATGCAGTACCATGCAACGATTGCCATAAAGTTTATATAGGGGAAACGGGAAGAAATCTAGACAAGAGATTGTACGAACACAAAAGAGATATTAGAGTGGGCAGCGAAAGCAGTGGAATATTTTGCCATGTTAGAGACAAGAATCATACGATCGATTTCATTGGAAGTAAAATGTTATTTAAATCGGCCAACTATGTTAAGAGAAGAATCGTAGAATCGAGCTTGATATCGTCAGTTCCTAATTTAAATCTATCTGAGGGTCAATTTTCTTTTAATTCTGTAATAAGATCGCAAATAAATAAAATAGTAAAATGTCAGCCCTTCAATATGTTTAGGCCTAACCCCCCTTCCCCCCAGATTAGCCACAAGTAGGGGATTGGGGGAAAAAAGAGGGGATCTTGTGTTATGCTTTTCTCTTATATTTTCTGCCCAGTGTCAGTTGAAAAAGGGTGTGAGATACACCGAAACTGTTCTGAATTAAATTGTCTTCGGAGAATGTGGTTTAATTCCTCATATATATATATATATATATATTGTCGTAGAATGCGCCCCTTTTTGTTCTAAGAGTGCTAATATTGTTATTTTGAAGAAGAGAGCCGTTGGAAACACGTAAGGATATATATAGAAACGAACAATAATTCCCCAAATAAACTTATATTTTAACTTTAACAATTGAATACATAAAATTTAAACATTAACCACAGCAATACTCCGAATATTATAATAAACAAGAATGAATTAAATTAGTTTGACCCTCTAAAATTGGTTAATTCCGCTACCCACTTCAATATATAAGATTTAGGCTTACGGACTCTACTGGAGTTCTAATACCTCAGGAATGTTATTGTCTCACGACGCGTGCCACCTGGCCAGATGGAGATGGGTGGGATCACGAGGTCCTTTTGGCGAGGGTAGCAGCTAGGTTGTCCACACGGTATTCCGGGTAGGGGGGGGGGGGGAGTCTTCAAGGACGAGAACAATTACGGTGCTTTATGCGGCACCAAGGTAGTCGTGGTCTCTGGCGAGAGTGAGTCGAACTTGGTTCTTAAACGAAGTTAACTTGGAGTGCGGTGTGACCACCGAGTAACGAACTCGAGGGGAAGCTTTTCTCCTTCGTTACTTAATTCCTCATGGGCGAGGACTGAACTCGGGGAGGGTCTTCTTCGAGGGCGAGGATCGATGAGGGGGGGTTTTCTCTGACGAGAATAAGTTAACTTAAATGTCGGTCTGGTAACCAGGAACTAGCTCCAGGATGAGCTTCTTCTTAGTTCCAGTCTTCCTCAAGGGCGAGGATAACGGAGGGGGCTTTCTCTGACGAGAATAAGTTGAACTTGGTTCCTCAACCAAGTTAACTTATGAATTCGGTGTGGCAACCGAGCAACTGGCTCGAGGGGGAGCTTTTTCCTTCTTCTTTTCTTAATTCCCCAAGGACAAGGAATACCCCTGGTGTTAAAATGCACCAAGATATGAGGAGTCTCTCTGACGAGAGTAAGTTGAACTTAACAAAGTTAACTTAGCGTTCGGTTTGATAACCAGGGACTAGCTCGAGGACGAGCTGCTTCTTAGCCCCTAAAGGTAGGTAGCCCTGCCTCTCTTGCAGGGTACTTCTTGGTCTGGCGAGCCAAGTAATCTACCTGTCCAGTCTCGGTAGCCCGATCTTAATCCGGGGACTTAATCACCTGGAGACTGACGCATTCTACCAATCCAGTCTAGGTAGCTCGGTTTTAATCCGAGGACTTCTTCACCTCGATACTGACGTATTCTACCCCGATTTTCCTCAGTGTTCCTTATTTATACCTTGTCACCCCACTGGGGGAGTGGTAAGAGGGTGAGGGGCTTGAGGACGGCCCCAGGAGGGTTCTTATGCCAAATGGGTTTTCTCACCAAGTCTTACATCGGCTCCTCGTTAGCCTTCGAGCTTGGGATAAACACGTCTCCAATTTCTTACTTGACCCGAAATTGAATCTCACTCTCCTGGTGAAGATCTTGCATTTTAACCTTTAGGTCTTTCATAGCGCCGAGTGGTGCGGCGCTGCGGTTACGCGCTTGACCCGACGGTGCCTGGGGCCTGATGTCTTTGCGGTAATCGCCTCGTGACTCCACCGCGAGAGAACAGGGGAGTGACGATTCCCATATATATATATTCCTTACTTCAAATTATATGCTTCCCCTCATCTCTCAAAATCGCTCAATATTTTCCCCACTTTCATATATTATATATTAAATGTATGATTATGATAATTTGAAATGTACTAATTATAATTTACTTAATAAATCATCATCATGCTATATATATATATATATATATATATATATATATATATATATATATATATATATATATATATATATATATATATATATATAGCATGAGTGCGAGAGAATGATAAAATAATAAATTAATCAATATACCGCAAGGAAGAGAGAACGGAATTATTTTTTCTTTGGAAATAGTTATTTTCTACTTCGAAAAAAAAATCATATTGGGATGGGATTCGAACCAAGCACACTTTGTTTGGTCTTCCGCGTAGCTGAGTGGTTGAGATAAGTTGAGATCAAAGCGGGTGCTCACTGCCTCAGTGTGCTTGGTTCGAATTCCACCCCAGTACGGATTTTTCGAACTAGGAAATCATTATTTCCGAAGAAAAAAATGATTCCGTTTCTTCCTTGCGGTATGTTATATATATATATATATATATATATATATATATATATATATATATATATATATATATATATATATATATATATATATATATATATGAAAGATTATAACAGATGGTGCAGTTGGTGGATGGTAACAACTAGGGCGTTCCGCAGGGTGCTTATAAAAAGCGGGCAGTATCATTTTATACCATCCACAAACCACTTCTGCTATATATATATATGTATATATATATATATATATATATATATATATATATATATATATATATATATATATATATATATATATATATATACATATATATATAGCTGCAGTTCCCGCCTCTGAATGCTACAATGAACCGCTAACTACCGTGCGTAGTCACTAACTATAATTTAAGAAGGGGATTTTTTAATAATATAAGTATTTGAATAATAATTTCATCTTAGTTTGGTTATAAATTATGTTTTTTTATCAAACTCATTTCTAATAATTCTTTTATAATATCAAAAAACAAAATGGTGAGTTCAGAAAATTTATTTATCTTCTATAACCCTACATTTCAGCAATGTGATATTAAGGAAAGGGGGGGGAATTTAGTTTGAGTTCCTTTTTAAAATTATTCTAATTGGAGAAGTTCAAAAAATTTATAAAAATTTAACCATGGCTGCTTTTTTTCTAAATTTGGTTTGGTTTGTTTTTATTTTATTTCGCTTCCTATAGTCATCGGTTTTCAATATCTTTTGTGGATCTTTGGGCTATATCTCTATGAGTTTTGCGGTTGCTGGGAGCAATTTGAACGATAGCATTCACAAGCTGTAGATACATCATGTAATCATCTGTTGCCTGTGGGAGCTTCACTAGTTACCTTTTCGCTTCCGTACCCACTATAAAATTCTTCTCATCACCTACAAGGCCCTAAGCCTCGACGCTCCACCTTATCTCTCGTCTGCCCTCTCACGTCATCAACTCCTCGGGCACTCCGTTCTAACTTCGCTTCCCTCCTGATCACTCCTCGTTCTGTCCTCTGCTCGATGGGTGACCGTTCCTTGTCAGTTTGTGCTCCTAAACTCTGGAGTGCTCTTCCTGCCGAAGTCCGATCTTCTCTCTCCCTTGCTACTTTTAAACGTCTCCTGAAGACTCATCTCTTCAGGATTTCCTTCTCTTCCTTGTAAACTTTCTCTACACTCGCTACACAACCTGCGCTCTGTAAGGGCTAACAGCCCCGAAGGGCGCATTATAATATTATTATTATTATATGCAGTGTAGAGGTTAAGGCCAAGGCACCCTCCTTGTTATACGCCTGGTGTCTTTTGCCGGAAAGATTTCAGGGCATTGATATATTAATCTTTTGTGAATGGTCTCCCCGCCTCTAGTTGCTCTCCTTCTTCCGCGTCTATCCTTACTTTTGTGCTAAGGTCGGCTTCTCGTTCTTGTAGCTGTCGCAGGATTTGGGTCTCATATTCTTGGCCGAAGGCCTGGTTTCTGTCATGAGAGAGGTTTGGAATTAATTTATCCCATACCAGATAGACTTTGTTTCGAATTAATTGCCCTATTTGTCTTAACTTTCTTATTTTCGCATCTCTCTCTCTCTCTCTCTCTCTCTCTCTCTCTCTCTCTCTCTCTCTCTCTCTCTCTCTCTCTCTCTCTGTGTGTGTGTGTGTGTGTCTGTGTTACTGTAATATTCGGTATCCTATTACTGGGGTATATAGGTTGTCTGCTGTTTGATTGTGTTTATTATATGTATTGTCTGGTGCCTTGTCGATGGTGATCTTGGTGATCTTTGAGGGGCATAGTGCTCTTTGTTTGAATAGCGCTTCTTAAATCTTATGTTACTGTTCCCCATGGTCTTAGGAATTTTCAATTTGTTTTTCTGCTCCTGGGGCGCTTTAGGGGTTGTTGACCTATATTTTAAGGGGAAGACACCATCTTATGCACCCTGTCAGACTTCGGGTAGAGTTAGGTAGCCGTAGTGGGCAGCTAATATAACTCTTCTTGGTGCTTCTTCATTTCCACTGAATTGAACGACTTGGTGGAGGGTCGTGGCCGTTTCAATTTTTGAGAAGCGATCTAGCGTTCGGGTAGATTGGGTCAGCCCGTTGAAAGTAGAAATCACAGATGGGTTTCTACTTGGCTCGCGAGTCACTGCACTTGTAGTGCCAGCTGAAGATAGTATTTTTTTCAACTTAAGAGAGGTAGGAAGTGGTGATCGCGGAGACCGCGATAATGCAGATACATAATCTCCCTTAACCAAATTCGATCTACATTCTGGACGGCTAGGAACTCTTTATCAAAAACATACGAATAACAATGGTAAGAGAAAGTATTTGAACATTTTGTACACATTTGGTATTTACTTAGCTCATCAACCAAAACAGTGGAAATGACATCTCGTTAACGACACGAAAACCTTGGCGCGTTAGCGATACAAACCAGCAGGCACCGACTAAGGCAGCCTATCTCTGTCTAATGTGACGAGCTTTGGAGTGGGTCTAGAGACTCCTTTCTGCTTTCTCGACAGTCGCTTTACCATGATCGGCCAGCTCTACAGTAATATCGTCAACGAAGGACTTCATAAGTTTCCTGGCATACACTACTCTTTTTGCAATGTTCATCGTAGGCTACAGGATCACCTGTACACAAATCCATTTAATTGTCCGATGACCTCTCTATTTGAAACTCTAGGCAGAGTCTGTCGCAGTAATGAGAAACGTCTCGTCCGCGAAGCGGTATAGCCTTGATTCCCTACCAAGGAACGCAGCTATCCCCTTTTGTTGATGAAACACGTATCCTTACAACTTTGTTCCTTCAATAGCGCTGGTATTAAAAATACCTTTTGAGGCCCTTGGACTTGAAAACGCCCAGCAGTCGCTCAATAAAGAGGTCTGAGGTCTTCAAGGTTCAGCTTATTTTCTTTTTTTGTTCTTCACTCCGAGGACATTACGAGGCTATAAATAACGACCTTGGCTTTGTCTTTTGCAGATATTAAGAAGTACTCGTCCCTACGCGGTGTCAGCGCCCTTGCTTTTATTTGTCTTGTTCCTCCTTTGGGGAAATGAGCCTCGGATCTTGGAAACGCTGCCAAGCCTTGATCCACTCATGCAGAAAACTCTCCTTTCTGAGGCAGGGTCAACCTTATTTCCTTGACCTGTGCTCCCATTTGCCTCAGGGGGCTCGACTTGGACATCCACCATCAAGGCGTAAAGAAAACTGTCTGGGGCGTTATATTTGGGCACGAGGAAGCTTTAACTGTACGATTTATATGCTTGAGGAGTCGCCATATCGACCACAAAAGATATCGGCAATGAATCAGCATACCATTTCCCATAAACTTGACGTATCATGGATTGATGAGTTGGGACCAGCATATTTGGACAGACGTGAGGTGTGGTTTCGCCGCCTTTTTTTCTTGAGGGGGGGGAGGGTCTTTAAGAAAGCATAATTAGGGGGCCTCCGTGTTGAAGTAGAAACCGTTAGGTGGTGGTTCAACAAGTAAATGTTAAAGGGGTGTGGAGACATGGCCCTGGTACTAAAATTGCAAAGTGCCTCACATAGATAGGAAGAATTCCAACAAATTTCCTCGCGGATATATATATATATATATATATATATATATATATATATATATATATATATATATATATATATATATATATACATATATATAAACTGGTTAGGAATCAAAATGGGAAGCTGTATATTCAGATATCAATAAAAATTTGGCGACAGAGTAATAAAACCAACATTTCTCGTCTGGAAATGGAATTAAGCCGAGACAGCTGGCGGCTTCTCAGCTATGACAAAAATTATATCAAAGAAGTGACAATGGGAAGTGCTATAAACTCATTAGCGTCGTGAGAAGAAAATCCTGCCCAGTGGGCGGAGTTAAAAGCATTGTGGTCCGAGTGACGGAAAGAGACCACGCCTCCTATACTATTTTATAGAAAAAAAAGGAGAATTCGAGAGAATGAGATTCATTCACACTTAGTAAAGAAATAATTACAGCTCGTTTAGCTTAGCGAAGCCCCCGTTATAACCGCCTAAGTCTTGTTCTCGTAACACCCGATTTCCTGACCGGTAGTGAAATTTTCACTGACCGTAATCGTAACGCGAGCTTCACTTTTGTCTTCGTTTGAATTAAACAATTATTTTATTACGTGATTCCTCTCAGTCTTTTCTCGATCACAAGTCTTCGGTAAGCCCAACCAAGCCGGTATATTATTTGAGTATCTTTAGAGTCAGATACGAGATTAACGCCACCCTTCACCTCACTCGTGGGACTTGATTGAAGGACCTCTCCAAAATATCCGCATCATTTTTAACCTTTCCAGCAGGTGACGTCCTTCTTCTCCTGAGGTTCCTCATCCTCGCCCATAAACCGGGTTACCTCTTGCTTTTAACCTCCTCCTGCCATAAAGTGGGTAACCGCAAGCCCTCGAAAGAGGGGACTGGTCCCCCTTATAAAGTGGTAACCCGAGGCCTCCCACAAAGTGGTGATCCTACTGGGGAAAGCTATTTACCAAAAGGCATATGAAATAGATAAGCCTTCTCTTAGTCCATAAAGGTTTAGAGGAAGGTGTAACAGAGTGGAAGCCATTAATGAGCCATACTATTATTCAATAAATTGACCAGGGTATGAAGAACTGTAACGTGGGAGACCCAGAAGTCGATCCCGAAGCTTTCGGTTGGCTTGGTAAACAACAAGGCAGCAAAGCTTCTCTTCCATAATTATTATAGCCTTCACACCCAAGAACGGTTGCATTACATGCAAGGGTGAGTTTATTGGGGGCGCAAATCGCTTATTACGTTAATTGCGTTCAAACTTGTTTCATGCAACCTGTGGGTTAAAGCGGGTTGTTTAGGGAAGTGAAAAAAGCCCCTTTTCTTACACTTCATGAGGTAGCTGCCCAGAGGGGATGGGAAGCATTAAAGCCCACAAGTAACATCCACAGCACACTGCCCATGTAGCACCTGCCACTGAAGAAAAAATAGATAAGTTTTGGGATAGAGTGGTCAAATGAGGTTAAAATAAAATGTCTTGGAAAACTAAAGCACAACATCTTTAAATTTAGAGATAATCCGTTGTAGTGATGGAGTGACGTTCCTCATAATGCCAGGAATAGAAATCTACACAGAGAACTCTCTAGCGCACATAATATGTACATCCCTACATGCTGTGGAAGAATAAGGAGAGAGAAGGAATTCCCCCTCCCCCCTTCTGACTTCCCCACTCCGCCGTTGACCGCTCTAAATTCGTCTGCCCTATATACTGCAAAAATTAGAACAATGGAAAGACCATTAAGTGGGCATCGCGATTTCTCGCTATGTGCCCTTATCGCGGCCCAAAGCAATTAAGGAAGTCTGTTGGCGATGAATCTCTCTCCCCGTCTAGATAATTTCTAGGTATATATTCGAGACTTCGAAGTTCACATGCATATTGTGTCTAAAGCCGCCCTGTCTAGTACGTTAGCCGCAACGTCTTCGTCCAGAGAAGAATTGAGTGATTGTCAAAGAGCCAAAGAAGAGCTAGTCATCACTCAGTGTTGTTCGTGGAGATAGTTAGGCTCACTTCAACCCTTCTCACCACGTCTTTGGATTTTAAGGATTGGAAAAGCCACCCCATAAGCACCCCCCGTTTGCCTCTTAAGGATAAGAGGCCCCCAACTTCAGTTTCCCCGAAGTTGAATTGAGCGTCGCGTGAGACGCCCACAAGTTCAAGGTAGAACTTACCTACCTGGTCCTACTCGCCACACATCAAGGTAAAAGGGATTTAACCCCCGCTTCGTCACGCTCCTCCCACTTTTACCGCATCGAACCTCAAGGATCCCTTTTGTTCTAGAACTTGCATAATTGTAAAATCATTACTTAATTAATTATCCCTCGGTTCAAACTTAATTGATAGTGTTAATCATCTTGGCAGTGAATCGTTAATATTTAATTGCATTGCCATTTAACTTACCCTCTATGTATATTAGGGTGATGACTTTTTACAACCTCATATCCCTGTCTCATAATTTGATGATTTTTAATTAAAGATTATATAAAATCTTACTTTCAAGGTGATTTGATAAAAAAACCCTCACGCACAAAATGATTTTAAAAATTTTATTTGTCAGCTTTTTTGCCCAGTTTTTGAAGTCACTGTCAGCATATACAAGATTGAACACAAGCTTATGAGTCACATATATATAACATTATATAGGGTCATCAAACATACAAGGAAGTAAATTAGTTACAATAATGTCATTGAACGGGATGAATCTTAGTGATAGGTTGTCCTTGTTGCATGTCTTGCATAACTTTGACCGCATGCTCACAGCACTGGTTGCTTCGGGCAATATTGATTCGAGATTCATCTGTTTTCCAGTGGGTTTTCAAACATTTGAGACCTGTTGGGTATTCATTCAGCCCAGGAGTAAGAAATGAATCAACAGATTTTACGCAGCCTGCTCCGGGTGTCAGGCATCAGAATGAACGCAAGAAGGGCTAGAATGGCACGAGAGTTCCAACGTACATTGCTGATGTTTGGGATCTATTGAAACTTTACAAAGGGGACCTCCTTCATGTCAGTGAAGTGACGGAAGATACACGTGAGGTGATAGAGAAACTTCATGTCGTCTCTCCAGCCGCCTGTTTCCTTAATCTCAGTTTTACCGTTGTTGAAGGCTGCTTTCAATTTATCATAATTGCTCATCAAATCCTGCACAAAGAAGTATTCTATATTTCGTGATTTAGTCGACCCATGGAGCTCATCGTCCATGGCAACGCGAAGAATGCGATCCAGGACATGATTCTGGCAACTGATGAACTTGGTTTTGGGGTGACCTTTATCTTCGAACATTTGCTGCAGTCGAACAACAACGCCTGTCTTTTTGCCGGTATTCACGCTTGTTGTGTCGGAGACAAGCATAACAATTGATCCCCACAGGTTGAACTCCTCTAACACACCCTGGAGCCCGTTTGCAATTGTTACAGCTTTCCCATCCTTCAATTTGAGCGCACCCAACTTTATTTCTTTCTCTTCATTCTTGAGGACCACGACCTGATATTCAAAGTCCTCAATGCATTTGCCGTCAAAGTGTAAGCTCCACTTTACCAGATAAGGCGTGCTAACCAAGTGCTTCTTCACCTGAGCAGCTCTCGTGTAGATAGCTTTGTGGATTGCTGACGGACATGGGGTTGGGATTTCAATGCCCTCACCAGAAAGCTGGCGACATACCTTTGCTGCTCTGTGGGACGACAGCTTTGAGCTTGTAGCAAGGAGTCTTGCTAAGCCTGTTGGGTTATGCTTCTTTACCCTCGTTGATGCTGTATTCTCATCCTCCCAAGAACTATCTTCGCTGTTATTGGATGAGTCCGTGCTAGTTTCGGAACAATCAGATGGTGCTGAGCTGGAAAGTGGGGACACAGTCGCTTCCATTGCCTTCTTTCGCTTGGATGGGTGGATGGTCTTGGCACTAGCAGGTTTACCAGTGGAATAACCAACCTGGCCTTTGGTCAAAATTTGCTGTTTATAAAGGTTCTCATCTTTGCACAACCAGTTGCCTTTCACCTTGGTCTCGTCAAACAGTTCATTCAAAGAATTAAAGTTCTGTTTCTTTCTGCAGTACTCATAGTTTTTTAGAAAGTTTTCTAGTTTTGCACAAATGGCTTGGTCAGATACATGCGGAAAGTTCAATGTTTTGCTCCATAGGGCTTTTAGCTCCACAACAATTAGGCCGATCCTCTCCCTCCGTTCTTTGGCGGTGGATTCAAGAAATTCGAAGCGTCCAACGACGTGGATTTTCAGGGGCATGCGACTCCGTTCACTTAAGGGTGCTTCATAAACTGGCACGTTGCCTCTTCTTTATGGTGCTTGAAACTGCACTAAGTTATTTGTCCAGGTTTTCTCGTTCTTCTCCGTGTTAAAAAAGCTCTTCTTGAACGACATGTTTTGTACTCAACAACTGAAATAGAAAATAAACCTAAATATTAAATAGGTAACAAATTAAAGAAACTGTTATTGAGCTTTTATATATTTTATTAAAAGACAAACAAATTACAATTATAAAAAATAAGAGAAGGCAGACACTAATAAAATATTATATGCTATTATATTATATAATTAGTGAGAGAGTTAAATGTAGCTTACCAAATAATACCAGGATCTCTTTACAATAAACGCTGGAGAATACACAACAATTATAATAAGGCAATAATAATATCAACGCCGTTAAAACTGAACTAGTAACTACCCGCTTTAAACATCTCGCTTATATACCGCACGCGAAATAGCTGAAGAAAATTCTGGAACTCTACAGAAATCGCCCAAGCGATGAAGTGATGATTTCCTGGAAAATTCTATACAATTCTATGGTACATAAATTATTGCACAAGTCTGTTTGATGACTTATATATTTAATATAAATATTTTTAACACATATAAAATTCTAAAATGGCCTATATTACATTTCAAAGTGGTTTGTGCGTGACCTTATTCAATATTTTAATGGAATAAAAGTAATTTTTGCCATTAATAGGCAAAAGTTCATTCATTCGTGCTACAGGAAATAATTTTTGATAAAAAAGTCAAAAAGTCATCACCCTAATGTATGTGCAATCTTTAGTCCTAGTAAAGTATTGTAAAGTGGCCAGACGTTTGAGAAGTATCGGGCAGATCCGCGGTAGTAAGGATGCTAGAAAAAAACAACTTAACGGCCTCATCGACCGACTTAAGTTTCTTGACTGAGATATGTTAGTCATTTCCTTGAACGTGTAACACAGTGCTCGATCAAAGCAACACTGAGGTGGCAACTCGAGCGGTAACTCTCTGGCAAAAAATATTGAAATGCAGAAGTGAGCGCTACCATTTAGGTAGTTGACTTCCTCCCATTCAAAGTCTGTGTATCAAAGGAGTACATGAAACAAGTCATTAGAGGAAAATAAAGTCATTTTATAACTGTGATGTATGAATTACTCCACACTGAAGACACTAATCTCCAGCCCTTAGAGTCTACCAATCAAATCATAAATAATCTGAAAGGGTTCTGCAATCGTATTCAGACTGAATTCAGCCCTTCGAAGGAGGGCGGCGGTAACATGTGAGATTACGTCCTCTCGAAGTGCAGCTGGACTGACCGCCTCAAAGGTATTGAAAGACCAAGAAAATACGTATAGACACCACATCTGGTATAAATTACACACCAACCCTCCAGGCCCTCCTCCATAGATGGGTGGTGAGGTGAGGAGGGTGGCTTAAACCTTATAACACTGAAGGGTTGACACGATGACGCACTAACATGGTATCATATGGAAAAAGACAAGTTTCTGCAGCTCCTCTCTGTTGTTCTGGAGTTCTCGGATTCGACTGAAGGATTTTTCTCCAGATATATCTCAAAGAAACTGCTGTGGCTCCCTTTGTGGAAGGAATCCTGGTTGGGAAGACACTATACCTCAAGACGAAAGACATTTGAAGACTATTTATCACTGCTGCACAATTGGTAGTCTCTTTCGATGTCATATTCCAAAAGCTACGACTTGGCAAGCGAGTCGTCCCTTTCTCTGGTTTCGAGTCCATGTCTGAGGTGTCTGAGCGAGCCACATCTGTGGCCGGGATTCCCTCGTCTTTGAGAGGGTCCCGCCCATTTGTTGTGCCCGTGTAACTTTAAACTTTAGGCAAAGGCAAGTAGGTTGTGGCTTTCTTATTGTTACTCTCAGTTGGTGAAATGGTCTTTTAATTACACTGGAGGTGGTTCATTTTCACGTTCCTGGCCTTTACTTCCCTTGTGTCCAGACTCGATGCAGAATCGTGGCCACATTATATTATACGTGTGTGAAACTCGTTCGTCACCTGAACGACCAGGGCATCTTTTTTTCAAACATGAATTACAATGTTTCGAGAAAGAAGAGTACGATCCTAAACAAGGCAGAAACTTAGCTTTTTTTACTCAGCCTTGGAACGGTTAGCACAAATTTGGAGTTGACCTTATTTAGCACGTCGAAGACTCCCAGCAATCTTTCAATGAAAGATCTCAAGATCATTGAAGCAGTATCTCTTTATTTCCTTATTCTACTTTAGTGGAGAGGATGAAAGTTTCTCCCTTTTCTTTCCGCTTTCCCGAGGGGTCCAGAAGCCAAACAGACGTGTTTAGTGCTGGCTCTGAATCAAGATGAAGAAGAACTCGTCCGCATTTGAATCCTCACCATTAAAAGAGGGAAATCCTTTCTTTCTTCATCTCCTTTTTTATTTGCCTTGGTGGTGTAGCAGCCTATACCCCTACAAGTGGAAATATTCAATCATAACAGTATATATATACTTAGTTTCAAAAAGAGTTGGTAATCATAACTTAAATCGTGTGATTAGTACGCCCGATCGCCAATGCGTTTTAAAATTAAACATTAGATTCATTCACTTTGCTGCTCGGCTCATCGGAATCAGGTCTGTAATACTTGAATAGTAAATTTTAGTTAGATATGTCCCAAAAGAATCGCGAATTAATGCGTGGTTCTTCTCTCATTTACAGACCCTCCCAACTCCGTTGTAATCTATTTATATTATCTATTTATTTAATCTATTTATGTATACAATTTAATCCATACAATCTATTTATACATATCAATCTATTTAATATTTACCCCCTCTATATTGATCCAATCCATTTGATTATATAAACTATTTGCTGATATAGTCTATTTATCAATCCACATAAGTATCATACAATTATAATATTTACTCATTTAACATTCAACTATATTCTAATTAATATTTGTCAATCTAATTATCAATCATCATACTCGTATGTGTACATCATTTCATTCAGCACTTATACAGTGCTATGGCAACACACCACCGAGTCATCAGCATCCAAACAGTGCTATGGCAACATGCCATAAATCCATTCAGTATTCATACAGTGCTATGGCAGCACACTATCAATCTATTCAGCACTCACACAAACTATTTCAACATGCCATTACGTCACTCACACACAGCTATGACAACACGTCATCAGTTCTCTCGCACTCATATAATGAAATGGCAACACGCCATGAAGCCCGCTTATACAGAAAATGGTCATCTATAACCCCTATCAGCTCATTCTCCTCCTACTATACCCCTCTATGGTACAGTAATCCACCAAAACGACATCAATCACACCTTTTAACAACCCCTGCTACTCCAACTCAACCTTCCGTTTTGCTGCCTTCTCCTCTTTTGTTGCAGGAACCCTCGTTGGCAGAAGTGGTTAGTCAGGAGCAAATCTCTTTCCCACTGGCCACTCCGTCAGTGGACAACGGGACTCAAGACTCCCACATCCCGCTTGACGCCATCTAGGAATGAACCAACAAGTGGATCACCTTCGCTCCATCATTCTACTCTCGTGCTAGTGCCTCGTCCAACTCTACTGGCACTGCCACAGTGAATCTGTGTCCCCGTACCCGCAGCCAAACCAATGGCACTGTCATCACGTGCTCCGGCCGCGTCGTCAGGAGGCCTCGTCGGTATTCGGACTTGTAATCTCAAAATAGAAAAAGAGGGGAAAACTTCTGAGGGGGAGTGTTACAGCAATGCCCTCTGGGCATTCCTATAATAAAATCCTCCTGGGAAACTTAAATATATCTATTATGTATAAAATTCAAATTATTCATTTATTTTACTTAACTTTTGTCAATTCAATCATTCAATTATTTTATGAATAACTTTTTTCAATTTAATCATTTAATTATTTTATGTAACCTTTAATAATTCAATCATTCCGTGACGAGAAACTGATTTCATTTAACGCACTGATACAAACAACATCTCAGAGAAATTTCACGCCCATATAAACACACGCATTTCACCACTTGTGAAATAACGCGAGATGACTCTCTCATTTGTATTCTCGTCTCCGTCATATTAAGGTATGTTAAAAGCTTCCCTCTTCACTTATTCTCTAAAATCACCCCATATAGAGAGAGAGATCATAATTCCCCTCACACTTTCATTACAGCCCCAATTCACTAATTATAGTCGCTAAAACAAAGCGATTACATTCGCTATATCAAAAATCATTTTCCACATTCAACATCCATTTACAAAATTTATACGTCATATTCATCTCGTCACGCCTAATTTAACGTATTTCAAATTATAATCTGTTTTGTTAATCTCTAATATATATATATATATATATATATATATATATATATATATATATATATATATATATATATATATATATATATATTATTTTCTTTAAAAACTAGTTGCATTTATTTTCCATCCCACGTGAGAAGCGTTTCCTTTGGCCTACATGATTCATAATTCAAAAATCCCTTCAATCAATCAAAGTTTATGCATGAAGAATATTGTATCATCATAAGCTATCTAGGTCAACGATATAGTATTCAACATTTGCATAAATAGCCTGAACAACAATTAACAACACTCACCATAGATGATGCGACGTGTCAGATGTAATAATTAGTGTCACGATAAAGTGTATGTAGAGGTTAGTAAATAGAGTATAATCTATACAATTAAGTTATGATAAGAACATGTAGGGTAGAGTTGTTGTGCCTATAGTTTTGTCTTAAGTAGGTCATTGTTTATCTTCATAGAGTGGGTGACGTATGTAGACTGACTGAGTAATTCTACAGGACCTTGATATGCCACCTAGTATCGAAGTATCGACAACAAGACAATAAATCAAGTCAATACAACAAGGGTGTGCAGTTAGCATAGCATTGATAAGCCTCCTACTCACTGCATCATACACGCCTAAGAAATGTTCTTTCTCTACTCCAAAGAACTAATTAACCGACACTATCTAATACACCGATCTAACAAGCCCACAAAAGAACTGTTTCAATTCGCTATTTTAATATTAGCTTTTGCGATCACATGAGACGATTTTTCATCCACTAATGGCGGCACGCTATATAACTTCTCGTTAAACTGTAATGAATGCAGTCATGGTGTGAATTTAATGTAGCGATAAGCCTCATTGGGACGTAAACAGACACATTGGAGCACGTTTCTCATCCACTCTGAGCAAGTGATTGCATCCAAAAACAAATCTAACATACTTGTAAGAAAAGTCAACTTAGCCTCTTTGCCTTCCATGTACTAAGGGGGTTCAATAAGTTCTCGGCCTGACCCAGAAGGAACAAAGGTTTTATTTATTTTTCAATGTAATCGCTTTTGGCATTGATGAAATTCTCTAATCTCTTCTTCAATTGCGCAAATCCGTCCCTGAAGAATAATGGGTTAAATCCCTGCAAACCTCCATGACCTTCTCCTTGGTCTCTTCGTCACCAGCGAAAGAGAGAACCCGCAGCTGCTTCTTCATGTGTGGGCAAAGGTGAAAGTCTGATGATGCAAGATCATGGGAATAAGGGGGATGGGGCAACTATTCTAAGCCGCAGGACACCAATTAGTTCATGGCCACCATGCTAGTGTGTTCAGATGCATTGTCCTGCAAGAGAAGAACACCTCGAGTCACTTTCCCTCGGCGTTTCTGAAGGAGATCCTCCCGAAGCTTTCCCAGTAGATCTGCATAGTATGGTCCGTTAATAGTGCGGCCATGATCCAAGAAGTCAACGGGAAGGATCCCTTCAGGGCCCCATAACACTGTCACCATGACTTAACGGGATGACTTCATGACCTTGAATTTTCCTGGAGTTGTAGAGAAGGGATGCTTCCATTGCTTAGATTCGGCTTTGGTTTCCAGATGGAAATGAGGAACCCACGTTTCATCCTAGTTTACGATTCGGGCCATGAGTTCCTCCCGATCCGCTCTCATGAGGGTCAACATCTCCGTTGAAGTCATTATCCGGTTCTTCTGCTCAGGCGTCAGCATTCTTGGGAACCATCGAGCAGATACTTTGGAAAGGTTGAGGTGACGTGCAAAATGGTAACAATCAATCCATTACCTATCTCCAGTTGAGAAACAATATATCGCACCGATATTCGCTGATTATCCATGACCATGCTCTCCACAATGGCCACAGTTTCCCTGGTGACTGCAGTTGACGGACCACCACTTCGAGGGTCATCCTCACACGAGTCTTGGCTCTGCTTGAAGAGAGAGGCACAACGTTTGACAATGGAATAAGATAGGCCACTGTCCCTTAGTGTTGTCTTCTACTCCTCATGAATCAACTGTGGCGCTTTCCTTTGAATCACGGAAAACTTTATCACAACCCGCTGTTCAACTTCACTCATTTTGCCGGAAGGCGTCATCCTCACTCAGGAAAAGTCACCGCTGAACTGAACGTGCGCTGAGAAGATGCCAGCCCGTGCATTACTTGTTGGAATCTGTATGAACGGGATCTAGCTGCGGCGGCTCCTGTCTCCCCTCCTTGTGTGTTAGGCTAAGAACTCATTGAACACCGTGGTATTTCTTCAGTACTGATAATTACCAAAACTATACAGCATATTACCAAAATCAACATTGTTTTAAAACTGCTATTTTAATTTTCATGAAATTTGCGCATACAATTCTTTAACATCTGCTAATGATAGTGTCAAATTTTCATTTCATACAACAGTGAATATAAAGGAGTGTAATGTGTATTTAAAGAAATGACTCGTCCAAAATGCAGCCCTAACTAGAAAACATAATTATCACATAAAGAATTGAATACCATATTAATACGAAGTATGAAGGTCTTTGTTCTTAATGACTTGTTCGCATCTTCGGCTGCATGACTTCACACATTGTTTGAGTGAGATATTATTGATATTATTTCATTCTTTGCCAGAGATCTTCAATATTCGTCGGTTTCCGAGATATAACCTCACTGGGTATCTTCAATAGGTTTTATATAAGGGTTTTAAATCAGGGTTCTTCCCAGGCTGGTTAATTACATCTATATTTCCAGCACCCAACAACTGAGTCACCTTTTTTGCTGTGTCGAACTGAGAATTTTCCTGCGTGAAAACAAGTTCACCTACGCCCGATGTTTAGGGAGAGAGAAACACATGTTCCTGAAGTAGATTGTTGTATACAGCAAACTGATATGAAATACCCCTTCCTAAAATATGCTCTTCTTTGGCATCCGTTGCTTCATGTGATCTTTCCCGTGAGTGGCTTTTAAGGCCGGCCCATTTTCTTCGTTGACTCACAGGACGCGCATGAAATCACAGTTTATGCTTGTTTGCTTCTGTTTAATGTGCGTGAACTCATAGGGTCATATGCAGACATCTTAATATATTAATAGTAGTAGACTACAATGCGCGTGGGGCAGTGTTGCCATACATAGGTGACAAAGTTTTACGCGTCAACTGAAAGCTATGTTATCGTACTCTAATTTTGGACGTACCTTTTTTTTTCAAATACACATTCTCATATTTTTATATTCGCTGTTCTATGAAATGAAAATGAACCCTATCAGAGGCGAATTCAAAGAATATTGTGCAATTTTCATGGAAATTAAACGAGTATTTTCAACAAAATGTAGATTTTTGGTATTTTATCTAGTTTTGGACAGTATTGTACTTGCCTAACGTCGCAACTTTCTAGTAGATATGTACTTATTGCCTTTTGTTTTTTTATTTTAATAAATAAAAAAATAATGCATGAGAAAATTGATTGATTCATGAAGAAACACGCTGAGTTTATCCTTTAAAATATATCACTATGTTATTGTCTCTCGGGTGCCGATAATTTTTGGGCGATTATTTTTGTAGTATTTTAATTATTATATTCCTAAATGCACTGAACTCTTGGAATGGCAACAATTGGCATGCATTTTCTATGAAACCTTCATCTACTATTTTCGACCAGATCAGCCCTATAAGAGGAGAATAATATGAATAGCAAGTAAAAACACAATGACAACACCAAAGTCGGTTGTGAAAGCGTCGATTCAACGAGTTTAAAGTTTAAACTCGGAATCAAAGCAATTTAAGGCGGTCAACAGCATACCTGCGCCATCTAGCGGCCATTTAGTTAGTGACGACAATATTGAAAAGAAAGTTCAACGATTTTCAACTGAAGAAATGAGTCACATGAAGATGCATTTCAGGCAAAACGACTGAAAAGCATTAATAAAAATGATTTCAGGTTTAAAATGAATTAAATTCACCCCAAAGAGTTAGATGATATTAAAAGTTGACACAAAAGTCAAACGTATCTGCTTGATGTTGCCCTATATCATAAGATACTCTTACAGATATCTATGAATTATTTAATAGTTTACATAATACCAGAAACCGAAGATGCTGAACACTTATTAGAGAAGAAGAAGGGATTCCAAGCCTTGGTTTTGACTAGATCGTTGGTAATAAAGACGAATGTGCTCGGAATTCACTTTCCTTTCCATTTTGATTGATATATTTAGGTAAGAACTATCCTTAAAGATTCCTACTTTAATATCATAAATTAGATCCCTGTGTATTCGCTCAATTTGGCATCAATCTACTTTGGGTCAAGTTTGAAAGATTTGGTGGTAGAATCCCATTTAGGAGTTAGAAATCTATTTAATAAAAATTATCTTCCATAAATGACCTAATTGGGGACTACTGAAGCCCTTATGATCCCCTAGAGGCTAGTCCAGAAAGAGCAAGATGGGAGGAGATCAGAGTGGAGGGAGGCGGGGAAAGGAATATAAATCGACTTTCAGTTACAATCAGCATTGCTTTTAATAATACGGTCGTATATTAAATTAATATTTTTTAATTACATTCTTAAACATTTGTTGATGCGTTTTCAACCACTTACGAAGGGGATATCATTCCAGGTTTAAGTAATTTTATACAAGAAAACTATGTGTATTAACGTAGTATTTTTTCTTGTATAAAATTACTCAGATTTGGAATAATTTAGCCTCGCAGATCGTTGAAATTACTATTTATTTAAAGTCATTAAATTAAAATTGGTGAATTAAGAAAATAACATAAAAATGGAATAAAGGAAACAAAAAGTCATTCGTAAAATCTTGACCATGTAAAAAATAAGAAAAATACCAATGCTAATTGCACCCAAAATACAAAATCCAATTGAACCCCAAAAAGAAACACCAATTGCACCTTAAAATGTACCTTGGCCAGATTAATAATGACTTATTTTTTTCTTGGAAATTTAATATCCAATACATTTTCAGGGAGTTTTTTAATCAGTCGTTTAATAATCCATGTAAATTTAGATATTAAAACCAATGTTGCAAGTTTCTGAATTTTACTTTTTTATTATTAATTCCCCTTTTTTTCGGTTACAAAAAAAAAGAACGGCAGAGTCATTATATTTCAACTCAACACATGTTCAAGTGATTGCTCACACCCGTAACACCTGTGAAATGAAAGTCAGATTTTAGTTAGCTTTATGCAAGACGTGAGTGTACTCATACGAACAGCACGGATCCAAATGGAATATCTTCTTTTATTTTGTTTAAATAATTTTCTACTTTTCATTTATAACAAGGATCCAAATTAGATATCGTTTCTTTATGTGTTTTTTTTAATAAGTATGTGTTTTTCACCTTAACAAGGATCTAAATTAAGTATCGTTCATTTATGTTTTGTTTAAATAAGTTTTGGTTTTTCATTTATAACAAGGATCCAAATTAAATATCGTTTCTTTATGCGTTTTTTTTAATAAATTTGTATTTTTCACCTTAACAAGGATCCAAATTAAGTATCGTTCATTTATGTTTTGTTTAAATAAGTTTCGGCTTTTCATTTATAACAAGGATCCAAATTAAATATCGTTCCTTTATGATTTTCTTTAAATAACTTTCGGTTTTTCATTTAGAAAGATTGAAAAAACCTTAAGGCTAAAATTATAGAGTTGTTCTTAGGTTTGGCTTCGTTTTCTGAAACTATGGTAAGGAGAGAAGAGCCGAATAGGAAGAAATTTCAAGGTGGGTTTAAACTTACTTTTGACAGAACTTTAAAATTATGGGGTTTTAAAATTCAATCCAAATAATAATAAACAGGCAAAACTTGCAAAAAAACACCAATTCGAGACAGTTTTCCTAGACAGGACTTTATTATTCATGTGTAATAATCTTCGTAGTCGCAAACACTGTCATAATAGTTGAGACACAATAAGGGCGAAAAAGAATGTAAAAGATTGCGTTACTTTACTACCCAAAAGACAGACTGGAATACACCTAGTAGTGATAAAGAAAGTATGAAGAGAGAGCACGATGTCAGGCTTGGTGGCTGTCCCTGGGTAGAGGAACATTGAGAAGTCCGGCCCATTCCTCTCCGCTGCGCTTCTACGCAGGAATAAGTCGAGGTTCTTCCCTTGAATGTCCGCTCGGGCGTAGTCAGCGACTCTTGACCTGGCGTTGAGGTTGGCAGCGAGAATGACGAGGTGGGCCGCCTTCGGGACAGGATGAACAGGTCGTGGATTGTAAGGTACCTTCTCCTTGGAGGCTGGTAACCCCAAACCCACCTTCAATGTTCTCCATGTACATTTTGAGAGTGATGGACATGAACGACTCGTCCATTTCTCTTTCCTTTACAAACTGTAGTTCTGATCATACCGCAATTGCCGCTTCATAATATCAAGTGTGCGACCTACATTTGCCCCAAAGACTACTCAT
Source organism: Ceratothoa steindachneri (assembly GCA_963969495.1). Classification (NCBI taxonomy): domain Eukaryota; kingdom Metazoa; phylum Arthropoda; class Malacostraca; order Isopoda; family Cymothoidae; genus Ceratothoa; species Ceratothoa steindachneri. The sequence continues at coordinate 30,434,139 of OZ018327.1, forward strand.
ATTCCTACCTACTACCACAATTTTTCACCATAGTTCATAAACTGTCTATTGCACGGTAGGGAAATTTGGGGTCATTGAGATGGATATATTAATAGACACAACCACAAAATTTCAACAAGTTTGAATAACAAGTAATGGAGTAATAATATTGTTTACGAAAGTTCTCAACCGAAAGTATTCATACATTAATTTCACATTCATTCAATTTATATGGTTTAAATTATGACACATTTTTGAAGCTACACGAGAGGGGGGATAGGGATAGTAAAAGAGGTGAATGTGTGTGTGTGTGTGTGTGTGTGTTTGAGAGAGAGAGAGAGAGAGAGAGGATAGGTAGAAATCATTGTGCAAGTGAGGGATAAGTAATATTAATGATATTGATGAGGAGAGGGGATGATTATGATAGATGATTAGAATGAGGGTGATTTGTGCCAGGTTGCCTGTCCAATGCTTTCATTTTGCTTTTGATTTACTAATAGTTACATTATGTTATGTTTTTATTCGAGGATAGGAGCCTTTGTTCTCTTGGGTTTTTGTTAATTGGTTTGTTTTCTTTTTAAGATGTCTTGTTTTGTTTTGTTTTTGGTTTAGCATTCAAGCCATTATTCTCAGGGCTTGATGACCTCTTTCGAGCTTTAAAGTCTTTTATTTTTTAAGTGTTGGGTGCACTGTCGTGCTTTGAAGTTATTGTTTCCTCGTTTGTATGCTTATTTTCATCATTTCTTGATCTTCTTAGCTACATAGCGGTTCTATTTCATCTAGAACCTTTCTTCTACTGCATTTGAAGTTCTGCTTGAAGTTTATTGTCCTGTTTTCTCTATCCATCAGTTTGATTTTGTTCAGAACTTCGTTTCGAAATTTCTCTTCTATTTTGTGTCAAATTTTCTGGGCGCGTTCAGGAATGAATTGGTCAATCGATTTTAGTCTTTTCCTTTGGTGTTGAACACTGAAAAGTGTTTTATCTCTTCTCGATATATTGGTTATGAAGCGAGTTGCTTGGTTTTGGACACTCTGCATTTGTAGGATCTTTGTCTTTGATAAAGTATGAATAGAAATAACATTACTGGGCGTACTTGTGTTAGGTAGAGCTTTCTTTTGCTCTTCTATGTGAGGTTACTTGACCTGTACAGGGAAGTGAGGACGATCTTTGACTGGTTAACTTTCTCGTTAATACGCGAACTGTATCTATTTTTCGAAATATTCAGTCCGATTAATTCTTCGGAAGTTGTCCGCGTTCGTTTTTATTTTGTTATATCTCTCAAAAATCGTTGATGTTTAAGATTTCACAAGTAGTTCGTTGCGCGATGCCTCTCGGATTCTATCGTTCGCTTGTAATAATCTAAGAAACTTCATCTGCCAATAGAACGTGGAGTAATGATGATTGTATATTGTGTGGTGAGTTTGTTATGCGGTGTTTAGTTATTCCACTAATACATGGGCTTCTTTGCTTAAATGATGAAACGGTTGTTTTGAGTTCTTGTAGAGTTAAGGGCCTTACTTGGTTCCTTTGCTTGCGAGTTTCATCTACCCGTGAGTAAAGTGAGAGTTCGGGCTCCCTTACTTCTAGCTGTTCTTTCACTCGCTGTTCGAAAGCTACCTCGTATTTCTGGTTTTCCGCCTGGGTGGTGGAAATATTTTAGACCAGTGTTTCTTAAAACGATCCTCGATCTTTCTGTAGGTGTCTATCGTAGCCTCCCTTTCTTTCAAATGCATTTTCTCTTTTGGTTCGGAATCTTCTAATTTTCTATACTGGTTCCAGAACCTTCTGAGGTCTCTCTAGATGTCCATTCTTTCGATTTGATTGTTCCAGGTTGTTTGCGTATTTCTTTTTATCAGTTCGTTTACTTGGGTTCGTAGATTCCTCAGTCGTACGTACCTATCCTTGTTGTTTCCGCATTGACGGATTTCCTCGAACATGGAGTAAATATTTTGCATTTTTGACTTGATATCATCGGTCCATGAAGGGAAGGAGATTGTTCTATAATTTTTTTTTTTTGAGAGTATGGAGTGAATCAGCTTCTATAATTACGTTTGAGATGTTTCTTAGGTGTGAATTTATTTCTTCTAGGGGGCTGTCGTCAAGGGAGGCGATGTTATACTCAGCAACATGGGCTTTGTATGCATCCCAGTTGGTCCTGAATAGTGCTTTTCTTCTGTGTATTTCAATTTGTATGGTTAAGGTGGAGATTCTTGTGACAAACCCGATGTGATCAGATGGTACTGCGAGGCTGGGTGAGGTGTGGAGGTTGAGAGCAAAATTCGGGTCTGTCAGAATGATGTCCGGAGTGATTGAGGACTTCTCCGATAAGAATGTTGGGAAGTCGGGCCCTACCCTATGCACTATTTACCTCTTAAAGCGGAGTTAAAGGGTCTTGTCGTTAACATTAATGTCAACCGTATATCCTGTTGGGAAGGGTTTGTTGCTATTATTGTCTAGTTTGGGATTTTTATGCTTTCTTCGTGTAGATTAATCCCGTGTTCGGTTATTATTAAGATGTCTGGGTCTATTTTCCTTGTGATATTGGTGAATGCGAGTTTTTTGGTTCTCCATCTGTCGACGTTCAGGGCAAAGATCTTGAGATTATTTAGGTAACGTACGATTTGGTCCACCTTACTGTTTCGATGACTTTCCTGTTTTGTTATTGTCGGATTAACAGGTGACCTTATCTGACCTGACCGTTTCTTCCTGAATTGTTCAGTGGGCATGTTGATGCATGAGTTTAATAAGATTTCAATGAGTCCTTGTTTAAGGGCATTGTTTATCTCAATTTCATTGTAGTCCGAGTCATAATCCTATTTTAATTTTCCTTTGGTCAGTGCTTCAACTATATTTTTTGTTTGGTAATTGATGGTAGTGGGACAGAGTGAGATCCGTAAATTTTTATGGTGTATTTTTCGATATTGTTTTTGGTCATTTCTCTTTCTTGGGTCAATACATTACAAGAGTGCGGCGTGGGTTTTCACAGTTTGCGCACTTTCTTTCATGGCTCTTGCAGTCCTCCTATTTTTGTGCTTGAATATTCAGAACATTTTTTGCCTTGGTAGGCACATTCCCTTGTTGAGTGTTTGTCGAGAACATAGCACTTGAAGCAGACTTGGACAGAGATGAAGGTTTCCCTTTCAATCTGGCCTGCTGCCATTTTTGGTAGAATGCCGAGTTCTTGTTCCGTAGCCTTTGTTGCCATTTGTGTTTCCTTAAAAATGGCTTTGAATACATGGGCGTGTTCATATCCAGACTGTATTTTTATTTAACAATCTCTTCAACATTTTCCCACGCTTGGTTCTTTTCATTTTCCGTTTTAATCTCATCCTCGGAGTGCTCCCCGATCCAGGGATCGAAACGCTGTAGATGACAGGGAGGCCAGTCTTATTCTTTCTTTCTTTTTTTCCTGCGTTCTAGCTGAGTAAGTTGTCCAGGTATTTTTCGGTATCGCAGAGAACAATGTAACCATTGTACTAATCCTACAGTCATAGAACCACGTCTCCGATCTCTGCGAAAATTGTATGAAAGGATTTCTCTCTGTCCGGTTTCGAGTGGCCTTCGAGAACCCTGGGTGGGGCCTTTCTGGCGCCTACCGTGTTTTCCATTAGGCAGAGGGGGGCCTATCCCCAGTTTCTTGTGTTCCTCTTCTTTCGATCGGTGGCTTGACTGAAGTTTGAACCTGTATATTATTTCCCTATGATTTTTTTATAGTTTTTTTCTCCTTTAAACAAGTGATGAGGTTCCCTTGCTTCAATCGTTTTTTTTTCGAGTATGGTTTTGCTGCCATGGGTGAGTTATGGGAAGAATGATAAATGGGTGGACCTGGATGGGATCCTCCGAGGGAAGACTCCTGACGGACATTTTGCTGGATGGTTGTCGAATCAACTCCCACTACTCGGAGTGCCATCCCCTCGGGGTTTTGGTTATTCTTAACTGCTCCCCGCGTACATAGACAGGTTTCCTGCCCCCCTATGGTCTTGGCAGGCCACCCAGGGGTTCTTTAGGAATACCATAGAGGTTGCAGTGAAGTCCCATTGTCCAGGACACCTATGGCGCCGAATTCCGCAGTGGGCTATTTCTCAAACATGTTTTTCTCGGAGCTTCGAATTCTGCCTTTTCAAAAAGAAAGACATAGTCTGACTTAGGTTATGATTGGCAGTTTTCTCAACCGGACGATGTACCATTGAAGCAGGGAGAGGTGGTGAATTTAGCCAGACTTATTAAAATATGAATGCCGGATAAAAAATATTAAACTCTATTTACCCCCGTATGGGATGGGATGAGGGAATGATGAGATGGAAGAGAATGAATAGCAGGTGAGAATAGGTATTGGAGGAGAAAAGCGATGAGGGTGTGTGTCTCTCAGATGACCAAGCAGGTAAGCTAGTCCCTACGGGTAACCTCTCTGCTGACTTGAACTGAATGAAGAGTCCTCGAGAGCGGCAATCTTGTGCAGCAAGATTCCTTCCATTCTTCTTGTTGAAAATGAGCTTCAGATGAGTGAAGTACCTTCGATAGTCGATGAATGCGTGCTATCAGAGTGTCGTGAACTTTGAAGAGTGCGTGCGAGCGGGCCGGGAGCAAGCAGTCAAAGTTACACGAATAGTTTCTTTGACCTATATATAATTTGCACTAGTAAGTAATAGTCTATAACGTTCTAACAAGCCTTTCTTTCGCATCGCGAGCTAGGCAGTCTTATTGACACTCAATCATCATAGCAAATGATAGTGAAGTCTTTCGGCATCAAATCGAGAATAATTGTCAAATAATAGAAGATTTCTCAATAACGAGATGTCCCTAAATCTAAAATAAGAAAGTTCAGGGTGGCTCTCGAAAAATTCCACTCCGCGTGGTTTGAGGCAGCCTTAGATCTGTTAAAAAAAAACACCAAGGATCACTAGAAGGGAGATGAACGATCAGGTAGGAGATGAAGGCCTCGATGTTAGTTTCAACATTCCAATATGTTGCATAAAGCAGAATTGCATGGATGTCATCCCAGAAAACACCTTTATTGAAAGATGTGAATCTGAAAACCAGCCTCAACTATGCCAACGATCATTTGGAGAAAGATTAAAAAAAATTGGAGCCATCTCCTATGGTAAGATGAAACAAAAATTGATATGTTTGGTGCAAATGATGCCAGACATGCCTAGCGTAAAAGTGGTGAGCTGGTGTTACAAAAACAGTTCCCTCCAAAAAATATTGTGGTGGATCTTTTATGTTAGGCGCCAGTATCCCTGTAACAGGTGTTGCTACACTCCATCAAATCAACGGAACGATGAATAAAGAATACTACAGAAAGATTCTTGAAGATTATCTGAAGAGTAATGCTCGCAAGGTTGGCCTAGCAACAAGATGGACCTTTCAACGCGACAACGATCCCCAAAAGACATCGAATTATTCTTCGTGGTTAAAAGAATCTAAAATAAGCGTTTTTGGAATGGCCATTATAGTCGCCAGACCATAAACCGATAGAAAATTTATGGTATGTATTGAACGTCCACGTCCAGGCAAGTCATCCCCAAAACGATGAAGTGGAGTTTTGTTTGAACCTAATCAAAACTATAATAATATTTTTAATGTCATTAAGCAAACAGATTATTTGGCTATTAGTTATCAAATTGTCCGTGGTATGAATACTTTTTTATTGCAAACTTTTGTAAAAAGTGTTATTATTCCATTATTTACGTATCAAATTTGTTGAACTTGCGTGGGGATATCTATTAATACATTCGTCTTAAGGCCTCCACATTTCGTTATGCAACAATAGATAGTTCATGTACTATGGCAACAAATTTTGGTATTAGGTAGGGGTAACAATAATTTCTGGAGCAAGTGGTTGAATTCTGGTAGATTAATGCGTCTTTTACAGCAGATAAAATGTTTGAGCAAGCTTAACTAGCGAGTGATTTGGGCCTGACTCCCATTGCAATTTGCACGTTGTGGGGATATTGATAATATTGGAGCCGTTTTGATTATTTAAGCATTCTTCCTTGTCTTTCCAAGGCATCGATACGTTTAAAATTTTCCTTAGAAATATCGGATCGGTTTTGTCTGCTGAATAAACGTCGGTATTTTTGTAATTATGAGTCTAGGTTATGGAAATTAGAGTAGCGCTATGCGTAGGCTAGGCACAGCTTATATGGGCCTTCTACAAATGAGGATTATTGAATAATGGTATTAATCCGCCATAGCTTTGTAGACATTCCTGTATTTTTAATATCCGATTTGGCATATTCTTTTCCCCTGTATTTATAGTGAATAAGTTAACCTGCATTAACATAAGAATAACGATCAAGAAGAAGAAGAAGAATGAAGGACGAAGAAGCATTTAAAGAGAAAAAGAAAAGAATAAGAATGTACTATTTGTCCATTTTTTTTATATATATAAAAAATACGCAACTTACCATAAATTATTTTAATGTCAAATGGGAGCATAGCTAGGCTTGCCATACGTCACATTTTGACCGTACAGTCCTGGTTTTAAGCAAATGCCCCGGTGCCCCATTCGGCTTATAATTTTGTCCCAGAAAAATATTAACTTTGTAAATAAAAACTAATAGAGTTATAACAAACCTAACTATACTGATTTATGTTCCAATAATTCCAGAATAGGAATATAGAATTAAAGGTTTTAAAATTCATTCCTCCGTATAGTTTGTTCGAGAGTCATACGAGGTTAAATGGCATATGGCAACTCTAATTTGTCAATGTAGGTGTCGTAGATTATTTTAGCGTAGCCTAGTGTAAAAGTGAGGGAGGTTCGTCAGTGACATGCAGTAAATCATTTAGTGTTTCCCTTTGAAATAGACCATTTTTAGTCGCGTACACGCGACTCTATAAGTTATTATGTAGGCCAGTAAGTCGGTCGGGCGGTCTAATGGTAACCCTTTTACTTTTCAATGAGTTTTTGAAAGTTTTGAAGGTCATAATTCAGAATAATTAAGATCCCGCGACTTAGGTCGGTTGATCTTGTCTTATGTTAACCCGATATAATGCCTAAACGAATATGCAAATTTACCGATGCCCTTCAGAAAGAATACCCATTTATGAAAGGAGTTTGTGAGTATGTACAGTGCTCGTCGGAATTTTCAGTTGCTCATGGCGGTTGTTCCGACATTAAAGATCATAAGAAATCTTCAAAACCCAAATATAGTTTTGCATCATCTGCTAATTCTTCCGCATTAAAATAATTCTTTAAAAGTGTTGATCCTCTTGACAACAAAACTGTTAATAGATGCCATACAACATGGATATACCATAATTATTTCACTACTTCCAGATATTGAAGGAATATTACAAATTTGTGAAGGACTGAAGTCTTACTTTTTCTCTCAAGAAAACAGCCCCGTGGTGATAAAAGAGACTATTTGAGGATGACTGTGTGAAAATGTATTTGTGTTTCATTCATGGATAGTTAAAACTGTTTAATAAAACAATCTTGTCTGTGGAGAAAACCAAAGAAAGCGCCCGTGACATTCTTTCAGATTTAAAAAGATTGAAAAAAACAAATTTACAAGAAAGGCGAGATATTATATGTTTACTCCAAATAATTAAAAAAAAACTGTTCAGAACATTTGAAGAGAATGGCAAAATTAATGCTGCTACTGTCATGCAAGAATTTACGAATTTTTATGATCGCTGCCTTGCTCACATTGAAGAGTAGGAGGATAGCGATGGCGAAGCTGATACTTTGTTTGGATAAATAGTACAGTCATTGCCTAGTATGAAATCCAAACATCTGCTGGTAAAATTAATGAAACAAACGAATATAATGTAATAAATTTAAGCGACATTTTTTGATGAAGTGGTGGTTGACAAGTCATTTTGATCTTCAAAGTGTCAATTTGGGAAAAGTGAAAGCTTGCGACGAAAAATGGCTTCCAAGATTTAATCATTTGAAAGACTAGAGTATTTCTCTCTCCAATCCAGGGTGTATTGCGGGGTAACTTTTATGTCTCCCGGGTACATTATTACAAGTGAGAGAGAATTTTCCATTATCAACAATATGGGGTGGCAGGAAAGAGGCCGGATGGCTGAATCAACTGTAATATTGAACTGAATTGTAGTGGTCTTTTTTGAACCCCCACCCCCAAATGTTGTTTTATTAATATCTATCGATATTGTATTAGTTTCTATCGTGAAAGAGAATCTAAAAATATGTATAAAACGGTGTATATATACTTATACATTTAAATCTTTATACTGACGCGTTTCAATACGACAAGTATCGAAATACATGTATTAATACAAATATCGAATACATGTATTAATTTCCCATTTTAACTATGAAGATATTTATTTTAACTATTAATAAATATCAGTCTCTAATGAACCCCGGTAGGCTTATTCTTGGATTGAAGAATGAAGAAAAGGCGAACATAAGACAAATCGAGAAAATTATTAACAAGAACCTACCATAATGAAAATATACTACCCAAATTTATATATATATATATATATATATATATATATATATATATATATATATATATATATATATATATATATATAATATCAAAACCATGTAGCAGTGTAGCGTTATTAATGCGACGAATTGTTCACACCGAGTCGATATGTATTAGGTCTTCATATATGTCTTCTTAACTCGAATGGGGAGATTTGTAGCATCCAAATTGCAAGGTAAGGTAGGTCCATCGAGGAAACGCACAAATGAACACTCAGTTGGACCTATGAAATCCTGAAATTGGGTACACGCATTAATTACTGAAATAATATGCCGTGTAATAAGTAATGAATAAATGTAAATAGAGAAAAATATTTATATCACAACTATATATTTATTAAGGAAGATGTGAGATAAGCAAGCGAATAGCTGGAGTTCCCACGCGTTTACACAAACATACACACGCAAGGGAACAGCTGCAAGACGAAACGATCTCAATGATAGATAACAGGGGCAAGCCAAGCATACATAGGGTGGTTTGTGCTTTGATCGGTTAAGTTGTCGAGGACCTGTAAAATACAAACGGACTTCCTGATATAAGGTGACAGCCCGGCTTTGGAAAAATGTGGGTAATTGCATTAAAAGCGCACACATCGCTTGTGACTCCGCCCAACAGTTAACAAAGGAACTAACGAATATATTTCTGATCATTAGCTCCGCCACACGCTTAGATTTGAGAAAAAAAGGTCACCACTCCTGGAAGTGAGGGGCCCATATATAAGGACTTAAACTTATAGAGGAAAGACTAAGATAGAAAGAAAGAATCAGTTATTCGTCTGTCAGTATAACTTGCTTGCTATTTTGTTATTTTTAACTCCACGACTCCATTCCTCGTCCTTAAGTCCTGCCTTAGCCCCAGCTACCTAACATTAGCCAAAAAATTACATACAGCCGCATAAGACTCAAACTATTTCGCTTGCTCCAACTTTAGGTAGGCCAAGCTAAAAATAAAGCCTACTAATCGCCGCCTTCCTTTCGAGTCCTTTTCCTTTAACCCTGTGATTACCAAGGCACATTCTGTGGAAACCAGCCAGGAAGCGTATTCACCGCAAGAAACTTTGGGAGTTAGAGCAAACTCGATTGGAAGACCAAAAGTAGGCCTACTAACCTACAAACTCCAATACACCCTTATATACCTTCCATACCTGCGACCCCCCCCCCCCCCACCTTCCTATACTTCTATTCCTATGGACGAAGTATAGCGTACGAGAAGTGCGGGCGAGCGGCTTAAAAGCTTCGTTTGAATGAGTCCTTTTTGAGACTCAGGATGGCCGAGTGGATTCGCTGCTGGCTAACAGTGGTTTGCAACTCGCCTACGCTATTATTTTGTCTTTGACGGCTTTCCTCCACCCCTCTATCTACAATGGTGCCCAGACCCGGGAGGGGGAGCGTTAACCCTTGGATAACATTTCCAAACGCGCTCTCATTTCTTCAAAATACGCTCTGCTTCTAGGAGGCGGTCGTATAGCGTACGAGAAGTGCAGGCGAGAGGTTTAAAAGCTTCGTTTGAATGAGTCTTTTTTTGAGACTCAGGATGGCGGAGTGGATTCGCCGCAGGCTAACAGTGGTCCAGCGACGCGGGAAGCTGTTCGCAACTCGCCTACGCTATTATTTTTTATTTGCCCCTTTTCCTACTCCCCTCTATCTACATAAGTTCCACTTTAACACATATATTACGGTTCCCTATACGCTACCAATAGTTTATGGCTTTATTTACCAAAATCTTTATCAAGATTAGGCGACCACATGTAGCTTCTGGTTAATTCCTTCCTCGTGATGTACCTGCTTCTCTTCCCTATAATTCTTCTAGCAGCATATGCTGTTCCCTAGCAGCATATGCACTCTGCTTCTATGGAAAACACTAAGAGTGTAAAACAATACAATTCAAAGTCTTCAAGAATTATCGGCCAACCAGACACGCAATAATGAATAACTTTAGCGAGAATTCTATCTTTGCGATACTCGCGCATTATATACTAGCTGTTACTGGTGATGAATAAAGAAAGTTAATTAGAAATAGCCATTCACCTGGTATGTGTATGTTTTCTTTACGTAAACGTAATTGTAGCCTACTTACCTGCATATGTAGTGGCTAGGATAAACCAGATCTATGAAGTGACTTAAAGTTGTGTGCTTGTAGCATTAGAGCACGTTTTTGAATTCTGTTAGATGCTTGCGGATGAATTTTATGTTAGGGTTGGAAATACCTAACGAGGATTTATGGTTTATAATAATAATGTAATAATTCTAAACCATAATAATCTTTAAACTTTTTCAATGAAAACACGATGGGTAAGGCGTCCTTTTATGACTAAGAAAAATTTCTTCAGCTTTTGTCAATGTCCGGGAAACAAAAGATATTGGCCGTTCTCTACTTTCAATTATGCGACGCAGTACTGATCCGATACCATAATTACTACTGTCCGCTTGTGATATACCACAAGGATTAGTATGGAAGATATAGTCCTCATATTTCTAATTAAATAAAGGCATAGTATTTTCATAGATTGATACACTTTGGATATCATAGTTGAATTTAGATTTAGAGTTTTTTCATAGTAAATTTCCTATAATTTTTTAAGAATAATTAAAAAAAATCATGATGTCCTTTAGTTGACACTTGTCATAGTCTGCTTCTTTAAAAGGACAATCCCTCCATCAATGTTTATGGCCACATTCGTGACAATGGTTCATCGGTAATTTTTAGATTCACAATCATTCTTTATTTCTTTTACACCTGGAAAGAGTGGAAAGAAGAGCCTTGAAGATTATGCTTGGCCCCTCATACAACGGCTATGACAGTGCCTTGATAACCCTGGGACTTTCTCCCCTCGCTACAGTTTACCAAAAAGCAATAATCCAATTCAGCAAACAACTGCTCAACAACCCTCGCTACCGTCACCTCCTGCCGCCCCTGGCTCCCCCTCCTCGCCACGCCACTCGCCCCCACAACCTCCTCGTCCCCATCAGATCACGTACTAACAGGCACCAGAAAAGCTCAATCCAAACAATTGTGAAATATATAAATGAGGAGAATAAACGTAATTGAAGACAGGTATTGTACATAAGCAAACTCTCTGTAAATTATCCGTAAATACTATCATTACGCTACCCTTGTAAATACTCTTCCCATTCGCTGTATAATACCTTTTAAATGTTGGATTTTCTCAGTCGATTGACTGTTTGTATCCTAAATAAACCGTTTTATTATTATCCATAACTCTATAATTTAAGATGGGGATTTTTTGAAAATTTATAAATGTTGTTTTTTTGCTTAGTTGACAAATGACTTCGGGTGTTTTGGAAACTCAAAGGATTAAAATAGTTAAAAAGATCAAGAAGAAGAAGAAGAAGAAGAAGAAGGGAAAAAAAGAAGAAAGAAAAGAAGAAGAACTACAGAACTACAGAATCTAGGACCAGCAAAGACCCTAAGGTCCGCTCGAGGCTAGTCCGCTACACTAAACCAAAAACTACGATACACCCTTATCTACGAGTGTATCTCTAACATGCTATTTTTTTTTTTTTTTTTAATACTATCTACTGTACACACTTATCTACATGTGTACATTATCGTGTAATTTTAACTAATCAAACTAGGGGTCGGGGGAGATAGAAAGTTTTTCTTCTCATCTTCCGCAGCCACTCGACTGCTAGTGGTGAAAAGCTAATTTAGGGATAGAGACTACTTATAGGATAGGCTACGAAGAAGAAAGAAAAGAAGAAGAAGAAGAAGAAGAAGAAGAAGAAGAAGAAGAAGAAGAAGAAGAAGAAGAGGGTGTTCAGGGTGTTAAAATAAAGAGTCTATAAAGGGGATTAAAAAAAGCGGTTAAGATTAGCAAATAAGGCCGTAGGCCTTATTATTATTATAATTTAGGTCCCTTCGACTCATATCTACGAGATTTTTCGCAGCTGCTTCACTAGCTGTAGCAATTTCATCAATCTAGAAGTGCTCGTTGAGTTGCTTCCTCATATAAACCGAGGGCAACTCTAAGCACCTCACATAAAAATTGCTCCCAAATCACGTGTAAGCACACGAGCTTTAATTCCAGCACCAAATTGGGCAACTGATTCTCCGCCTTCTTGTTTACGATTATAAAATTGAAATCATCCATAAATAGTAATCACTTTAAACTTATAATGATTATTTAGTGTTTGTACTAAAACTATTAGTGCAAGTATATGGCATTTTAGGCGATACCAAATTTTGAATTATCATCATCACTAACTATAATTTAAGAAGGACAGTTTTTTGAGTATTTGAATAATAATTTCATCTTAGTTTGGTTATGACTTATGTTTTTTATCAAAGTTATTTCTAATCATCATCATCATCATCACCACTAACTATAATTTAAGAAGGGGATTTTTTGAGTATTTGAATAATAATTTCATCTTAGTTTGGTTATGACTTATGTTTTCTTATCAAAGTTATTTCTAATTATCATCATCATCTTCATCATCATCATCATCATCATCATCATTAACTCTATAATTTAAGAAGGGGATTTTTTGAGTATCTGAATAATAATTTCATCTTAGTTTGGTTATGACTTATGTTTTTTTATCAAAGTTATTTCTAATAATTCCTTTATAATATCAAAAAAAAAAATGGTGAAGTTCAGAAATAAATTTAAGTATTGAAATTTTGCGAATTTTTTAAAACCCAAAGAATTACAAATGGTGAAGTTCAGAAAATTTATTTTTATATATCTTCTTCTATAACTATATTTTAGCAACGTGATATTTTGATAGGGGAAGAAATTTGTTTAGAGTTCTTTTTTAAAATTATTATAATTGACGAAGTTCAGAAAATTTATAAAAAATTAACCATGGCTGCTTTTTTTTAGATTTTAAATTTTAATCTTAGTAGTGAAGCGCAAGCTCCCCCCCCCCCGTAGGGAGGAGTGGCGAAGCCATTACCTGGTTTATATATATTTTGGGGACCATTCAATGTCAAAAGATAGACTATTTTTTATCATTACCTATAAGATTTGCAACAAAAAATAATTCAATCCGAGTACAATAAGGGTCCAAATCTTTTCCCGCCTCTAGAAGGTTCTATTGCCCTAATCAATACCTAGTTAAAAAATATAATTCGAGAGTACCGAATAGGGTAAGCAAGACCCTAGGTAAAGTGAGGAATCTATCCAAGTAAGATCCTAGTCATCAATATGTAATACTTGTACAAATATTTATATTTAAAACAAGGTTATCAGACCTACGTCGCGTCCTCTCAATTATTCTGACCTATGACCCTATGACCTTTAGACTTTAAAAACTTTCAATAAGTGAGGCAATCTGACCTATAGTTAGTTATCTTTTAATAATTCCCGGACTAACTTTGGGAAGACTTTGGCAATTATATAATTCTAAAGAAAATATAAAACAACATAAGGGTTTTGAATTTCGTAAGAATCGGCCAAATAGTTAGTATGTTATTGCCAAAAAACTTATTGCAAAGTAAAATGGTTAATATCCGACCGACCGACCGACTGCCCATCTGACTTACAGACCGACATAGTAACTCATAGAGTCGTGTACACGCGACTAAAAACTGAAAGAATTGGCGCATTCTAACCAAGTAAAAGAATTTTCACCCCCTCTCAGTTAAGGGTACTCGTTATAGCAATATTTTTTTCACAACTAGGTTTAAGTATATTATATCTTCAAGTATATTTTCCTCTTAAAAACTCTGCAGTCTGGTCCTAGTATTTATGACAAGCGAGGTTTGCTATCTATCCTTCATTATCTTTTCTAGCCATATTTTTCTATAATTTTTTCTTCTGCCATCTGACTCATCCCTTACGTTTTTCCTTGCTGGATAAACACGCCCTTATTGTATTTCACAAGTTGCCTTTTGTTTTAGGTCATTAACAAACAATTATGTTTAGGATTTTATTATAATTAGAGTTTTAATCCATTTTATAGCTTGATTTGTTATCTTATTCACAGGAGTATGGGGGTTCTTTTGAATTATTCTCAAGTTTAGTGGTTACCTAAAATAGTTACATAGTTACAGGGAGCCAGCAAGGACTCCTTAGTGGACTCAAGGCAAGTCCCATTCTATAGTAATATGCTAGTAGTCCTCCTTTGGACATTGTCGCCACGATGCTCACACACGCGACATTCAACCCATAACAGGGCTCCGTATTTAAACAATATCATTATTCATAAAATAACTGTCAATTTTGTTTTTAAAACTATTCACACTACTAGCATTTACTACCTCCGCGGGGAGTGCGTTTTATTTTTTTATGCTTTTAAAGGTGATTTTTTTTCAGCTATGTTCGTTTGAAACCTCCTCCGTTCTTTCAGTTTAAAACCGTTGTTACGTGTGGTACCATGGTCGTACTTAATTTTTTTCAGAATTTACGTTTTAAAATTTATTTAAAATTTTGAATACTTCGATAAGCTCACCTCGCAATCGCCTAGTTTCGAGAGTCGGTAGTTTTAGTATATTTAATCTGTCGATATACGACTTATTTCTAATTAAGGGAATTAGTTTAGTTACCCGTCGTTGAATTCCTTTCATTTTATTGATGTTTTCATGTGTATAAGGTGACTACAATTGTATCGCGCATTCTAGGTGTGGACTTACTAAACTTTTTATATAGAGGTATGATTATATCTTGGCGTTTGTAGTGAAAACTTCTCGCAATAAATCCAAGCATTCGGTTCGCCTTCTTACACGCTTCGTCACACTGTTCGTTAAACTTAACATCCTTTGCAACCAGCACCTCTAAATCTTTTTCATCGTCCACGGAGATAAGATTTTTAACACCCAGTTCATAGTTAAAACTTGGGTTATTTCGACCTACGTGCAAAACTCTACACTTGTCTAAATTGAATTTCATGTTCCATTTATTAGACCATTCGAAGATTTTATCTAATTCCCGCTGAATTAATTTGCTATCGTTCTCATTTAATATTTTACCCCCAATTTTTGTGTCGTCCGCAAATTTGGATAATCTAGCAAGTAGGCCAGTGTCCATATAGTTTACATAAATAAGGATTATGTAGAGGTTCTAACTATTGCATGAATGATTTTGGCCTTAGATAGCAAATGCAATAGTCAGTTCGTACATAAATTCTGTTGTTTTAGTTTTGACTGATCGTACCGTAACGTCAACGTGGATTTGAACTCTCTTAGCTAACATAATAACATGATGTCTCAGTTTATTCACTGAACATTTTTCATCATTAACTATATAATTTAAGAAGGGGATTTTTTTTTAGTATTTGAATAATAATTTCATCTTAGTTTGGTTATGACTTATGTTTTTTTATTAAAGTTATTTCTAATAATTCTTTTATAATATCAAAAAACAAAATGGTGAAGCAACGTGATATTTTGAAAGGGGGAAAATTTAGTTTAGAGTTCCTTTTTAAAATTATTATAATTGGCGAAGTTCAGGAAATTTATAAAAATTTAACCATGGCCGTTTTTTTTTAGATTATAAATTTTAATCTTAGTAGCGAAGTTTTTATATAATCCTGTGGATCTAACAGTAGAAATATTTTTAAGAAAAATGTTAATCAAAAAAAATCTACGAGGTTAATGCCAGTCTCCCTCCGTCGTTATTGTACTGAATTTTGTATCCGAACTAGAACTTTACAGCAGGCTATTATATCAATGTTATATTTTACTGGTGTATATAGGGTGAGCCAAAGGTCTTTTTGCAGTAAGAAAACCTTCTTCAATCTATAGGAAAAGACATTATAAAGTAGTTCTATTATTCTTTTCTACGTACACCTATTTATTTCACTTTTCAACGAGTACATTTTCTAATGCGGAGAGACTTTTGGATCAATTTTTTCACACTGTGCCTGAAATTACTTTATTCGATGATAAATTTATGTGAAGCTTTCACACTTCTCTAATGAATGCCCCATAAAAATAGGATTGTTTTTTTTTCAATAGATCAACTCCTTTTCTAGCGAAAATGATGGACGATCCTACCTTTCAGATGCATTTGTATCTTCAGCCCGGCTTCGGTTGTCTTTTCTCGTTGCTATCGGAATTATTGTTCTTCACATGTCGAGAGGGAATTTGCATATTGCGATTGGTCCTATGATCAATATAACCAATAGCCCAAAGCTGCACTTTCTCGAGTTTGGAGAAAAAGAGACGACAGTTCTCTCTCAATGTTTTTCTTCTTCATCATCCTTCTACTCAGAAGATGAAAGTGAGATGGCAGCAGACACGAATTTGACAACACAACATTTGCCATCAAGAAGAAAGAGGGAGACAATGGTATGTTTCTTGGATTTTAGTCCACCTTACCCTAGTAATAGGAATCATTGCACAAACAGGTAAATTTGATTTGTTTATTAAAAGGATTACGATATGTTGTTGATATGAATACGACGTTTCAAGAGAGATTGGACAGATAGTTAAGGCTGTTCATCTTTGATTGACCCTGGTGGCTTTTTTACAGTCTTTACTATATTAAGGAAACAGGATTGCTACGAACAGTCTACGCTGGGGTGCTGGAAACGTAGCGAAATTATAAAACACGACAAAGCATGACAAAAGAATGAAAAGAAAGAGTAAACTTATTTATTTTTAAACAGTGTAATGGAAATATTCTACTCACTTAGGAAAAAAAGATAATCACTAATTAATTCAATTATTTCTAGGATATACCTGATGCGAAGGAAATATATTTATCTCTAACAACAGAGCAAGCTGCCGCACTCTTAGGTGCTTTTTATTTTGGATATATCATATCACCAGTAAGTTGGACCATAATTCTCAGTTAGACTAAGTTTGGTTAATGGGAAAGGACAGGAAAACCATGTTGGAAAGTGAATCATCTACATAACTTATGAATAGAGGAAACAAGAAGTAAGATGGAATGATATTTATTAGTATTTTAATGGGAGAAAATAGGTAAATTATATTGATGATAGGAAATAATACTAACTCATAATCGCAATACAGCGTAAAGATAAACTAAACGAAGTCGTAGCAACAAAGCCTATCAGTATAATTGAAATTTTAGGAAATTGGGCGAAAATCCGTGAGCTTGATTTCACTGGTCAATTTCAGAATTGGGAATATAAATTATCTTTTAAGTCGTATTATCAAGGGGCGAGGGACGAGGGACGAGGGCGTTGGATAACCAATATCGACGAATTCATAGAGAGCGCCTCCGGAAAGACGTTTAAATAACAAAGGAACATAACAACTGTCGCTCGTATGTAATCTGCAAGATGAAATCCAAATGTCGAGCATCAACTGCAAAATGAACGGAAGGAGTACTACGAGCTGAAAAGGTACCAACCAAGGGCGTATGGTCGGTAAAAGCGGTAAATTTACGCCCTTTCAGAGAAAGACAGAAGTGAATTGCGAAATAAATTTCAAGGAATTCTCGACCGAACGTACTATACATCTTTTGATGATCACAAGAAGAGCAAGAGAAGAAATCAAAAGGTTGTCACTGGTCATCAACCTTTTGGCTGTAATGTCGCGCTCCTAAGTGAGATGGGGAAGCGACTGAGGAAATGCTGATGGAAGTCCAAAGGACAAGTACGAGCCAACCAAACAGCGGAACTAATAGCCCATTTGACACGAGAGAATTTGGAAAAGAAAATTCTTCTTAGTTTTCGACAGTATAGTGCTCAAGGGTTGCATGGTTTGAACACAGTCAGGAATGAATCTGTGATAAACAAAATTACCTCCCCACATAAACGACGGAGTAGCGTTAGCTAAGAAAGGTTGGAATTAAGCTCGAATCGCAAAACTTTATCGTGAAGAGGATGAATTCGGTCAGAATAAATATGGTATCTTAGGAAAGACAGTTGCGGGACACCGAAGAGACCCTTAGAAGTGCTGAATAAGATACCATACTCCTACAGGCGAGAAAAGACTTGACAAAGGCGAGAAAGATGTTCTTCTAGTGACGAAGACGGTATCTGGAGGTCGTTCGTCGACGTGACAAAGAAGAGAGAAAATCGGATCGGTATTAGAAGGGATATCTATCCGGGATAGTACGAAAATTCAAAGCACTGTAATAGTCTACAATCTTGAAGTTGCCGAGTGTACACTTCAGCGCTACATGGAGGAAAGAGGTCAAAGGATACGTTGGAAATATTATCCAAGGGCTAACGCGACCCCTCCCGGGTATGGGCACCATTGTAGATAGATGGGAATAGGAAAAGGGGCAAAGAAAAAATAATAGCGTAGGAGAGTTGCGACTAGCTTTACGCGTCGCTGAACCACTGTTAGCGAGCGGCAAATCCACTTCGCCATCTTGAGTCTCAATAAAGACTCATTCAAGCAAAGCTTTTAAGCCGCTCGCTTGCACTTCACGTAAGCTACAAAGCTTTGTCACCCCGTGAGGCTGAAAAAAACACTGACCTCAGCGCCAATGTCTGCCAGAAATGAAAAAAAATGGGGTCAAATACAAAGAACGATGGACTAACCTGAAGGTGAGAAGAGACGGCAAAGGGAACCAACCCATGAACCACTTGCTTTATTAATTTAACTGAGGCAAATTAGTAGCAGAAGATGATGAAGAGTAATGAAAGGGAGGGGGAGATTGTGGAGAAACACCAGAATGAAAATTACGATATGGCTGTTTACATTTTACAGTTTTGTTGACGCAATCTTGATATTACCAGTACAGATCCGACGATTGAAAATGAAAAAATAAGAGGATCAGTATAACCGGAAGATCAGAACGAATGAAAATACTTTCTCTCATCTATTATGGTAATGCCATCGATGATTGCTTCTTTTTCAATTATAATGGTGGGGACATGACTCATAGAAACACTTTTTCCAGTTTACATAAGGATTTCGAAATATCCCATTATCAATTTTAACAATTTGCCCCAAGGTACGTGGCTTACTTGTCATCAGCAGGGGATAAATAAGCCTTGACATGGCTCATATGAAGACTTCCTTCAGTCTGAGTACCTGTAGGGCTTGTTCTATAAAATATGTAGGCTTCTGACACCAAATTGCAGGATTTAATAGGCCCAGCGAGGAACTCCCCAAATAGACGCTCGTTGGATTTATCGAATCCTAAAAATTGCCGTGTGTGTAAATTAAGGAAATAATATACCAAGTCTAGTAAATAATGAACCAAAGAGAATTAGGAAATGAAACTATATATGTGTTAAATTGTAGAAATAGATCTGAGGCAAGCGGTTGTTAGTCATGTGGGAACCCACAAACATTCAAAAATACCAAAGGTGACCACTTGGACAAATGCGAGGATCGGACACAAACAAAATTACGCGTGTTGGGAACATTTATCAGCAACTGAACAAATATAGGCTCTGACCAGAGAAATTTCACAGAAGCTTGCAACAAGCGATTCCCTATAATAAAGCTAAATCTATCGGAAATATGTAGGCACCTCAGGTACACAGAGCTGATGTAGAAATAACAAACGTACTAGACCACTGGGTCCTCCCCAAGGACAAGTCAAGGTCACGTCCCTTGAACACGAAACACACCCACAAATATGTATATATATATATATATATATATATATATATATATATATATATATATATATATATATATATATATATATATATATATATATATATATATATGAGGAATTAAACCACATTCTCCGAAGGCATTTTAATTCAGAACAGTTTCGGTGTATCTCACACCCTTTTTCAACTGATACTGGATAGAAAATATAAGAGGGGATCTTTCACGACCTGACCTTGTGTTATGCTTGTATGCACTTTTCTTATATTTTCTATCCAGTGTCAGTTGAAAAAGGGTGTGAGATACACCGAAACTGTTCTGAATTAAATTGTCTTCGGAGAATGGGGTTTAATTCCTCATATTTTCTTGCGATATTGCATCAATTTTCATCTTATATATATATATATATATATATATATATATATATATATATATATATATATATATATATATATATATATATATATATATATATATATATATACAGTGACGGCAACAAAAAAAGTGACATGTGACAATTCGGGGAAAATGAAACAGAAAAATGTAACTTACATATTTTATTATGAATATTTCATGAAAGTTAATACTTGGTCATGTTGCCCTTGCACTTGATGACCATTCTGAGTCGATTGGGCATTGATTCAGCGAGGTTTGCGAAGTAGGTGGGGTTGATCGTAACCCAGATCTTCTTCAGTGATTCTATCAGGTCCTTGATGATGCCGGGTGCTTTCTCTTGAACTTTGGTTTTCATGAGATTCCAAGCATTCTCAATAGGATTTAGGTCCTGGGAATTACTAGGCCACTCCAAAACACTAATATTATTATCATTGGAGAACTTTTTTACTAATGGGACCTGTGAGCAGGGGTACCATCATGCATGAAAAATTCACACTGATGAATTTCCCAAAATGGCAGCATGTGCTGCTTCAAAACTTCGAGATAGTTAGTCCCCCTCATGGTTACATTCTTGGGAAGGAAGTACAGACCTCCTCTGCTTTTTTTCCACTAAAGGCACCCCACACCATCACACTATCAGGGTGCTTCACAGTTTTCACGGTATATTTCGGGTCATACCGAGACACATTGCTGGGACGACGCACGATCTTTGACTCTCCTCTGACCAGCCTAAAGGTGCTCTCATCACTGAACATGACCTTCTTCCAATGGGCAGCTGTCCAATGTTTATAGGTCTTGCAAAAATTGAGCCTTTTCATCTTCATAGCCTTGGTAAGAAGTAGCTTCTTGGCAGCGCGGCGAGCCGGTAAGCCTAAGTCCTTCTGTAAGCGATGATGGATGGTCCTGAGGGCGACGTTCTGGAGGAGGTCTGGGTGTTTTTTATTGATTGAAACGGAGATTACAGAAGGGTCTGACATCACTTCACGCCTTAGGATATTATCAGTCCTTGGATATGTCTTCTTAGCTGCACCAGTGCCCTCCTTCCTCTTTGGTATGGTACCTGGTGGCAATAACTCAGCTGCCCGTTTTAGGCGATAAATCATATTTCTTGAGGTTCCTAAATCTGCTGCTACATCAATAAAAGACTTTCCCTGCTCTAATATGGTCAAGGCACGGCTTTTCTCTGTCATAGAAAGCTTTTTCCGCCCCATTGTATCCACTTGCACAGAAGTTATAGCACGTCAAATGTAGGCACGAATGCAGGAAATCAGCACGCTGGAGTGCCATACACTAAAACCTCACTGTACGAGCTCAAACCAGACAGTGACTTCCAATAAAGCGCAGTTCTGTTTTCTTAGCTCAGGAGAGTCATCCACTCGTGGCATAAACCCTGCCCCTTTTCATTGGCTTGTTGGCAAGTAAAATCGTGAAAGCGATTTTGTGTATCGATTTCTGTTGCCAATATTCAATGTCACTTTTTTTGTTGCCGCCACTGTATATATATATATATATATATATATATATATATATATATATATATATATATATATATATATATATATATATCGGGTTATTATTCAGAAGCGTCATTATTCCCGATTCATTGACTCAATTCATTCCCTCAGTAGCCTCACGGAATCCCGTTTACTTGCATAAGTCCTGCCACCTTCAGACTCGATACTTTGCGCAAAACGGTAAGCCTACACATTGACCGCAAAGAACTAGAGAAGTTTTCACTTGCCCCTTTAGTAGGCCAATTCAAGGATAAAGTTATATTTTCTTTGTCGCATCCTTTCAACTTTCAAAGTCCTTTACTTACCCTGATTACCGAGACACCTTCAGTAAACCCAGCCTATCTCATCTCAAGCCTCGGCCAAACGAACCTCCTCTGCGCCGAAGCCTACCACAAGAACGTACATCGCCCCTAGTAATTCGACTATACCCCCTCCCCATATACATTCAGCCTGAGCCAAACGCTTTCAGGTGAGCCACTAATCGGTATGGTCGCCTGTCCTACATGATTTGGGTGGATATAAGCTCATGTACTTTATTCACATCTGATCTGCCTTTCTTAGAAATTAATACTACCTGCAATCCCTTGACACCCCACGCCCCTGAAATCTCTTTAAGTAGACTCAAGGTTCTTATGGCTAAACTCTGAGCGATGGTCACAGCTTTCTGTTATTCGGTTAATCCGTGTGCATCCATGTGCATCTTCAATGGACCTATCCATTAGGTTGGTTGAGGTTCTTCAAACGGTCGGAGATGCAAGGAAGAACACGAAGAAAATATTGCACACATGCTTTAGTCGAGTGAGGTCGCGTTTATGGTCGTGGTTATCATCGAGTCTGAGATAAAGAACGAAATGGTTTCAAGGTGGTTGAGAGGGGATCCAAGTGTGGTGCAACTAACGATTGTGGGACGAAATTGCCGGGTGCGGGAGAACTCGATTGTTAGGAATTATTACTGAGTTATATCTTAGGAGAAAAAAACAAATTAAGTGAAATGCTAAAAAAAAGTCCGCTTATTCGAAATCAGTAAAATAAGTCTAGGTGAAAAAACAGATGAAACTTGAACATAGACTTATGTTAGATCGAGTCTTAGGGAACAACACGAGCAAACAAATACAAGATTTAATTGACAAAGTTGCTCATTAAAATATCTGAAAGGCATGGTCAATTGGATCCTGCTAGGCCTATGAAAATTGGTTAATTGACATATCTATGGCCTGAGGCCTATCGTGCACGAAACTATATTCATAAAATATTGATTTATTGAATTAAGTCGTTTACTTACCGTAGGGACTTAATATTTCATGATGCACGAAAGACGCGAAATTAAAACACACAAACAAAATGAATGATATCGAAACGCCCAGCGCGCTCTCTAAGCTCAGCTAAAAGAGTTGCCAAATTTGTTTTGGGGTGCTGGGAGCGCATTCAATGTGATTTTTGCGCTATTTTTTCTTCGCTGAATTGCTACATAAGTTAATGGGATGCAGATGAAAGACAAATGTATTGCAATTTTAGAGGAACGAATATAATCATGTTAGGCGAGTCTGAAACAAGAGTATACAGACAGTCCCCAATTTACGATCATTCAAGTTACGAACTTTCAAAGATGCGAACATATTTGTGGTGTACTTGAAATATATAAGGCCATTAATGCATTGATTCAGCATGAAACGAAGTTACAACCACCAACAGAATGGACTGTAAAAGCATCTGTGTCCTCAGTTTGCCAACCACCTCTGATGCTTTAAAAATGTTCTGAAAGAGCAATAAAATATTGTCAGCAATTTAAACACCCTTAGTCAAAAGGGGAGCTTAATATGAACACATAAAACTTCATTTAACTCATTTCTTCATGCTATGATGAGATGACTAATGAAGAACTAGACCTGAAACTGAAATAAATGAGAGAGAGAGAGAGACAAAAAAGTATAGGAAGAGAAAGTGGTTAGTAAAGAAAAATGGTTTCAGGCAAAGATGCCGTCAGAAAGTTGTTTGATGCACACTGTAGCGTACGAGAAGTGCAGGCGAGCTGCTTAAAAGCTTTGCTTGAATGAGTCTTTTTTTAATCATGATGGCCGAGTGGATTCGCCGCTGGCTAACAGTGGACCAGCGATGCGAGAAGCTGTTCGCAACTTGCCTTCGCCATTATTTTTTTATTTGCTCCTTTTCCTAATCTCCTCTATCTACAATGGTGCCCAGACCAAGGAGAGGGGGCGTTAGCCCTCAGATAACATTTCCAAACGGGTTTTCTTGAAAATAAGCTCCGCTTCTAGGAGGGGGGTTGTGTAGCGTACGAGAAGTGCAGGCGAGTGCCTTAAAAGCTTCGCTTGAATGAAACATTTTTTAGACTCAGGATGGCCGAGTGGATTCACCGCTGGCTAACAGTGGTTCAGCTACGCGGGAAGCTGTTCGCAACTCGCCTAAGCTATTATTTTTTCTTTGGCCCTTTTTCTAATCTCCTCTATTTACAACACATTCCGAATATGGAACGGTGCACTAAGGTTAGAGCCAGTCTTTAATCCAATGCACTGTTCACCACACTGACATCCCAAGACCGCTTCTTCAACAGAGTTGAGAAACGCGATGTCTCTATCAATGGGCGTGAACTATTGTATTTTGCATTAGGTATTAGCTCATAAAGACCAATATCTCCACGTACATTTTCCATTGCTACGACTCAGCATTTACAACTTCTTTATCGACCGTATCTCAGTAAATATTTCCACCTATGCACCTTAAACCAAGCCGTGTACGCCATTTTTTAATAGAGCATGAGTTATAAAAACCTGCAATAACTACATAAAACTATCGTACCATGATGTATACATGTGTACCATTACAGTATTGGACTTACGAACGACCTCTCGAAATCTAACTTGTTCGTAAGATACAGATTTACTATACAACGAGTTTGAAAAGAGATGAGTTAGCCTAAAGTAACTCTTGTAAAGAAGGCGGATATAATATTATAGCAAACGAGTTCGCTAGTTGAATGTGATTTGTGTGTATATGGTCATGACCGTTTGCACATTATATTAAGAATTGTGAGTGATCGCAGGATTAGTGGTTAGATTTGCCTTGCTTGGAGAATCGCTTCCGTGTAGGAATTGATTAACGCATATAATCGAGCAACTTGCAAGCCCTGTGCGGTAAGTTAAAGAATTAATTAACTAGACGCGTTGTCGGATGTTTACCTGTAAGTTTGCCTCTCTATAGTTGGTACGTTGGATAGGTTATTTGTGTGCGTTGAATGTTCCTTTATTGCGAGCAGAACTGAGGCTAACTGAAGGGTTAGCACATGTGAGCCCGAGGTTGTTATGTGGTTAGCTCCTTCTGAACGCACTTTTGTTGTACCATGGGAAGTAACTAATGAGGTTTTCCGCTGAAACCTATGGTACACTTACGTCTAAATGGGAGCCATCATATGCGGTTGCAATGTTACATAGATGGTTTAAACCAACGGCGATCCAGCGACGCAGGAAGACGTTCGCAACTAGCCTCACGCTATTTTCTTTCTTTATTTTTTCATCCCCTGTTCCTACAACCCTCAATCTACAATGGTGCTCAGAGTGGGAGCGAAACATTACGTCTTAGGTAATATTTCCAATCGGCATCTTCATTTCTTCAAACTACGCTCCGCTTCTAGGAGGGGGCTATGTAGCGTGCCGAGAAGTGCAAACGAACGGTTTAAAAGCTTTGCTTGAATGAGTTACATTTGAGACTCATTACGCAGCAGTTGATTCGCCGATCGCCAACGCTGATCCAGCGACGCAAGAAGCCGTTCGCAACTCGCATCACGCTACTTTCGTACCTTATTTTTTTCGTCCTCTTTACCTAAACGACTCTATCTACGCCAAATTGTTGGCGTCGCTTTCCTTACGGAAGAGTAATCCGATTGAGCGTGGGAGAGTTGCGCACTCTAGTATTGCCATGATGATGAGGTGAAGAGTTACAAGTTACTGGTTGAAATGTTGCACGAATTGATCATCACCTTGCACGGATTCGTCACTCTGTTATCACTATAAATGTAGTGCCACTCCCACAGGTTTACCAGGAATAGTTGTATTATTATTCCTAGTTTTTTGATTGAGTTCGGTTCCGTGATTTCTTCAAGGACTAGTCGTAGCAAGGAATGAAACGATCTCCTTTACTGCAACAATCGATGACCTTTGACGTTTTCTGTGTTGATTACTGATTGAGGTTGGATGAGAATAACTGAGTTAATTGATATTGGACAAGAGCGAGAGACAAGGTATGATAATTTAAATGAGTGCGGATACATTTTGAATCGGAGAGCTTCCTCATTGTTCGATGCGAGGGGATGCTTGTAGATCAACAAGAGCGGTAACGGGGACTCGAATGAGAAGTAAGATTTGACAGTTTTTTTACTTTAGTCTAAAATTCACCAATTATGAATTGAGATATAAAAACTATATCTAAATATATGACTTATGGAAAGGTTTTTCATATGGATACCTAAAATAAACAAAAATTACAATGGAAAATAATGACAGCTGATTTAAATTGCACTGCAGCGTGCTTTATATACTCAAGTTTATGGCTGCAATCGTGCAGCTATCGAATATGTGCAAACAGCCAACGAAGAAATAATTGGCTCCTTCCAGGCATACGAGGCGATTCATAGGATAAGAAATATTGGTTAGTACGCTGTTTTGCTGTCTGCATTCAACACCAGTGCATTATTTTCAGAAAGCAACAACTTTCAAAGTGATTTTGTGTCTAGAGCCACCACTGAAATTTAATGCTAGAAATATTGAGGTTGCAGGATTATATTGGCAGTATTACATTATCCATAATTATGTGGCAAAATAATTACATGGTTAAGCTTGCCTTTAAGTTTACTTTCATATGATGGAAGTGGAAATGGATAGAAAATTATATATTTAATGAAAACCGAATGAATTTTCCAAAAAAAATACTTACTGCTCAACCACGTGTCACAAGACAGTACGAACCGACACGAATTTATTATTATTATTATTATTATTTTGCATTTCATTGACCGAAATGGCCACAAAAAATCGCCAACCGTGACATGATAAGCATAAGAATCACATGAATGTAGTTAGAACGAAATACGAAAACAGAGGAATTTAACATCAACAATCTTTGGCTAAAATTAATTAAAGTTGATCGTTCTACAAACGAATTACCCACGAAAGCGAAACGATACACGCGGAATGCACGCAATTCACACAAATAACTGGACCCCCCAACCAGGAACCCAATACGACTGCAATAGTGATATATATATATATATATATATATATATATATATATATATATATATATATATATATATATATATATATATATATATATATATATATATATATATATATATATATATATATATATATATATATATATATATATATATATATATATATATATATATATATATATATATATATATATATATATATATGAGGGAGCCCTTTGATTACACTCTGTAACACTATTTTTGTCTTTGGGTAGCAACTGTTATTTTTTATTTGCTTGTGTCTAGAATACAGGAAAAAACACTTATTTATTTCAAACTTTGCTTTTGTATCCAAGAAAATGATATTTATATGAAATATACCTCTTCCCTCTGGAAGGAAGTGCCGAATTTGAAGTTTCATTTGCATAAAGTAGAAACAAAACGACATGATACAAAGATAGCATTTATTTTTTCTAGAATTACATAAGTGAGACAATTAAAATATTAGAAATGAGTAGTTTTCCGTGATTTATGTTTATACTGTTAATTACTTTCACGAATCATCCCCCAAATATAGTCTCCCATCAGATTTTCATTATACGATCCTTGATAGCGGTGTTCAAAGTCCAGTAGATCCTGGTGAAAACGCTCGCCATGCTCCTCGGAGAAGGCTCCCATGTTCTTAAATTTATCAAGATGAGCGTCAGGAATATGGACTTTCAGGGACATCCTGCAACCCATCTTGCCAAAGTTTATCACCAAGTTTTCAAGTTCTCAACCAGGTTTTCGGCTTTGTGATTACCCAGGAAGCCCAGAACCACTGCGATAAAGCTGCCCCACGCTGCTTTTTCCGTCCTAGTGAGCTACTCGGGAAACTCCTTCACTCCATTATCTTTTTAATTTGTGGATCGACGAAGACCCCGACTTCCACCTTTGCCACAGACAGCTTAGGAAAGAAATCTTGGAGATACTTGAAAGCTGCAGACTCCTTATCTAGAACTCTGTCGAATTGTTTCATAAGGCCCAATTTTAAGTGCAGAGGAGGAAACAGTCCTTTTCGCGAGTCCAACAAAGGCTCCTATTTGACGTTGTTTCTCCCCACACTAAACTCGTATCGTTGTGGCCAATCCCGATGATGGTAGTGTGCCACGGCGTCCCTTCTGTCCCAAATGCAAATATAACAAGGAAACTTTGTAAAGCCGCCTTGGAGACCTATCAAGAAGGCCACCGTTTTGAAGTCTCCGATAACCTCCCAACCGTACTATTCATATTTCAATGCCTCTAGCAAAATCTTGACACTGCTGTATTGCTCTTTCAGCTGGACCGAGTGAGCAAGGGGAAGAGATGGATATACTAAGGGCGGTCAATAAGTTTTGCAATTCGGATACAAGGAAACGAGATATGAGGAAAAGTGTTTTATTATTTTTCAATATAACTACCCTCGACTTCAATGCACTTGCGCCACTTGTCCCTGAGGCTTCGAATTCCCGACAACCAGAAATCTCCCACTGCTGTTGAATCCACTCCAGGACGGCGAGCTCGACATCTTCATCGTCCCCAAACCGGCGTCCACGCAGTGCAGCCTTGAGCTGGCGGAATAAAAAGTAGTCGCTAGGGGCCAGATCTGGACTGTAGGGGAGATGGTTGAGCTCCTTGAAGCCGCACTCGCGCAGGGCAGCTTGTGCAACTCTGGCCTTGTGAACGTTGACGACGTTGAAGTCGATCATGGGGCGTGAGGTTTCTAGTGGATGATGTTGATAACACTTCCATGTGATATTCCAAGTTCTCGATTGATTTCATCGACCTTCACCTGTCGATTTTCGAGGATCATCCTCTCTACACGGGCCACATTGTCCT
The DNA here is from genome assembly GCA_963969495.1 of Ceratothoa steindachneri. Taxonomy (NCBI): domain Eukaryota; kingdom Metazoa; phylum Arthropoda; class Malacostraca; order Isopoda; family Cymothoidae; genus Ceratothoa; species Ceratothoa steindachneri. Next base: position 30,463,035 of record OZ018327.1, read on the forward strand.
CGTTGGTCACGTCTGACGGGCGTCCTGAACGGGGGTCATCTTCAAGGGACTCACGACCATGGCGGAACTCCCTATTCCAGCGAGCAATGGTTGCATAGGTTTGGGCGGTGTCGGTGTACACTTCAACCATGCGTTCATGGATCTCTTTTGTATTCTTGCCTTCCTTCGTCAAATATTTGATCACTGCGCGGTGCTCAACCTTCTCCATTGTTAAAAAATTTGTGACTGACGATCTGCGATCAGCTACTGCTTCTTAAATAGACGAGGCAGGATCGTACGGCTACAGGTCCTGACTTGTCATAACTTATCCTAACACCCGCACAAACAGCCATCCCCCTTCCTTTGTTTTGCCCTACCGATGGGCAAAACTTATTGACCACCCCTCGTATGTTCCCGTTATGGAGCTGCACTGCTTTGAGGCTCATGGAGGAGCTGTCAGCGAAGTGGCACCCGTCGTTGGGGTTACCGGCGATTCCGATAACCTCAAACAGACCGGTCACATTGTGACAAAAGCAAAACTCATCTTGAAGTGTATAAAAGCTTGTAAAACACTGGTGACGTTTTCTCTGACCTGATATTTTCACACTGTCACCTAACAAATCCCACTGCTTGAGTCTAGACGTTAAAACTCGGCATTGGACTTCGTGAGACCAAGATCACTGACAAGGTCGTTGAGATATCTTTTGGTTGGGGTAGTGTGGGTTTCTCTCCTCAGTTGCACCTCTGTAATCTGGATCAATGACTTCATCCTCTTCTGAACTTCTTTTCCTTTCTAAAAACTGTTGCTCTCTTTTTGGAGGAGTGGGTACGGGGAGCTCAGAACTGTGTGACACTGGCGCAATAGATGACTGAAGGTATGATAACAGGCGCATTTTTGTCTGCTCGACGTTAAGAAAAGTTCACGATGCGGTAGAAGCATTTACGTGACTGATCAGTTGGTTCCCTCAAAATTTGTGGGATAGCGAAATTCCTAGCTCTCTTTTTCCCTTTGTACTATCCCGTAAAAAAACAAAATGAAGACATAAGTATAAATATACAAATAGAGTAAACCCTCGATATAACGAACCTCAATATAACGAATTTCGGATATAACGAACCAAATTTCCTGGCCGAACTCCATCAGGTTTAACGAACCGAACTTCGTTAAATCCGATGTAGTCCACTTAACTTTATTAGTAATTACATACGTATTACATATCCATGCAATAAAGTCTTTATATACATATTTACGTATACAGATGAACGAACGAACCATCATTATTTCCATCGCTTTTAACGACCATCGGGTTTAACAAACTATCGGCTTTAACGAACGACCCCCCGCCCCATATAGTTCGTTATATCGAGGGTTTACTGTACTTTTCACTTGGTGTTAATAGAAATGTTAAAAAAATCAGTATCCAAATAACAAAACACATTATATATATATATATATATATATATATATATATATATATATATATATATATATATATATATATATATATATATTGCTTCTAAATTTCTTTTGCAGAGCTCGCATGTGAAATGAGGTGGCCAAGATTTGTCTTGATCTATTGATCTCCGACTGGCATGCCAAAATATGCCTTGTAGGCCTCATACATTTTAGCAGATCTCTCTACACAGTACTTTTTTGCTCTTGTCTTAATAAATTCGCCGCAGACATAGAAAAATGCGTCAGTCGGATGCTTACAATCTCTTGATGCTATGTGTGACGAATGCTTCTCTCAATGACGAGTGACGATGTCTGCGATGTCACGGCTAGAATTAAACTGATCTGTTGATTAGACATTCTCTGTATTTATACAGTCACCTGCTTTGCCAGAATGTTCTAGAAATTCTTCAAACATATAAGAAATTCTCGAAAGTTCTAGAAAGTTATATAGTTTATTTTTCACCAAATAAGTGTTGAATCTATGTGGAATGTAAGACAACTGCCATTGCTGTCGATGTCGCAAAATATAAGGGAAATAATAGTTATTACTGTTTCTATAACTTTTTATACCATAACTGAAAAAAAACATAACCCCTGAAACTTTTTATATATTTTTACTATTTGCATCAAAATAATGTTATTTACCATAAATGGGCTAATTTAAAAATTCAATGTCCCAACCACAAAATCAAAGTTTGGGGATTAAAATTATCTGCCATTCGATTACCTTCCTCCTACTAATGACTGCTAACCGTCAGGAAATCTGTGGAGCTGCCAAGGCCCTCACTATCCATACCCGCATGAAATCTAACAATAATCTGCTGAGTTTGTACCACATGTTATTATAACTCAGGGGACGATGCAGGAAGAGGCAACAATGCAAAGCACGATCATGTTGGGTGCGGGAATGGATCATCGAACGACCCCTACATAACCACCATGAAGCACTTCTTATGACCTTTATCAAAAGTGACCAGATCAACTACAGGAATTCCATCAGAATAGAGGAGGCGTTGTTCAAGGAGATACTCGTACTTGATCCCCATATGCCAATTGTCCAGAAGCAGGAGACCAACATGAGGAAGCCCCTCTTGCCTGGTACGGGGAAGTCTTACAACAGCATTGCCCTTAACTTTAGGGTAAACCACAAAACCTTCTCTGCTGTGTCCCAAGAAACGTGTGTGTTCATCATATACGACTGTATGGAGGAGGTCATCGTATGCCCATCAACCCCATAGAGTTAGAAGAAGGTAGCAAAGGGCTTCTTCGACAAGGGAAACTTCCATTTCACGTTGGGTGCTTTGGATGGCAAACATATGTGCTCTGAGATGAGCACAAACTGCCGTTTCCCTCTTTGTGCAGCTTTTGGTATTGGTTTGGGAGTATTGTGAAATGACCAGTGTGTTTTGACTTCCTATACACTGTGGCAAGATTTGTGGATCTTCCTGGATCTCTTCTGCATTCAAGGTTGTCTGCGGTGGCGTGGTTGGTGCTGAGAATGGTCATGTTATTTGTCAGAACTATTGGACGATGTAAACAGTCCTGTGATTCTTGAGCTGGTTGTTCTGAAAGCCGGCGGCTGACAATGCTAAAATATTCTTTCTTTTTACCATTTTAAAAGTATGGAATAAGTACGTGGGAGCAGAGGTATTCATAGCACAAGGGCTAGAGCGTGACTGATGAATTCGCGCCGATATGAACGATGCTTATATGGTGGCGCGCCAAATTCGAGTGAGCTGCGGGCGTCGATTGCGTCATATGCGGACTTCGTGTGTTTCATATGCAAATCGAACTGTATTTGTCTTAACATACAGTTAAAGCAATACCTACACGAATAATTGGTTTAAATTCATTAGGCATTTTGTTGTAATTCGAGTGATAATCGTGTGACTCGTGTTCGGATCGGTCAAAATTAAGCTAGTCGAATTGAACCGAAATCACGCAAGATGTCCGCACGAAAATCAGACGAACGTTACACGAATTTTTCTCCAGGAAAATTTGCCAAAAAAGTAAGAATCTCTTATTTTTTTCGTTGCGCTTGGCCGGGTCCCAGACACCCGTCCGACAGACCCACAACTTGCCCAAATCGTAAGACTAATAGAAGCGAATTTTGGCCGTATCGTAAAAATTTGTTTTTGTTTTTGCGATTCAGGGCGATTTTTATAGCTGTGTAACACGGACTTTAGTTAAACAACAATGGAAAAAAATAATTTACTTAAAAATATTTTATTTTATATTTTACTTTGAGTTAAAAGCATTTAATTTCCTGACAACTTAAAATTTTAACTTTTCGTTTTAACACGTGTAGTCCAATTTGTGGTCAGAATGTTACGGGATATTATGACATTTCATACAGAGTAGTAAGCGATTTTTACCAATTAGATAACTGTTTCTCTTAGCTCGGTCTTAAAGCTTTCACAATAACTATTAATTTGTCCTATGTTTCTCTGCTTTTTTTGTTTTGTTGTTTTTAAATCCCAACAGATTTTGGGGGGACGCCTAGCTGATCTGTACGGCACCAAACGGGTTTTCGGGAGCGCCATCTTTGTTGATACTTTTGTAAACCTCGTGACTCCAATGGCTATCAAATCTCACTACGTCTTTCTTATTGTGTTAAGAGTAATCATGGGGTTATTTCAGGTTTGTTTATTTAAATTCTTTTTAATTTAAGGACAGTGGTATAAATATACCAGAAAAAGTATTAGGGGACGTGTTGGCTAGTTACCATTTCACCCATTAATTCTGAAAGTGGGAGAAGTGGAACTAGCCTCAAAATATACCAGATCAGTTCATTTTTTTAAGATGGGCTAAAAAATAAATAGTACAGGATGGTATACAAAGGTTCGTCAGCTAAATAATATTTATTCAAGAAAACCTACCTTGATTGCTGACAGATGGGGTAGACTAGGCTCTATGCACTGCTTAGCTTACGCATAGCGTTATATATTAAATAAATAAACCGAATTTCCGTAGCCATAGATATCATCCTTAATTAGTGACAGGAATACTCCCAAGAGTTTAAACAATTTAAAAGTTACTTTGTTAGTACATTTTGGTCTTAAATTTAACCTTAATTATACGAGATTCCGTTTATTTCTAAAATAAAACAACATAAAAAAGAAACTAGAAATCAATATTTGCTATTCGGCAACGGCATCTTCCTCACTTTTCTAGTGTTCAAGGAACTAATGTATTAATTTGAGTACTTGTAGCGCCGTAGGATTAAAATACCCCAGAGATAAAATAAAGATGTGATTCAACGCCGTTTGCCAATTATATATTAAGACACCATTCAGGGAATAATAAATAAAAGCGAAAAGACTTGTAATTACATTGCTATTTTATCTTCCGGTAATCTCCATCCTTAGAATTTAGTCTCTAGCCTCAGAAGTCACTATAAACGATCCGCATCTTTTTAACCCTTGCTATGTTATGTTCCATATTGGAGGAAATTAAAACAATGACCCCATCAATGTTTTTTAGATCATTGGTAATATTTTTCACTACTTTTGTTCATTACTGATATTTATACCAGAATACTAAGACGATATAAGTCTTATCTGCCCATAAATCACTCTCTTGACCTCCACGGAACGAAATTTCTCCTTAGGCCGAGAAACCGAAGCCACCCATACAAATACATGCAAGACTTAGGCCCTCCTTACGTGACATACACAAATTCCAACAATACAACATACTATACATAGTCTCTGGAATCCCATATCCCGGTAGCCATCTCACATTTACCCACAAGACAATCTACTTAAACATAACAACACCGCTGTATCCCTCTGTGTCCGCCACCATCTCAGCGCCACTTACTTTCCAACTCCCCAGCCTCTATTCAGCGACGTGAGCGCACCCTGGGGAGGCAACTACGGTCCCCAGGACGGGTCTACCTTTAGATCAAAGATGTTGCGAGTGTCTGGGGTTCTGGCAGTTAAGGAGGAGGTTTTTGGTGTTGCTAATGTGTTGGTTGCATCCGGTGCATACTGGTGATAGGGTGAGATTTATTCTGTCTGAGTAGCGTTGGAGTAATGTGGAATGGTCTCTCATTAGTTGGGTTGCCCTGGCAAAGATTCACTACGGTCGCACCCTGGGAAGGCAACTACGGTCCCCAGGACGGGTCTACCTTTAGATCAAAGATGTTGTGAGTGTCTGGGGTTCTGGAAGTCAAGGAGAAGGTGTTTGGTGTTACTAATGTGTTGGTTGCATTCGGTGCATATTAGTATTCGGGTGAGATTTATTCTGTCTGAGTAGCGTTGGAGTAATGTGGAATGGTCTCTCATTAGTTGGGTTGCCCTGGCAAAGATTCACTACGGTCGCACCCTGGGAAGGCAACTACGGTCTCCAGGACGGGTCTACCTTTAGATCGAAGATGTTGTGAGTGTCTGAGGTTCTGGCAGTCAAGGAGAAGGTGTTTGGTGTTTCCAATGTGTTGGTTGCATCCGGTGCATATTAGTGATAGGGTAAGATTTATTCTGTCTGAGTAGTGTTGGAGTAATGTGGAATGGTCTCTCATTAGTTGGGTTGCCCTGGCAAAGCTTCACTACGGTCGCACCCTGGGAAGGCAACTACGGTCCCCAGGACGGGTCTACCTTTAGATCGAAGATGTTGTGAGTGTCTGAGGTTCTGGCAGTCAAGGAGAAGGTGTTTGGTGTTTACAATGTGTTGGTTGCATCCGGTGCATATTAGTGATAGGGTGAGATCTATTATGTCTGAGTAGTGTTGGAGTAATGTGGAATGGTCTCTCATTAGTTGCGTTTTCCTGGCAAAGCTTCACTATGGTCACTACTCAAAATAAAACACACAACCAATTGCATCGGCCTGACTGATACGCACATCTGCCTCCAGGAGCCAGAAACAGCTCAACACATACCTACAACATGCCTGACACAAATATAGCTGAGACAAAACCTGCCGATACAGGTAGTGGTGGATCTCTGAGAGAAGTGTCCGGTCAGCGGAGTTCGCGGTGGCTGCCGGCCTAGGTTGACCTTAGCCATAAGCAATTTAAATAAGGTGTCATATTAAATCAGTCGTTCATTTCTGATGTTTCTAAACAATTTTAAAGAATCAACGTTATCAAAGTTAAGAGTGCGTTTCTATTCTTTATCAGGGATCTACTTTGCCATCTCTTCATTCCTTGATGGCCAGATGGATTCCTCCTAAAGAAAGACCCTGCTTTATAGCGTTCAGCTACCTTGGTGAGTGAATTATGCATTCTATTGTCTTCCAAAGGGTTTATAGCGTATGAGAAGTGCAGGCGAGCGGCTTAAAAGTTTCGTTTGAATGAGTCCTTTTTGAGACTCAGGATGGCGGAGTGGATTCGCCGCTGGCTAACAGTGGTCCAGCGACGCGGGAAGCTGTTCGCAACTCTCCTACGCTATTATTTTTTTCTTTGCCCCTCTACTACTTCCGTCTATCTACATTTTTTTTAAATTAAAATGATGTATATATATATATATATATATATATATATATATATATATATATTTAAGTTTCCCAGGAGGTTTTTATTATAGGAATGCCTAGAGGCATTGCTAGAACACTCTCCAGACCCTTATTATAGCAATGCATCTGGGCATTCCTATAGATTCATCCCGCTTGACTTGTCCTTCTCACCTCGCAATTTCCAGGTGTAGCATTTAGGTAACGAAGCTGATGATGTAATTCAATTTGGAAGAAGAAAATATGAATTCATTCCCGTTTAGGATATCTCACTTTGTACTAACACAACACTTTCTTCTGGTTCTCCACTGATCAAAGCAGTGTAGTAGGCTTTTTTTCCTTTTAGTTGACTTGGAAGTTGGATCCATTTTTCTTCTTTAATTTTGCATCAACCTCAAAACAGTTTCTCCTGTGGCTAAACTTGATTATTTGAAAACGAAAAAAGTAACAAGGAACTAAATCAAGTGAATGGGGATGTTAGTTAAGTGCCGCAATGTATTACTTAGCCAAATTCTGCTTCACGGGAGGGAATATATTGGCGAAATGTCCTTATACTATATTTTTTTAATCAATTATTTTTAGAACTCATCCGAAATACACCATTAAAAGCTGTAAGCAATTCGTAACAGCAGCATCTAAACGCGAAATGAAAGAAACTTTTAGTTGTTGTTTTGCTTTCCCATTGGCCAATCTACACCTATTGGTTTGCTTATGTGTGCTATGGTTTGATCTATATACACAGTCTTGTTATTTAATAGTCATGTCGTGCGTACATCTTTCGTTGCTCATTTCTTTTCTTGTGTACTTCCATTATTTAGTGGGGTGCTTCTTCAATAGCTCTTGTTTTACCAGAAGCCTTCATTTTCATACCATTGTCTTCCTATCTCTTGGTCCAAACCATCAAGGGTTTGTGTGGCGATGCCGATGAAGGAGTCAAAGTAGCTGCTCACTGGAAAGGATAAGTTTACCCACAGAATGAGAGAGAGAGAGAGAGAGGATAAACTAGAGAAAGAATACCAGGTCTACAAGACTGAAAATTAATTACTTTCAGGGCACGAAACTTAAAATTGTTGTAATGGCAAACGTGATGTTTGAATAATAGGTGTCAAAAAACGAGAAGATACATATAAGTTAAGCGGAGTATAATTTTCTTTATAAAATTAATACAAAACATAGTACAAAATATGAGTTTTTACCATGAAATAAATTAGATTGTGCAACAGTGGGAAAGCTACCAACGCTGAAGATTATCTTACTACCCTCGTTGACATGAAACATTTAATGAGAAGTATAGGTGGAGGTTAAAAGTGGCACGATCGAAAATGGCTGTGAAAATAAGATCTTCGGCACCAGGGTTGTAAAATCATAAGAGATCTGAAGTTGCTGAATCTTTACTTGCACTGCGTAATTAAGATCTCCTTTAAAACTGAAGTGTAAGGAATAGTCTAAGATAAAAATATAATAAGCATTCAAAACGTGTTGCTTTTAAAGTCATTCCCTTCCAGCCTACTTAGTCGGAATGCCAATGACCTTTGCCTTTCACACATTCATCCTGAATCATCTCGATTGGGAGTCTGTATTCTACATCACAGCGTCGATCTCGCTGATGTGGCTGCTCGTATGGACCAGCTTTATGTACGATGAACCGAGTGATCATCCTCGCATCACCACCAAGGAGAAAAATTACATCTGCACCACCACTCATAACGCGGGCACATCTCTTGACCGGGTAGGGAGTCTCTTCGTCGTCACAACTAGTTTCCATGCAGACACTAAGACGTTGTCTGATGCGTCAATGGGTATCAAATAGTTTATAGATAGATTGTTCCGGTGGCGCATTGGTAGGCTACGAGTAGTTTATAGATAGGTTGTTCTGATGGTGTATTGCTAGGCCATGAGTAGTTTATAGATAGATTGTTGAGATGGTGCATTGGTAGGCTACGAGTACTATATAGATAGGTTATTTTTATGATGCAATGGTAGGCTACGTGTTTTAAAGATACGTTGTTCTAATGGCGCAATGGTAATACTGGATAATTTACAAGGTCTATCTTCATAACGTGGTGATCTATGGTCTTGAAATGTTAAGACCTTAATTGTCAAGTACCACATACATAATTACAAGTTGTCCATTCAACATCGTACATCAAACTTTATTAAATTTGTAAATTTTAATTGTACAAAAAAATCATTATTAGAAAGAAGAGAATTTTATCTTGTTCATTTCATGTTTATTTCTTTTTAAATGTGAATATGCAAAGCTCAACCATAATGAAACTTTAGATCTATTTCATAACTGAAGACAGAAAAAGAAAGATGCCGATGGTTGCAGAAAGATCACTAATATGTTTTCAAAACCTACACCTGTTTCTGTTAATACCACTCAAGCTAAATCTGAACACTCAGGCGAGTCAAAAAGTGAAGATACTAAAAAAACAAACAACCTACAACATCTGCACCATCATATGTGCTCTTTCACAGTACTTCAAACACTATGAATATTTCGAATAACGACTTTGTTCTATGTGATTCTAACTTGTGGCCTATGAAAGTTTCTGATTCACTTCGACAATCATTCATTGTAGAAAACTTTAGTCAGAAACTAGATATAGATTTTAAAAAGTCAGCAAGAGTTTACGATGATGGGAGAACTAGGTATTTAAACTCATCTATGTTTTTCCAAAAACTTGCCAATTCTAGATCTGTGTAGTGGTGATGGATGGTTTACTCTGAAACCTCAGGAAAGTATACTGCTCAGCTTGCAAATTATTTTCAGATGAAGAAAATGCATTCACACATGGATTTAATGACCGGAAACATGCCTAAAGAATTGAGGGTCACGAGAATAGTGGTGCCCATAAGAATAGTGTTATTTCTAGTATAAGTCTTGCACAAAAGGAAGGCCGAATAGATATACATATAGGAATTCAGTTTGAAAAAGAGCGCAATTATTTGGAGGAAATTTCTCGAAAGAGTGGTTGCTGTAGTCAACTTTTAGCTGTAAGAGGACTGGCGTTCGGCGGTGAAAATGAAGTCCTTGGATTTAACCACAACGGGAACTTTCTAGGGAAAATGGAGCTGTTGGCACAATTTGAAACGTTTCTTGCTGAGCACCTTTGACGTTTTAGAAGACCTGGCCGAGGCAATGTTTATTACCTGCCATCCACCACTTGTAATGAATTCCTTGTGTTGATACCGACAAAAGTTCTTACAAAAATAGTTTCTGATGAGAAAGCAGCTAAATATTTTGCCATTAGTGTAGATTCAACCCCTGATATATCCCATGTGGATCAGTTGACATTCATTATTCGGTTTGTGGACTCCACTGGAAAACCTGTAGAACGGTTCTTAAAGTTCCTTCCTCTGGCAGACTATGATAGTGAGACACTGTCGAATAGGGTTAATAACACTGCATGAACATGATTTTCCTATCAAGGACTGTCGTGGTGAGTGTTATAACAATTCAAGCAACATGTCTGGCAAATATAATGGATTACAAGCCCGAATCAAACAGATCAACCCTCTGGTTGATTTTGTGCCCTCTCAGCACATTCATTAAATCTTGTTGGATCATGTGCTGCAGAGTGCTATGTCAATGAAATTTCATTCTTTGAAATCTTACAAACATTATTCACCTCTTTCTCTGTTTCAACTCACCGATGGTTTATTTTGAACTCAACCATTCATAGCGATGTCATAAAGTTATTATCAACAACAAGATGGTCGCCAATATCTGATGCAGCAAATGCTTTGAAAGCTAACTTTGTTGAAATACGCTCAGCTCTGATTTAGTTGGCAATAAATAAGGACCAAACAACAACTACCAGAGGGAAGGCAGCAGGTCTGGTGGCAAAAATGGAGAATTTTTAAACAATACTTCTTTGTGTAATCTGGAAGTGTATTTTTGGGTCGATTGAATGCCACAAATAAGTCTCCAGAAAGTTGAAACTGACCTAGCAACATGTATACGTCTTTACAAATGATTGTTGCAGTTTGTCAGTTGTCTGCGCAATGATTAAACATTTGAGGACTTTGAAGAAAAGGCTAAGGACTAGTGAAGGACCACAGTTACCGTGCTGATCACCAAAGATCGAGAAAAAAGAAACGATTTTTTGAAGAGGCAGAAACTGAAACAGAGCTATCACACAGGAATAATTTTAAGATATCTACATATTTTGCCATTTCGGATTCATTCAAAGAAGAAAGAAGCATTCTCAAAGCTCCAGGAGAAGTTTGAGTTCCTATCTAGTATCACTGCTTTGTCAGAGCCTGAACTTAGAGAAGCTGCTACAAATTTGCAGAAACATTTCTCTGCAGACCTTCAGGTAACATTTGCAGATGAAATGGCTCAGTTTTCTGCATATATAAAGCAAGCCCCGCTTGAAAACTGCACACCACTCTCTTCTTTCAGACATATAAGCACAGTTGGAATTGTAGAAACCTTCCCAAATGTTGACATAGCATTTCGCTTGTAATTAACACTGTCAGTTGCAAATGCAGAAGAAGAACGGTAATTTTCAGTTTTAAAAAGAGTAAAGAGCCATGTAGAAATCTAAATACCGCGTACATAAGTGTACGCAGAAATACCTCGACACAAGCTGAGTGCCCTCTCGTATCTCTAAATGAATCTCTCGCCACGAATTCTCTCTTGCCCTTTTTCGCGCCACCGTAAACTCCGAGATGGCTCGAAGGCGTGAAAGACATACTGTCTGCCCAAAGATGAAAAAAAGGTCTTTCGCGCGACGATACGGATTTTACGTGAATTCGATTCTCTCTCTCGATTTCTGCTCGCGAGGAAAATAAAAGGAAAACTTCTCCCTGGAATCAGGCAGAAGATCTTGGGCCTACGTTGAGTTTGTGTGGAGCCCGATCCACAAAGGAAACCGTTCGCCCGCTGCAAGGAAGGAACTTCTAGGGGAATTGGTTGTTGTTGTCACGGTACTTATAGGTTCCGAACTTCTCGCAGCCCCCCTCCCCTTCAGAGTCTGAGGTTACACAGGACCTTCCTCTGTGGATTACCCTAGACGTAGCTAGGTAGTCGGTTTTGGCTCACTGGGAGCCGAATAATCGGACTAGTACTTTGAGGAAGAAGTCCGATTTGAGTCCCTATTTGGCTCACCTTCGTGATCCGGCATAGGATCATTATATCACCGGTCTAGGATTACCCTCTCATTCGGTAACCTCGGACGGCCGGACTAAGTGCGATCATCGTCACCAGAAGAAGATCTTCGCCGTCCCCTTCAAAAATACTTACGAACTCAAAAGGTATCGTTAATTGAATTATCCCCTACCCTAACTTCACCATTTTATTTGTGAACTAGAATTCTCATCCCGAGCCCATAACCTCGAGTATTAGAAGTGCTTAATTCAGTGTTTAACTCAATAATAATATTCCATTCGTTCTGTCGGGTGTCATTAGACGCAAGCATCCCAGTGAGTAATTTTCAAGTAATCCCCACGACATTTTTTGTAGAGTTATTTATTCAGTGCAAGATTAATTCTATTTATATTTATATACGCTGTTGCTTATTTCAAATTCATGTACATTAAAGATTATTTTTGTATCTGTGTGCTTAACTAATTTGGACGATCCTTTGGCAATTACTAAGCAATCCACTTGCCTTAAATCTCAATATTACACCGATCCACCGATGGTTGGCTTTTACTGACTGGGGACGCACTCAGGGGATCATCATCTTAGTTTTGATCAAAAGGTACGCACATGGGTTATTCTTATTCACCGGAAGTGGCTAAGGTAGGTGTATTGGATACGCTTCACCAACGCTTCACCTCGGTGCGGTAATAAAATATATGTCCAGGAAGTGGGACGACTGGGATTACCCACTCACTAAACCTCGACAAGCCAACTTCACTCAACATTGTCACAGGATAAACTTTGTAATCTCGCCTTGATGACAATTGAATCAGATTTGACCAAAGAAATTGACTTTCAGGATATAATTGACACTTTTACAAAGTCGAAATCAAGAAAGAAGGAGGTCTAATCCCATTTTAGAACTAAGTGATTCTATAGAAATATGACTTTCTATATCAAAAATATGATTCTATGGAAAATATTCATAATTATTGATAAAGATATACAAAAATGTTTTATTCTAAATACATGCAATAACAATTACATGAAAACAAATAACAAATACAAAGTAAATCGTACTGTTTCATCATCTTTCATCTACCACTCTATGTTGATTTTATCGCCATGGCTCGACTTAAATCAAATCCCAACAAAATTGTTATTAGAAAAGGTATGGTAACAGGAGCCCCGCTAAAGTGGATGGCCCAGGGCCCCGCATGACCATAATCCAGCTCTGAATTCAACCAAAGAAATTATAAGATTTTCTTTTATCTCACATATTTTATGGACACCAAATAGTTTTCTCTCGGATTGTAAACTATTAAAGAAAACTGAGAGAGGAATTCACCTACCGATAGGTGGATTCGAACTTATGGGGTGGGGTATTTACCGGGAATGGTCACCATTGGCCCAGTCAGGTCGATAATAGACTAAACTTTTTCACATTCTTGTATTATTTGAATTGTCAACGGGAGTTCTATGGCTAGGCTAGTGGATACAGCGTTGGATTTGTGGCGTCGAAGTGTCGGGTTCAAGTGTCGACACACGTGGCGGTGTGGTCACTGACTAGTGGGCGCACTATGATTACCTTCGCGGGGGAGGTAGAACCTACACACGCCATCACACACACTTAGACAATCACACCGCTGTATTTCCGTTTTCATCTTCACATCACAGCACACGTTTCTCCTTTGTTCCAAGGAACCCTGCCGATGAGTAGCTGTATCCACCTACCCTCGACACGGAGCGGGTGCCCTCCACCTCGGGGTGACGAAGGTTCTTACTCGATCACTGATTGGGGCAAAAAAACACTCCCTTCCCCTCACACCCACCCACCCCACACACCAAAGAGGACCTGCTCCTGGTGCCCTCAGGTTCACCAGCGATTGCCATGCTGACCTTTAGGTTGGTTTCATTAGGGTCCGTCCGTTACCTACCTACTTATCTATACTATCAGAGGCGTCTTAACGAGTGGTTCTCAACTAGGGTGTGAGCGAATTTATTTGGGGTTTAGTAAACGAAATAGTAAATTGTGGGTACACGCATGGGCGTCATGCAAGCCAAAATTCTGCGAGGTTATAATTAAAAAAAAAATCTGAGAGACTTAAATTCACATATTAAATTCTAATCCATTTAGAGAATAAAATTAATAATGGCACATAATAAAGTTACAAATGATTGGATACAACGATTGAAAGGATGAAGAGGAATTTATTTCCTCAGGCCATCCGTCTACTAAACTCCGAACCGCTCTGTCTCTGAGCAACCTCATCAATCTCTAACGAAGTAACACAATGGTTTATTTGCGTCCTATGAAATTTCCATGATGATACAAAGGCTCGAAAACCACACAATACTGGTAAAACTGTATTTTGGCCAGCAGTATTTGTTTTAATATCTTCAGTTTACAACAAAATGCAAAGAAATTACTAATGCTATCATTTTATGCAATTCATCAGTGTCGCGACGAATGGATGAAATAACTGAGGGTGTAAAAACGCAACTAGTTGCCAAATTGAAAGTAAAAGAGTTTTCTCTTTAACTTGATGAATCTACCTTAAGGGATAATGAAGTCATTTTTTTTGGCGTATGTCAACTTTTTGTATGATGAACTCAGAGAAGGAATGGTTTTGCCAGAAGTCTGAGAACGGACACTAAACGTGAAACAATTTTCAAAGAAGTTGTTACTTATTTGAAGGAAAACAATATTCCACTCAAAAATATAATGACTTGTGCTACTGATTGTGCTCCATCCAGTATTTGCCGATATAGAGGTTTTATCTATTGAGCACTTAAAAAAAATGCTGTGTCTGAAGTGTTTTGCACATTGTTCGATATGCCTGCAACAATTAGTTGTAAATCAATTAAGTGGACATCTGCACTATCTTTTAATATTATAATAAAAGCAATTGACCATATTAAATCAACTTCTCTAGGCGACCGCATTTTTCATGAATTTTATATGGAAAATTATAACAGTTTGACCATTATGTATGCATACAGAGGTTGGTTGGTTATCGAATTGTTCGTCGTTTTATTGCACTTTGGTACTATATTGTCTTATTTTTGGATAAGAACCGACTCGAAGAACAATTGGTCAAACCTAAATGTGATATATTTTACTTAGATATTTTTTTTAAAAATAAACTTACTTAATAAACAGTAAAAGAGAAAAATCTAGTCCCATATCCTCCAAAGGAGCTATTACTGCTTTCCTAAAAAACGATGGAAAGCATAATATATTGAAAAGTAATGACACTGATAAAAGAATATCAACTACTTTGCGAGAAAGCACAGTTGTACGTTATTGATTTTCTCGTATTTTTCCATGTTGAATCTGGTTTTAGCCGTGTGTCGCACTTACTATCAAAAGCTCGTTAAAACCCGACATTGTGAAAATGGCTGATCTTCGACTATCATGGACAAAGCTAGAGACGAATATGAATAAACTCAAAGAACAGCATCAACCACAAAGATCCCATTGAATGAATTAGAAACGTTTATTTATATAAATATCATAAATAAAGTATTATAAAATGGTTCTGCTCCCTTTGTATGTGTTAGGAGTTTTTTTTCACTAATATACAATCATGTTCTATAGAATTTACTTGTTAAATGAAAATATATTTGCTATAAGTGATTGTATTTCTAAAATAAAGAGAAAATTTGTCCAATTTTTTATAATACAATTCTTAATCATATATATTGTGATAAATAAAAGTTTTTATATCGAATAGTTATGGAACCACTAAAGTAAATTAGGAGTCAAAGAAGGGAACCGTGGGTAAAACAAGGTCTGCTGACTAAAGGTCGCGTTCTCTCACTTATTCTGATTTATGACCTTACGACCATCAAAACTTTCAATAATTCCTGGACTAACCTTAAGAAGACCTTGGAAATTTTATATCATTCGAAAGAGAATGTAAAACAACATAAGGGTTTCAAATCTTGGTAAAATCGGCCGAATAGTTATTATGTTATGGCCAAATAATCCCCTGGTTAACATTGGGAGGACTTTGTGAATTATATTATTCGAAAGTGAATGTAAAACACTATAAGGGTTTCAAATTTCGTTAGAATCGGCCGAATAGTTATGATGTTATTACCAAAACAAAATAATTCCTGGGCTAAAATAGGGAGGACCTTGGCAGTGATATTATTCGAAAGAGAATGTAAAACAACATAAGGGTTTCAGATTTCGTTAGAATCGGCCGAATAGTTACAATATTATCAAAACAAAAGAAAAAATACAAGACGGACTGACTGACATAGTGAGATATAGTCGCATGTGACAGTAAAAAGGTTGCGAACCACTGGTGTGTCCCCCCCCCAAAAAAAAAAAATTGTAGCGAAAATACTATAGCTAGGGTAACTAAAAATGTGTGGAATTGCATTACCCGATTATCTTTGTGAGATGATTCGATATTGTCTATCAGCTACCTATGTATGGCTTTTTACAATTGGAAAATGTTTTTATTTATACTCGTGAACTCTTAAAAATATTGCGTTTCACCTACTTCAAGAATTAGCAATCATCATCGCAAATAACAAGCTATTGAAATTATGACATTTTGCTCAAACTTTCATTCTCTTTACAGTTACCCTCAGCGCCATGGCAGCGAATTATAACTAGTTCATCTCTTATGGCTATCTCTTTGGCGCATGCTGGAAACATGTTCGGGTTTTCGATGATAATACATCAATTTCCGGTTTATTTTTACACAATTCTAGGATTACCATTGAAGAAGGTAGGCCATTTCGTTCAAATAAATTACGAAGCCTATGAGACACTCTTACTTTCGTTGATAGTTGTAATTTAATGGTTTACGTTATAACCGGCTGATTTTTTATAACTATCGTTATGGTTTGATTAACCGTAGAGAAATGAGCTTCGTTGATATCATTGTAGGGGGTACGCTGACTGACCATAGGCTGGGTATGGCTGTGAGATATAGTAGTCATACTACGGAAAAAAATACAGTATTAAATGGAAAAAGAAGTGTAAGTCAGATCATGAGTTGGTTCCTTCCATTACAAAACAAAGAGAAAAAAACATTAAAATTTAAATATAGCAAAATAGAACAGCACATTAATAAACAAATCGAATTATCTCCTTAATTTTACAATAATAAAACTATTATTACCGTAGATAAATTAATCAAAGTGTGATTTTAATCGAATCTTTTGACAAAGTTGCGCTGGGCTGAAAACTGAAGATCAAGAGAAACAACCTCCAACAGTCACGATATGGCCAATAACATTAGTTTTAAATATTTAACTGCAGGATAACTTCTTGTTTTTCTTACTACCTGTCGCCATCTATGCTGCCTGCAACTTATGGGCGTGCGTTGAGTGTCAGATGATCAAGAGGAAATGTTTGACGACGACAATTCGCAAAAGGCTCCTTGTCGCTACTGGTACGTCCCTTTCATTCACTTTCCTCTCTCTTCCTCGTTCTTTTTTCAGTTCTATTTACGATTCATTGCGTTAATGGTAAAGGAAATTATACAAAGCAAATTGTTAACTAGATGGTGAACTTAAGGATATCTAGGAAATTCTCGCTATGGTCAACGATGGAAGACATTTTATGAGATGCAGCGCAAAGTTGTAATGTTCAATACTGATTTGGGGCCTCTTGTGTGTCCAGTATGATGTTGATAATGATGATGTTAAGTCTGAAAAGATGAAGAAGACAGAGAGAGAGAGAGAGAGAGTAGAACAGCACACCGAATGCTTAAACACACACGCCTCTATCCTTTCCCGGACTGTCATGAACCCACATCGAATGAGTTTACAAAGGGAAGATTCCAAGATTATTCTCAACAGAAATTAAAGATGGAACATCCACCTGAAAGCTTTTTAAACGAAGATCATGAAGACTAGTGAAGCTAGGGAAATTAAATTTGTGTGAAGGGTACATAATCCAAGTAGTCTCAAATGGGGCATACTCGGACACTATGACTAGTTTATTTTTAGAAACCTTACATACAAAAGTGTCTTCTACTATTATTTAATAAGTGTTCACTGTTAAGGCTACAAACACGAATTAACGAATTTATCTGTATATAGTCGAGAATCAAATGCTAGCCTCCAAATAGTTTAGCTGAGTATAAAAGATTGATTTTTGTTTAAGAACTTCCCCAAGACATATACAAGTATATCAAAAGATAAATGTATTTTATATTTTTAAATTTCCAGAAATATTAGGTTTGTTGACTAACAAACCTAACTCACTCACTCTTTCTTTCTCAAGACAAAGTCTTGAAAATTGTCCGTTTAGGGACGCAAAACAATCGAGCAGCCATGTGCCCGCTCGATTGCTAGTCCATAGGTATCCTCTTTGAATGGACCGTAAGGTCTCCTAGGGATACTTTCTTTCCTTGTTTTTACTCTCTCTTTCTCAATATATATATCTCTCTCTATCTCTTTCTATCTATCTATCTATCTCTCTCTCCACCGTCACCGTGGTCGCTTTGGTAACGCACCATTTCATCCCTAGTATATATTAGTACATTAGAAGACTGATGTGTTATAGAAAAAATTCCAAATACATTCCGTATGTTGACTCTCAGCAAAAAATATAGTTATTTTTTCTCAACGTTGAAGACAATAAAAATGTTGGTTGGGTAACGGTTAAACGTGCTTTGAAATCTTATAGGTACAAGGGTGAGTCTTAAGACCAGGGTTCGATCTATCGTTGATTCGATCCTGCAATAGATGGTATTAACCAAATTTCAAACAACTCACAAATCCGAGTGTCTTTCGTAAATAATCTTCCCACAGCTCGAGTCACGTGGAGGTACTCCTGATGGTATTAGTATTATTATAATAATTATATAGATTTATTTGCAGGTTTTGTGTGTCCTGCTATACTTTACGTTGCCATTGGTTACGTACGCTGCGATACCTGGTGGGCAGCCAGTTTGGTTGGTGTGGGGATTTTACTGCAGGGGGCAGCTATCGTTGGCTATGGGGACGCCCACTTGTACATCGCCCCTAACTTTGCAGGTTAGTCCGTCTGTCTCCCTCCCTCTCCACCTCCTCCCCCTCTTTTCATTTTTAAAAAAATATTTTCTTTGGTTTAAAGCTATGTTGCTTCTACGGCGGACGTCAGCCAGGGCAAGCCTCAACTCCCCATGTGATGCCCAGTCACGGAGATAACCTCCCTAGTAAATAGTATCAGCTTAAAAAGAATCCGGACGGAGATTCGAACTACCAACCCAGCGATTGCTGGGCAATGGCGCTAACCACTATACATTTTACTTTTAAAGAGACTTTATCGATACTGTTAAAACGACTTCCTGACTATATCTGTACATGTAGTCTCTATTTTAACAAGTATCTATGCACTGGATGCAAATGCACCCACAAAGGAAAAGTGAAAAACGATTTCGAACGCTTTCGTCTTTATTCTTAAAGACCTTTTGAAGGACTTTGGGTGAGAAGGGGTCAACTTTGCCAGCCGTGCTGAGCGACGCATTTTATGGCCGTTGTGAAAATCTATACTTGTAGATGGATCCGTGAAGCTCCCCCTCCCCAAACCTTATCTTAGGGCGATTGAGAGGAGTGGGTTACCACCTCGTTCTCAGACTCAGAGGAAAAATTTAGGTTCACAAAATCCAGAATACATCCAGAGCCCAGCGGTGAAGACTAATTAAAAATTTTCTTCCACCATACATTCCATTCAGCCTTAGCCTTCAACTATGTCCCCACTCTGGTTCTATGGCCAAATTAAAGTATTATTTTTAAACTACTTATCGCGTTACTCCCTTCAAACTTCAGCCTTCGCCTTTATCACAATTTGGCTTTTATGTTTTGACTAAGTTGGTGAGTGATTTACATGAGGTAAGTTAATTGGTCATATTTCAACGAAGCCGTGACCATCTAATTATTTAATTTTAACATAATTAAACATCAAATTATATTTCAAACTTCAAACTGTCATTTCATAATTCAAACTATTAATTATCTCTAATGACAATACTTGGGACTGAACTCGTCTTCACGAATTTGTCTGAAAGAGTACAATCTTTTTCATTCGAAGTAAATTTTCGATTATTCAAACAAACCTTAATACGTTAGTTTTCTTCACTTGAACTACCTGAAGTACAACATATACGCAAGGCCGGTTTAACCTAGTAGCACATATAACACGTGCTACGGGCCCCGCGCTTCAGGGGGCCGTGCGGAGATGTAAAAAAATGAGTAATAATTAAGTTCTTGCCCTTAGGCACAGAAGGCCGAGACAAAATAATTATTCATTTTCCTGATTCTTTATATTATTATATATGACATTACTATATATAAAAAAAATATAGAAAACTTCACTAGAACATACTGCATAGTATAATAAGCCTGGCATTATGTTATGGTAGTACACCGTATAGTCCATGGCTACTCAACTGGCGGCCGCGGTCCAAATCCGAAGTAAGAATCAGTTTCGGTCAAACAAGATTGAACCCTCTCTCTCTCTCTCTCTCTCTCTCTCTCTCTCTCTCTCTCTCTCTCTCTCTCTCTCTAATGAGTGTTGAGCACGAATTACTGAGGGAAATTAGCACGTCAAGGATAATTGAGGAGTTTTCTGTTGCCAAGTCTCCTAAGTGCTTCATGTGAGCCACGTAACTAGTTTGTGTGCACTCAGTTCAGCAAATGGTTCCAAGATTCTCCAAGGCAGCACAGATAGTCTACTAGCTAAGGTCCTGGTATGCACGGTGTGGTTCTTTAAAAAAGAATAAAAAGTGTACAAAATAAACCCCTCCTTTTTCAGTTGAGTCCTTCCAGCCATACCAACAGTACTTTTAAATTCCTCAGATAATTTTTTCCCTCTCTGCAGAGGAAAATGGGGGATGTGGAGGGGGAGATATAATATATACATATACGGTTGGAGACCCCACTGTTCCTTGTGCTACGGGCCCCGCAGCTCCTTAAAGCGACCCTGCATATATGTCATAAGCTATTTAATGCCTAGAAATAAGTGGAAAATCTTTGTAATTTAATTAGATGAAATATTAAAGTGTACAGAGTAAAATTGCTGTTTGTACAGGGTGTAGTGGGTAATTTATGACCGTTGGCAACTCTAAATTCCGCGCATGCGTGTTGTTGGGTGTCGGTTCTCTTCTTTCTATCATAATAGTCTCAGTTGTGCATCGTCTGTGGAAGAAACAATACCATAGCTGAATTAAATCCTACAAATTTTAGAAAAAGCAAGATGTGATGCTTTGGATTTATGCCGGGAGCTCCAATGTAAAAATCTCCGAATGTGTGGTGAGAATCTGAGGACGGTGCAGAGGATCAGCAAAGAGTTGGGTGAGTTAGGATATGATTATGAGGGTATGACACCTCAGGAACCTCCCTCTAAACGTTCTGATATAAAAAGAACCTCCCCCCAACTTGTCCCGGAGTTCCAAGCCATCTTTGATAACGTCACTAGCAAAGTCAATGAAGTCCATAATCAGGGACAAGGAAGTGTCAAAGTCTCTCATCAGGTCGTTAGTGTATGAGGATATCCACTACTACACTTACAAGATAAGGAAGTGCCATCTTTTGTTTCAGAATATGAAAAACAAGCGGAAGGAATGTGCTGCGAAACCTGTGAACAAACTGAACCATCACCCCAAGCCTGGCACTCTTTGTTGCTTCTCACACGTGAAGGATTTCTGCCAAGACCATGCGGTGAACCCGCAAAACAACCGCTGGATTGCTGAGTCCTCCAAAGATGTAACTAGAGTCATAAAGATCAAGTTCTCAGTCCACATAATGGCGTTTGGGGTGGTTAGTAGCGAGGGCCACGTTATGCCCTCGTTTATATTCCCAGGGGGAAACATCAAGTGACTGGAGGAGTCAGTGTTGCCCTGGAACCATGCCACACAAACAGGAAGACCAAGTCTTGGCTATCGGAAAATTTGTTTGACCACATCACTCCGAACATCTGGCCTCCCAACTCTTCATACTTCACTTCAACCCCCTGGACTATTATACTTGGGGCGTGGTTGATAGAGAGACAAACAAGTTCCCCTGTACCACCAAGGTGGAGCTTAGGTCCAAGAATACCTCAGTCTTCACCCAGTTAAACAGAGGGACCGTCGAGAAGGCCTGTAACAGATCCCGACGCCGCCTGGGGGCCGTGGTTGAGGCCGACTGCGATTTAATTAAATAAAATAAATAGTAGAATCATTCACTTCTTTAACATCTGACTTTGATGAATATGTCTGTGTAAATAAACTCTGCGTTATTTTCTTTTATATTAAAGTCGCACGACAAATTACACTCCACACTCCGTATACACTGTCGAAATCGAGGATGAAATGTTTAGGGGGCTGCTTTGACTAGCGTAGTCAAGTTGGTTCGGATGGGTACCGTGGTTGTGCTAAATCTACATGTTGAATTGAGTTCTCTGTGTGCCGCATTTCTTTCAACTTGGGTGAAAATTGATAAACCTGAGTCAGAATGGTATTGCGTGGACCTCTTCTACAGTAAGTTACGAGATTACGAAGTTGTTCATTGTGAGATACAATGAGGTATGATGGCAATGTATGTCTTTTCCCCGCTGGAGCTTGGTAGAGCCTCGCCCCAACAGGGCTACGTTCTGTTCTCTTGTGTCCTCTGTATCATAATGTAGTTACGAGATTACGAAGTAGTTCCCTGTGTGATATTCTGAGCTACGATTGGAATGTATGTCTTTTAACCACTCAAGCTCGGTGGAGCCTCGCCTCAACAGGGATACGTTCTGTTCTCTTGTGTCTTCTGTAGCATAATGTAGTTACGAGATTACGAAGTAGTTCCCTGTGTGATACAATGAGCTATGATGGGAATGTATTTCTTTTTCCTGCTCAAGCTCGGTGGAGCCTCGCCTAAACAGGACTACGTGCTGTTCTTTTGTGCCTTCTGTACCATGATGTAGGTTAAATAACGAGGGCTAAAGTAATGTCGAAGTTATTTACCTACCGCCGGGGTTGATTTAATTAGCACCATTCTCCTGGAGTGTGGACGTAATCAAATGGCTGAAATGTGACTATTTCTTTATCAGGCAAATTTCTTGTGTATTTAAACTTGCCTTTGATTATAATGGCCCTAATAATTTTAAAAGTGCAAATGCTACTCTTATTTAAAATAAAAAAAGAATATAAACTGGCGCTGATAATTATAGACCAATTAGTTGATCGACAATCGATAGGTAGTACCTGATTAATTTCACAATACCGTTTTTGTACAGCATGTGGTAGGCCATTTGTCCACGCGTTCAGCGATTTGTCACTTGTTGGAGTAGGGGGGGGGGGCTATGGCTCTGAAAAGGACATTAAGACTCCAGGGTGACACTTGAAAGATTTATACTGGTCCTAGTGGGAGAAACCTCCGAGGCTAACCTCATACTTGCTTTCCAGGAACCTGCTTTGGGATAAGCGAGGCGGTTGCTGTTGGCGTGGCAACAATTGGAAGAATTGCAGTGAAATACTTTACCTACCAGGCGGTACGTACTAATGGCTGCGGGGAAAGGGGGGGGTCATTGAATTAAATGCACAACACCATCGAGGGCATCTCCCGCAGAACCGTTTTTAAAAGATCTACAAAGTTAAAAAGAGAAAGTGAAATTGCGTGGAAGATGGCCGAAAATCCTCCGATAGGTATTGGGGTCCGGGGGCAAACTGCGGGCGCTAGAGCCGGGATTGTACACAATTCTTCAGATGTCAGCCACAGCATGGCTGCCTATGCTACACATGACACCCATTTACGGATTAAGGTAAAGAAAAATGGAGGCACTAGAAGGGGGGCGGGGTAGTGTAGGCGTGTCTCCCACCCCACCCGAAGCCAAGAGGAAAGGGGTCAACCTCCACTCGTCAATGACCAGGGAGCAGTGGATGTAAAGTGGTTGCGACTAGCCTACAACATCAACTGCCCCCCCACCCCTCACCCACCCCCAAATAGTTGAGAATATGTTTGTAAAGGAGACGGCGAAAGGGGGAGGCTAAAGGGAAGATGTATAGAACTAAAGCCCTAGTAGTTTCAACCTAGTTTGAGATCACCTTGACTAATGGGGCCAGGAGGGCGAGCCACACATCCAGATGCCAGATCTAACAATCTACACGTGGAACCTCCTTAGGGGTTATTAATGACGTCATAAGAGAGTCTAACAGTCTACCACTTTGCGGGAGTACTAATGACGTCATAACGAAATTATCTATTCGAGCCGGGCCTACTCTTATAAATATTTTCCTCGCTTACAATATGCCATTTAATGATGCTTCTTTCAGGAGTTTCCCGAATGGGAAGTTGTGTTTTGGGTCATCTTATTGGTCTACTTCTTCTGCGCCCTCTTCTTCGTGTTGTTCTCCTCTTTCAAACTTCTGCCCTGGAATAAATATGGCCTTGAGGCCACTCAAGGAGAGCTAGAAATGATGACCAAATTCACTTCCCACAGAAACAGTGAAGCCTACGGTTGAATTTCCCTATCCCGCTTAACTATAAAGACCTGTAAATAAGGAATTGTCTAGTCACTAGCGATTTTTTCGTTATTACAGTTTATCTAATTGATATAATAGAGAATAATGTGTTTTTGTCTTCTTTTAGCGCAATTTTGTGAATATAATCTTATGGTTTGAGTTATCTTTTAATATTTTCCTTGGCATTGCTTTGAAGTACAAAATAATCATACGAAAGTTATTTTTAAAAGTTTTTAAAAGTTTTGTTTTAGTTTTTTAAAGTTTTGTTTTAAAGTTTTTATTTAGTTTTTTTAGTTTTTAAAGTTTGTTTCCAAGTTTTTTAAAGCTTTGTTTTAAGTTTTTAAACAAATTTTCTAAATTTTAAAGTGTTTTTTTAACTTTTAAAAGTTTGTTCTAAAGTTTACATTATTTATAACAGGGCGTGCATTTTATTATTGCCTTAATTGTATGTGTTGGAAGTCCAACAGATTCGAAATCACATATATACAAACAAGGACTACTGATAATAAAGCTCAGAATGACGATCACTGGTGTGCTCGAAGTCGTCACCAGGGTAAGAAGGTCTTCGTTGGGTGTGTGTGTGGGGGGGGGGACGTCCGCCCCGTGTCAAGGGTATGTGGATATGATAGCCTCCAGAGTGGTCACTAGTACTCCCCCCCCCCCATCGGTACGGTTCCATAACAGAGGAAATAGAGTGAACATCTTGTGCTGTTAATACGAGAAGGGGGACATTAGCGGTAGGTTCACTTATGGCGCTAACCGACCGTTACGGTTCTTCTTTTCTTCTTCTACACACAAAGACTAAGGATGCTTTCAGTACATCTATCGTACACTCCTCATACTCACACTTCCAACAACAACACGTCACCTACCATTCCTCTGTCTTTCCTCCTTTACCACAACCACAAATGTCATGAGAAGTTTACAGGCCATGGTTCCTATAGTCCCCGGCGTATGGGGTTGCTAAGATCCCCCGGTCATGGGACGGACTCTTCTGTTGGTGTGGGAGGGGAAGGGGGGGCGGCAGTAGAAGTAATGGCTCCACCGTTGATCTGGTTTCTTCTTATATGTAAGCCTCTTTGAGTCTCGACTTATCTAATATTCGCAATCTTTCTTCTAATTTCACCTTGTAGAACACCACTTAGTGTCATCTTCCCCTATTATTCTTTTTTTTTTACTGACACCCAATTGACCAGTGGTACTTCCAGTGACCAGCTTCCTAAAACCTGCAATCTCACTTACGCTTTAAGAGGGCGTGTGTGTGTGTGTGTGTGTGTGTTTATTGTCATGCGTCGGTTCCTGCCACTCGCTTCTACAAACTGGAGTCACTAAACTATGAAGCTATCTAGTCTAAGTTAACCTTGCCTTACATAGTTTAATTCATTTGCTGTCTATTGTCGAGGAATTGTCTCCCCACTTTTGTCGCAGAATTATTCTTCAACTACTGTTGGCCGTTTAACATTTACTCCGATACAATACCTCTTGGTCAAAGTATATATATATTTAATGACTTTAGCGAGCCAGTCTGACACCACTTAGGAAGGGAAATAATTCCTCTATTGGCTGAGTGGACTCCGTATTCGTCTAACGAAGTTTAATTACTGCATTATGTGAGTACCACAGCGTTTAATCAGTTTTAAGGAAAGAGCTGGTCAACACGTAGGTATCCAGTGAAACACCAAGAATTAACCAAAATATATATCTTTTAATTTATCAATTAACTTAAATATATACACTAAATTGTATAAGTTTAACATGGTCTTCGATCACACGATTAGAATATGGGCCTACTCCTGACGAGAATACTGATCAAAACAAAGTAGGCTTCACGTCAACAAACCAATTGCCTGATAGCTAATTTATGGAGACCTCTAAGTTACAGAGTTTAGCCACAATTTACTCTCCACTAATCTAACTAAAAATATGACAGGAGTCACGAAATATTATATCTCCTTTAGTTAGCTTGGAGACAGCATTAAAATCCTACTTAATCAAAACAAATATATATAGTCATTCGGACTTACATGACCTTGATAGGAACATGGGTTGACGGATGTCGCTATACTAGATTTTTCACGAGTCTTCGCGTTGCCGGGGAAGGAGGGTGGTTGTCACTAAGACGGTAGAAACCGATGTAGCTCTCTTCTTATGACTTTATCTATCCGGTTATAAGTCTAAAAGACGGAGAGAGGAGTTGTGCTCTCTGGCTCAAGAAGTACTCTTCTTTGTAGCCCTTGAGTTCTTCTAGTATCCTCGTCTAATTCGCAGGGTTACTAAACTGGGTTTTGGTATACGAGGTGATCCCGAAAGTAATTAAATGGAACTTACTTGGGAATTAATTCTCCTTCTCTCAAAAATTACGGAGATTGCGATTTGAGAGTCCCTCAAGGGTGAGCGGCTCTTCTTTTGTCTTGCTCCCGAAATTCCTGTTTGGCACTTAGGAATTTTGATCCAGCCAGACCTCTTGCTAAGTCTGTGAAGGATAAATCGGTATGGCACTGATAAGAAAACGAGACGAACTTCTAAATCTTAGAAGTCGAATTCGGAACTGGGCGAGGGACTGATCACAATAATCTAGTCCTCTATCGTTTCTAACAGAATAATCGTTTTCTTTCCTTACGAGGCTTATTTATAGACCGGAGACGGCCCCAACTAAGGGGGGCGGGGTAATGCCACTGAGGGAAGCGCGAGGAGGGAAGGGGGTGACACCGTGGAGCCCAGGTCTGCTTCTTAATGAGAGGCACCGACAACCGTCACATTATTTCTCCTCGGAGGTCTTCTTGATCTGACCCCGCTCTTTGGCGCTCTAACCGCGGGCCTCCTGATCTCGTAACTAAGTAGGTAATCGGATCTTTTGAGAGCTGCTTAATGGCCTTTTGTGGCTACCTTGGTCCGGCAGCCCGACTCGACTACCCACTCGGCGGGGAGATCAGAGCCCTTCGGCAGTTTGACCGTTAGTCAAATGCTTATCGTTCTTACGCACTATCCGAAGAGGGATTTTAATATATATGTCGGCTTGGCCCTCTGGGTGGTGTTACGTTTTAATTCCTCTACATCTATCACCTCTCCTAAGTCTACCAACCCTTGTTACTTTATGGAGGAATTTAATGTCTATCGTACAGAATGGTGAACTCCACAGTCCACTCCTAATGATCACCGAGGAAACTTACCACCAACACTTTATGTTTTTAACAATCTGGAACAGCTAGTCCAACAGTCAATACGTGTTCCTGATCAACACACACCTACCACTCAAATTATTGATCTTTCTCACTTCATCTGAATATACAGAGCTCGGTGGGTAATTAATCGCCGTTATCAACTCTGAATTCCGCGTATGTATGTTGTCGAGCGTCGGCTCTTTTTTCTTCTTGCCGTAGTAGACTCAGTTGTGCATCGTCTGTGAAGGAAGCAATGACATGACTAAATTCAATCCTATACAACTTTTGAAAAGGTAAGTTATGCTGCTTTGGGGTTAATGCTGGGGGGCTCCAATACGAGTGCATGGGTGTCAATTTGCGGAGAGAGCATAAGATCAGGGTGCAGCGTCTCGGAAACTTCACTCTAATCGTTCTATTACGAAAAAAAATCCCTAATTTGTAGCAGAGATCAAGGCCATCATTGATAATGGTCCCAGCAAGCCAATAGAGCCCAGGGCCAGGGACAAAGGAGTGTCGGGGTCTCTCTTCAGGTATGTAGTATATAAGGACGTCCGCTATTGATAATGCGAGATGAGAAAGGGCCAACTTCTGCTGCAAAAGATGAAGAACAAGCAGGAGGAACGTGTTGCAAAGCTTGGAAACAAACTGAAGTATCCCCCTCAAATTTGATATGATTTGGTTATTCTCAAACGAGATTTCCTGCCAGGACCAGATGGTGAATGAATGAATGAATAGTGCCGAGAAAAGATGCTGCAAAGCCCAAACGGACTAACCCGCAGCCAAATTCAAAGATGGGCAATTTGTAGAGTAACTCTTAATAAAAAAAATTTAAAAATTTAACTATGAAATTAAAAACAATTAAATGGATGCATAGAAATTTTAAAAACCATTAAAAGATATAACATAGTATAAAAATTAACTAATAGAGATTCAGTAAGGGATATATATATATATATATATATATATATATATATATATATATATATATATATATATATATATATATATATATATATATATATATATATATATATATATATATATATATAAAGTCAGAACAATATAAATTTTAACTAAAAATTTTTAATTCTTCTAAAAATTTAAACATTCAATTCATGTAGGAGAAAACATATAAAAATTAAACTATTTAAAATTAAAAATGGGTGAATAACATAAACTATAAATGGATCAACAGAGAGAAAATATAAAATCATGGAATACTATATTAATTTTGTCGTAGGAGGTTTCAATTCTTCGTAAAATTTAAACATTCTATTCTCATAAAAGAAGACATGTAAGAAATAGTCTATTAAAGATTTAACAAAGGATAAAAAGAAATAAGCTATAAATGGATCAACAATAGGTACAAAACAGAGAGTATAAAATCATGGTACTATATTAAATTTTGTCTAAAGATTTAAATTCTTATAAAAATTTAAACATTCTATTCATATAAAATGAACCATGTAAAGTGTAAATTAGTAGAAATTTAACAAAGGATCAAAAACATAGATTATAAGTGGGTCACTAATAAAAACAAAAATAATAAATATAAAGTCATGACACTATATATTAATTTGTTTAGATTCTTCTGAAACTTAAACATTCTATTAACATAGAAAGAGACATGTAAAAAATAAACTGTTAATAATTCAACAAAGGAAAAAAAATCACGGAATATATTGAATTTTGTCTAAAAGGTTTAGATTCTTCTAAAAATTTAAACATTTTATTCATGCAAAAGAAAACATAAAAATAAACTATTAAAGATTCAACAAAGAATAAAAACCATAGATTATAGATGGGTCAATGGTATATACAAGAGCAAAGAATATAAAATCATTGAATAATATATTAAGTTTTGTCTAAAAGATTTAGATTCTTCTGAAAATTTAGACATGTAAGAAATAGACTACAAGCCAGAGAATATAAAATCATGGCACTATATATTAAAATTTTGGCTAGAAGATTAGATTCTTCTAAAAATGTAAAAGTTCTTTTCACACAAAGAGAGAGACGTGAAAAATAAGCTATTAAATTTAACAAAGGATAAAAAACATAGACTATAGATGACTCAATAATAGATGCAAGAGTTAAGAATATAAAAAAAACATAGACTATAGATAGGTCGACAATGGATACAGGAGCAGTGAATATAAAATCATGAGCCAATATATTAAATTTTAGTTACAAGATTATATTCTTATGAAAATTTAAAAATTCTATTCATGCTAAAAGAGGCATGAGTCTCAAAAAAGATGCCCCGCAGGACCTGCTGGGGGGTCATCTGCTCAGTAATGAAAGGGAAGACCCTCCTCCTGAGATTTCTCAAAAGGGGGCAATCAGCAAAAATGTGAAGGATGGATAGTTGTACTCCACATAGAATGCATAAAGGTGGGGGCTGCCCATTCATCAAGTGTCCATGAGTAATGCGGTAATGGCCTATCCTCAGTCGGCACAAAATAACCTCTAGTCTACATGGTATCATGCTACTGAAGGTTTTATAGAATGGAGCTTGGTGGGAGGAAGTTCATCGTACCTTTTCTGCCATAAGCCGACTACATATTCGGTGATGAGAGGATAGATATCTCGAAGTGGGACTGGGGCTGATGGGGGTGTCTCCAAAGATGCCGCCTCCTTGGCCGTGGCATCCTCCTTTTCATTACCTTGGATGCCCACATATCTAGGCACCCAGCAAAAAGAAATCTTGTGGAAGGAAGAAAGATAAAAAAGCCACCGCTGGATCTTGGAAACCAGTGGATGACTAGAACCAAAATCACCCAGTGTCTCCAGAGAACTGAGGGAGTTAGAGAAAATTGTAAAACAACCAGATGGCATTGGAGCAATAACAAATAGTACAGCAAGAATGGCAAAAGTTCTGTTGTGAAAACAGAAGATGCACTTGGTAGGCGAACCAATGCTGTCTGAGATGGGAGAACAGCAGCAGCTCCAACTTCGTCCGATGACTTGGACCCATCGCTGAACACAAAGTTGCCAGGTTGATGGTGAGAAGAGTGATGATCGAACATGGTTCTCAAGGTTACAGGCAAGGACTGATTCTTGGGCCTGCCAGTAAGCCTCTTGCATACCACTACAGGCGGTATGACCCATGGGGGAATCTTTGGTATTAAAAAGGCTATAATAGAGATCTTACTTAGACTTTCTGTGTGCTCGGCCATGCGCAGAGCAAAGGGGCCAGTCAGAGATGGGAATTTATCATATGAGGCCACTGTTCGCAAATTGAACGTGCACTCATATACTGGTGACCATGACAATTGTTCAAGTCTAAAAAGATATTTAAGGTTAGACTTGAGTCTGTGAAAGGGAAGAGGAAGAATCCCGTTCTCTGCATAGAGACTCCACACAGGAGAGGATTTGAAGGCTCTAGAAGCCAAGCGCACACCCTGGTTAGGCACAGTATTCAATTTTTCCCGTAAAGATGTGCCGGAGGTCATGAAGACCAAGTTCCTGGTCCAAATCATGGGGTTTAGTGTGGTCAATAGCGCGGACTACGTTATGCTCCCGTTTATCTTCCCAGAGGGCTACATCAAGTGCCTGGAGGCGTTGCTTTGCCCTGTATCCAGTAGGTCGCCGTTGGAAGGTCGTACGTCTGGCAGCAAGATTCTGCACCACATCCCTCCGAACATCTGAACTCGTAACTCCCCAAACTACAATCCCCTGGACTATTGTTATGAGTGAGGCGTGGCTGAGAGGGATAGCAACAAGTCCCCGTGCACAACCAAGGTGGAGTTTAAGTCTTGGATCACCGCAGTTTTCACCCAGAAAAATAGGTGGACCGTCGAGAAGGCCTGCAACAGATTCCGACGCCGCCTGGAAGCCGACGGATATTTCATTCCATAAAATTAATCGGAAAATCTTTTAAGTCTTTAAAATGTAACTTTGGTAAATATATCTTTCTAAATGAACGTTTTATATTTTCTTTTATTTTGAAGTAAAGCGAGAAATTAGCCACCGCATCTTGTTCTGTTTCTGCTCCTTTGGGATCCTTTCATCATAATCTATTCTTGTGGTATGTTCTGCGGCAACTCCTCCACCCCAATTAAACCCTCTAGCTCTTTCTTACACTATCGGTCTGCTTAATGAACAAACCTTGTGGGATGTTTCCTCCTGTGCCAATAAATTGACAAAGGTCACCATTGCTGGCAAGAAAAGCTATATCCCATTTTCATTCTCTTCCCCCTCATCAACTTCACAGCCATGGTTCGGCGAGGCCTGCTATTAGGCAATCATTAAAAAACGGGGTTAACAAATCACCTTTCCCTTGTTACTCGCTCTAACTTTATCTCCCTAAGGAATCATGCAAAGTCTATTTTACGTACTGCTAAACACATTTTTTTTTTATTTTGTAAAGAAAATGTGATTACTATCCTTTTCTAAATTCTACCTATTTCTTCCTCCAAGGCACGCGCGGCTCGCCTCTGTGCTAAACTGGAACCAAAAACTGAAATTATCGATTATCGCTAGTTTGGAACCAAAAGCATCGGCGATACCGATCAATCGATAACGCGGAAAAAATATCGGATAACCGATAACCCGATATCATTATCGCGATGATTTATTGCGATAACGCCCACCTATGGTCATTGCTAAAGCTTTCAACAAGGTATGGTATTTGGTTATTAATGGGATTTATTTTAGTTAATAAATCAGCCTAAATAGCGATTCGAAAACCATTACCATAAATTTGTTTGATGGAAATAGTCGTCTGCTAGTTTTTAGGCCTACGACTAAAGTGAAGTAAATTTTGAACTTCTGAACTAGGTTTGTAAGAAAAACAATTAAACAAAGTAAATATATTCACAAAATTAAGGAATGCACAATGAGATAAATTGGATTAGGAATACAATGTAAGATATTATAAAATATGATTTAAAGTAACAAGATGTAAATTAAGATGTGAAGTGAAAATGGAGTAAGAGTGAAATAAAAGTGAAATAATAATGACTATGATGGACTGAATTGGGGTTTGCAATAGGAGAAGTAACTAGAATTAGGACCTGCTCTCGTATGGCAGTTTGCAGAGAATAAATGTGAGAGGATTTATAACTGACCTTGATTGAAAGTAAAATTGAACCGGAATGGATGGTGACACGAACACAAATGATAGAGAGAATTCGTGTTATTTCAAAAGTGGTGAAATGCGTATGTTTGTATGTATGTGAAACTCTAAGAGATGTTGTTTGAACCAGTAGTACATTAAATGAAATCAGTATTTCGTCACAGGATATTTGAATTATTAAACGTTACATAAAATAATTGAATTGCAAAAAATTATGGCTAAATTAATTGAATTATTGTATTGACAAAAAGTTAATTAAAACAAATAAATTAATGAATTATTAAGTTGTACATAATTTGCATGAATGATTTAATTGACAAAAGTTAAGTAAAAGAATTGAATGATTTGAAGTTTATACATAATGAATGATAATATATATATTTTTTAAGTTCCCAGGAGGATTTTATTATAGGAATGCCCAGAGGGCATTTCTCCTCTATGGGGCTTGATAGCTATTTAGTTTCTTCTCTAAAATATCCTTTTCAACTGTTGCAGATGAATGGACTTCAGCTCCTTTCCTCATCAACTTTGGTGTTCAACAACGTTCATCTCTCTCTCTCTCTCTCTCTCTCTCATTTCACTAGATACATTCCTCCACTTAGGACCTGGCCAGGTCATACTCACAAAGCAGGAGGTTCCCTCATATATTTCACTGAAGTTTCCCACCCCAGAATCATACTTCAAAACAATCCTCCACCCCACGACTAAAATGGAACAGTCCCCCCAATTGTGTTCTCATCTTCTCTCAACATTGGCAGCTTCAAGAGCCCCCCCCCCTCCAAATGAGTATATGGCGTAGAAGGGGCCATACCCCTATAACAACTGGAACCTTGAGTAGCGGTAAGCCCTTCCGAACCAACTTAGTGCCCCAAGTAGGGCTCTCTCCCGGGTTGTCTATAGAACCTCTTTTAAACCTCCCCCTATATTTTTCGCGTTTGTCTAGGTCCAGCAAAGGGGGAAAGAGGGCGTTAAGCGTTCTATAATAAAGCTTCAAGAGCATATAATGGACAACGGCACGTTTGCCCTTATTGTTGCCTTCCCTATAAAACCACCCTCTGAAGTATGAAGGTATCCGCCAATGGGAGAGTGACTGAAAGTTTTATGTACTCGCTCATTGGGGTTGAACCCTACACCTTGACGTCAGAAATCCAATGCCGTATCCACTAGGCTAGCGAGAGCTCTAGTCAGATTCTAGACGAGCGTTATTATTATTATTATTATTATATAAAAATCAGCTAAAATGAACGAGGGCGTCTCAGTCACAAGGTTTGTATCGAAGGCCCATAACCTGAGTCGTCTAGAGAAGAGACTTCTATTGGCGCTCTTTACCGGGAAGACGCGCAAGTTTCCTTAACATTCCAACAGTCTAAATTTTACACAGATTTGCCGTTAAGTCGTGTAGGGCACGCAATCGTCCAGATGTCAGCTGGGAAATTGTTGCCTATCATACCCTAACGAGGATATTACGCCAATTGAGAAAGTCTTGAAGAGGGTATAGAGAAAGTAAAGAAATATTAAGAATTATTAATACTACCGAGGACTTTTAATAAGAGCCCCTGCCAATAGGTAGCAATAACGGGGTACTCAGGACGTCCAAGAACAATATGGAACAAGGAGGAAAGTAGAAAGGTAAACCAGATTGTGGCCCCATGTTCATACAACCATCTCTCGTTCTATTTGTCGTTATTTTCATCGGGTGTATCGGACCCAGGTTTTGTTGTGGGGCCCTAGATTGATGAATTCTTACAAAAATATTATTAAGAGAGAGTATTCATTAAAATATTGTTATGATAGTTATAAGTAGTGATGAGCATAGCTGCCTTACAAGCTTTTATTGTAATGATAGAACTGAGAAGAAAGTTATATTCCAACTACTCCTTTTTATAGGGTTTAATCAACTATATTCATGATCCATCGAGAAAAGAAACCAAACAAAATATTAGTAACATGAATACATATGAACAAATATAAATGAGAAAGAGGGAACATATAATAGTCACTCCCATCAAAAAGAATTAATTCCTTTTCAAAATTACAAAATATACAATGCACTAGATAAAGATAGTTAAAGTAGAAATCGAAAAGATTGCAAATCTAAACGATTTACAGGATTATGTGCACGTAAAGATCTTCTAAGACCAAGCAACTGTATTGTGAGATTGTCATGACTATTCACACTGTTATCAGCATCATGAACATGATCTTGTATCTGGATCATTTTTTCTTGCTCATTTCCCAATATCTTCTCGTTGGCTTGAGGAAAGTTAGTAGCTATAGATGGGAAAACTGGAATGGGAAGCTGGATCAGAAACGACACCTGGACTTTGTGATTCGAAATCATTAGTTGTAATATTCCTAGAACATGGAGCTAAATTACGCAGAGCAACAGTGCTCTCTTCCTGCCTTCAGGGAATTTCACACGAGCATGTGTAGAGATAGTTTCAATGAGATCAACGACGTCCGCAGCTTGTTCGTATTTAGTGTGATTCCCAAATCGTTTTAGGAGGACTTCAGGTTCAATTAGACAAGAAGGTAGGGCTGAACCACTAAACTAACGTCTCTCAAAAGCAAAAAGTCGTTCATGTGGCATGGTATTTGTAGAGGTACAAAGTAGTAAATGTATGTCATGTAAGGCATTAGGTAACACATCCTGCCATACGCTTAATGGCAACCCTCGAGATTCAATAGCCAACTTCACAGTGTTCCAAATATGCCATTATAGCGCTCACAATGGCTATTTCCACGGAGGTTGTATGGAGAGGTGTGGCTGCTGTTTACACCAACATGTAGTAAAGATTCTTTCACTTCCTTGGAAATGAATGATAGGCGTAGTCTGAATGGATATATTCAGGTAGACCAAATAACGAAAAAAAGATTTGTAAGACAGTCAATAACTACTATGGATGCCATATCGCGGCATGGAATGCAAACGGAAATCGGCTAAACTCATCAACGACTGTAAGGAGATAACGCGATGAGTGCGAGGAAACTGGAAGCGGCCCCTTAAAATCAATTGAAAGACGTTGGAAAGGCGCAGTCGCCCGTATCAAAGAAGTATTTTCTGGTTTAAAGAAACGCGGTTCAATTTTATCACATACCTGATAATCAACCGTAGTACGGCGGATTTCATTGATGGAGTAAGGAAGGTTTTTAACACGAACATAATGTAGCATTCGTTGGACCGTAAGGTCTCCTAGGGTACTTCCTTTCCTTGTTACTCCTTGTTACTCTCATGAAGCAACTTTAAACTTGTACACCGAAGTGGCGTTACAATACGACCGTGATAGTGTATCAGCAACAACGTTTTCGTGACCCGGGCGATAATGAATATGGAAGGAAAATGGAATTAATTCAATATGCCAGCGCATGATCTTATCAATCTTTATTTCACCTGTAACATTGGTATCAAACATGAATGACACAGCTCTTTAGACAGTTGTTACGTCAAAATGTCCACCAGCCAAAAAAGGTTTCCATCTACGTATGCTCTCTACCACCGCATGCGCTTCTTTTTCAACGATGTGGTGTCTCTTTTCTGATCGGTTCAATGAACGTGAGAAAAAAGCCACTGGTCGTTCGCACTGTGATAAGGTAGCACCGATCTTCATCAATAACTTTCACTGAAGATTTGGCATTGCCATTCTTTAAAGTTTCAAATGCTTGAATAGCCTGAGGAGATAAAGGAAATCTGCAGCAATCTACAAGAGGACGTACTTTCTCTGAATAGTTGCGAACCCACTTAGCGTAGTATGAAAATAACTCCAAACAATGCTACAAGGGTCTTTTACTAGAAGGTACGGGTAATTCTAACAAAGGTCTCATTCGTTCAGCATCGGGTTTCAAATTGCCGTCAGAAATTTGGTAACCGAGAATATAAATACAGGTTAGAGAAAACTTAGATTTTTCAGAATTCGGAGAGATTGTATTTAGAAGCAACTTCCATGAAACACTTTTGATTGTTGTCATGTTTTTCTGCAGACTTTTATGTCGTCGAGATAGGCATAAGTGTTAAATAATTTTTTAGCGGTTATAAACTGATTCATAAAGCGTTGAAAAGTTGAAATCCATTTCGTAACACTTGAAATAATAAAGACTGTTACCGGCCTGAAAAGCAGTGTAAGGTCGGTCATCTGAGCAAATTTCTATCTGATGATATGCATTGGATAGATCAATAACGCTGAAATAGTGATTCTTAGTGATATTTGCTACTATATCTTTAATCCTGGGTAGCGGGCAAGTGTTCAAAGGGGTGTACTTATTTATTGTTCGCGAAATGTCTACCACCATTCGTTTTTCCTATTTGCGTTTGATGTCACTACCATTTGTACACGCCAAGGAGAATTACTATGTCCAATAATCCCCTCATGAAGTAGACGTTTAACCTCATTTTCGACGAAATCGGCATCTTTGGAGCTGTAATGGCGAGACTTGGTAGCAAAAGGAGTGCAATCTGAGGATAAGTTTCTAAACAGTTTAACTGGGGGAATCTTTAGTTTAGTCAGTCCACACACAGTTGAGGATGTTTCTGTATCCCCATAATTTAAGCTAACGCTTTTATGCACTCTTAAAAATGGTAAACTAAGAATAATATCAGTACAAGCGTTTGGAAATACAGTGGCTTCGACATTCTCATAAGTGCGACCATTCATCGAAACGTTAACAATACAGTAACCTTTAAGATTTACTGAGAAAGAAGAAGACGCCATTGAAACAACAGACACTTGTTCATGAAGTTGAAGATGCATAGCTTGTACTACAGCCTCATTCATAAAATTCCGTGAACTTTCACTGTCAATCAGACCTTTAAGTAACTGAGGATCTCCGCTCAAATTAACAGAAACAGTAGGTAACAGCAAGCCGCTAGTAGCGCAGGTGGAAGCAAGCGTGGTCGAAGATAGTGAAACAGGACGTTTGGATTTTGACTCACAAACCTTTTCAAAATGCTCAAGTTTCCCACATTTACCATTTGCAACAAATTACATCACGAGCTGGACAAAGTGTTCGGTCATCCTCAGGATGGCGGCCACCATCACAATTGTAGCATATCTGCTTCATTTTAGAAATATTTTTTGAAACAGCTGCTGTAAGTGGGAGGCTATCTTCTTCGCATTCTTCCTCACTACTAGAGGTCATAGATGTACCAGTAACAGCCGCCACACTAGCAGGTACATGACCTGGTGTAACTAAGTATGATTTAGATCTCAGCAATGTTTCTTCTAATGCTCGCGCTTGTTGAGTAGCCCGAATGTTCGAAGATTTTAACCCTCGTATGAAGGAATCCCTGATACTCTCAGCAGTAACATCCTGAAACTTTCAATCCACAGCAAGACAATTGTAAGTTTGAAGGTACTGGTCAAATTGATTCTTCTGGAATCAATAAAGTACAATTAGAGTACTTCTAACTTTGGGGGAATGATCAAATATTTTAGAAAGGAAGTAGCAGAAATTTCTATACCAAAGCTTCC
The DNA here is from genome assembly GCA_963969495.1 of Ceratothoa steindachneri. Lineage (NCBI taxonomy): Eukaryota > Metazoa > Arthropoda > Malacostraca > Isopoda > Cymothoidae > Ceratothoa > Ceratothoa steindachneri. The sequence continues at coordinate 30,501,159 of OZ018327.1, forward strand.
ATAATTTGCGAGTGTGAGGATCCGAAGTAGGTAGATCAAACTTCTCAAGTCGTATGACTTTATCCATAATAGTTGATTAAATTTTAATGATAGTTATAAGTAGTTACAAGGAGTTACAAGGAAAGAGAGTACCCTAGGAGACCTTACGGTCCATTCAAAGAGGGTACTTTTCGACTAGCAATCGAGCGAGCACATAGCTGCTCAATTGTTTTGCGTCCCTAAACGGCCACTTTTCAAGACTTTGTCTAGTCTTGACTTGAACTGGTCAACAGATTCACTGTTGACAACTTCCACTGGAAGTGCGTTCCACTTACCACAGATACTGTAGGTGACAAAAATTTCCACACAGATTGCGATTGTAACGCTTCAGTTCAAGTTTGAAGCCCTGATTGCGCGTTCTGTTCTCACTCAGTGTGAAAATATCCCGGTAGTCAACATTGTCAAACCCTCGAAGTATTTTGAAAACTTCGATGAGCTGACCACGCAGTCTACGGGTTTCCAGTGAGAACAGATCTAATTCTTTTAGTATATCATCATAACTTTTATGTCGGATAGAGGGAATCAGTTTGGTTGCCCTAGCTTGTATGCGTTCCAACCTTGCGATGTCCTTTCGAAACGAAGGACTCCAAAATTGTACGGCATACTCCAGGTGCGGCCGAACGAGGGATTTGTACAGATAAAGTACTATCTCCTTGTTACGGTATCCAAACTGGCGCTTTATGTAGCCTAACATCCTTTGGGCTTTCTTCTCTGCCTCGATGCACTGTTTCGAGAACTTGAGGTCACTAGTAAGAGTTACACCCAAGTCCTTCTCAGTGTCGGTGGATTCAATAGCAGTGCCCTTAAGGATATACTGAGATTGGGGGTTTCTGTGGCCGATATGCATCACTTTGCATTTGTTCACGTTAAAAGGCATTTGCCACGTGTCCAACCACTCCCCAATCTTCCCAAGATCTTCCTGCAGGCGGGCAGTATTTTCCTCCTTTGCAACGATCATACCAAGCTTGGTATCGTCGGCAAATTTGGAAATCTTGGCAACCATGTCACGTCCATGTCGTTGACGTAGATGATGAATAGTAGTGGTCCCAGGACAGAACTTTGAGGCGCCCCGCTAGTAACGGGCACCCACTCAGAAGACTGTCCATTTACCACCACCCGTTGCCGTCTGCCACTTAGCCAGTTCTCGATCCAGCCGGCTACCTTTCCATCTATGCCCAGCGCTCGCACTTTCCGGAGAAGGCGGCGGTGTGGTACCTTATCAAAGGCTTTCTGAAAGTCTAGGTAGACCCCATCCACCGCCTTGTCCCGATCGTGCTCACTGAAGACGAAGTGGAAGAATTCCACAAGGTTCGTCAGACATGACCGTTGCCTTCGGAAGTCGTGCTGGGAACTCCTCAGTAGCAGGTTTAACTCTAAATACGACGTCACTTTGTCCACCATCATGCTTTCCATGACTTTACCGACTATCGAAGTCAGACTGATAGGTCGGTAGTTCGACGATTGGTTACGGTCTCCTTTCTGGAAGATAGGAGTCACCTCCGCCTCACGCCAGTCTCTAGGAACGCATTTGGTCCGGATTAACATGTTGAAGATTGCGCTCAGGTGTCGTGACACTTGATCGCGCACTTCTTTCAACACTTTAGGTAGAAACCCATCCGGGCCAGGTGACTTATTCGTCATTAGGTCACTGATCTTCTTTTTGATTTCAACTTCGGTGAAGTCCATATCCTCCAGCTTTTCCCCCGAGTAGGAATCCGTCGGCTGGGGGATGGGACCACACTCTTCACTAAACACTGAAGAGAAGTATTCGTTGAGGAGGTTAGCATTTTCTGCATCTGAATGCTTTAATGTCCCCTCCTCATTCCCAAAGGGCCAATCGTTCGACGGATTGGTTTACGGCTGCTTACATATCCAAAAAACTCCTTGGGATTCTCTTTACAGAGTCTCGCCACTCGGAGTTCCTCAGACCGCTTAGCCGCCCTTATGCTGGACCTTACTCTCCTGGCTAGCCTCCGGTATTCGTCAAAGTCACCCGAGATCTTCGATTGCCGGTACACAGTTCTCTTCTCCCTAAACAGTTGGCCGATTTCTCGATTAAACCACTTTGGTTGAACAGAAGACCGACGGGGGCATTTCAGAGGGATGAAACGCGATTGAAGACTCATGAATGTGGTTTTGAAACTATTCCACGAGTCTTCAACAGCATCGCACACTTCTAGCCTCACGTCAGTCAGTCCAGCACGAAGGCTTGCAAAGTCTGCTCTTCTCAAGCCAAGTTTCCTTGATTGACTGGCAACAGACCTTACCTTCGGGATCTTGATGGTAAATCTAATTTGCTGGTGATCACTGCCACCGAGCTCTTCGCCTACAGAGAGATCCTCAATGATATCATCCTCAGAGGTGAAGACCAAGTCGAGGATATTGTTACCTCTCGTCGGTTCTCTGACCCATTGAGTGAGGAACTCGTTGTTGGCGAGCTCCAGGAGTAGCGCGCTCTCGCCACAGTGATGAGCATAGCTGCCTTACAAGCTTTTATTGTAATGATAAAAATGAGAAGTAAGTATATTCAAACTGCCCGTTTTTATAAGGTTAATCAACTATATTCATAATACATTTAGAAAAGAAACAAAACAAAATATTAGTAACACCAGGCAATGGCTTCGCCATTCCTCCCTACGGCGGGAGCTTGTGCTTCGCTACTAAGATTAAAATTTAAAATTTAAAAAATAAGCAGCTATGGTTAAATTTTTCTAAATTTTCTGAACTTGGCCAATTATAATAATTTTAAAAAGGAACTTCAAACTAAATTTCCCCCCTTTCGAAATATCACGTTGCTAAAATATAGTTATAGAAGAACATATATAAAAATAAATTTTCTGAACTTCACCATTTGTAATTCATTGAGTTTTAAAAATTTCACAAAATTTCGATACTTATATTTATTTCTGAACTTCACCATTTTGTTTTTTGATATTATAAAAGAATTATTAGAAATAACTTTGATAAAAAAAACAGGTCATAACCAAACTAAGATGAAATTATTATTCAAATACTCAGAAAAATCCCCTCCTTAAATTATAGAGTTAGTGAAGTGATGATAAATACATATGAACAAATATAAATGAGGAAGGGTGAACATATAACAAAATATTTTACAAAATAATGATATAATGAATTAGTTATAAATGGTCACGAAGTCGTGTGATCGATTCAATAATATGGAAAAATCTAAAAAATTGATAACGGACTCAATATGGAAATTCAATTATTCAACTAAATGCGTTCAAGCATCATAACACTTGGGAACAGTGTATTTAGTGAATTGACAAAAGTACATTTTCCTACCTAATTTGAGCATACTGAATTCAAATCTAAAATCAGATTCTCTCTAAATGCTACATATTTTTCGTAATATCAATAACTAATATTATACAATAATTTCATTTTATCACGCCCATTATCATGCCCTGAAGTAATTTTGAATCATCCTTTTGCGTTATTTATAGTAAAGCTGTTTTTTTTTTGCACAAACATTTTATTGCATATGAGAAGAAACTTGAATTACACATTAGGATTACAAATACTGTAATCAAATAGATGCTAATTTATTAATAACCGTACATCAGGCTGGAGGACCTCTTCTTGATTTCAATCGGGCAAATATTTGCGTTTGTAACTCTTCCTCTTGTAAGTCTTCTCTTGCTGATCTCTTCTAATCGTCCGGCAGTAGTCCGCCATCATGTGTCTATTCCAGTGACCTTGGTAGCGCTCTTCCATCGTCATCAAATTCTGATGGAAGCGTTTCCGTTGTTCGTCGCTCACGGCTCCCAGATTCTTTTGGAATCGGTCGAGGTGACTATTTAGGAAATGCATCTTTACACCCATGTTGCATCCCAGATCACGATATGCTAAAAGCATATTAGTAACCAGATCCTCAAAGTTATGCGCTTTTTTGTTTCCCAAGAAGTTACGAACAACAGCAGAAAATGAGAGCCAGGCTGCCTTCTCTTTTTCATTCATGGTGTTCACGAATCTAGAATCATTCAGAAGTCTTCGGATTTGGGGACCATCAAATAGTCCTGCTTTTATTTTTTTCGTATGGCAAAGCAGGAAACGCCGATACTATGTACTGAAAACAATCATTGTCAGTGTTCAATGCCTTGACATAGTGCTTCATCAACCCCAGTTTGAGATGAAGTGAAGGGAAAGCGATCTTCTCTCGACTTACGATTGGCTTATTAACAATGTTTGGCATTCCTGCTTGCAAAGTTGTTTCCCAAATTGGCCAATCTTTTGGGACCAGTGTTTGTCACGGGATCGACTGTCCCACATACAGATATAGTATGGAAACTTTGTATATCCCTTCTGCTGGCCAAGGAGGAAGTTGACCATCTTAAGGTCTACACATATGATCCAATTGTGTTCATGGTACTTAGGTAAATCCATGACTATTCCTATGTCATCGTGAGTTTCTTGCAGATGGGCAGAGTGACCGAGAGGAACTGCACCAAAGTCATTGCCATTATGCAAAAAAGGACACACTTGAGACTACGCTTGGAGCTATCCAAAAACAATCTCCACTCAGCAGGGCTATAGGTGCCAAGTCCCAAATCGGTAAACAGACCAGGAACATCGTGACTGTAAACAAATTGTTTGTCCTCAGAGAAATATTTAAAAATGTACTCTCCCTTGTTTGGTAATATGACACCCGTACTGACCTGTCAAGCATATGTCTTTCACCCAACCTGGAGGCTAAAAGTTGTGCAGCTTTCTTGGAGAGCGCTAAATCACGTATCGAGTCATACAAATCCTCTTGATTGAAACAGTGAGGAGCTAATGACTGCTTAGCATCTGATGATGAATCTGCAGAGTCTGAATCCATTCCGTGGACGTCCATATCAGGTACATCATTTTCATCCTCGGAGGAAGTATATCCACTGAAAATCGGAACTGGTAAAGACTCAGAATGAGGTACTGGCCGGATTGCCGAGGGAATGTCAGGGTAGTCGATCTTGTGCCGATTTTTTCTTGCCAATTCCTTTAGTATTCACCAGATAGAAATAATAGACCGATACATGATCCTTTGGCTCTCGCCACACCATGAGGATTCCAGAGGGAAGACCATTTCTCTTTCCTTTCGTCCACTCACGAAGATGTTCCACACAACTATGGCAAACAGCATGTGGGGCACACTTCTTATCTTAATCGCCAAGAGGAACATCAAAATATGCTTTATAAATGTGGATCACAAAGTTTGATATATTGCGCCTTTGACAAACTAGCATGTAACAGCCACATATGTAGCAGAAGGTGTCTGGATCATTAACGCAATTTCCTCTTGACGAAGCCATCACTCTCACATGAGGCTTAAAAAAAGAAACAATAATGTCAATATTTTGCACAATAACACGTACTACTATGTACTGTGAAGTATTTGCTTTCTACAAGCACCCTCTCTGCCCGTCCAGAGGGCAGTTTTCGGGGAAACGAGAAAATACGAATTACAGAATAACTATAGCATGTAGGTAAAAATAGATTATATACTTGAAATCAGCATGAAAACACGAATTAAAATTGTCAGATAAATCTAAGTCACCAGAAAATGTGATTAAAATTGTTCCCCTGTGCAATGCATGGAGCATTATATCAATAATATGTATACTGATGATTACCATTGCTCCCCTCCCCTCCAATTAACGGAACCTGCAAAATATATATGAATTTATTGTTTACAGTTTAGAATCGAAATTCATAATGTCACTATACACCACTCAAAACCAACCTTCACCGGCCTAGAATGTTTCACTAATACACTATGAGGTCTCTCGCCAATTGCAGGCTGGCATTTGGCGCGTTGGAGTGTTACCATTTACTAGAGATGTTTAGCTGTTTATCGTTAAAAATCTATAGATTTCTTAGAGAAATAGGAAAACGGGGAATGTAAAATAGCAAAATTGGAGCGTTTTATTGTTAAAAGAATGGGAAAGTTAAGATAATCGTTAGTATGTTTGGAAACTATCCTGTTGCGTATTTCTTTCTTTTGCAGAAAGGTGGAAAATGAATGCTTATGCGTGTCAATGCTTGTTTGGGGTGGGAGAAGTTTTATAATCTGCTAGTCGTAGTTTTTTATTCGGGTAATAGTTAAAGGGCGGGGCTTTTATTGTAGTTTATAGTGTTGTCTTTGTAAATTTAATGTAAAAAGATTCCAGTGTTCATAAGTGACTTTTTGTGTCGGTTGTCTTTAAATGAAACATCGACGAAAGAGGGAGTTTGGTTCGGATGTCGTGTCATAGCTCCCATCACGTGAAAATCTTTTGGGTGAATACCAGATCCGTTATATCCATCATCCACGCTTGTTGTGACGCCCTGAAACAGGAGGAAACCTACGACCCACTTCAAACAGCAACAGGATCCCGCATAGGAGCACTCGGTAAACGGACACTAAATCTTTCGCTAAGGTTAAGACGAAATTTTTAGTGGAATTTTTTTAGAGCATGTAATATTAAATGTAAAAATTTAGGCACCGACTTTATTACTCATTTTATTATTTTACTCGATTCAAAACGTGTTTGTTTGGTAGATGGTATCACTAATTTTCAATTTAGGCTACTCATAAAAGGGTATTTCCACCCTCATTCTCACTACATTTAATTTCAAGCGATTTACCTATGCATCAGTTGTTCAATAAGTATAGTGAAGCGTATAAGCCCAATAATCAGTAGAATCAAGAAATGGTACCGGAAGTGTCTCCCTCTTACTACCACAATACCCAATTACCCCAACTTCTGCTCAATTCGCGGAGAGATTAAGGCGATTACTTCTTAAATTATTGAGAAACTATAAACTTTACTAAAATAGGGCAAACTAAGACCAAGTTCAAGCCATTCCGCAAGCAGTCCATCTCGTTCAGTAGTCAGACAACTCGTATAGCATTACCTGTGAATTGCGACAACTAAACACAATCACTATTCATGGTAGATATCCTAGCTTATTTTACTGACTTCACTGCAACATTGCAAGGTTGCACTTATGATTTTTTTAAAGAGTCCTTGTCCAAGGTGTGTGTATCTCTTCTCAAACGTTTCAGCCTTTTATTAATCATATTTGAGATTATCTAAGCTTAATTTTCGCCTACGTTAACGACTTACTCATTGTAAGCTAAAACGAAGCTCAACATTTGCAACATATATAGCATATTTACAAAGTTGAATTTGCATCATTTTCAAACCAACATTGCAAAATCACTTTTTTAGTACACTCACTCAACTTTGAGGTTATAAAGTTAGTTCCTAAGGCATATCTCAGAAGAGAATAAGGTAGCTACCATCAAGGATTAAACTAGGCCTACAACATACAAGAATTGTAGATGCTCCTTAGTTTAATAAATTCCTTCGAGGATTCATAAATCATACCACCATCACTCTTATTCTTCTCACAAAGCTCTTAAAATAAACTCGAATAAGCGTGTCCCAATTTAACATAACAATGGGATGCACAGGCCGAATCCGCCCCCAATGCCATAGAGTAAGTAATAGTTAGAATTTTTATGTTTTACCCCAAAAGAGACTCATTTGTCTCATTACCGATGCAACCATCTGGACAATGGGAAAGACGGATACGTTAGTAAGACGTTTAACGGTCCTGAATTAACGTATTCAACATTCAGTAAGGAATTAACCTCTATATCTCTTGCAATTAAACATTTTCATCACTTCCATGTCTTGACCGATTGCAAGGCAATAATTGGAGCTATATTACCTTGAGCATTGGGCAGCTACATACTAAGGGATGGTTTCATGCACCGGGGCAGCACCATTCACCAAACATTCACTTGTGGCTCCAAGTAGCTGCTACTCTAGGACAGCGGCCTCACCCCGGGCAACCATCTTGGCTGATGGGCTGAACCAAGTGAGGGGAGCCATAGGGGCTATTGCTCTATAGCATGGAGTCTTGCAAACTCTACTAGACAAAGTTTCAAGCAGCAAGCCGAGCATATGAGCATAAATTTTGGCCTTTGGTGAGTTTGGTGTGAGAGCCATAGGTGGGCGAAATAACGAAAAAAAATTTATAAAACCGCAAGAACAAATTCTCAACCCAATATTTTTCCTGTAGCAATCAGTTGCAACGCCTATGTCCTCTGTTTCCAGCAAACCACAAGTTATTTTTCCTGTTTTATTCCATAGGAAGATATACTTAACCAGTCACTTTTGACATTTTTTTATAGTTATTATTACTCGTTTATCTAACTGGAGTATCTGCCTGAGACTGAGGCCACCCCGCCCCCCTACCTGCCCAGCTCTAAATGGGCAATGGTGGTTAGGCCTTCCCGGTAAGAATACCTCTAGACGTGAAATCACTCTGAGCGGACAAAAGAATAGGGTCAGGGTTTGCATTTTAAACTTGAGAAAACAAAACATATTCAGCATGTGGGGTAGAAATGCCACCAGAATTCTCAGTACATCGATCAGAAGGTTTTAGTATTACCCATAACATAACATAATTTCACGGATGACAAAAGCCACAAGGGACTATCAAAGGTCATCTGCAACTGTCAAAACCCACCCACAAAATGCATTCATAGGATTATGTCAGATCATGCAACTACAATATACAATTTAAACAATCAATAGGATTGTGTTCGATCATGCATCTATAATAAATAATTCGAATCATACACAGGAATGTGTCAAAAACAAAAGGCATCATCATCAAGACTCGTGAAAATCCAAATCAATCGTAATATACAATAATAAGAAAATGCATCTACAGGAATGAATCTAGATACCCTCCAAAGTTAATCCTCCCTCCCCATATAATCATCTAATTTGCGTTTGAATACATACATTCGAGTTTGGACTGTCTAACGTCTCAGATGGCAAACTATTCCATTAATCTACCACTCTATTGGTAAAAAAATATTTTCTATCATCCAACCTGAACCTCTGTTTTTTTATTTTTTAAGTGGTGACCCCTAGTCCTATTACTACCTTCCAACTCAAATTTCTGCTAAAATCCAACTTATACATCCCAGAATAGATTTTAAAAAGCTTAATCGTATTTCCCCTCACACATATTCCCTCAAATGAGAACATATTAGTAGCCTCAGTCTATCTTCATATTCAAGTTGCTTCAGGGAAGGTATTATTTTTGTTGCCCTGCTTTGTACTAACTCTAGCAGGTTGGTGTCATGTCTAAAATGTGGTGACTATGCTTGTATACAGTATTCTAAATGTGGCCTAACATACGAGTTGTAGAGTTTAAGAATAACCTCTTTACTCTTGTAGCTAGCATTCCTGTTAAAGTATCCTAGCACCCTATTTGCTCTATTTTTTGCCTCGATACACTGCTTTGAAAACTTCAGTGACCTATCCACTACTACGCCTAAGTCCTTCTCATCCTCAACTGAATTCAGGCAATGCCCATCCATTTCATAGCTAAATACCCTGTTATCCCTTCCCATGTTAAGAACTTTGCATTTTTTTTAAGGTTAAAAGTCATTTGCAATTTCTGAGCCCAAGATAATAACCTATTTAAGTCACTCTGCATTTTAAAGCTACCCTCAACTTCTTTGACTACAGCTGCAAATTTAATGTCATCAGCAAAATTTGACACTTTGCTATTTACAGCCTCCCCAAGATCTATGAATATTAAAGGGCCTAGAACGGATCCATGAGGTACGCCACTATAACGTTCCTCCACTGTGACCTCACCCCATTCAGCACAACTCTCTGTTTCCCGTCTTTCAGTCATTCAGTTATCCAATTCAAAACTTTACCACATATCCCATGCATTTTTCATTTGTGAACCAGTCTCCTATATGGAACCTTATCAAAAGCTTTGCTAAAATCTAAGTAAATTACATCAACACTCTCTCCCTTATCTAATTGTTTAGTACCCTAATCCATAAAATCCAGTAAATTTGTTAAACATGATTTACCTCTTTTAAACCCATACTGAGCATCATTTATTAACCTACCATACTCTAGATGGTCAGAAATCCCCTTCTTAACTATCTTCTCAAGGATTTTACAAACGAGAGAAGTTAAGCTTACCGGCCTAAAGTTATTTGGGTGCTCTTTACTTCCCTTTTTAAAAATTGGCACTACATTCGTTAATTTCCAATCTTCATGTATTTCTCCAAACTCGTAGTATATATCTTCTCAATAGCTACTGCAATACTATCTACACCTTATTTGAGTAACCCAGAATTAATGTTGTCTGGTCCAGATAACTTACTGGTATTTAACTCCAATATAAGCCCTTTAATTATTTCCCTGTTCACATCAACGGTATTCAACACTACTTCCCTTGACCTAGAATTATCATCTAGAAATCTATCTTGGTTCTCTTTTGAAAATACTGAAGAAAAAGGATCATTAAGAACCTCTACTATTTCTTCATCAGATTCTGTCTAAACCCCTTCATATCTAATAGGACCTATTTTATCACTGTTAGATTTGTTATTAATTCTATAATAGCTAAAGAATTTTCTTCGATCTTTATTATTATTTTGAGCTAAATTAATTTCTGCCGCCCTTTTGCTCTTCTTAATAATCTTATTTAGCTCATTTCTGGTCGACCTATAATGATTTAAAATGTCAAAAGTACTTTCCCTGTGTTATCTCTGGTATGCCCTTTTCTTCTCAGAAACTTTCCTAGCTATCTCTTAATTCCATCACAAGGGCTTCAAACATTTCTTCCTAATAGCCTTCATTGGAATACACTGCTCTTGGACTATGTTTAGTATAGTCTGAAAAGGTCCCACATCTCATAAGTGTTCTAACCCCCCGAATTCTATATCTCACCTAATCTGATTTAGCAAGTTTCGTAATTTATCGTAATCTCATCTATAAAAATTTGGAGTTTTTGTGGAGTTTATTGTTGTTCTACCTTTCACTATTACCAAGAACCAGATCTAAGACATTGGCACCCCTTGTTAACTTATAAACAAATTGAGTCAAAATATTATCCTCAAAGCATTCTATAAACTTACTATCATATTTTCTCAGTCCACAGAATTTAAATTGAAGTCACCTAGAATAACTGTATCTACTTCACATCCTTTCCTTGTTTCCCTGATCATTAGTTAATCAATACATTCAGTCTGTCCAGGTGGTCTGTAAAATGCTCCCAAGTGTATTATCCTATTTTTACTGACCCTAATATCTATCCACAGTGACTCAACTTTTGATTGCTTTATAGAATTATTTAGATTTGAAGAAATACTATTTCTGATAAAAATAATCAACTCACCACCCGTCCTATCTCTCTTTTGTCTAATGTACATATCATAACTCTCTAGTTCAAATTCACTCAAGTTGTCATTAAATTTACTTACATTAACCCATGCTTCTATTACACATATTATATATATATATATATATATATATATATATATATATATATATATATATATATATATATATATATATATATATATATATATATATATATATATATATATATATATATATATATATATATATATCTTTGTGGGGGAATAAATATCACGAAAAAAAACAGACGCTAGTTTGTTTAAACAGCGTCAACGGTTACGCCTCACATTGGTCGATACTTTACCCCCCTCCCCTCTCATTTTACCCGCTACCCCAAAGACCCTTCGATCGTCGCTCGCAAAGAAGGATTTCAGTCAGCAAATTTCGTAGTCTGTTAATATAAAAAACAGAGGAGGGTGTGAGAGCCTTTAGAATAAAAATCTATGAACAGGCTCACTGTCCCCTCCGATTGTTTATGTCTATTTTCGCCAAATAAACGAAATCTCATTTTCTCCGTGCGTAAACTAGAAGGGCTGAAGTTTCACAACGTTGAAAAATTATACCCTATGAGAGAGACTTAACTGTGGGCCCTCGTCTCCCTTCTCCTCTCCCCAAGGGATAATCGACCTATACATAGTTCGATCTTAAGAAATGAAAGGAGAATCCGCTTGACAACGAGAGAAGAAGTCGAGTCCCTGAGTCAAGCAGGGAATCAAGAAGAATGCTGGAACCGAGCGGGATTTCCCTTCCTGAGGCTGTTCCATTGGTCACTTAGAAGAATAGACCAGTGCTATCGAGACCCACTCATTTTTCTGAATAAAAACAGAGATCAACCTCACCATTGAGGAATACTAACGTGAATTCTCACTCTAGAAAAGATTCATCCCTTAGTCAAGTCTCATCATCGAGAAGCCCGAATTTATAACACAGGGATCGGAATAACTTCCGTTCACCCAAGATCCCTTCACCAACATCTTAAAGGAAATAAGTCTCGCCACACGCCCCCCCCCCCCCCGGATAAGCATCAGCTTTTCTTCCCAAATAGAGTCGGCACGTGTCTCATTCACCCAGTGAGAAGCATCAGCTGTTTTTCAGTTTTCCTTACGGCCGCGAGGAAAGCTCCAGTCCAACGCGCCTCTAATCATCTCATCGAGGAGGTTCCTGTTCAAGGTTACCCAACTCCCGACTCCCTCTTAGATAAAGGTAAAAAGGAATCCAAAACTTATTTATGTTTGTTACTTAACATTCCGTGTGAAAGTGATTTTTGCGTCAACCATCGCGCATTACTCAATGGTAGTAGTATTTTTTATTAAATCCTCTTATTATAGCATTAGTATAATTAAAGTTTTAATATTTATTTTTTTTACGTAATTATAAGTATATTTTTGTCCGACCTGTTTAATTAGATCCTCAAAACGCTGCAAATGGCAATAGATATATAATAATACGAATCCTCCCTGGTTACAGAATCAAAGTAAATTGAAGCACTCTTAGAGAAGAGTGGAACGGATTTACTCATGTACGAATCAGATGTACATACCTACTCGGCCGTATACCACAACAATCTTCATCAATAATATAACTAAATAACTCATATTTCTTATTTCTAAGACTACGAGCATTGTTATAAAGCAACTCATCCCTTCTATCCCTGAATCACCTCATTTAGAATGTATACATTCCACTCCATCTCCTCTGCATCGCTTTCCTTTTCCTGCCCCACCTTGTATTCTTGTATTTCCCTGACCACTATCAGTAACTAGTTTCCCGCCTGCAAAGACCCAACGACACTATCTAACTCGTGCTACAACCGAAAACCCCAGCCCGGCTTAGATGGAGTCCATCCAATGCATATAATGCCTTATTCCCATAAACCCATTCCAAACATCTACAAACACTAATCCGACTCCTCACACAGGCCTTTCACACACTCATTCAGTCCAATTGCACGAGACAACCATTCCATCCGACATCCAATCTCGGAGGCACACCTGAAACAACTCCTTTCACTCACCCTTTCAACTAACCTTTTGTACATCTCTCGTAACTCACATTAACCCACCTTCTTTACATCATTTACTCGCACATGCGTAATCACAAGTGCATCCCTCTCACACCCAGACACCAGACTATCATACTTCTCAGAAACATTATTTACACCAGCACCCGGCAAACAAACTCTCAATCCCTTCCATTTGCTTGCACTCGACATCCTATCTAAATATCTAATCTGAGAGTCACCCATTACAAGCACTCAGTCATCCTCCTAGTCCCCCTAGGCATAGCATTACCCTCGCTCCTGTTCTCATTCAAACTACTATAGATATAGGGCCATCGTGGCATGAACCTAGATAGATACTTCACAACAAACCTATATCTATAAGTTTTTGAGGAGAGTTATTGAATCGTAAAAAAGAGTCGAACGGCTAAGCTTATGGAGAAGTTAGGCTTAATGGTTGGACACGAAATCGTTAAGGAATGGATGAAATACAACGAGGATAGAACAAAATATGTGGAAAATGATTTTGATGTAGCGAATCTAATCATTTTGCTGTAGCAACTATTATTAGTGAATTAGGGCTGTAATGAAAGTGTGAATGGGAATTAGGATCTCTCTCTAGTATGGGGTGATTTTAGAAAATAAGTGAAGAGGGAAGTTTTTAACATATCTTAATATGACGGCGACGCGATTACAAGTGAGAGTGGAAAAATGCATGTGTTTGTATGTGCGTGAAATTCTAAGAGATGTTGTTTATATATGTGCGTTAAATGAAATCAGTTTCTCGTCACGGAATAATTGAATTATTAAAGGTTACATAATATAAATGAATGATTGAATTGCAAAAAGTTATGCATAAAATAATTGAATGATTGAATTGGCAAAAGTTAAATGAAATAAATGAATGAATTATTAAGTTATACATAAATTACATGAATGATTTAATTGACAAAGGGTAAGTAAAATAAATGAACGATTTAAATTTTATACATAATATATATATTTAAGTTTCCCAGGAGGGTTTTATTATAGGAATGCCCAGAGGGCATTGCTATAACACTCCCCCCTAAGAAGGTTATCCCCACTTTTCTATTTTGAGATTACAAGTCCAAGTACCGACGAGGCCTCCTAACGACGCGGCTGGAGCGCGTGATGACAGTGCCATTGGTTTGGCTGCAGGTACGGGGACATAAATTCGCTGTGGCAGTGCTAGTAGCGTTGGACGAGGCACCGGCACGAGAGAAGGTCGGTGGGGCGAAGGTGATCCGCTTGTTGGTTCTTTCCGAGATGGCGTCAAACGGGATGTGGGAGTCTTGTTCTCCGCTGACGGAGTGGGGGAGATATTTGCTCCTGACTGACCACTCCTGCCGATGAGGTCTCCTCTAACACAAAAGGAGGAGGCAGCAAAACGGAAGGTGGAGTTGGAGTAGCAAGGGTGCTTATAAGGGTGGGTTTGAGTTTGTTTTGGGGGATTACTGTACCAAAAGGGGTATAGTAGGAGAATGAGGTGATAGTGGTTCTAGATAAACATTATCGGTATAAGCGGGTTTCATGGCGTGTTGCCATATGACGTGTTGTCATAGCTGTGTGTGAGTGAAGTAATGGCTTGTTGCAATAGTTTGTGTTAGTGCTGAATAGATTGATGGTGTGCTGCCATAGCACTGTATGAGTGATCAATGGATTTATGGTCTGTTGCCATACCACTATTTGAATGCTGATGAATCGGTGGCGTGTCGCCATAGCACTGTATGAGTGCTGAATGAATTAGTACGATATGAAGCGAGGATTGAGTGTGGGTCAAAAAGGCAAAAGTGAAGAACTACCTGAATAAGTGAAGTGAGGTGTAGGTGGTAGATGTTGACCCGTTTATCCCTTGAGTTGTTAGTTTGAAGGATGTGATTGAGAGGCTGGAGTAAGAGGAATGCCAGAATTTAAAGGTTGGGAAATTGAACTTTGAAGATTTGGAGAAAGTGGTTGAGTTGGGTTAAGTGAGAAAACTGGGGAATTAGAGGAACGAAGATTTGATTGAGGATTTGGAGAGTTTGGTGATGAAAAGTGAAGATTATAGGAGTTTTGAGATGAAGATTGATGTGCCAGGAGTGGAAAGTTGAGATTAGGTAAAGGTGAAGGTACGGTTGCAAATATCTGCAAGGTTGTAGGCATTTTACAGCCTGTGCGCCGTATTTTTTGTGATACCAACACTTTTGAGTAGATTGGGTGAAAGTCCCATTATGCTTTGAGAGACTACTATGCGCAGTGTTGAAAAAAAACATAATGGTGGTTACAAGTCTGTGTACAGCGTACAGCGTTGTGGCCGTACCTTTGATGGTACCAGCATAGGTCCTGATGGTGTGGAAGAAGTTGAAAATAGTTGGAAGAAGTTTGAAAATATTGCTGCCTCTCACCTTTTGCTTTGGGATGCCTTCGTTGGTTTCTCTTTTGTGAACCAGAGCGGGACCTGTGCCTTTAATTCCCCAAACTCTGCCTGTGCTCAGTATGTGATCCCTGGTGCAGCATTAACCTTCAGATGTTGGCCTCCATTTCCGTATTGAGGCCTCGAGTGACCTCGATAAAGATGGTGGAACCTCTAAACGCTCGACCCGGTCGTCAGAGGAGCTCGACGTTCCTCGAACATGAGACTTTTTAATATTATTAGATGGACCGTTGCCCCCAATTCACGTAGGGATTAATAAATAACCTATCGGCGGCTATGGCTATCTCCTCTATATCCGGGGGGAGGGGGGTGAATTTAAAATAAGCGGCCTGATGCCCTCTGGGACTCCCCTCATGAAAATCTCAGTGAGGAGAGGGCTAAAAAGGTTGGTTTGCGCACTTTTTTTACCCTGATAAGGTCCTTTAGGTTCTTTAAGAAAGCCAAATGACTCTTATCTCCTATTTCCTGAGTGTTCAGGATTTGCCTTAGGTTGTCTACATACTTGGGACCTGCCGTACTTCGTATGAAATGCCTTATTCAGGCGGTCCAGAACGCCAACTGTTCCACCTTTAATAAAAATCTCCCTAAATTTAATTAATATACTCATGGGGAGAGACTGTATGACTGCAGCAGTCTTTTCTTCTTCTGTAATGCGCTGGGGCTTGAGTAGAAGGGACGATATTTCGAGCCATACTATGGGATTTGAAGCATCAAAAGTGGGCAGCGAGAGATATGCATGGGGCTGTCTGATGGTGAGGTGATCTAGAGATGAGGACCTTTCATCCGGTGAGCCGCTTACGAAAGTACTTCGATAGTTCAGTATAGTCGCTACTGTGTGTACACGTGATGGATGTGCGTGAACTTCAGTCACGTGAAGAAATGTAAATAAAAATTTTCGGAAAAAGAAATATTATTCACTCGTTGTATTTACATAGATATAATAAATTTAATTTAATGAGGAAAATATTAATTCAATTAAGGGTGTAATTGGAAACTTGGGATTAGAAACTAACACGTGTTGAGAGCGAGGCTTGGAAAATGAACGCGTGACTAAGTGACTTGAAAAATATGAAACCATGTGACTGGGTTGAAAATTTATATTTGATTTTATAATTAAGAATGGATGAACGTACGGGAGATAATTAAACAAATTCTAGGCACCAATTTATAGATATAGGGCCATCGTGATATGACCCTAGATAGATACTTCACAACAAACCTATATCTATAAATTTTTTAGGAGAGTTATTGAATCGTAAAAGAGAGTCGAGCGGCTAAGCTTATGGCGAAGTTAGGCTTAAAGGTTGAACACGAAATCGTTAAGGAACGGATGAAATACAACGAGGATAGAACTATATATATATATATATATATATATATATATATATATATATATATATATATATATATATATATTAGAGATTAACAAAACAGATTATAATAAGTTGAATTAGGTTAAATTAGGCAAGGTTGAACTAGAGTTGAAAATAACTTCGCGTGACCAGATGAAGTGTGACGTATAAATTTTGTAAATGGATATTGAATGTGGAAAATGATTTTTATGTAGTGAATGTAATCATTTTGCTGTAGCGACTATAATTAGTGAATTGGGGCTGTAATGAAAGTGTAAATGGGAATTAGGATCTCTCTCTAGTATAGGGTGATTTTAGAGAATAAGTGAAGAGGGAAGTTTTTAACATACCTTAATATGAAGGCGACGCGAATACAAGTGAGAGAGTCTTTTCGCGTTATTTCACAAGTGGTGAAATGCGTTAGTTTGTATGTGCCAGAAATTCTAAGAGATGTTGTTTGTATATGTGCGTTAAATGAAATCAGTTTCTCGTCACGGATTGATTGAATTATTAAAGGTTACATAATATAAATGAATAATGGAATCGCAAAACATTATGCATAAATAATTGAATTGACAAAAGTTAAATAAAATAAATAAATGAATTATTAAGTTATACATGAATGATTTAATTGACAAAGGTTAAATAGAATAAATGCATGATTTGAATTTTATACATAATATATATATATATTTAAGTTTCCCAGGAGGATTTTATTATAGGAATGCCCAAAGGGCATTGCTATGCTACCACTTATTTCACTTTCTGCCACAACCACATAAGACAAATCACTTTCAACCTCTTCCTTTCTCAGGGCATCTAATCTGTTAGTCAACCTAACAAGTTTGATGTCTCTCTTACTCACAGACCTAACCTATCTATTCTATCCATATTCACCCACCATTCATCTTCACTCACATCTGTCACTTCTTTCTTTCCAGTCCCTAATCTAGGCCTATCTTCCACCCTCTTGGTCCTAGCCACATTCTTCATGCGTATACTCGCATCCCTTTTCACTTCATTCACCACTCACTTAATCTCTTGCACTCATCCCGCAACCGACTCACCTCCTCTACCAAAGCCACATTTAAACTAGTCACATAACAAACGGGGCATTCAGATACATTTGCTCTTCTTTAAACACCACAAAAATCACACACACTGCTTACATCAAAAGGCACACTCACATCATCCAAAGCAACAACCATACTGAGAAACCTTTCAAAATATAATTAAAAAATCCTTTAGTATTATGTCTAATACTCAAAGTTAACTATCTTCCCGAACTTAAACATATTACACCTAAACATAAAAAATGAATAAAACGTCACTGAATATAGAGCTCGCCGAGAACACGTCCGATCGCTACCGACGCTGACTTATTATTGATAAGCAGAAATTGCAACATCATCATCCTCTGAGAGCATATTAACTCTGAAGCGTGAAGTTTCACAGTGATCCAACTAACCTTAACATAACATAACATAATTTCACGGATGACAAAAGCCACAAGGGCCTATCAAAGGTCATCCGCATCCGTCAAAACCCACCCACAAAAAGCACCATCACCAGGAAAAGACAAAATCAAAGTCCCCCACAATATAATATAACAGATGACAAAAAGCCCTTCTGTACCTTCTTGGTACCGAAGGGAACTGAAGTAATGGCAATTCGCTAATTCTAATTTTCTTTATTTTTAATATATATAAATAATGCTACTACAAAAATACACTACAAACCAACCACCAACCGAACTATTGAGAAATTTTGGTTTATCGACTTTCTTCCTAAAAGTTCTATTCGCCATTCCCTCTGTAGACTTTCTTCCGAAAGGTTTTATTGCTCCACACTTTCCAAATCTTTTTTGATATAAGTGATTAATCGTTAGGTACCTTAGTGAGAATTTTGCTTAACCTAGGTTATATCTACTGCCTTAATAACCTAAGACCTTTTCTTTAACGAAAGTCGCCCGTGCCCTAGGGCACGGGGGCATTCTCTCGAGATGTCTCAAAAGGACAAATCTCGAGTTAAACTAAAACGACCTAATTCTAATACTGATATCGAATCATCTAACGTTGATCCTACTCTAAAACAACTACACAAAGTGATCAAAGAGACTGACCAAGCTGTCTCGTTTCTCTTCACAGCCATCAACTTCTGGTTCAGAGAAATCGAACAAGTACCCGAATTACCCTGCTATATATCATAGTTCAACGCACAGTTATGTTATGTTATAGTTCAACGCACAGTAATAAAGCTCCTGTAACATCACAAAGTAAGATCAATGATACAGGTAGTATAAATGTGACTTCCATAAACAAAAATGACCCCAAATTGAATATTGATCCCAAATTTGTTTCTTGGGTATATTCAACTTCTCCAACAGTTAATTTGACAAAATTAAGTCCATTAACAATTAAAACAGTTGTTGAATCCATTTGTCATGGCCCTGTCATCGAGGTTAAATATTGCAGAACAGGATCCCTCTTAATACATACAAAATCCTCAGATCAGACAACAGCCCTTTTAAATACAAAAACCATTATCAATGGACAATATGATGTAGAATGCTCAGTTGCACAAAATTTAAACTATTCAAGGTATCATATATGCACCTGATCTACTATACTTTGAGGAAGAATTATTACTTAATGAATTAAAAATTCAAAATGAGTTTGTTATGAAAATTAGACGCCTCAATAAAGGCCCTTCCCAAATCCCTACCCCTTTGTTAGTATTAACTTTTGCTGGAAATGTCTTGCCTTCTAAACTATATTATGGATACCTTACGTTCAGTATTGATAACCACTACCTTAATCCCTTGATGTGCTTTAATTGCTGGCATTTTGGACATGGAAGTAGGACCTGTACAAATAAATCTAGATGTCTTTATTGTAATGAGCAACATAATTCTCAGGATTGTATCGCTCCAAGGGAAGCTCCTAAATGTATTCACTGCTCTTCTCCCAACCATTTAGGAAATTCTAAGGAATGTCCTGTGTGGATCAGGGAGAAAGAAATTATTCATTTAAAAATTGATAAAAAATTATCCTTCTTGGAAGCTCGACAGGTATATTTCAAAAATCATCCTATAAATGCAAGTGACATATATACAAATAACAAGAAAAAAACTATGAAAAAGCTACAAAAGAAACACAATGCGACCTACCCATTACTAGACCACAATCTCTACCTGCAAAAAGTATTAATAATGAAGATAAACACAACTCTCATAATGTTGATAATGTTGATGACTCAAATAAATACCTATGGTCTATCCTTAAAGAATATAAGAAAATCATGGAAGCAAACATTGCCCCTAAACAGGCAGTTAACAAAATGGCTATAGTGTTTAATAAAATGGGCTTTACAAAAAAAATTGATTCAAGGGATGGTTACAGAATATTATTTGGTGATTAATAGTTTAAATTATATATAGATAATGAACTTTAGAATGTCAGTGGAATATACGCAGTTATACAACTAGGTTACCATTCTTGCAGATGATCTTAAATGAGTATTCCCCATCAATTGTAATGCTACAAGAAAAAAAATAGAACTGAAAAAGCTACAAAAGAAACACAATGCGACCTGTTCTGTTCTGTTTGAGGTTCGAGATATTGCCTTTACTTCGGCATCTCTTAAATATACATTATGTCTTGTTTATTTCTTTTTGTATTGTTTGTTTTGCAGAATTTATTATCTTTGTCATCTTTTTAAGCTTTTTTCACCCTTGTCATTAATAACTATATATTTACGTATCAGGCACACTTGATTAGGATTGTCCTTGTCATCACTTGATTAGTTTTTCACCATCGTCATTATTAATTAGATAAGATATTTACATACACATACTGGTGCCTATTGTCATTATTAGTTATATATTTACATACACATATATGAGTGCCTATTTTTCATCATTTACTTTGGCTATTTATCAATCTTATTAAATTGCTTTATCCATTAGTTTTTTTCTCATCATCCAAGCCTCTTTCAGGAAATTTTTACATTTATATTCTTCTTCCTCTTGGATATTATTAAATAGTAGTAACTTCTCTATTCTTATCTCTCTTATTTCAAATTTTTTTCTGATTTTTTCCAATTTGCTACATTTTATAAGAAAGTGTTCCAAAGTTTCCTCTTCTTCATTACACAGTTTACACTTTGTATCTCCTCCTACATAAATCTTCCTCCATTCAAGGTTCAAAGTGTTTGTTCTACATTTAAACATAAGAATTGATGGAAAATCATTACGATAAATTTTTTCTTCTTTAATCTCTCTTTTATTTTCCTGGTATAATTTGAGTGTGTTTTTTATTCAAATTCTCAATCCATAACTTGGTATCAAAATTCATTGTCAGTTCTTTTAGTTTTTCTTTATTTATTTCTCTTAGCTTCTTTGTATTTATTTCAATAAACTCCATATATTTCCTTACTATGTCATTCCATTGTTTGTCCAGTTTTTTGTCCATCATTTCTTTCATGATTGTTTTACTCAATGGTGTACCTTTATCCAGAACATATTTAATGTAACCCAATTTTCTTTCTATATCTCTTTTTAACATGGATGATGCTCCAATTTCGCCACGAAGAACAACTGTAGGTGTAAACCCTGGGGCTCCTAATATATTTCGCCAAACTGAATTTTCAATTCTTTGTAGCTCTTCTATTTCTTTCTTTTTCCAACATATTACTGCTGTTTCTGCCAATATACTAGGCAATATAATGCTTTTCCAGAAGGTTTTTCCAATCATTACCTTGTTACATGATCTTGAGATAACTGAGAATGTTAGATTTTTCATCTTTTTAGCTTGATTTATTTTTTCTTCTCTGTTTTCTAAAACAGTCTTTTTTGTCAATAATTGTGACTCCTAGATATTTTACTTCGTTAGTGATTTCAATATCTCTTATCTTACTTTGTTCTTTTGGTTTGTTAAATATCATGATTTTACTCTTATTTTTATTCATTTTCAAACCACAGGCCTTTGCTATTTCTGTAATAATATCAATCATTTGCTCCATTTCTTCTATTGAACTTGCCAATAATACGCCATCATCTGCAAAGAATAATGTTGGTATGTAAAAGGACTCATCCTTGTATCCAAATTTCATGAGGCACAATTTCTCAATCAGTATGTTTATAACCATTATAAATATTTGTGGTGATCCTGTGCACCCTTGACGTATTCCATTTGTCACTTCAGTCTGACCTATTACTTTATTATTTATATATAAAGTAGTACTGTCATCTGTATAAAGTCTGGCTATTGTTTCTATTACATCTGGATCACATTTATAGTATTTTAATGCTTCAATCATCTTTCCTCTATCCACAGAGTCAAAAGCTTTTTCAAAATCAATAAAAGTAACAATAAGACATTTCTTCCTTTTTATGCTATTTTCAATACAATATTTCAATATTAGTAGATTATCTTCTCTTCTTCTTCCTTTTGTAAACCCAGATTGAAACTCGTTTTCTTGTTCCACATTTTCCAAGTGTTCCACCAATTTAGTTTTTATTAGGCTCATATATAATTTATAGCCAGTATTTGTAAGTGCAACTGGCCTAAAATCCTTTATAGTTGGCTTTTTTATCTTTGGCAGTAGCACTGTTTTTGATTCTTTCCATTTTTGAGGGACATTTTGTTCTTCAATTATTTTATTCAAACCTTTTGTTATGATTTCTAATGTTATATCATTTTCCCCTATCCATTTCCAAATTTCTCCTTTTATTTTATCTGGGCCTGGTTGCTTCTTATTTTTAATATTCAAGATATGTTTCCTTACCTCTATTGCCTGAAAATTTACTGGTTTCATCTTTTTTAATTCTTTCTCTTCATGAGATTTTCCACTCATTTCATAATGCTCTTTTAAGTATATAGGTATTTCTTTGTAATTTATATTGTTCTTTTTACCATTATATATTATTTTCTTTAAAGGTTTAATCTCATCACTTCTCTGTTCAATATTCATACATTCAAAATGTTCAATTAAGTTTTCTGGTACATATTGAATCTTGGTATTCTCGAAAAATACTTTCATTTTTTCTTGATTTTTATACTGCTTATATTTTTTTATTTCAGATTTATTCCAAACTTCTGTTATATTGTTGTGTTGTTTTTTATATATGCTATTCCAATAGTTCAGGATCATTTTATTTCTTTGAAAATCATCTTTTAATTTTTCTCCTTTTTCATTATATATTTCAGTTATTATATCCTTTCTGATATTTCCTCGCAATTTGTTTATATTTTCCCAGAGTTTTTCTCCTGACTTGTTATCTTTTACTTCTTGAGTAATATTTTTTTCATATTTTTCTATAGCTTCTCTTATTAGTATATGAACCTACCCATTACTAGACCACAATCTCTACCTGCGAAAAGTATTAATAATGAAGATAAACAAAACTCTCAGGAGCTGCCAAGTGTAGGCCATGAATGGTCTTTTGCAGTCTCCTTCTTTTCTTATGTTCTTAAGAAACAAGGTTAGGAATAGAGCAAAACATTTCTTTAAAAGGATATTCCATCTTAAGAAAAGATAAAAGCCATAATGGAGGAGGAGTTCTACTTGCCATAGCCTCCTGGGTACCATTTGTAACTTTAAATATCACCTCTGATCTGGAAGCTATAGCAGCTAGAATTAATTTACCATCTTTAAAATTCACAATTTGTTCAATCTATATACCTCCAAGATTTCCTTTAACTACATAAGACTTAATGAATCTTTATAACCAACTTCCTCCACCAGTATTAATATCTGGAGATTTGAATGGACATCACTACCTGTGGGGCTCATCAGAATGCTGTCCTAGAGGAAATAAAATAACAGATTTTATTGAAGAAGCAAATTTATACATCCTAAACTCAAAGGCCCCAACTTATTGCAATGAATTTAGAGGACACTTTTCTCATATAGATATATCTCTATGCCCCCATTCTTTAAAACTAAACTTAGAGTGGAAAGTACTACCAGATCTTTATGATAGTGACCACTTCCCCATAATTATGGAAACGATGTATGAAATGAAGTATAATACCAGGCCCAAATGGCTATATAAAGGTAATTTAAAAAAATTTCATCAAGAGCTACAAATTCCAAAAGTCAATATTTCACTTAATGCAAATGATGCTTGCCTTCTAGTAACCTCTGCTATCACCAAATGTGCAGCCAAAACCATACCAAAGTCATCATCAAGAATATTCCCTAAATATAACAATCCCTGGTGGAATGATAGTTGTGCCTATGCAATAAAAGTTAAAAAAAAGCCTATAAACTATTTAAGAAGTACATGAATCCAGTCTTTACTGTTATATCATAAAGCTAAAGCCTTAGCCAGAAGGGTAATTAGATTATCAAAACGTCTCTTGGAGAAGGTTTGGACAAACTATTAATCATAACATTCATACAGCAGAAGTTTGGGATAAGATAGGGAGACTTACAAAAGGACATAAACCCCATCCACTCGTCACATTAAAATCTGGCAGTAACTTTACTTCTGACCCATTTGTGACTGCCCAAATATTAGCTGGCCACTTTGCTACTATTAGCAGTATTCACTCCAACATAGAACCCTTTGTATACACTATGGTGGAGGCTGAATTTAATGAAATTTCATTTGGGGTATCTAACAATGAGGAATATAACTGCCCAATTACATTATATGAATTAGAAAAAGCTATTCCACAAAACAAACCAAGCTCTCCTGGCATGGATGACATAATATATCCTTTCCTAGCAAATCTTAGTAACCTAAATAAACATAATCTCTTAAATTTCTACAATCACCTATTTCTAAATAATACCTATCCAGATACATGGAAAGAGAGTTTACTCATCCCTATTTTAAAGCCAGGGAAACCAAGTCAGGAACCATCTTCTTACCGCCCTATAGCCTTGACAAGCTGCTTATGCAAGACATTAGAGAGAATATTGACCATTAGATTACAGAAATACCTTAATGAAAAAAAGTACTTATCATACTACCAAAGTGGATTCAGAAAGCACTTCTCAACTATGGATAGTTTGGGTAGCTTAGAATGTGACATAAGGGAAGCGTTCCTCTGCAATAAATATGTAATGGCAATCTTTCTGGACATTGAAAAAGCATATGATACCATTTGGCACCATGGTCTTTATAAAAAACTATAATTTCTATGACCTTCGGCCTCATCCAAAACCTTTTTGTGGTTGGATTAAAAAATATATAATGAACTTAGGATATGACCCCATTGATTTAAACACCATAAAAATATCTAACTGCTATATAACACTAACTAAAGTTCACTTTAACCTTATTAACAATCTTATTAGCAATCACTGAAACTCATTTAAATTCAGAAATTAAAGATTCAGAAGTTCAGATAGAAAACAACAATATATATAGATGCGACCGATACGAAAGATCTCATGGTGGAGTTGCTCTCTATTTAAAACAAACTGTTGATAGTGAAAAAGTTTTAACTTTTCAAATGGCACTTGTGAACTCCTTGTTATAAAAATCATTATTTATATCGTCCCCCAAATACATCCTCCTATAGTTTTAAAGAAATTATTGATAAAATTAAACTATGTGAAGAAATAAAAAATAATGCAAATGATTTACTAGTATTTGGGGATTTCAACTTACCAAGTGCAAAGTGGTGACAAAATGGTACTCTTAAATCAGGACTAGATATTAATAACTATAATATAATAAATGATTTTATGTCAGATTTATGTCTCAGTCAGTTTGTTCATGAAGGGACTAGAAAAGATAACTTACTTGATTTAATTTTTTCAAATAATAAAAATCTTAGCGATGATATTGAAATTTCCAGCACTGTTCACTCAGATCATAATATAATAAAAATTCAAACTTCTTTAATATTTGAAAATAACAAAAGTTCTAAAAGTAGAAAAATTCCATTTTATGATCTAAACATCTTTAAAAGTGACTGGAAGAAAATAAATGAACTGAAGAAGCTTTGGAAAATATAAATAATTATCTATCTAATATATGGTATTCAAACACTCCTATAAAAAATCAGCATAAGAATACACTAACTAAAGAACACAAGGAAATAAAATATTTAATGAAAAAATGTAATAAAATTTCAAAGAAACTAAAAAGAAACATGAGTGAGGATAACAAATCAAAACTGAATGAAAACATTTTGAATTTAGAAAGAAATATTAAATTATTCCATAAGAAAGAAGATATTATAGAAGAAAATAATGCTATATCACATATAAAAGATAATAGCAAGTATCTATTTAAATATGCAAATAAGAAAAATACTGTGAAATCTAAAATTGGTGCACTCTTAACACCAGAAAATAAACTAACTTCAATCCTACAGAGATGGCAAATATTTTACAAGATCAGTATGCATCTGTATGGAACAAGCCAAATACAATAGACAATCAAATAGAAAAAGAAAATATAATTATAGAGGCACCTCAAAAATCAATAAAAGATATTGAGTTTTTCCCAAAAGATATTATTGATGCAATCACTATATTACCAAACCATTCTGCACCAGGCCCAGATGGAATAGGCACAATTATATTAAAAAACTGCAAAGTGTCACTGCCTGTTCCATTGTTCTACTTCTATCGAAAATCTCTTGATAATTCAGAAATTCCAATGACTATGAAACAAGCACATGTAATTTCAATACTAAAAAAAGCCCCCAAAAGACTACCTGAAAACTATCGACCCATATCATTAACATCACATGTTATAAAAATATTTGAGAGAATTGTTAAAACTAATATAGTCAAATTCCTTGAAGAAAATAAATTATTGAAAAAATTCCAGCATGGATTCAGAAAACAAAGATCATGCCTTACTTATCTCCTTGAGAAAGAAATCCTGACCGTTCAGGCCCAAGATCGACTCTCATTCCGCGAGGCTAAGGACTTGGTCCTTGCGTGCCCGGCTCTGCCTGGGACGTCATATGCCTCAATAGTTATAAAGGCACCCTCTGCTCCTGGCCCATCCAGGCCAATGAGCACGGTTGTTTCCACGCCCATTCGGAGCCCCTCTGCGGGCTCTACCCAACCCGGGCCCCGTAAGGGGCGCGGCGATTTGCCATCCTGGCCGCCGTGCTGACGGGATCCAGCGCCCCGTCCGGCCCCAGCTTAGCCTCTCTTCCTTCCTTCAGATAGCCTGTATTCCTATCCTACCTCGTCGCTTTTCATACAACCTCTCCCACAACTTTCTCTGGTCAGCCTCTAATTTCACAGGGTAGAAGCTGACCTTCTTCTCAGCCAATCGTCCCGGATCGGGGCTGAGGGGGGAGGGGACAATGTCCCCTAACCCCTGAGCTCCGGTCTGGGGTAGTTGGCTTTTAACAACTTGCTTCATCCCCACCCATACCTTCCTCACATCCCTTTTCCTCTCGTCTTCAAAATCTATCCGTTTTACGCCGTGTTCAAGGTGGAGCCGCCATGCCGAAGGACTGCCAGGCCACCAGGCGGGAGGGGTGGTCCCAAATGGCGGCGCCTGGCTCTGCCGGGCCTGTAAGCACCTCTTGCAGTGCGGGCTACTGCAAGAGGTGGTGAGCGATTGCGTCCCGTAAAACAAAGAGGGTCACCATGCCCAATGATGAAACAAAAAAACATCTCCCCTTAATTCCCCCTATAACAACAACGGAGCCGCCCTCGTGCAGCTCCACAGAAAAGATGGAGGTCCCCCCCCTGTGCTTGCGCAGGGGACCCTCCATACCTCTTTAACCGGAGAGGAGGCTTACTCCTCTCCTACGCCTACGGGTGTAGGGGACTCCCCCTCACCCCCTTCTCTGGAGGTGCTTTCGGGCACCTCCCTATCTCCAGCGGCAGTCCCTCCTATGCTTTCTAAGGGGACTGCCAAGAAAGCCAGCAGGCAGCCCATTGCCGACCGCCCCTCGTACAAGCGGCTCGGTAGGGCAAACCCCCTTAGGGGGAAGAGGGAAGCCAGGCCCCTTCGGTCGCTTCCCTCAAAAGACCTGCTGGCAAAAATATTAAACCTTGCCGGGGTCAAGGCCTGTGCCTCCCCACTAAAGACTTATGACGCTGCCAAGGGGACCTGCGATGTCCTGGGAGGGGATGGCCAACTGGAGGCCCCTCCTGTGATAGACATGGTCCTTGAGGAAAACCAGCCTCAGACGGTAGGGCCTTCCATGGGGGGGAATCCGGGCTTGGCGCCAAGCACCGAACCCGAATCCGCCCCTATGCAAGGTCCTCATCAAACGGCTGTGGATTCTCAGGCAGGACAAGGAGGGGAGGGATCTCCTCCGGATGAACCCCCTGCGCCCACCGGGACCTTCTCCATTTCAGAGAAGGACCTGGCTGAGGCCGGTCCATCTGGCCTGGGGGCTTCTACCGGCGGGGGTGAGAAGCGGGTTCATTCCCCGCCCTCCTCTCCTAAAAAGAAGAAAAAGACAAGAAAGACGAAAAAGACTCGGGGCTCCTCTCCATCCGCGGGGGCTGCGGGGACGGATGGGTCTGCTGCCACTTTGGTAGGTGACCAAGCCAAGATCGGCAAATCCGGCCCCTCTACCCCCTCGTGTGCGGAGCTCCTGACCAAGACTAAGTTGAAGAATGCACAGGGCGGAGCCTCGATGACATCGGGGCCCCTCATTCAGAGGTTACCTGGCGTTTTCGAGCCCGCTGGCTTCAAACGCTTCCTCGTTATTCGCTCCACTGATGGCACCATGTTGTCTAAGGGCAACATGATCCATCAGAGGAGAGGATTAGCTAGTGCAATTGGTAGAGAGCCGAAGGTGACCCGTTTCTCGGACGGCAGCCTTCTGGCGAATGCGGCGAATCCCGCCGAGGCGGCCAAGATAAGTGCTCTTCGGACACTTCATGGCACCCCGGTGAGTGTGACGCCGCACTCTACCATGAACTTTGTGAAAGGAGTAGTTTATGCGAGGGAACTCGTTGACTACTCCATTGAGGACATCACCTTAGAGCTGGCCGACCATGGGGCGGTCAAGGTCGAACGTGTGATGAGAAAACAGGGAGGGGCCTCGAGACCCACCCCTACACTCTTCGTCACGTTCGACTGTGACAAGCTCCCTGAGTCGGTGCGTGCCGGTTGGTACCGCTACCGCGTGAAGGCATTCGTGCCACTTCCGCGGCGGTGCTATTACTGTCACCGCTTCGGCCATACGAATCGCTCATGTAGACGTGCAAAGTCGGGGTCACCCGAAGTCTGTGTAAATTGCTCCAAGGTTGCACACGATAAGTCCAAATCGTGTGTGGCCAAGTGTGTCAATTGCGGAGAGCCGCACCCTGCTTCTTCGAAGCAATGTGGTGCATATCTCCTTGAGAAAGAAATCCTGGCCGTTCAGGCCCAGGATCGACTCTCATTCCGCGAGGCAAAGGACTTGGTCCTGGTGCGCCCGGCTCTGCCTGGGACGTCATATGCCTCAATAGTTAGGAAGGCACCCTCTGCTCCCGGCCCATCCAGGCCAACGAGCACGGTTGTTTCCGCGCCCATTCGGAGCCCTTCTGCGGGCTCTACCCAACCCGGGCGCTCCCCTGGTAAAGCTGGCGGCAAAAAGGGCTCATACCCTGCCCCGGCTAAAACCAGGGCTCCCCCCTCTTCCCCCAGCGTGACCGTTTCCCGTAAGGCGAAACGGCCACGCGCCTCCACCGAGTCGTTAGACTCACAGGAGGCAACACCCCTGAAGATGGTCGCTAGGCCATCTTCCGGGGTTCCTAAAGCTGCCCCCCGAAAGGAGGACAGCAACAAAGGAGCTTCGGCTCCTTCGCCCACGCCCCGAAGTGGAGCGAGTGGCTCGGAGACAGTGGTTCCTCGAAAAGAGGGCCCCCCGCCTCCCAAGCCGCAACGCCCGCCTAAGGTTTCGAGGCGGAGGGAGGAAAAGACTCGCATGGCGAGCCCAACCTCCCCCAATAAGTCCTCGAAGGCGACAGCGCCTTCAGCGCTTTGTCCGGCCAACAGCGCCCGGGGTTCTGCCCCCGGGAAGCGTACGGCCATTCCCGTGAGGGTCTTCAATTCGAGGAGGGTCCCCGCGTCTCCTCCGAGCTAGGCCTGGAGGGCATATTCCTTCAATGGAATTGCCGTGGACTCCGGGCCAACTGGGAGGAGCTGCGGAGGCTCGTCTCGTCCCGTTCCCCGTTAGCTATTTTTTTGCAGGAGACCATGCTAGGTGCGTGCCCCCTCCCTGCCCTCCCGGGGTATAAGGGTCTTGCGACCCCACCACCGCGGGATGGCCGGGCTGGGGGATGCGCAGTTTACACCCGGCATGATGTCTCCGTTCTTCCTTTCTCTTTAGATACCTCCTTTCAGGCAGTGGCTGTGCAGCTGCACCTGGATAGGAGGTATACTATCATTTCTGCGTACATTCCACCGTCAGCTGACTTCGACGCGGGGGACTTCCGCCGCGTCGTGGCACGGTTGCCGAGGCCCTATCTCTTGCTTGGAGATCTGAACGGCAGGCATCCTCTCTGGGGAGATTACTCCATAAATCCCAGGGGACAAGTCCTTGCCGATCTGATCAAAGAGCTTGAGATGGGTGTCCTAAACGTGGATGAGTTTACGCATCACTGTCCGAGAATCGCTTCATTTTCTTGCCTTGACCTATCCTTGTGCTCTTCGGATGCACAGCCTGATTTTGATTGGGGGGTGGTCGATGACCTCCATGGTAGTGATCACTTTCCCATTCAAATATCATTTTCAGGGCAACTGCCGCCTGAGAGACCACCTCGGTGGTGCTTGGCGCAGGCGCGGTGGCCTGCATTTCAGGAAATGACTGAATTCTCTATCTCAGTCGAGGAGTTTAGGTCGGTAGATGAGGCCGTTGAGTTCTTCTCCGGCAACCTCATCGCCGTGGGCCTGACTACTATTCCTAGGACGTCTGGCCGTTTTGCACGCCGACCACTCCCATGGTGGTCGGCCGAGTGTGAGACGGCCCTCAAACAGAAGCGTTATGTCTACATGCGCTATAAGCGCCGCCCGAACGATTTCACTGTCGCTGAATTTCGTCGGGCTAGGGCTAGGTTCCGGTATATTTCGAAGCACGCCCGCCGCTCTTCTTGGCGGGCATACGTGTCTTCACTTAACGGGAAGACCCCTTTAGCTGAGGTGTGGAAGCGAGTCAAAAGGATTCGGGGCAAGTTCTCGCAGGACCCCCCTCCCGTTCTCCAGGAGAATGGGACCGCAATCTCAGACCCCGCGTCCGTGGCGGAATCCTTAGCGACCGCTTTTTCCGCATTCTCTAGCCGTGATGCTGCTCCGCCAGCATTCAATGCACGTCGTGATGTCGCGGAAGGCCGCCGGCTGGACTTTACCTCCAGAGGCGGAGAACCCTTCAACGACAAGTTTACTGTGAGTGAGTTGCGCTCCGCTCTCGCTTCGTGCGCGGACACCGCCCATGGTCCGGACGATGTCCCGTACGCCATGCTTCGACACCTGGGTGAGCGAGGCATGGCCTTTCTGTTAGATTTGTTCAACAGGATCTGGGTGGAAGGTCTTCTCCCCGACTCCTGGCGAATCGCTACTGTGCTCGCCTTTCGCAAGCCGGGGAGAGATCACTCTACTCCGACCGGTTTCCGCCCAATCTCTCTAACCTCTTGCGTGTGCAAGTTGATGGAGAAATTGGTAAATGTTAGATTAGCCTATTTCCTGGACAGCGGAGGCCATCTGTCTTCTGCACAGTGCGGCTTCCGTAAGTTCCACTCCACGTCGGATGCTCTGCTCCGACTGGAAAATGCCGTCTGCGAGGCTTTCCTTCGTAGACAGCACTACGCCACGGTGTTTTTTGATCTGGAGAAGGCCTATGATACCGCATGGCGATACGGTATCATGGAGACTCTCCACACGATGGGGGCGAGGGGACGCCTCCCAATGTTTATATCTGAATTTTTGCGAGATCGTCGATTCCGCGTACGGGTGGGGGGAGCCCTCTCCGGCCCAAAGGAGCAGGAAGAGGGTGTCCCGCAGGGAAGTGTCCTCAGTGTCACACTCTTTGCCCTGAGCATCAACGGCATCACCTCGGTGCTGCCGGAAGATGTTCTCGCTACGCTCTACGTGGACGACCTTTCGATCTCTTTTGGCGCGGCCCAGATGCCAACTCTGGAGCGCCGACTCCAACAGGCATTGAACCGCGTCTCTCGCTATGCCGAAGCGCACAGGTTTCGGTTTTCTTTGGCCAAGACTAAGGTGGTGCACTTCTGCCGCCACCCACGGCTTCACCCCGACCCAGATTTGTTTCTTAATGGGGTGCGCCTGGATGTGGTTGAGTCGCACCGTTTCCTTGGTCTTGTATTCGACCGACGCCTCACCTGGGAGGCTCACATTCGCAGCCTTAGGGTCTCTTGTACCCGCGCCATGGACATTCTCCGTTCCGTGACGTTCAGCGCTTGGGGCGCTGATAGGGCTACCGCCTTACTTTTTTATCGATCCTTTGTTCGCTCGAAGCTCGACTACGGATGCGAGTTTTATGCATCCGCAGCCGAGTGTTTATTGCGGAAGGTGGATTCGATCCACCACACCGGCCTTCGCCTTGCGACCGGTGCCTTCCGCACTTCCCCCATTGAGAGCCTGTTGGTCGATGCTGGGGAGATGCCACTCGCTCTGCGCCGCGTGCAGTGCATCACTCGCCTGTACGCGCGAGCCCGGCGCCTCCCTCAGTCGCCAACAGCTCTCACTGCATCCGCAGCTGATCTCGATGGTGCCTATGCCGCCGAGAGACGCCAGTCATACCCTAAGCCCTTTGGGTTTAGGGCCAGGAAACTCCTTCGAGAGGTAGATATAGCTCTCGGGCCGGTGGCGCCCCTGGTTCTGCCCAGGACGCCACCCTGGAGGGTACCACATTTGGCTATTTGTCGCCACGCCTCTGCTCCCAAAGCTTGTACTGCGCCGGGAGTATTGCGTTCGACCTTTTTGGAGCACACATCGTGTCACGCTGGTACCGTGCCAGTGTATACGGATGGCTCCAAGTCCCAAGAGGGGGTCGGCTTCCACGCCGTATCCCCTCTGTTTGAAGTCAGCGGGGCTCTACCAGGCGCTGCGTCTGTCTTCACGGCCGAGCTGGTGGCAATACACCACTCGGTACGGGAGATTACGCGACGTGCCCGGTTCGGAGACCGGATTGTGATTTATAGCGACTCACAAAGCGCCCTGAGTGCTCTCGGGGCATTGGAATCTCCGCATCCCCTGGTTCGCGAAATCCGTGACGCCACGGTTTTGGCGAGCCGGGCAGATGTCGAGATTATCTTCTGCTGGGTTCCTGGACATGTAGGAATTGCGGGGAATGAGCGCGCCGATGAGGGCGCCAAAGAGTCCGCGAGGACTCTGCGACCGGACCAGCGTTTCGCTCTTCCTCACACTGACTACATGGCAGGAATACGGGCAGCTCTTCGGACTGCTTGGCAAAGAAGATGGGAGACGGTCGAGGGGAACTTAAAGTTGCGTGCCATTGCGCCGCGACTGTTCCTATGGACCTATCCCCCAATGCCGCGGCGGCTTCAGGTTGCTTTCTGTCGTCTTCGAATCGGACACACTCGTGTGACGCATCGTTACTTGGTGGAGCGCTCGCATGTGCCCTATTGCAACGACTGCGTCGTCCCCCAGACTGTTCGGCATATTCTTGTCGAATGTCCCAGTCTGGGTGATCTTCGCGCACGATACCTGTCTCGGTACCGGGATGGGCGGGGTCGCTACCGCCTGTCCCTTGTACTCGGGACGAGTGCGTGCACCATGACTGGTGGACTTATTGACTTTTTGGGGGAGGCCGGCCTTCTCCCTTTTATTTAAGGTTCCTTTTTTTTGTTATTGTTTTGTTTTAGGTTGCACTCTCCTGCACCGGGGTGAGGGGGACCTCCCCCCGCTGCCGGAGATTGCTTCGATTGTTAAGTTTTTCCAATTTATATTGATTAAGTTTTCATATTTTAACTTTAAAGTAGCCTAATTCTAGGCTGTCGTGTTTTTCGGCGACTTATGCCCAAGTGGGTAGTTGCCAGATGGGCTCTATAAAAAAAAAAAAAAAAATACCCAACCCGGGTGCTCCCCTGGTAAAGCTGGCGGCAAAAAGGGTTCATATCCAGCCCCGGCTAAGACCAGGGCTCCCCCCTGTTTGCCCAGCGTGACCGTTTCCCGTAAGGCGAAACGGCCACGCGCCTCCACCGAGTCGTTAGACTCACAGGAAGCAACACCCCTGAAGATGGTCGCTATGCCATCTTCGGGGGTGCCTAAAGCTGTCCCCCGAAAGGAGGACAGCAACAAAGGAGCTTCGGCTCCGCCCACGCCTAAGGGGGAGTGAGTGGCTCGGAGATGGTGGTTCCTCGAAAAGAGGGCCCCCCCGCCTCCGAAGCCGCAACGCCCGCCTAAGGTTTCGAGGCGGAGGGAGGAAAAGACTCGCATGGCGAGCCCAACCTCCCCCAATAAGTCCTCGAAGGCGACAGCGCCTTCAGCGCTTTGTCCGGCCAACAGCGCCCACGGTTCTGCCCCCGGGAAGCGTACGGCCATTCCCGTGAGGGTCTTCATTTCGAGGAGGGCCCCCGCGTCTCCTCCAAGCTAGGCCTGGAGGGCATATTTCTTCAATAGAATTGACGTGGACTCCGGACCAACTGGGAGGAGCTGCGGAGGCTCGTCTCATCCCGTTCCCCGTTAGCTATCTTTTTGCAGGAGACCATGCTAGGCGCGTGCCCCCTGCCCGCCCTCCCGGGGTATAAGGGTCTTGCGACCCCACCACCGCGGGATGGCCGGGCTGGGGGATGCGCGGTTTACACCCGGCAGGATGTCTCCGTTCTTCCTTTCTCTTTAGATATCCCCTTCCAGGCAGTGGCTGTGCAGCTGCACCTGGATAGGAGGTATACTATCATTTCTTCGTACATTCCACCGTCAGCTGACTTCGACGCGGGGGACTTCCGCCGCGTCGTGGCACGGTTGCCTAGGCCCTATCTCTTGCTTGGAGATCTGAACGGCAGGCATCCTCTCTGGGGAGATTACTCCATAAATCCCAGGGGACAAGTCCTTGCTGATCTGATCGAAGAGCTTGAGATGGGTGTCCTAAACGTGGATGAGTTTACGCATCACTGTCCGAGAACCGCTTCATTTTCTTGCCTTGACCTATCTTTGTGCTCTTCGGATGCACAGCCTGATTTTGATTGGGGGGTGGTCGATGACCTCCATGGTAGTGATCACTTTCCCATTCAAATATCATTTTCAGGGCAACTGCCGCCTGAGACACCACCTCGGTGGTGCTTGGCGGGGGTGCGGTGGCCTGCATTTCAGGAAATGACTGAATTCTCTCTCAGTCGAGGAGTTTAGGTCAGTAGATGAGGCTGTTGAGTTCTTCTCCGGCAACTTCATCGCCGTGGGCCTTACTACTATTCCTAGCACGTCTGGCCGTTTTGCACGCCGACCACTCCCATGGTGGTCGGCCGAGTGTGAGACGGCCCTCAAACAGAAGCGTTATGCCTACATGCGCTATAAGCGCCGCCCGAACTATTTCACTGTGGGTAAATTTCGTCGGGCTAGGGCTAGGTTCCGGTATATTTCGAAGCACGCCCGCCGCTCTTCTTGGTGGGCATACGTGTCTTCACTTAACGGGAAGACCCCTCTAGCTGAGGTGTGGAAGCGAGTCAAAAGGATTCGGGGAAAGTTCTCACAGGACCCCCCTCCCGTTCTCCAGGAGAATGGTGCACATTGACTTGTGGACTTGTTGACTTCTTGGGGGAAGCCGGCCTTCTCCCTATTATTTAAGCAAGGTTTGTTTGTTTTTGTTTTTTGCTTTTTTTTTTGTTTTTTCCTTTGCACGCTCCTGCGCTGGGGGCACCTCTCCCCGACGCACCAGCTTGCTTCCTTTTACCCTTTTTGGCATGTTGTTTTTTTCTCTTTAATTTTATTTTAAAGTAGCCTAGATCTAGGCCAGTTTTAATACGGCGACTAATGCCCAAGTAGGCAGTCGCCAGATGAGCTCTTAAAAAAAAAAAAAATCCACGAGAATGGGACCGCAATCTCGGACCCCGCGTCCGTGGCGGAATCCTTAGCGACCGTTTTTTCCGCATTCTCTAGCCGTGATGCTGCTCCGCTAGTATTCAATGCACGTTGTGATGTCGCGGAAGGCCGCCGGCTGGACTTTACCTCCAGAGGCGGAGAACCCTTCAACAACAAGTTTACTTTGAGTGAGTTGCGTTCCGCTCTCGCTTCGTGCGCGGACACCGCCCACGGTCCGGACGATGTCCCGTACGCCATGCTTCGACACCTGAGTGAGCGAGGCATGGCCTTTCTGTAAGATTTGTTAAACAGGATCTGGGTGGAAGGTCTTCTCCCAGACTCCTGGCGAATCGCTACTGTGCTCACCTTTCGCAAACCGGGGAGAGATCACGCTACTCCGACCAGTTTCCGCCCAATTTCTCTAACCTCTTGCGTGTGCAAGTTGATGGAGAAATTGGTAAATGTTAGATTAACCTTTTTACTGGACAGCGGAGGCCATCTGTCTTCCACACAGTGCGGCTTCCGCAAGTTCCACTCCACGTCGGATGCTCTGCTCCGACTGGAAAATGCCGTCTGCGAGGCTTTCCTTCGTAGACAGCACTACGCCAGTGTTTTTCGATCTGGAGAAGGCCTATGATACCGCATGGCGATGCGGTATCATGGACACTCCACACGATGGGGGCGAGGGGACGCCTCCCAATGTTTATATCTGAATTTTTGCGAGATCGTTGATTCCGCGTACGGGTGGGGGGAGCCCTCTCCAGCCCAAAGGAGCAGGGAAGTGTCCTCAGTGTCACACTCTTTGCCCTCAGCATCTACGTGGACGACCTTTCGATCTCTTTTGCCGCGGCCCAGATGCCAACTCTGGAGCGTCGACTCCAACAGGCATTGAACCGCGTCTCTCGCTATGCCGAAGCGCACAGGTTTCGGTTTTCTTTGGCCAAGACTAAGGTGGTGCACTTCTGCCGCCACCCACGGCTTCACCCCGACCCAGATTTGTTTCTTAATGGGGTGTGCCTGGATATGGTTGAGTCGCACCGTTTCCTTGGTCTTGTATTCGACCGACGCCTCACCTGGGAGGCTCATATTCGCAGCCTTAGGGTCTCTTGTACCCGCGCCATGGATATTCTCCGTTCCGTGACGTTCAGCGCTTTGGTCGCTGATAGGGCTACTGCCCTACTTTTTTAT
The DNA here is from genome assembly GCA_963969495.1 of Ceratothoa steindachneri. Lineage (NCBI taxonomy): Eukaryota > Metazoa > Arthropoda > Malacostraca > Isopoda > Cymothoidae > Ceratothoa > Ceratothoa steindachneri. The sequence goes on from OZ018327.1 coordinate 30,538,339, forward strand.
CGATCCTTTGTTCATTCAAAGCTAGACTACGGATGCAAGTTTTATGCATCCGCAGCCGAGCGTTTATTGCGGAAGGTGGATTCGATCCACTACACCGGCCTTCGCCTTGCGACCGGTGCCTTCCGCACTTCCCCCATTGAGAGCCTGTTGGTCGATGCTGGGGAGATGCCACTCGCTCTAAGCCGTGTGCAGTGCATCACTCGCCTTTACGCGCGAGCCCGGCGCCTCCCTCAGTCGCCAACAGCTCTCACTGCATCCGCAGCTGATCTCGATGGTGCCTATGCCGCCGAGAGACGCCAGTCATACCCTAAGCCCTTTGGGTTTAGGGCCAGGAAACTCCTTGGAGAGGTAGATATAGCTCTCGGGCCTGTGGCGCCCCTGGTTCTGCCCAGGACGCCACCCCGGAGGGTACCACATTTGACTATTTGTCGCCACGCCTCTGCTCCCAAAGCTTGTACTGCGCCGGGAGTATTGCGTTCGACCTTTTTGGAGCACACATCGTTTCACGCTGGAACCGTGCCAGTGTATACGGATGGCTCCAAGTCTCAAAAGAGGGTCGGCTTCCACGCCGTATCCCCTCTGTTTGAAGTCAGCGGGGCTCTACCAGGCGCTGCGTCTGTCTTCACAGCCGAGCTGGTGGCAATACACCACTCGGTACGGGAGATTACGCGACGTGCCCGGTTCGGAGACCGGATTGTGATCTATAGCGACTCACAAAGCGCCCTGAGTGCTCTCGTGGCATTGGAATTTCCGCATCCCCTGGTTCGCTAAATCCGTGACGCCACGGTTTTGGCGAGCCGGGCAGATGTCGAAATTATCTTCTGCTGGGTTCCTGGACATGTAGGAATTGCAGGGAATGAGGGCGCCAAAGAGTCTGTGAGGACTCTGCGACCGGACCAGCGTTTCTCTCTTCCTCACACCGACTACATGCAGGAATACGGGCAGCTCTTCGGACTGCTTGGCAAAGAAGTTGGGAGAGGGTCGAAGGGAACTTAAAGTTGCGTGCCATTGCGCAGCGACTGTTCCCATGGACCTATCCCCCAATGCCGCGGCGGCTTCAGGTTGCTTTCTTTCGTCTCCGAATCGGACACACTCGTGTGACGCATCACTATTTGATGGAGCGCTCGCCTGCGCCCTATTTCAACGACTGCTTCGTCCCCCAGACTGTTCGGCACATTCTTGTCGAATGTCCCAGTCTGGGTGATCTTCGCACACGATACCTGTCCCTGTACCGGGATGGGCAGGGTCGCTACCGCCTGTCTCTTCTACTCGGGACAGATTCGTGCACATTGACTTGTGGACTTGTTGACTTCTTGTGGGAGGCCGGCCTTCTCCCTATTATTTAAGCTAGGTTTGGGTTTTTTCTTGTTTTTTGCATTTGTTTTTTTGTTTGTTTTTTTTTTTTTTTTAGTTGCACGCTCCTGCGCCTGGGGGACCTCTCCCCGATGCACCAGCTTGCTTCCTTTCCTTTTTGTGGTGTTGTTTTTTTTTTCTCTTTAATTTTATTTTAAAGTAGCCTAGAACTAGGCCAGTTTTAATACGGCGACTAATGCCCAAGTAGGCAGTCGCCAGATGAGCTCTTAAAAAATAAAAAAATAAAAATCCCTCATTGACAGCTCTGCACACGGTGGCCCCTGAGATGTTCTTTGTGTGAACATTCATTTTGAGCTTCAGAGCGCTTTCCAAGACCTTTCTCAGCTAAATGGTTGATATTTGGGGTCTTCCCTGTTCTTGAGTCTCTGTGACTCTGTAGACAGTCACCTGACTGACATTGAGCCGGTTGGTGATTTCAGACTTGCTGTGGCCTGCATGCATGAGAGCAGAGAGCAGAAGACCTCTTCTTTTTCACTTCCATCTCAACCTACCTGCACATAATGGAAAAGTTATTTTAATGAGAAACATTAGAAAAGTAGAACTTTCAAGTTTGTTTGATGGAACTTTTTTTATCATGTGCATAAATGTCTTGAAAGATTAAAAAGAAATAGTGTAACAGAACTTTTGCAAAACCCAGTATAGTAGAGAGCAGAAGACCTCTTCTTTTTCACTTCCATCTCAACCTACCTGCACATAATGGAAAAGTTATTTTAATGAGAAACATTAGAAAAGTAGAACTTTCAAGTTTGCTTGATGGAACTTTTTTTATCATGTGTATAAATGTCTTGAAAGATTGAAAAGAAATAGTGTAACAGAACTTTTGCAAACCCCAGTATAGTAGTTTAGTTTAATCACTATGAACTGTTAATATATAAATGACCACTTATGAAAATTTGTCTTGATGTTTTGCAGGGGAGAAAATATTTTTGCATTAAAAGTATTGTATAAAAATTACAATGGCTGGAGTTCCTCTATCTGATTTTGTGATGCAACTTGAAGACTATACACCTACTGTAAGTTAACATTTTAGATCTTGTATTAAATCTAGTTTCGCCCAAAGTTTTTTTATAGTTTAAGTTTGAAATGCCCAAGCAAAGATTGGTATTCTGTAGTTATAATTTAATGCAAACATAGAAATTTGTGGAAGACCTGTTAGAAATAGTTTGTGCCTAAATTAACATGTTTTATGTCATAGTTCAAAATATAGTGGCATAAATTGTGGAAAACATTTCATTTAATGTGTAAACATCATTACATAAGGAGTAACTCACTCCAGGATAAGTTATTGAATTTCCATGCCTAGTCTACTGGGTTTGGGTGAAATTGGGCATAATGAATTTACTGGGTTTGAGTGAAAGTGTGCATAATCAGTTTACTGAGTTTGGGTAGAAGTGGATATAATAAATTTACTGTGTTTGGGGAAAAGTGGACATAATGAGTTTACTGGGTTTGGGTAGAAGTGGATATAATGAATTTACTGGGTTTTACTCTGGGTGAAAGTGCACACAGGAATCTACCACCAATTTGAGTATGTAGTCTGAAGCTTAGCACTGACATATTACTTCTGTCTCAGAACCTTTCAAAGGGGTTTGCATATTCAGTCTATGGATACAGAAAGGGTATCTTTGCCATAGGCCATAAAAGGCTCTGGTTGATGCCAAAATATATTATAGCTCATTCAGCAAACCCATCTCCCATCAAGATTGGTCCCTTCAGTCTTGCGAGTAATTGTCATTTTGATCTTTATATAAATTTGATCTGAGCTGGATGGTACAATTTGTAAATTATTGGTGATCCACTTGTTAGCATAGTGCACAACCCTTTTCACATGATATGCATGCATATATCATGCCTACATCTGCTTGAGTCACTGGAGATGATCATATGTTCATCATAGATAGTGGTATGTAGTTTCTTACTATGAACTACATAAAACAAACCTTGGAGTACTTCTGGTCAGGGTTGGCAAAAACCCCCAAATTTTGAAAAGCCCAATAAAACCCGGGTTTTATTCTGGGTTTTTTCAAAAAACAAATGCTACAAGCATTAGAATAATATAGAAAAGGAATAGCTATCTAGTTCTATTTAATATTACTAATTAATTAGTTTAATAATTATATTATAGTAAGAAAAGATCACTGATTGAGAATTGTGGGTATCCATGATAGCCATAACCTGTAGAAGGAGAAATGAATTATGAGTGAGTATCAGAGAAATAACCTTAATTTGATACATATTTGTTGAAATTATAAACCTAAATGTGAATTTTGAAAAAAAAAAAAAAACCCAAACCCGGGTTTTTTCAAATTTCATTTGAAAAAGCTTTAAAATCCAGTAATAAAACCTGGGTTTTTTTATTTGCCAACCCTGCTTCTTGTGTTAATGACATCATTCCAAGCTGACCAATAAAATAGTATAGGCAGAGCTTATAAAGTGAATTATTACCCTAATCTTCTCAGACAGTTTGCGTCAGTTGTAAATGATTAATGGTGGCAAATCAATCACAAAGTTAGTTGGGTTTGACTCCTTGGACTTCCAACACACTGTGATGTCACACTGCCTACCATGGAAGGGTGAGCCTTTCTAGGTATCCAAAGAGAAAATTAGAGATCATTTTCCACCTTTATTTACACAATAACTTAGAATTTCTTATTTGTGTAAATGAGTAAATTTACACAGAAAATTTCTTATATTTTCAAATATTTATCAGTATAAATAATATAATAAAAAAAAATATACAAAAACAGGCAAAGAAATTTATTAATCAAAATGATTCCCCTCAAAAAATCTATATAATTAACACTCCAAAACTGCATTTGAAATATGTGGCCACATGCTTCTAGTTCTATCAGAAAAACAGTTGGGATAGTACCCAATCTTGGGCATGGTTATAAAACTAAGGTATTTTCAATGGAGTGGGCCCCACTCTCTTTGGGAAAATGGCTACACTTTGCCACTTGTACTACCCAGCTGGGACAACAACACACCGCAACAGTGAGACTTCACACAACCAATGGCACTCACAGGCCCTAAGGAGCTGGAAAAGAGAAGGTACTTTTAAACATCCACAACAATCTCATCAACACACCCATACACACACACACAGACCCAATCCTCACCTGGCAACTATACCAGCTCCTCTTGTTTTTGTCACATATACTTTTTAACGCACTCTTACAGTGCCACTGTCAAATAATTCCACTAAGCTTAATCTCAGGCACTAACAAATGTCTTTTATCAAATTGCCATTAAACTCTTCTCTTTAAAAAAAGAAAGAACTAAATTCTGGGCATGATAGATATCCATCAAGCCACTCGAGAGAAAGAACTAAATGCTGGGCATGATAGATGTCCATCAAGCCCCTCATTATCTCCATTCACCAACATCCTGAAAAATAAGACTGGGATTAGGCATTTACATGAGTGAGGGGAGGTCAACATACACAACCACTACAGCACCATTGCATGGTTGCTGAGGCCCTTTCTCCTTCTCTGGGATTTGAATGGTAGGCATTCTCTTAGAGGGGGTGGGGGAATACATGCTCAATCCCAGGGCTCAGGTTCTTACTCACCTGATCGAAGAGTTGGATGTGTATCTTGAATGTGGACGAGTTTACAAATCATGGTTCAAGAATCTCTTAATTTTCTTGTCTTCATGTGTCCTTTTGTTCTCTGGATGCATAGCCTGCTCTTGGGTGGGAGGTGGTTGATGATCTCTCTCGTAGTTCCTGCCAGACATTGATTCCGTGTACCCTAAGGGGGTGCCCTCTCCATCTCAATGAGGCAAGAAGAGGATATCCTGTTGGGAAGTGTCCTCAGTATCGCATTCTTTACCTTGAGCATCAACAGTATCACTTCAGTGCTGTTATGTGTTCTCACTACACTCGATGTAGATTACTGGATTTCTTTTGGTGCAGGTTAGATGCTAACTCTGTAGGGTTGACTACAACGGGCATTGAAGGGCATCTCTCGCTATGTTCAAGTGCACAGGTTTTGGTTTTCTTCAGTCATGAATCCACCCTGACCTGGATTTGTTCTTAAATCAGGTTCACCTGGAAGTGGTGGAATTGCACCGCTTCCTTGTACTTGTTTTTTTAAGGTTTCTTGAACCCTATCACACACATTGTTCATTGTGATATTCAACACTTGGGTCCTGATAGTACTACTGCCTTTAATTTCTACCAATCCTGTGTTCAGTACACAGGATTGTTCAAGCACAGTGCCTTGTGTGCTTGTATGCCCAGGTCCTGTGTATGCCTCAGTTGCCAATGACTCATTGCATCCACTGCCACTCAATGGTGTCTATGCCACTGAGAGATGCTAAACATATTACCTTTGACTATTTGTCATTGTGCATCTACTCCCATAACTGTTGTATACCCCCTTTGTTTGAAGTCAATCAGTGGAGCTCTACCAGTAGCTGAGTTGTTTGCAATACACCACTCGGTACAGGAATATAATGCACTGTGTCTGGTATGGTCAATAGAATGTAATCTATAGTGACTCACTAGGTGCTTGAAGTGCTCTTGGGGCATTGGAATCTCCGTACCCCCTGGTTCACAGTATCTATCATGCCACTGTTGTTACGAGCTGGGTGGATGTCAAGATTATCTTCTGCTAGGTTCTTGGACACGTAAGGATTGCAAGGAATGAAGGCACCGAGGTGTGAGGACTGGTCAACCACACCATTGTTTCACTCATTCGCGCACATATATGACAGGAATCAGGTCATAAATCCAGGCTACCTGTAAAAGAAGATTGAAACCTAAAGTTGTATGCCATCGTTCTCTGACTGTTCCCTGAATGCATCATCAGCTTCATGCACTTTGTCAATAGTAGGCAGGTTGGAACCATGTAAGTGTATCCAGTGTTTACATGTTGCATCGTATGGATCCCTGGCTCCTGTGTATTCTGCATTGGCATGTGTAGCAAGTGTATGGAGTTCCAGGATTGCGTTTGATATTCCCAGGAGAAGAGTAAATATGGCTGGGTCATCATTACTCGTTGGAAAATAAGGTAAAGGGAGCAAGAGAAAAAGGAGTGATAAAGTTAAAGGTGGGCAGGGACCCATCTGTTATAAAACCAGGTAGTTTTAGCACCTGTATTAACCTCTGATGTAATCATCATCACATTTTTACTTGAAAACATGTTACCCTCATTTTGAGTGTTCTTTTCACTAACTTTCATTATCCACTTAGACGGTACAGGTATTCTATGAGCCATGTTTGATGCTTTGCTTTCAATAATAAATTCATAGAATAGACTTTCATAGGACATTTGTATGGCCATCTCATCTTCACTAGGCATCATGATTGTATGCTCATAGGAGAATCAGTTTCACATTAGTGAAAATGATTAGCAACTCTTGCCATTAGAAGGGTTGGTAGATTTACAAACTTACTAATTATAAGAAGAAAAAACTGCCCACACCTTTTATTAGGTAGCTGATATCTTAAAGTGTGTAGTGATTTAAATTTATTTTGCAGATTCCAGATGCTGTCACCTGCTACTATTTAAACAGTGCTGGATTTGATGCAGCAGATGGAAGACTGTAAGCATTCATTTCAATTTGTTTAAATAAGAGGGTGGGGTACATATGGGATGGAGTACCGATGATGGAAGGTCCATCAATCTATCACTGACAGACTCCCATTTCACTGGCGGACTGGCAACTGACAGAAACTTTGAAACACTGATGGAATAAGCGCCGCCGGAAGCGATTTTCAGCCATCACCCGAACCGTTGCTAACCCAAAAAGCAAAGACGACCTTTGGCAAATAATGTTTCCATCAGTCATCAGCGAAAAAAGAGTGTCAGTGACAGACTGACGGTCCGTCAGTCTGTCACTGATGGAGTACAACTGTTGTTTTTTTCAATTGATAAAATCCATTAGGTGAAAGTTCCTTATTAGTGAGCATCTTCGATAACTTCAGAGAACTGTTGAGTGATAAGAAATGGCAAGGTTTTTGTAATTTTAACAAACAGATATGGAAATCAGGAAAAATTGTTATCAAGGGTTTGCAAGGGGATGGCAGGTACAGGTTGCAGTGTGTAATTTGTTACCACAACCTCAATCACTAATCCTTCACATGAAAACCTATGCAGATGACATCTCTAACACAGCGCAACATTGCCACTGCTACCAGAACACTCCAATAATACATTACTACACTGGGACAATGGTTCACACAAAACAGGATGATGGCGTCCATACCCAAATCATCAATGATGCCTATTCACCCCCAGCAACCATAAATCCAACAAACCCCCCACAATTAAACTAAATGGACAAGCATACCCCATGAACAAAACTCCTAACTTCCTAGACATCAAGCTCAACACTCACATGACCTTCAAAGCCGCATAACCAAGATAATAAACAAAGCCACAAAGAAAATTAACGCCCTCCAAACACTACCTTCACCACCTTATACAAACAATTAATACAAACTACCCTAAACTACGCTGCAACGGCTTAGCACCCAACACTCAAAAATACCCACTCCATATAGCTCCAAATTACACAAAATAATGCTCAGGGGTCATCGCAGGATGTACAAAAACCACACCAATCCTACACCTCCATGCTGAGACCAAAATAATACCCAGGAAAGTAGACCCTGACATGATGGGAACCCAACACTTCAGCAGAGCACAAAACCTTCCTCACCACAACCCATACAATAAAAGATATCCCTCAGTACTCTACTTCCAAGCTTAGCCCTATAACTTCCCCCCCCCCCCCCTATCCTCTGAACTACATCTTAATAAAACACTATTGTTCCCCAGACTTTTTGGCACATTTTTGTTGTATGTCTCATATTTGTGCATCTGGGTGAGACTGGCCTCCCCTCAGATGCCAATATGTTTTCTTCTTCTTGCTCTTCTGGTTATTTTGTTTGTTTGTTTTTTTACGTTTTTTTTTGTTAATCTACCTTAGTCTTAGGCTGTAGTATGATTATGGTGACTTTTGCCCTAGTAGGCAGTTACCAAATGGGCTCCTTAAAAAAAGTGAATAAAACACATACACAGTCCATACGTGTGAATACTTATGCACTGTTGGGTATAACCATATCCTTAATGAGCAGCCCCCACAAAACCACTCCTCAACCGAAAACACAAGAGTACTCCTATCCCAACTACAAACAAGCCACTCACCCATACTACAACAATACAAAGACAGAATAAAGCTCGCACAAACACCAACATGCACTAGGTACAATCGATCTCCCCCAGAAGACACAAAATACCTTCTTGATTGCTCTAACCTCGCACTTGCACACAATGTTTTACATCACTAAGGGCCTCTAGACCCGCCTGGGGGACATATACTACTTATTTTATCCAATACAATCGCCATTATGGCCTCCAAGCGGCATTGGAACTTGTTGCAGGCCTTCTCGACAGTCTCCCTGTTTAACTGGGGGAAAACTGTAGCGATCCTATACCTAAGCTCTACCTTGATGGTGCATTCGGACGTTAAATATCTCTCTATCTCTCAACCACCCCCACAGATAATAGTCCAGGGGATTGCAGTTTGGGGACTGTGGTCATCATACTATCTTTCAATTCATGTACCATCAGACATGACTCTTGCATTCTTTCTATATCTTCAGCAGTCAACAGCTCTTCACTCAAGTCAACACCTGCTACTCCCCAAAATCTAGTCCAACCTAAAAGCTCATCTGCAATTCCGACCTGCTACACCATCTTTCATTAAACATTCATTACTTGCATCAACCAAAATCTTATTCATCTGAAAAAAATCGAACCCAAATAGAAAACAATAAGGTAACTCATTCTCGCTTGACACAACAAATTCATGCAATACTTTGTTCAACTTGCCCCTTACTTACAAACAAACTCAGTTCTTCCCATGTCACAATGCATCCACTTCTGATTCCACTTGTTGAAACTGTCACACCTTTTCTAAAACATTACAATTCATACTGTCAGCATCATTCACCTTTCTCACATTCTGCAAGGAAATCTGAGCACCTTATCAATCATTCCACAATATCTCTTCCCATTTATAATCAAGATGACATGCACTCTTTCTTCGATTACATGCTTGCATATCACATTCAACAAACACTTTTGCAGCATCCATACCCTCATCATAACTAACAGGAACACACTCCTCTCAAATGTGATCTCTAGTCCTTCTCACATAATTCTTCTTTTCAAGCCTCGTAAGGGGGACGGCGATTTGGCTGCCGTCCTGACAGGACTCAGCACCCGTCCCGCCCTAGCTTGCCTCTTCTCCTTTCTGACACCCTGTCTTCTTAACCTGCTTCCTCACTTTCCATACAACCTCTCACGCAACCACCCCGGATCAGGGGGGAGAGGACAATGCCCCTGAGCTTCGGTTTGGGGTGGTGGGTTTTTAACAACCTGCCTCACTCCCACCCTCACCTTCCTCACATACCCTTTCTTTCTTTTCATGGACTGTTAATTTTACTCCGAGCCTAAGGTGGAGCCGCCATGCTGATGTGCTTCCTGGCCACTAGGGAGGAGGAGTGGACTCAAATGGCGACGGTTTGCTTTGCTGCCCCTTATTCATCCCCTCGCAGAGCTGGCTACTGTGTGGGGTGATTAGCGTTTGTCCTGTGAATTTTATTGAGTCACCCACCATGCCTAATGATGGAAATAATAAAGAAACCCACTCCACTTTCCCTTTACCACTGTTGGAGCAGCTCCATAGCAGAAAAGGAGGTTCCGCCCCCTTCCCTTTCTCAGGAAAATCTCCAAATCTCTCGTACCTGAGAGGAGGCTTACTCCTCTTCTAGGTCTATGGTCTGGTGAACTCATCACCCTTCACCTGGGACTGCCAAGAAAGCATGCATGCGGCTCAATAGGGCCAACTCCCGTAGGGTGCCAAGGGATGGCAGAGTCCATCAGTTTGTGCCCCCTAACATCTTGCACTCGTGTATTGTGAGTCTACAGCAGTCTGGTGTACCTGCCCTGTTCTCTTCCCTGATGGATCCCAGTTCACAGACCCACCAAAATGAGACAAAAAAGGTTTTTTTTGGCGGGGGGGGGGGGGTGCACATAGAGCCCGACGTGACCTTTTTCCTTTCAGAGAAGGATCTTGGTGAGACAAGTCCATCTGGCCTAAGAGCTCCTTCCGGCGGTGGAGAGAAGCGGGTTCATTCCCCACCCTCCTTTAAAAAGAAAAAGGACTTAGGGTTCCTTTTCCTCTACAGTAGCTTCAAGGGTGGACTGGTCCGCTGCCTTTTCAGCAAGCAACCAGGCAAAGATCTGCACGTTCAGCCCCGATGCTCCCCCAGGTGGAGGGCCCCAGACCAAGACATAAGACCCCGTAAGGGGCGCGAAGATTTGCCATCTTGGCCGCTGTGCTGATGAGATCCAGCGCTCCGTCCGGCCCTAGCTTAGCCTCTCTTCCTTCCTTCAAAACACTTGTTTCCTCTCTTTTCATACAACCTCTCCCACAACTTTCTCTGGTCAGCCTCTAATTTCACAGGGTAGATGCTGACCTTCTTGTCAGCCAACTGTCCTGGATGAGGGCTGAGGGGGGAGGAGACAATGTTCCCTAACCCCTAAGCTCCGGTCTGGGGTGGTTGGTTTTTAACAACCTGCTTCATCCCCACCCATACCTTCCTCACATCCCTTTTCCTCTCGTCTTCACATTCTATACATTTTTACGCCGCGTCTAAGGTGGAGCCGCCATGCCGATGGACTGCCAGGCCATCAGGCGGGAGGGATGGTCTGAAATGGCAGCCCTGGCTCTGCCATACCTGTAAGCACCTCTTGTAGTGCGGGCAACTGCAAGAGGTGATGAGCTATTGCATCCCGTATAAAAAAGAGGGTTACCATGCCCATGTATGAAAAAAAACCCAACCCCCAACTTTCCCTGAAACAGCGACAGAGCCGCCCTCGGGCAGATCCAGCAAAAAAAATGGAGGTCCCCCATCCCTGTGCTTGCGCAGGGGACCCACCATATCTCTTCAACCGGAGAGGAGGCTTACTCCTCTCCTACACCTACGGGTGAAGGGGACTCCCTCTCACTACCCTTCTCTGGAGGTGCTTTTGGGCACCTCCCTCTTACCAGTGGCAGTTCCCTCTGTTCTTTCCAAAGGGACTGCCAAGAAAGCCAGCAGGCAGCCCTTAGCCAGCCGCTCCACATCGAAACGGCTCGGTAGGGCAAACCCCCTTAGGGGGAAGAGGGAAGCCAGGCCCCTTCGGTCGCTTCCCTCAAAAGACCTGCTGGCAAGAATATTGAACCTTGCCAGGGTCAAGGCCCATGCCTCCCAACACTAGTGACGATACTGCCAACGGAACCTGCGATGTCTTGGGGAGGGGGGATGGCCAACTGGAGGTTCCCCCTGAGATAGACATGGTCCTTGAGGAAACCCAGCTTCAGATGGTAGGGCCTTCCATGGGGGGGAATCCGGGCTCTGCGCCAAGCACCGAACCCGAATCCGCCCCTTTGCAGGGTCCTCCTCAAACGGCTGTGGCTTCTGAAGCAGTACAAGGAGGGGAGGGATCTCCTCCGACCGGTGCCCCCATGAAAACAAGGATCTTCTCCATTTCGGAGAATGACCTGGCTAAGGCCGGTCCATCTGGCCTGGGGGCTCCTTCTGGCGAGGGTGAGAACCGGGTTCATTCCCCACCCTCCTCTCGAAAAAAGAAAAAAAAAGACTCGGACGAGAGCCTTCTGGCGAATGCGGCGAATCCCGCCGAGGCGGCCAAGATAAGTGCTCTTCGGACACTTCATGGCACCCCGGTGAGTGTGACGCCGCACTCTACCATGAACTTTGTGAAAGGAGTAGTTTATGCGAGGGAACTCGTTGACTACTCCATTGAGGACATCACCCTAGAGCTGGCTGACCATGGGACGGTCAAGGTCGAACGTGTGATGAGAAAACAGGGAGGGGCCTCGAGACCCACCCCTACACTCTTCGTCACGTTCGACTGTGACAAGCTCCCTGAGTCGGTGCGTGCCGGTTTGTACCGCTACCGCTTGAAGGCATTCGTGCCACTGCCGCGGCGGTGCTATTACTGTCACCGCTTCGGCCATACGAATCGCTCATGTAGACGTGCAAAGTCGGGGTCACCCGAAGTCTGTGTAAATTGCTCCAAGATCGCACACGATAAGTCCAAATCGTGTGTGGCCAAGTGTGTCAATTGCGGAGAGCCGCACCCCGCTTCTTCGAAGCAATGTGGTGCATATCTCCTTGAGAAAGAAATCCTGGCCGTTCAGGCCCAGGATCGACTCTCATTCCGCAAGGCTAAGGACTTGGTCCTGGCGCGCCCGGCTCTGCCTGGGACGTCATGTGCCTCAATAGTTAGAAAGGCACCCTTTGCTCCTGGCCCATCCAGGCCAACGAGCACGGTTGTTTCCGCGCCCATTCGGAGCCCTTCTGCGGGCGCTTCCCTGGTAAAGCTGGCGGCAAAAAGGGTTCATACCCAGCTCCGGCTAAGACCAGGGCTCCCCCCTGTTCCCCCAGCGTGACCGTTTCCCGTAAGGCGAAACGGCCACGCGCCTCCACCGAGTCGTTAGACTCACAGGAAGCAACACCCCTGAAGATGGTCGCTAGGCCATCTTCGGGGGTGCCTAAAGCTGTCCCCCGAAAGGAGGACAGCAACAAAGGAGCTTCGGCTCCGAGGTGGAGCGAGTGGCTCGGAGACGGTGGTTCCTCAAAAAGAGGGCCTTTCGCCTCCGAAGCCGCAACGCCCGCCTAAGGTTTCGAGGCGGAGGGAGGAAAAGACTCGCATGGCGAGCCCAACCTCCCCCAATAAGTCCTCGAAGGCGACAACACCTTCAGCGCTTTGTCCGGCCAACAGCGCCGGGGGTTCTGCCCCCGGGAAGCGTACGGCCATTCCCGTGAGGGTCTTCTGTTCGAGGAGGGCCCCCGCGTCTCCTCCGAGCTAGGCCTGGAGGGCATATTTCTTCAATAGAATTGCCGTGGACTCCGGGCCAACTGGGAGCTGCGGAGGCTCGTCTCGTCCCGTTCCCCGTTAGCTATCTTTTTGCAGGAGACCATGCTAGGCGCGTACCCCCTGCCTGCCCTCCCGGGGTATAAGGGTCTTGCGACCCCACCACCACGGGATGGCCGGGCTGGGGGATGCGTGGTTTACACCAGGCGTGATGTCTCCGTTCTTCCTTTCTCTCTAGATACCTCCTTTCAGGCAGTGGCTGTGCAGCTGCACCTGGATAGGAGGTATACTATCATTTCTGCGTACATTCCACCGTCAGCTGACTTCGACGCGGGGGACTTCCGCCGCGTCGTGGCACGGTTGCCGTGGCCCTATCTCTTGCTTGGAGATTTGAACGGCAGGTATCCTCTCTGGGGAGATTACTCCATAAATCCCAGGGGACAAGTCCTTGCCGATCTGATCGAAGAGCTTGAGATGGGTGTCCTAAACGTGGATGAGTTTACGCATCACTGTCCGAGAACTGCTTCATTTTCTTGCCTTGACCTATCTTTATGCTCTTCGGATGCACAGCCTTATTTTGTTTGGGGGGTGGTCGATGACCTCCATGGTAGTGATCACTTTCCCATTCAAATATCATTTTCAGGGCAACTGCTGCCTGAGAGACCACCTCGGTGGTGCTTGGCGGGGGCGCGGTGGCCTGCATTTCAGTCGAGGAGTTTAGGTCGGTAGATGAGGCCGTTGAGTTCTTCTCCGGCAACCTCATCGCCGTGGGCCTGACTACTATTCCTAGGACGTCTGGCCGTTTTGCACGCCGACCACTCCCATGGTGGTCGGCCGAGTGTGAGGCGCCCCTCAAACAGAAACGCTATGCCTACATGCGCTATAAGCGCCGCCCGAACGATTTCACTGTGGGTGAATTTCGTCGGGCTAGGGCTAGGTTCCGGTATATTTCGAAGCACGCTTGCCGCTCTTCTTGGCAGGCATACGTGTCTTCACTTAACGGGAAGACCCCTCTAGCTGAGGTGTGGAAGCGAGTCAAAGGGATTCGGGGCCAGTTCTCGCTGGACGTCCCTCCCGTTCTCCAGGAGAATGGGACCGCAATCTCGGACCCCGCGTCCGTGGCGGAATCCTTAGCGACCGCTTTTCCCGCATTCTCTAGCCGTGATTCTGCTCCGCCAGCATTCAATGCGGAAGGCCGCCGGCTGGACTTTACCTCCAGAGGCGGAGAACCCTTCACGACAAGTTTACTGTGAGTGCGTTGCGTTCCGCTCTCGCTTCGTGCGCGGACACCGCCCATGGTCGGGACGATGTCCCGTACGCCATGCTTCGACACCTGGGTGAGCGAGGCATGGCCTTTCTGTTAGATTTGTTCAACAGGATCTGGATGGAAGGTCTTCTCCCAGACTCCTGGCGAATCGCTACTGTGCTCGCCTTTCGCAAACCGGGAAGAGATCACTCTACTCCGACCGGTTTCCGCCCAATCTCTCTAACCTCTTGCGTGTGCAAGTTGATGGAGAAATTGGTAAATGTTAGATTAGCCTTTTGTCTGGACAGCGGAGGCCATCTGTCTTTCGCACAGTGCGGCTTCCGCAAGTTCCACTCCACGTCGGATGCTCTGCTCCGACTGGAAAATGCCGTCTGCGAGGCTTTCGTAGACAGCACTACGCCACGGTGTTTTTCGATCTGGAGAAGGCCTATGATACCGCATGGCGATACGGTATCATGGACACTCTCCCACACGATGGGGGCGAGGGCCCAATGTTTATATCTGAATTTTTGCGAGATCGTCGATTCCGCGTACGGGTGGGGGGGAGCCCTCTCCGGCCCAAAGGTCCAGGAAGAGGGTGTCCCGCAGGGAAGTGTTCTCAGTTTCACACTCTTTGCCCTGAGCATCAACGGCATCACCTCGGTGCTGCCGGAAGATGTTCTCGCTACGCTCTACGTGGACGACCTTTCGATCTATTTTGACGCGGCCCAGATGCCAACTCTGGAGCGTCGACTCCAACAGGCATTGAACCGCGTCTCTCGCTATGCCGAAGCGCACAGGTTTCGGTTTTCTTTGGCCAAGACTAAGGTGGTGCACTTCTGCCGCTATCCACGGCTTCACCCTGACCCAGACTTGTTTCTTAATGGGGTGCGCCTGGATGTGGTTGAGTCGCACCGTTTCCTTGGTCTTGTATTCGACCGACGCCTCACCTGGGAGGCTCATATTCGCAGCCTTAGGATCTCTTGTACCCGTCCCATGGATATTCTTCGTTCCGTGACGTTTAGCGCTTGGGGCGCTGATAGAGCTACAGCCTTACTTTTTTATCGCCCTGAGTGCTCTCGGGGCATTGGAATCTCCGCCTCCCCTGGTTCGCTAAATCCGTGACGCCACGGTTTTGGCGAGCCGGGCAGATGTCGAGATTATCTTCTGCTGGGTTCCTGGACATGTAGGAATTGCGGGGAATGAGCGCGCCAAAGAGTCCGCGAGGACTCTGCGACCGGACCAGCGTTTCGCTCTTCCTCACACCGACTACATGGCAGGAATACGGGCAGCTCTTCGGACTGCTTGGCAAAGAAGATGGGAGACGGTCGAAGGGAACTTAAAGTTGCGTGCCATTGCGCCGCGACTGTTCCCATGGACCTATCCCCCAATGCCGCGGCGGCTTCAGGTTGCTTTCTGTCGTCTCCGAATCGGACACACTCGTGTGACGCATCGCTACTTGATGGAGCGCTCGCCTGTGCCCTATTGCAACGACTGCGTCGTCGCCCAGACTGTTCGGCACATTCTTGTCGAATGTCCCAGTCTGGGTGATCTTCGCGCACGATACCTGTCCCGGTACCGGGATGGGCGAGGTCGCTACCGCCTGTCCCTTGTACTCGGGACAGATTCGTGCACATTGACTTGTGGACTTGTTGACTTTTTGTGGGAGGCCGGGCTTCTCCCCTTTATTTAAGGTTCCTTTTTTTATATTGTTTTGTTTGTAGGTTGCACTCTCGTGCACCGGGGTGAGGGGGACCTCCCCCCGCTGCCGGAGATTGCTTCCTGGTTGTTAAGTTTTTCTAATTTATATCATTTTTAAGTTTTCATATTTTTATTTTAAAGTAGCCTAGTTCTAGGCTGTCGTGTTTTTCGGCCACTTATGCCCAAGTGGGCAGTTGCCAGATGGGCTCTATAGAATTAAAAAAAAAAAACAAGACATAAGACACAAGTATGTTGGGGGGCTCATTGAAAGACGTACCTGTTTTCTGTTTTTTGAGCCCGCTGGCTTCAAACGTTTTCTGGCTATTTGATCCACTGATGGCAGCATGTTGGCTAAGGACATGATCTATGAGAGGAGAGCACTAGCTAGCCTAATTAGTAGAGCCAAAGGTGAGGTAGACATAATTAGTGCCCTTTGGACACTTGTTGGCACGCCGGTGAGTGTGACGCTGCACTCTACCATGAACTTGGTCAAAGGAGTAGTTTATACGAGGGAACTCGTGGAATGCTCCAAAGACGACATGACCTGGTTCGCGATATCATGACGCCACGGTTTCGGCAAGCCGGGTGGATGTCGAGATTATCTTCTGCAGGGTTCCTGGACATATAGGAATTGCGGGGAATGAGCGCCCCGATGAGGGCGCCAAAGAGTCCCCTGGGACTCTGCGACCGGACCTGCGTTTAGCTCTTCCTCACACCGACTACATGGCTGGAATAGGGGCAACTCTCCGGGCTGCTTGGCAAAGAAGATGAGAAACGGTCGAAGGGAACTTAAAGTTGCGTACCATTGCGCCCCGCTTGTTCCCATGGACCTACCCCCTAATGCCGCGAGGGCTTCAGATTGCTTTCTGTCGTCTCCGAATTGGACACACTCGCGGGACGCACCGCCATTTGATGGAGCGCTCGCCTGCGCCCTACTGTGAAAACTGCGTTGTTCCCCAGACTGTTCGGCACATTCTTGTTGAATGTCTCAGTCTGGGCGATCTTTGCGCACATTACCCGTCCCGGCACCGGGATGCGCTGGGTCGCTACCACCTGTCTCTTGTACTCGGGACGAATTTGTGCACATTGAATGGTGAACTTACCGACTTTTGGGGGGAGGTAGGCCTTCTTCCCTTTATTTAAATTGTTGTTGTTTTTTTGTTGGTCGCACGTTCCTGCGCCGGGAGGAGGCGGACCTCATCCCTTTTTTTTTTTTTTTTTCATGTTGCTATTTTAAAGTAGCCTAGTACTAGGCAGTCGGTAAGTACTGCGACTTATGTCCAAGGAGACAGTCGCCAGATGAGCAAAAAAAAACCTACTCTTCATCACGTTCGACTGTGACAAGCTCCCTGAGTCGGTGCCTGCCGATTGGTATCGCTACCGTGTGAAGGCATTCGCCTCACTGGCGTGCATTTGCTGCTACTGCCACCGCTTTGGTCATACGAATCGCACCTCAAGACGTGCAAAGTCAGGGTTACCCGAAGTTTGTATTAATTGCTCCAAGGCCGCACACGATAAGTCCAAATCGTGTGTGGCCATGTGTGTCAATTGCGACACGATAAGTCCAAATCGTGTGTGGCCATGTGTGTCAATTGCGGAGAGCCGCACCCCGCTTCCTCGAAACAATCTGTTGCGTATCTCCTGGAGAAAGAAATCCTGATCGTTGCTCATTTCGCGAGGCTAAGGACTTGCTCCTCTCCTGGCACCTCCTGGCCTACGAGCTCGGTCGTTTCTGCTCCCATTCAGAACCCTTCTGCGGGTTCTACCCGCCCCGGGCGCTCCCCTGGTAGAGCTGGCGGCACAAAGGGTTCACACCCAGCCCTGGCTAAAACCAGGGCTCCCCCCAACGTGACCATTTCCTGCAAGGTAAAACTGGCGCGCGCCTCCACCGAGTCGTTAGGCTCACAGGAGGCAATAATACCCCTGAAGTTGGTCGTGAGGTCGTCTTCCGAGGGTCCTAAACCTGCTCCCCGAGAGGACGTCACCAAAGTAGTTTCGTCCCCTAACCCCACACCTAAGGCTGGGTGACTAGAAGAAGATGGATTCTGCAAAGGAGGGAAAACGGGAGTAGACTAGCCTCCGCGGCAATTCCATTAAAGGAATATGCCTTCCAGGCCTAGCTCGGAGATGCGGGGTCCCTCTTCAAAGAGAAGACTGTCACGGGAATGGCCGTACGCTTTCCAAATTCAGAACTCCGGGCGCTGTCGCCTTCGAGGACTTGTCGGGGGAGGTTGAGGTTGCCATGCGAGTCTTTTCCTGCCTCCGCCTCGGAACCTTAGGTTGGTAGATGAGGCTATTGAGTTCTTCTCCCCCAACCTCATCGCCGAGGGCTTAACCTATCTTTCTAGAATGTCTCGCCGTTTTGCACGCCGACCACTTCCATGTCAACCGAGTGTGAGGCAGCCCTCAAACACAAGCGTTATGCATACATGCGATATAAGCGCCGCTCAAATTATTTCACTTTCGATGAATTTCGTCTAGCTAGAGCATTTAAGCGCATTTTTATCTATGCTGAAACGCGCACGTTTCGGTTTTCCTTGCCGATACTAAGGTGGTGCACTTATGCCTTCATCCTCGACTCTACCCCAACCTGGACTCGTTTCTAAACAGGGTTCGTCAGTAAGTGGTTGATTCACACCGTTTTCGACCGACGCATCACATAGGGGGCTCATATCCGCAGTCTTAGGGTTTCTTGTATCCCTGCGTTGAACATTTTGTTTCGTGATGTTCAGAACTTGTATTGATCCTTTGTTCGTTTGAAGCTTGACATCTGATGCGAGTTTTATGGGGAAGGTGCACTCGATCCACCATACCGATTTCCGCCTTGCGCACATCCCCCATTGAGAATCTACTTGTCGATGCCACTCGCTCTTGGCCGTACGCGCGACCAAGGCACCTCCAATCGCCAAAGGCTTCATTGCTTTCACAGCCGATCTCGTCGAGAGCTCCGTGTAGCTCTCGGGCCTGTTGCGGATCTGCCTCTTCCCAGGACCCCACTGAAGGTGACCACGTCTGGCCATATGTCGCCACGCCTCTGCTCCTAAAGCTTCCGCAGTGCCGGGAGTATGGCGCTTGATCTTTTTGTTAGCACACATCGTGTCACCCTTGATCCGTGCCCCTGTACACGGATGCTCCAAGTCTCGGGGGGGGGGGGGGGGGTCTACGCCGTATCTCCTTTGTTTGAAGTCAGCAAGCAGGGCTACAATTGTCTTCACACCCGCTACTGGAGGTAACGCGTCATACCCGGTCCGGAAACCGAAATCTTCTCACACACCCTGGTTCGAAGTATCCATGCCGCGAGCATGTCGAGATCTTGTGCTGGGTCCCTTGGACATGTGGAGAATGGGAGACGACAGCCGAGGGGACCTTAAGGTTGCCTGCTATTGCAACGCCTCTCTTCCCCACAATGCCGCGACTGCTTCAGGTCGCTTTCTCTCATCTTCGAATTGGACTCACTCGAGGGATGCACCGCCATTTGATGGAGCGCTCGCCAGCACTTTACTGCTTTTGCCCCCCCCCCCCCCGACTGTTCGTTACATTCTTGTTGAATCGCCCAGTGTGGGTGGTCGTCATCGTTTGTCCCTTTTACTCGCTACGGGTTCGTGCCCACACTGACTTGGAGTATGTCTGCCTCCTCCATTTTATTTGACCTTTGTAGGTCACACGTTTCTGCGCCGCGGGAGACAGGCCTCACCCCGATGGTGTAACGTGCTTTGTTGTTGTTTTGTGGGGGGGAAGATTTTAGAATAGCCTACTAGTGATAGGTTAGAATTTTAATTACGGTGACTTAAATCCCTGAAGACAGTCGCGAGATGGGCGAATAAAAGAAAATTCATAGTGATGGAGTGCTATATGCTGTAGCACTTTGTCCAGGCCTCAAGCACACTCCTATCATCCATATTATCAACGCCCCTAATGTCATTGAATATCGTTTGCAGGAATCTTTCCCGCGTGGCTTTCCAGGTAAGTGGCCCATACTAGGGTTTAGTTGCCTTTTATGACGTCCCGGAAAACTCTATAGGCATTCAAAAGCTAGAGTAATTTGCCTAAATTAAGGTGAAGCTATTACACTGATCCTCTCTATTTCCAGGGTGCGTTTAATATCAGTCGCCGCGCAGAAATTCATCTCCGACATAGCCAATGATGCGCTACAACATTGTAAAATGCGCGGCTCTCAACAAGGCAAATCGAAGGGAAAAGATAAGAGGTACACCCTTACCATGGAGGACCTCAGCACAGTTTTAGCCGAATATGGAGTCACAGTGAAGAAACCACATTATTATATTTAACTTTATTTAATATATATATTTTTTACATTAAATATAAACATTAAGTAGTATTTAATATTAAAGCGATTAAACGTTACTTCTCCTTTTCCTTCATGAATAAATATTTTTGCCTGATGCTATTAAATATGTAGGGATAAGGGTGTTCGGTTCTCTGTGAAGGTGTGGAGGGAATACCACACACCCTTTTTACGCTAGGACTGACAAGGATGAGGTTCTGTAGAAGCCCATATAAACTTGATGTCGTCCAGTAGACAACCAAATTCTGTAAACAAAAGCAGTTGAGCTTCAGATTAAGTAGATAAAAGGTAGAAAAAGGCCGTTTTTGTGCCTACACATATGGATAGCTACAAAAGTCCTTTTACGGTCCTCGTTAGATAAAAAAAAACAGGGACTTGCTTTGCTTCGTTGCCGCCCGACTCGATTTCAAAGGTACACATCCCTGAATTAGGCCAGCCCGATACATTGAGTGGGTTTTGCTTATTTATTTGTGAGTTGGGCATGAGCTACTGGGAGAGACCCTGGACTTTTATCGTTATGAAGGGCCAATTGACGTGGACAAAATGGTGTGGGTTTTTTGCTCTATAAAGCATAAGAGGGGGGGGGGAGGAGTGGCACTGATGCGCACCTACCCCTTCATAGGAAAGTGGTAGATGTTGAAAGGTAGGGTTTGGGTAGGTCTGTGATATGCTCAGAACTGAGTATGGCTATGTCACGACTTTCTTGGCAGTGGGAATAAGTGCAAATTTGAGTGAACAGGACAATGGAATCGATAAAAGCCGACCACCATCGGGGTCATATTCAGCAAGAGCTTCTTTTTTTTTTTTTAGAGCTTTAAGAAGGCAAATGTGGACGTTAAAAAGCGTTAGTAATTTGGGGTGGTGAGTTGGGAAGTGGTCCTACTATCCTGAGCTGGCCCTCTTAAAATAAAGCCAGGTCCCCTCGAATGAAAAAGAGAAGAGCTTATGGCGGTGTATATGGTCACCAGCTAGGGGCGTGACGAGGTCCTAACTTTTGAGTGATGGGTGTCGCGGTGATTTATTAATCTGACTCCAAAGATCAATACTTTTCAGGTGTTCTTTTGCTTGGCTGGGCTTACCGAAAGCTTAAGGCAAAGATTGACTTACGAAAATAAAGTATTTAAATAACGCAAGTTATATTATAAGCGGCGCAATTACAGAGCATATTCGATGGGAGATTACTATGTCTTTAAGTATTAGGAACGCGAATACGGGATGGAGACGAGACTCGGCGTGAAAGCTAAGTAACAATAGCAATGGTAATCTGACTAATAATGATTAAGAGTAGTCTGATCCGATCTCTATCTATTCTGATTTTTGTTTATGTATGCTCGAAATACAGAGGGCGTTCCCAGAAAAGACCCGCGTCCATATTAGAAGAAGGCATACTTGGATAAAATAGGACCAAATTCGCGTCCACTTTGAGGTCTTTTTCGGGTCTATTGAATCCAGCACAATGCCTACTTATGGTATAGTCCGACTACTACAAGTCAAAGTGTGTTGATGGCTGCAAAATTTGTCCACCATAGCGATAGGGTGAGGTGGCATCTCATCAATGTTCATGCCTGGGGAAGAATGCCCCAACCACACTTAAGTCACAATATCATCCAATTCATCCTCGCTCGGCCCTCTCTCTATCATTGTACAACTCGCCTTTTACGTTGTCTTCCAACTGTCCGCACTCCCTGACGCGATCATGTTCCGCACTTGCTCATACAGATGTTCCCCTTTACTCCCCTCTCTTACTCTCAATCATTAGGTAGCAGCCGAGTGGATGCGGCGTTGGTCTGCCGACGTCGCTGTACCAGGTTCGATCCCGACATGAGTGGACACAAACGTCAACGGACGACGAGATCCGGCTACGAATTGGGGGATGTGCTGTGCTCAGTCCTGTACTGGGTGGGTAATTCTTACACTTATCATCACAACATAGCCAATTACAACACCGCTTTATTTCTTATCCCCTCTTCGCAGCATAACACCCTCTCTATCCCAAGGAATCCTGCCGATGGGTATCTATATCCACATATCTCTGCAACGGGGATTCCAGGTGAAGGTTGTTTAGTGTCAAAAACACTACTTCCTGATGCCTCTCCCCAAAGAGGACCGGCCTCTGGTGCCCTCAGGCTCACCAGCGATTGCTATACTGACCTTTATGTCTATTTCATTATCAGGTTTGGCGAACCACTACTGCTACTCTCAATCATTCCTATGCATTCCTTCCTCTGTCTAATTCAAGTCTTTCACTATTGCTTTTCCCTTCATTCTCAGGTTCCTCCCATCTTATTCCTACACCATCCAAATTAACCTTACCATAGCAAAATCATGTGGTTTGATAGTCCCATAACACCCTATTACAGCTTTCACATCAAATATCCTGCAGCATATTCTTTCCTACTAAACACAAATAATTTTCCATTCTACCTTCCTCCTTTGCCCAACCCATCTTTATGCACATTCTTGTCTGGAAGAAAGTTTGCCAAACAAGTTTCTTCCAACACAAATCCTACGCCCCTCTCTCCAAGTGTACCAAAACCTGCAGTTACCCCATTTCTCACTAACATCTAGATGATTCCATGCGCTCCCACCAGAATAACCTCAGGAAGAACTGCTGATATATATATATATATCTTCCAATCATTTTCACTTCCTCTACACATCTCTCCTTACAAGCTTTCTGAAGGTGGGGAGCTCCCCGCGTTGGCTTTCGCTTTAAATTTAATGAAAAGAAAATCTGATCATTGTCACCTCTTAGTCCATTCATATCTCCTACAACCATCAATGGATACCCATTTTCTCAGCTTCACTTCCTAGAAGGCATACGTCACTTACAACAAGTCTGTCATTGGATGGTCTGGGTCTTCTTACTGACCTCCCACCTTTCCCTGGACAGAATATAAGGCATAAGAATAAACAAGTCCAGTTGCTGGCACCTGTAGACAGCTATCCCCAATCGGGGGTGGGGGGGGGGGCAGTGAGTTTGGGGGCCAACCTCCTTTATTTATACCATCTTTGGAATCTTTTTAAAAGGGGTCTAATGCTCTCGCCCTTGTGTGTGTGGGGGGGGAGGGAGAGGTGGATCAATGTGGAATGGCAAGGATGAAATGCAATTCAGCGGCAAACAACCTTAGAAACGGGTCGAGTGCCCCCCGCCCCGCCTGCAAAAAAAAACTTACCCCGGGAACATTAGCAGCGATTGGAATCATGAGGAGACTGAGGGACTTGAAGAAGTATCCCATGTACTTGTGACGTCTTTTCACCGTTCCCACACGACTCGCTTCGTTGATCTGAAAGAAGCGAGATTTTTTTTCATCTCTAAAATCTTTGGGTGAGAAGTTTCCCAGGCCAGCATCCCCATATAATGGCTTAGTCGACTTTTACAACACACGCTGGAGGACAGTATGGGTATTCTTGCCACACATACAGACCAAAGTTACAACACTGAAGAGTGAAAGGACATTAGGTGTGAACTTAATTGATGCGAGGTTTGTTTGATAAGACTGAGAGGGAAGGTAGTTTTAGCGGTGTGGATGCGCGCCGACCACACTGTTGGAAAGTAGGGATTTCCTGAAGACCGCACCTACTTAAGTTAGCCAATGCTTAGGGACCAGCCGCTTCGAAGAGCTCTGCGGAGTGGACAGGTTCAGGTTCTGTGGAATGTGTTGGGCTTGTGTGAATATTGTATTGCTTTCTCTCTGGGAGCAGGTGATATCTCTGCTCCCTCCGACCCCCTGGGAGATCAAGGGAGAAAACCTTTAATTAGGCCCTGTCAACGTTACCACAAGTGGGGCCATGTCTGTGGGAGTGTCCCAAGGGACTGGTTAGAGTGGATGGAAGGTGTTACATGCTGTGGCAATTTTATAGTACCCCCCCCCCCCTCCTGTGCTAGCAATTCATGCAACAGCTATGAAATTTAAGTTCTATTGAAGCTTAAAACCTCCACCAAAATTACATTCAAATCGGGGGGGGGGGGGCACAATACAGAATTGCATCCAGGTCGGGTGGTCGATGCAGTATTTGTTTAATTTTAGAGGTGACTGCATCGATGCATTGTCAGGGCGACCCATTTGTAACGTGGGAGGAATATTTATGGGATCATGTTCGGTGGATCAGCGAATCTTACCCAATTCAAGGGACTCGTTTGAACCATAATAATGCTATTAAGAAAACATATACAAAAAGAAACTGCTAAAACAAATGAGGCTACTTTAACTCGCTAATGTTGTTAGTTAATTAAGGCATCCATCCATTTTCACTCATGGATGATATCCTCCCACCAGGATGATGAAATTCACAAAGGTCAGAATGACGAGTGCAAGGGCACCGGGGTCCATTCCTTGGGGATATATATACAGGCGGCCATAATATAACGGTCAGTAAGAACGAGTGTATTTAAATATTCTAAAATTTAACAAAACTTTGAGACTATATATTATACACATATTTAGATATATTTAATATCTATCGTGAAAATTTCAAGTGAATGGAATAAATATTTCGTAAGTTATGAGGAAATAAATAAACTATCTTCCAAATTGCAGCGACCAAAAGTTAAGGGTCACTTAGAAAAAATGAACCACCAACCGAGGTATTTGTGTTTAGGAGACTTGACGGGCTAACAGTTACTTCTTATGATCATACATTCTTGGTACATTCAACTGTCGATATGGCGGCTTGTGATGAAAAACAAAGGATTGTATGCCTTCACCAAGAGGGAAAATCAAATTCTGTGATAGCAACTAATGTAGGAAGGTCTTGAAATGTGCAACGAATTGTAGCTCGTTTTAAGTCTTCAGGATCGACAGATGCTAAACTCACAACAAGTACACCTCGTAAAACGTCACCAAGACAGGATCGTATTATGGTTAGAATGTCACTGAAGGATAGGTTTAAGAGCTGCTGAGATATCCCGCAAGTTAAGCTCCTCCTCCGATGTCAACGTATCGCGCGAAACAGTTTCCCGGAGGTTACGAGGTTCCGGATTGTTTGCTCGGGCACCGGCAAAGAAACCTCTCATCCTCAAGAAGAATCAAAGAGCCCGTCTTCGTTAAGCTCACAAACATGTTTGGACAGAACAGTGGGCGCAGGTTCATTTTGGCGATGAATCGAGACTTAATGTGATTGGTTCCGTTGGTGGGATGTACGTCCGACGAATATGTGGCGAAAGGTTATCTCGTGCATGGTGAAAAAGACTGAAATATGGAGGAAACAGTGTAATGGTAAGGGGAGTGATTTCTGCTGCTGGTCTTGGTCCACTTATTCGCCTACAAGGGACTGTCTGTGCTGAGATCTACAAGCAGATTCTTAGACAGCATGCCCTTCCACATCTCCGAACCTCGTCAGTTCAACCTCCAATCTTTGGCAGGACAACGCTCCCTGCCACACTGTGAAGAAAGTCGAAGATTTTTTGAGTGATAAAGGGGTTGATCTCATAGACTGACCACCCAGAAGTCCCGATCTCAACCCTATAGAAAACGTTTGGAAGATTATTGGAGATGGGGCACGAAAGAGAAATCCAAAGAACCAAGATGAACTCTGGGAATTATTGAAAAACGAATGGAACAATATTACCCCATCATTTTGCAAGCAATAAATTCAATCCTGTGGTAACAGATGTCGGGAGGTCATTGCTAGTAAAGGGATGTTCACAAAATATTAATAGTAAGGGTTTCTTTTTTTGTTCTTGTTCCATTTTACATTGTTTTTCTAAGTGACTTAACTTTTGGATGCTGCAATTTGGAAGATAGTTTGTTTATTTCCTCATAACTTACAAAATATCCATTCCATTCACTCGAAATTTTCGCGAAAGATAGATATTAAATATTTCTAAATATGTGTATAATATATAGTCTCAAAGTTTTGTTAAACTTCTATAATAAATATTTAAATCAACTTGTTCTTATTGACCCTTATATTATGGCCACGGGTGTATAAATTAAACTTAAAGTGAAAGCTGACAAAGGCATTTCCTGCAAACAGTTTGTAAGGAGAGATCTCTAAATAAAGAGGTGAAGAATGCGTGGAAGATATATAGCCATACATCAACCTGCTGGTGTTGGGGCCCGGAAGGACAAACTGCGGGTGTTGGGGCTCTGGAGGACAAATTGTGGGTGATGGTCCTTGGGAGGTCAAACTGCGGGTATTTGAGCCTGGGAGGACAAACTGGTAGTGTTGGGCCCGGGAGGACAAACTGCGGGTGTTGGGGCTTGGAAGGACAAATTATGGGTGTTGGGCCTCGGGAAGACAAACTGCGGGTATTTGAGCCTGGGGGGACAAACTGCGGGAGTTGGGGCTTGGGAGGACAAATTGCGGTTGTTGGGCCTCAGGAGGGCAAACTGCTGGTGCTAGGGCCCCGGGGGACAAAGTGCGGGCGTTGGGGCCCCTGGAGGACAAACTACGAATGTTGGGGGGCTGGAGGACAAAACACTAAGTGTTGGGTGCCCAGAGGACAAAAAAACTATATTTTGGGTGCCCAGAGGACAAACTGCGGGTGTTGGGGGCCCGGGAGGACAAACTGCGAGTGTTGAGGGCCAACAAAAAAGATTTAAACATGGAGACTAAACCAAAAATAAGCAGAAAGAATCATTGCCCACATTGCAATCATCATCACCAACCGCTTTGCTATGGTGCAATTGATTGAAATCAGCACCACTCACCTATCGCGCTAATAGGAAGAAAACTTTCGGGTGTATGGCTTTCCTGGCTAGCTGCCCTATATCCAGGCTTAGTTGCCTTTTACGACACGCCGCAGGGTTGGTATTTATATTCTTCCTGCCCTACATATAACAGCAATTACAATCACGTCACCACTATTTTTACTTACATCGACAATGAGGATATTAAAAATGGCCATTGCTACTGGAAGTATGAAGGAATGATCTGGAACCACAAGGTTGGGCAGCCATCCGAATCCTTCAATGCACAGCTCAGCATAAACAAGCTGAGACTCTGAGGAGGAAAACTGCATTTGACCAAAAATTGCTATACAAAATTTATGAGAGTGAACATATTAAGGCAGCATCAATAATAATAATAATGGCAAGCACTAAAGGGATAAAAGAATGTTGCCAAATCTTGGTAGTTTTAGATCGATATAGACGAGATTGAGGAATGCGGGTCCAAAGCTAGCGGCTCCATCCCAAGTACAAGGGACAAGCGGTAGCGACCCCGTTCGTCACGGTACCAGGTCAGGTAGCATGCCCGAAAATTCGCGAGACTAGGAAATTTAACAAAAGATATGCCAGAAAGTGTCGCAGCAAGTGCAGGGAAGCGTTCCAGTAAATAGCGGTGCGTAGGGCGAGCATACCCGATTTGAAGAGGACAGAAAGCGACCTAAGGCAGCGAGGCATGGGGTAGGGTGGATGGCCCAAGTTTACGTTCCTGTCGGGCTGCCGAAGAACTGACCTAATTCCTGTCATATAATCATAGTAGGGAAAATAAACGCTGATCAAGTCGCACAGGCCTTGCAGACAGTTTGGCACCCTCATTTCCTGCAATTCCCACATGGCCAGGAACCCAAAGGAAGACAAGCTTGATAACCTTCTGGTTCGCAGCAGGTTGGCATCACGGATACAGAAAAAGAGGGTGCAGCTATTCCAATCCCCCCTCATGGGCACTGTGTCTCTAAAAAATCACAACCCGGTCTCCGAAACGCGCACGGCACATAATTTCCTGTACTGAGCGGTGTATTGTAACAATCTCCTGCACCGAGCGGTGTATTGCAACCAGCTCAGCGGTAAAAAATGACGCAGCGCCCGGACGAGCCCCGCCGGCTTCAAACAAGAAGGTGTTAAAGCCGAAGCCCTCTTCGGATTTGGAGCCATCCGTGTACAATGGCCGTTGGCGACCGAGTGGGTCGCTGGGATCAGCGTGCAAGTGAATAATGCACTATGTACGGAATAAAGCGAGAGGCATACCCCAGGAACAACAAGAAGGATATGCAGGGGATGTGCAGTAGACACCAGTCGCCAAACCAAACAGAGACCATTATGGTGGGTTTTTTTAATTTTACGAGCCCATCTGCTGACTGCCTACTTTGACATAAGTCGCCGTACTCAACCACAGCCTAGTACTCGGCTAAATTAAAATAACAATATGCAGAAAAAAACAATAACAAAAAAGGAAAAAACGAAAAGTGCAGGAAGCACGTTCGGGCGTCGAGGGGAGGCCCCGGCGCAGGAACGTGCGACACGCACAAAAAACAGCAATAACAAAACAGTTAGATAAGGTCTCTGGAGGAGGCCAGCCTCATTCAAAAAGTCAGTGTGCACGAATCGGTCCAGAGTACAAGGGACAAGCGGTAGCGACCCTGTTCATCCCGGTAAAGGGACAGGTAACGTGCGCGAAGATCACCCAGACTGGGACATTCAACGAGAATGTGCCGAACAGTCTGGGGGACAACGCAGTCGTCACAATAAAGCGCAGGCGAGCGCTCCATCAAATGGCGGTGCGTCCGAGAGTGTATCCTATTCGGAGACGACAGAAAGCAACCTGAAGCATTCGCGGCATTAGGGGGTAGGTCCATGGGAACAGTCGCGGCGTAATGGCACACAACTTTAGGTTCCCCTCGACAGTCTCCCATCATCTTTGCCAAGCATCCCGGAGAGCTTCCCGTAATCCTGCCATGTGATCGTTGTGAAGAAGAGGGAAACGATGGTTTGGTCGACCAATCCTCACGGACTCTTTGGCGATCTCATTCCCCGAAATTCCTACATGTCCAGGAAACAAGCAGAAGATAATCTCGACATCCGCCCGGCTTGCCAAAACTGTGGCATCACGGAAATCACGAAACAGGGTATGAGGACATTCCAATTCCCCGAAAGCACTCAGGGCGCTTTGTGAGTTGTATAAATCACAATACGGTCTTCGAACCGAGACGTCGCGTAATCTCCCGTACCGAGCGGTGTATTGCAACCAGCTCGGCCGCGAAGACAGACGCAGCGCCTGGGAGAGCCCCGATGACTTCAAACAGAGGGGATACGGCGTGGTAGCCGGCCCCCTCTTGGGACTTGGAGCCATCCGTATACACTGGAACGGTCCCAGCGTGACAGGAAGTGTGATCCAAAAAGGGCGAACGCAATACTCCCGGCGCTGTGCAAGCTTTGGGAGCAGAGGCGTGGCGATAAATGGTTAAAGGTGATAGCCTGCAGGGTGGCGTCCTGGGCAGAACCAGGGACGCCACCGACCCGAGAGCTATATCTAGCTCTCGGAGTTTCCTGGCCCTAAATCCAAAGGGCTTAGGGTATGACTGGGTTCTCTCGTTGCATAGGCACCGTCGAGATCAGCTGCGAATGCAGTGAGAGCTGTTAGTGACTGAGGGGGGCGCCGGGCTCGCGCGAGAAATGCACTGTACACGGCGCAGAGCGAGTGGCATCTCCCCAGCATCGACCAACAGGCTCTCAATGGGGGAAGTGCGGAAGGCACCGGTCGTCAGGCGAAGGCCGGTGTAGTGGATCGTGTCCACCTCCCGCACGACACGCTCTGCTGCGGATGCATAAAATTCGCATCCGTAGTCGAGCTTCGAATGAACAAAGGGTCGATAAAAATTAAGACAGTAGCCCTATCAGCTCCCCAGGCGTGAACGTCACGAAACGAAGAATATCCATGGCGAGGGTGCAAGACAGCCTAAGGCTGCAAATATGAACCTCCCAGGTGAGGCGTGGGTCAAATACAAGACCAAGGAAACGGTGCGAGTCCACCACTCCCAGGCGCACCGCATTTAGAAAAAAGTTTGGGTCAGGGTGGAGCCGTGGATGGCGGCACAAGTGCACCAGCTTGATCTTGGCCAAGGAAAACCGAAACCTGTGCACTTCGGCGTAACAAGATACGCGGTTCAATGCCTGTTGGAATCGACGCTCCAGACGGCATTTTCCAGTCGGAGCACAGCATCAGACGTGCAGCGGAACTTGCAGAAGCTGCACTGTGCATTAGACAGATAGCCTCCCCTGACTAGAAAAAAAGGCTAATCTAACACTTACCAATTTTTCCATCAACTTGCACACGCAGGAAGTTAGAGAGATTGGGCAGAAATCGGCCGGGGTAGAGTGATCTCTCCTCGGTTTGCGAAAAGCGAGCACAGTAGCGATTCGCCAGAAATCTGGCAGTATACCCACTACCCAGATCCTGTTGAACAAATCTAACAGAAATGCCGTGCCTCGCTAACTCAATTGTTGAATCATAGCGTACGGGACATCGTCCGGACCAGGGGCGATATCCGCGCACGAAGCAAGAGCGGAACGCAACTCACTCACAGTAAACTTGTCGTTTAAGGGTTCTTCCCCTCTGGAGGTAAAGTCAAGTCGGCGGCCTTCCGCGACATCACGACGTGCATTAAATGCTGGCGGAACAGCATCCCGGCTAGAGAATGCGGAATAGCGTTCGCGGGGGATTCCGCCACGGACGTGTGGTCCCATTCTCCCGGAGAACGGGAGGGGGTCCTGCGAGAACTTGCCCCGAATCCTTTTGACTCGCTTCCACACCTCTGCCCGTCAAGAAGAACGGCAGGTGTGCTTCGAAATATACCGGACCCTACCCTAGCCCGACGAAATAACCGACAGTGAAATCGTTATGGCGGCGCTTATAGCGAATGTAGGCATATCGTTTTTGCTTGAGGGCCGTCTCACACTCGACTGACCACCACGGAAGTGGCCGGCGTGAAAAACGGCCAGACCTTCTAGGAATAGTAGTCAGGCCCCCGGTGATGAGGTTGCCGGAGAACTCAACGGCCTCATCAACCGACCTAAACTCCTCGACTGGGACAGAGCAATCAGTCATTTCCTGAAATGCGGACCACTGTGCCCGCGTCAAGCACCACCGGGGCGGGCTCTCGGGCGGCAGCGGCTTAGAAGATATTTGAATGGGAAAGTGACTACTACCATGGAGATCATTGACTACCCCCCACCTCAAATCAGGCTGTGCATCCGGAGAGCACAAAGATAGATCGAGGCAGGAAAAAAGGCGGTTTTCGAGCGGTGATGCGTAAACTCATCCACATTTAGGACACCCATCTCAAGCTCGTCGATCGGTCGGCAAGGACTTGACCCCGGGTATTGATAGAGTAGTCTGCCCAGAGGGGATGTCTACCGTTTGGATCCCCGAGCAAGAGAAAGGGCCTCGGCAACCGTGCCACGACGCGCCAGAAGTTCCCCGCGTCGAAGTCAACTGACGGTGGAATGTACGCGGAAATAACAGTATACCTCCTATCAAGGTGCAGCTACATAGCTACTGCCTGAAAGGAGGTATCTAAAGCGAAGAGAAGAACGGAGACATCATGCTGGGTGTAAATCGCACATCCTCCCGCCCGGCCCCCATCCCGTGGTGGTGGGGTGGCAAAACCCTTATACCCCGGGAGTATTTTAAACTATTTCTAACCACATCACAGGAACAGGGGGAAAAGAGCCAATCATAAATTATAATAAACCTACTTATATCTTGATAAGGCATCATGGTAGCCATATTCCGGAGAGAAATGCTCAGTATCACCCATAATGGAATTTGGCCCCAAAGGAGTAGGGCTGCTTTAAAAGGGTGGCAATTGTCACGAATTATCAACTCTCTCCATAGTCGATGAGTCTGAAAGGGAAAATATGCTTCTCTTCAGTTATTTTGTTGCTAATTGCTCCCCCAGGAGGAGATGATGCCTGCTCCATCCGGCCGCTTGTGAGATTAAGGGAGAAAGTCTTTGATCCTAGAGGATGTGCTGTAAGGCCCCGTCAACGTTACCCCAATTAAGCCAGGCCATGCCTTCTGTGAGACCGCCCTGATGGATCAGGTTAGAGTTGAGGGAGGCTGTTGCGTACTAAGGGAATTTTATAGCACCCTCCAGTGCTAGCGGCCCATGTAACAGCTAGGAAATGGTAGTTCTAGTGCAGCTTAATCTCACACATTGTATCCAAGGGTGGTGGGCTTACACCAGGATTTCAACCAAGGAAGGGTGGTGGTGTCATATCCACTTGGAAATGACAACTACTCTACAACTCTTTTTCTCTTGCCATATAGGGAGGCTAGAGCACATTGACTGCCAAGCCCATAACGGGAAAAATGTTGTTGCAGCCAAAAAGAGGGAGGGGGGCTAATTATATTGGTATCAGTGTGGGAAGTTGTATGGTATAGATCGTTCAGTCAACAACTTCTAAAATTTGTAGATATAGTATTTTTTAATATTTTTTTTGTATATATCCAATGCAGCCATCACATGCACATATGCCTGCCAATGTGAGTGCCAGATAGAAAATAGGCCACAACATGAATATGCTCAAATCGTTTTTTAGGTTATATTTTTTATGCATACCAAATTGAAGAAAGGAGATGGTAACCATGGAAGACATCAATGGCATAGTTGTTTTGAAATGGAAGGATACCCGAGATGTCAGAATAATCCCCAACAAGCATACACCTGATTTTGTTGATGTAGGGGATGTGGAAGAGGCCAAAGAAGGAGAAGAAGATGTAGATGAAGAAGGAGTAAGAGAAGACGAACGCAGAAGAAACCACTGCCAATCATGGCATATAATAAAGGAAAAGTTGGCATTGATATCTCTGATCAATGAAATCTTATGAGACTTGCCTGAGAAAAGGGATAAATGGTATAGGAAATTGGTGATTGAAATACTATTTGGAATTTGTATAGTATATGCTTTCATAATTTACAAAAAAGCAACAGGAAAGCTTATAAAGATCAAGAAATCTAGAGAGAAAATTATTGAAAAGTTATTGGGCCTGGAAAGTGAGGAGAAAATACAAAGATGCTACGAGACATTCTGTAAAGGTTGCCCAGGTGAACCATACCAATGCTCATGAGGTCACAGTTTATCAAAAACTGTGAACACATTCTGCAAAGGTTGCCCAGGTGAACCATACCAATGCTCATGAGGTCACAGTTTATCAAAAACTGTGAACACATTCTGCAAAGGTTGCCCAGGTGAACCATACCAATGCTCATGAGGTCATAGTTTATCAAAAACTGTGAACACATTCTGCAAAGGTTGCCCAGGTGAACCATACCAATGCTCATGAGGTCACAGTTTATCAAAAACTGTGAACACATTCTGCAAAGGTTGCCCAGGTGAACCATACCTCTGCATGTCATGCTTCAAATCCATCCAAGGGCAATGATGTAATATAAGACAAAATAATGATACAATTAGTCAACTAAACGGTGGATAGATTACAAAATATTTTACTTACAGGCCACTGATATACACCACAATCTTTCTCAGCAGCCGCACTATTCAAATAACAGGTATTTGCCTTCACTAGCAAGCAAATGTGGTTGTCGCAGCTAATATTGAAAGTTACTTGGCACTCATGTGGCATGCACATATGCATGCCATGGCTGCAACAGAAACAGATGTGGCATACGTATGTGCATGCCACAGCAGTCAAAGTGTTAAAAAATGCAGCCTTCCCTACTGGGTGTTCTCCAGTAAACATAACCAGTATTTAAAACTTACTTTTATACAATTTACAAGAAGAGTACAGAGGGTTTCGGGTAAATCGATACAAATGTACATGGGGAAATGAAACAAGTTGTTTACCAAAGGAAGCAATATAATTACAAACAAATATGATATATATATATATATATATATAGTTGTGAAATCATTTGAAATGGCCACCATCTGCCTTCCCGACTTTTTCCAGGTGAGAACTGAACTTGTTGTGTAACCTAGTTAGGGAAGCCTTGTTAATGGATGACATTGCTTCCACAATGGAGGCTCTGAGAGATCTTAAAGTATTGTGAGCAACCTTGTTGACATCGTTCTCAACAATGCACCACGCAAAATAATCTAGGGGGTGCGCCGGCGGAGTTGGGGGAGCTGGGTAGCTACAAGTCTGGGAACCAGTGATGCTGAACATTGAAGGACTATGCCTGTCTTGCTTGCCTTGTGGACAGGAGCAAAGTCCTGCGAAAAAACATAAAGCCATCCGCGGCTACATGGTGCATCCAAGGCTTGACTAGTCTCCAGTACCATGTAAATGAATGCAAATTTTATGCATCTGCAGCAGAGCGTGTATTACAGAAGTTGGACTTGATCCACCACACAGGTCTCCACCTGGCGACGTTTGCTTTCCAAATGTCCTACATTAAGAGCCTACTTGACGATGCTGAGAAGATTCCACTCACTATGCGCCATGCACAGCGCATTATGCTCCTGTACGTGCGAGCCCAGCGCCTCCCTCAGTCACCAACGGCTCTCACTGCATTGACAGCCAATCTCGACAGTGCCTCTGCTGCTGAGAGACGCCAGTCATACCCTATGCCCTTTGGGTTTAGGGCTAGGAAACTCCTTCGAAAGCTTGGTGTAGCTCTCAGGCCAGTGGTACCCTCTGGTTCTGCCCAGGACGCCTTTGACTATTTGTTGCTATGCCTCTGATCCCAGAGCTTCCACAGCGCTGCAAGTATTGGGTTTATCTTTTTTAGAGCAAACCGTGTCACACTGGATCCATACCAGTGTATACAGATGGCTCTAAGTCCCAGGAGGGAGTCGGTTTCAACATCGTATCCCCTCTGTTTGGAGTCAGTGGGGCTCTACCAGGCATTGCATGTCTTCACGGGTGAGCTGGTCGCAATACGCCTCTTAGTATGGGAGATAACAAGGCAGTCTCGCAACCATCGTTGGGGGTTTGCCCCCTGTGAGTCCAATGACTGTGGTCACATATGGTTGCTTTGCCTATGCAGAGCCCTACTGGAAGGAGAGTCCCCATCACCTTTTAAGTCCTTGGGGGCCTGTGAATCTTTAAGAGGATTTTTGCCCAGGGCAGAGTTAAGCTTAGGGATATTTCCCAGTCTCACTCTTTGGGCCTGCCTTCGTATCAGGAGGGTGCCACCCTTTGTCCATCCCTTCTCGAGGCATCATGATTCCTGACCCAAAACTCAATAAGCTTGTGGCCTATTGTTGGTGTACTAGTCTAGGGAGCCAGCAGACCCACCCTCCCAATAGTCATGTCTAAAAATGAGGTCATGAACCGAGGGAGTCTGCCTTGCCTTCTACCTCTAAGGGGATGCAGTCTGGCCACCTGCTGCATCGGGAGAGGTCAAGCTGCTTTTGCACAGCCACCTGACTCCCGAGGGATACTCTAAAGAAGGAGACATAAGAGAGGGATAAGACCCATATCTGCACAATATTTTGAGATAGAGCTGTCGAAGGGCGACTCAGGAAATGGTAAAGGGAGAGCCCTTTACCAATTGTGGTAAGGAAACCCCCTCAACAGGCAAGGTGGTGCAACATTTCACAATTTCTTTTCACACCTATTTTTTAAAAAATTGGGGAACATGAAAATAATAAGTGTGGACCATATGAAAAAGGAAAATGGAAGAAAGAGTTATATCCTGAATATAGCCACTCTCATTTTTCAGACCATTGGATTCCAAATCTCAGTACATTAATGGTTGATGACTGTGCATGTGCAACACACACCAAAGAGAAGTTACCCAGTGGACAGTCGAGCCGCAAAAACCATAGCTGCCAACTGAGCCATGAGAGAGGCAGGTGAGACAGAGAGGAATCCCTTACTAGGTTGTAGGAGTCATCAACGAAATGGCCAGAATCTAAGATCTGTGATATGATAGACCTAGAAAGGAACCCTCAAAGTTTTAGTTGGCCTGGCAACCAACAAGACAGTATAACGCACCCTCACAGGCAGTACAGCCTTATGCACCCAAGCAGTTGCAGGGCGGTGCTCAGTCCATTAGGCCCAGGGAAAAGGAGAAACAAAAAAAAATTTTGACCGCAAAACAAAACCCTACCTGGATGCAACCCTAGAGTGGGCCCACCCCACTTGGATGCACTCCATGGGAGGTTAAGTTGCAATGGAACTTCCACTTCCTGTTGCATTGACCTCTAGCACAAGTGCTATAAAATTCCCACAGCATGCAACAGCCTCCCTCCACTCCAACCTAGTCCCTCAGGACACTCCCACAGAAGGCGTGCCCCCCCCCCCTAATTGTGGTAACATTGACAGGGTCATAAAGCACAGGCTGTAGGATCAAAGGCTTTCTCCCTGTATCTCCCAAGGGGTCAAGGGAGCAGAGATCATCTGCTCCTGGGAAGCCATAAAACATCAACTTATATAGTAATATAGTATAGACCAACGTGGGCCCCAGCTAACAAAATCACTTTTTTTACCTAACCACCAGCAAAATTATGACCCCTGGTTGGTCTATAGCAGAGTATAGAATGATAGGAGCCCAGGTCCTGGCCCCAACCAAATATTAGTGACCCCAGTCAGTCTATATATTTTTTACAGAAACAATTTTTATTGTATAGCATCATTCCTAATTGAGCAAAAGTTACTTATTTTTTAAAGCTTTCATTCTACTGTTTAACTCTCAACCACCATTCATCTCTACTTCAATCCCAACTTTCAAAAGCAGAGCTACATGGTAACGCCAACCTGTGATATTTTTTTTTCTTTATTAGTTCCCCTGTAATGTTTCTCTTAAAACTCTTTTACTTTCTAATTGGCATCAAATTTAACACTTAAGAGCTTCTCACATTAAAATGAAATACAGAAATAGTTGGTGAACATAAATGGTTTGATACGGCTCAACTTTCTGCACTTGCACATTAAGTTGGATTTTTTTTTTTAATGTTAGCAGTTTAATATAAAAATCGTACCTTACCGACCGATTAAACATCATCTCCGCTTTCTTTTTATCCCATTTGTATATTCGTACAGCAAGATTAGTTTCTTTCTTCAGTTCTTTGACCAATTCATTCATCTCCAACCTCAGGTTTTCAACTTTGGCAAAGATGTATTGCTGAAAAGGAAATAGTAATCAGCTTTGAGAATAACAAATATCATAGGTATGGAATATACACATAAATTCGCAAAAATCACTTCAAACTTACTTGATAAATAGCAAGTGGAAAAGTTATCATAGTACGAAAAAGCACTGTAGATAACATGATGGACAACCACCATGGGACATGCAATGAATCATGTATGTATTGAAGTAAAGACATTGACTTTTGTACAGCACCTGATTCGGCCACACTCTGGAACCATTTTGATTGAGTAATTGCTAGGTTGTCTAGCCATGCTAGAGAGATATTTCTCACTTGATTAATTTGTATTGTTCTATGGTTTGTTAAAAGGGAAAGAGACTCCCTACTCAACTGTAGAGTTGAGAGGGTCTTCACACTATTTAAATAGTACTTGTGATTCACAGTATGACTCAATATTAAACCACTGTCTTTTGAATTGTATATAAATATACCAATGCATCTTTGTTGAGAGCTTGAATATTTTGTACTAACATTCTTGAGTTTGGAACTTATAATTCTGAAATTTTTATGTAGATACATTATAAAAGGCTGAAATGAAAACAAACAGTGCATTTTTACTATTGGAGTTGATTTTACAAACTGATATGTTTTTTTTTCATTTTAAGATCTAATAATGGCAGCAAGCAATGAGGACATAACCACTAAAACCCAACTATTAATCATTTAATCTACACAAAAATATTATATATCCATATATATCAAATTAGGAAAAATAGCCCCCACCCCCCATGTACCATGTGTTATATGTTGCCCTTATTCATATGTATTCATGTTACTAATATTTTGTTTTGTTTCTTTTCTAGATGTATTATGAATATAGTTGATTAAACCCTATAAAAAGGGGCAGTTTGAATATACCTTACTTCTCATTTCTATCATTACAATAAAAGCTTGTAAGGCAGCTATGCTCATCACTACTTATAACTATCATAGCAACTTAATCAACTATTATGGATAAAGTCATACAACTTAAGAAGTTTGATCTACCTACTTTGGATCCTCACACTCGCAAATTATGGAAGCTTTGGTATAGAAATTTCTGCTACTTCCTTTCTACAATATCTGATCATTTCCCCCAAAAGTAAGAAGTACTCTACTTGTACATTGGCCCTCATGTCATGGATGTAATAGAGGGCTGTGCTGATTATTCGAAGGCTATCGAGTTGTTGCAAGCTGCCTATATTAAGACTCCAACTGTAATTCATGCCAGACATTTGCTTTCTACTTGAATTCCACTTCCAGAAGAATCAATTGACCAGTACCTTCAAACTCTCAATTGTCTCGCTGTGGATTGCAACTTTCAGGATGTTACTGCTGCAGTCTACCGTGATGAGAGTATCAGGGATTCCTTCATATGAGGGTTTAAATCTTTGAACATTCATGCACGACTCCTTGAGAATCAAAAGCTTACATTAACTGATGCTACTCAACAAGCTCAAGCATTAGAGCAAGCATTACCGAGATCTGAATCATACTTAGTTACTCCCGGTTATGTACCTGCTAGTGTGGTGGCTGTTCCTGGTATATCTATGACCTCTAGTAAAGAAGAAGAATGCAAAGAAGATAGCCTTCAACTTACAGCAGCGGTTTCAAAAATATTTCAAAAATGAAGAAAACATGCTACAATTGTGGTGGTCATTGGCTTCCTGAGGATGACCAAACAATTTGTCCAGCTTGCAATGTAATTTGTCATAAATATAAGAAGTTTGGGCATTTTGAAAAAGTTTGTAAGTCAAAATCCAATTACCTGTTTCACTATCTTCTGCCACGCTTGCTTACACCTGTGCTACCAGCGGCTTGCTGTTGCCTACTGTTCCTGTTGAATTGAATGGAGATCCTCAGTTACTTCAAGGTCTGATTGACAGTGGAGGTTCAGAGAATTTTATGAATGAGGCTGTAATATAAGCTATGCATCACCCACTTCATGAACGATTGTCTGTTTTTCTGATGGCATCTTCTTTCTCAGTAAATCTTAAAGGTTATTGTATTGTTAACGTTTTAATGAATGGTGGCACTTATGAGAATGTTGAAGCTACTGTACTTCCAAATGCGTGAACTGATATTATTCTTGGTTATTGTTGCTCAAAATTATCCTGAACTCAGGCAAGAGAGCATTGCCAAAGTCGTGATCCTCTTGACTCAAGGCACCTCTCCTATTCCACATCTTGTAAACTTTTTGCTTCTTACATTCACTCAAGTTTTCTTCCAATTTCACTTGCTCAATCAAATTTTCATACTTCCAAACATTCAACGTTATGCTCACAGAAAACACACTTGCATTCACCACACGCGTATCATTCTCCATATTCACCACTGTATTTAACACACCCAATTTATCTCCCACTTGCACTGTGGTGGGGCGAATGTGAGTGTGTGTAAAAGGGCCATTCTCCCACCCCTTTTCTCAGTACCCTCTCCCTCCCTCTGTAAGAATGTGTGTGAATGGGAATGGGTTTGTTTTATTTTTGTTAAATTCATGTATAAAATGATTACCATGTTTTTCTTTCTTTCCAGGCGTTATTCTGGAAAGATAAAAGCTAATTTTAAGATATCACTCTAAAAGATATTTCCTTGTTTAAATTGAACTTTAACGAAGCGTTATTCTGGAAAGAGGTAAGCTAGTCAATGTATTTTCGGGTAATGCCCAATTATTGGTTTCGCCATCCATGTATAAATGGATGGATCACTGAAGGAGGATATATCTCTTCTTCAGAGAGAGTGGAAGTGCAGACTGGAAGCAAGAGGGGTTCTATAGAGGAGTGCTCCACCCAGCCCTGAGAGGAGGGCTTTCGTGTCTCTATCCACCTGAACCGCCATACCTGCCTTCGTTGACAATCCTGCCTCCTTCTAGTTAGCCAACTACCGCCCACCTCCAGCAAGACATAGCGCGTGTCCCCTTTTCGTTCGGTTGTGGTTGTGTTTTTTGTTTTGTCTAGAATTTACGTAAATTGTTGTATCCGCCCGTTATACGCTTCTCGTTTGGTATCATTATTTTTATTTGGGAATTTAGCCTCATTTTGAAGTGTGCACACTTCCCTAGTAAAATATAAAATTTTTGTAAATATAAACTGTAGCTATCATTGTATTTTTGTAAGTAAAGGGACTGTATATACAATCCGTTTTATTCTCCCTCGATTTCTCACGTCCGGACAGTGTAGGAAGCGGGTTGGATCGATTATCGATTGGGATTAGAGATCTATTTTCGGCCCGCTACATTTGGCGCCCGAATAGGGACGTGAGACTTCGAAACTGGGAGCGTGACTGGATTGGATTGCAGTCCATACCCAATTAGTGTGACAAGTAGTTTGATTGATTTTTCCCTCCTCCTATCTTTTACTAACTTGGGAAGAATGGCTGTAGCGGAAACATTGAATGAAGAAGTAGTGCGATTGAGACTGGAGTTGAGGAAGAAAGAAGAGGAGTGTGAAATGTTGCGGGGAATGATGGAGGGAATGGAGAATAAAATAAAAGGGATGAATGAAAAGACTGATAGGATGAAGAAGGAAATGGGAGACCGACAGGATCAGACGGACCGACGGATGCAGGACCTGTATAACATGATGACAGGGGCTGGATCAGTCCCAGGACCTACAACCCTGACCCCTGCTCCTACTGAAGGGACTCCGCTAAATGGAATGGATGGCAGTATGATCGAGTCTAAAGAAGATACTGTGAGTGGTAGGAAAGGGGGTGAATGGAAGAGAGTGGAAAGTAAGAGAGGAAGTAAGCATGGTTCTAAGGTTAAGGATAGGAAGGCGAGAGGGAAGAGTGTGGATTCGCTATACTCAGATGAGGGAGAGAGTGACGATATGATTGGAATGAGTGAGACCGAGAGTAGCTCTTCGGAGAGTGAAGTGAATGTGGGAAAAGGAATTTTGATTAGGGAAGTGCCAAGGATTGATAAGTTTAGATTGCATGGGGGAAAGAGTATGGATGAGTTCTTCGGGGATTTTGAGCGGTACTGCAAGCTCAAGTACCCGCAGAACAAGGGTCACTGGGTGAGTGTTCTGGGAGATTGTTTGGATGGGAAAGTGTTGGAGTTCTTGCGAGTGATAACGAGTGTGGGAGAGCCAAAGTACGATGTAGTGAAGAAGAGATTGATTGGGCAGGTGAAACGAATGAAAGAGAGTGTGAAGTATAAGAGGGTGAATGAATTTGAGAAGGCTCGAATGGGGAAGAGTGAAAGTGTGAATATGTATGCACATAGGCTTGAGAGTATGGCAAGAACGAGGTATGGTGATGATGATGTAAATGAATGTAAACCACTCATGAGGAAGTTTTTGGACACGATCCCGCGAAAGGTGAGTGAATGGCTGAGTGGAAAGAGAAAGGAGAGAGTGAGACTGACAGGTGAACGGTTGATGTGGGAGGATGTGTTGGAACTGTTAGAAGATGGACGATTTGATGATGAAAGCGATCTAGAAGAGGATGGATGGTACAGTGTGAATGTTGGGGGTAAGAAGCCCAGGAGCTTTCATCCACCCCAGCAGTTTGTCAGCTACAGGGATGCCCTGAAGGCTGCACCAGCTGGAGTGATGTCAAACTTCCTGGGCCGGCAGAATGGATGGGCAAATGGAGGGTGGTCGAATGGAAGGGGGCAGATGAATTTCAAGCGTGGGAACGGATATATGAGAGAGAAACCGAGGTATGTCCCAGCAAATGAGAGACCGAATGGTGTGAGAAAGATTGTGGAATGTCGTCGGTGTGGAAGGAAAGGTCATATGTTGGCAGAATGTAGGTGGACATCTGGTGCGTGTTTTGGGTGTGGTAAGAAAGGGCATATGATAAAGGATTGCCAGGAAAGTGTGAAAGAGTGCTTCGAGTGTAAAGAAATAGGCCATTTGAAGAAAGATTGTCCGAGGTTGAATGGTGGAGCAACTGCTGGGGAAAGTATGAAATATGCATGTGGTAATTGTGGAAAGGCTGGTCATTATGCAAGGATGTGTCGTGACCAGAGGAATGTATGTAGCTATTGTGCGATGGAAGGACATTCAAGTGAAAAGTGTTGGATTAGACTGAGAGCGCAAGGTGTGAATGGAAAGTCTGAAGCGGGAAACTGAATGGTAAGAGGGTACCTGCTGAAGTATCCTCTGGGTGCATGAGTGTGAGTAATGTGTTGGTAAGTCTGTCTAGTGTGAAAGTGCTGTCTGGTAGGAAGTATGAGTGTCTGAGTGTGAAGGTGGAGTTGAATGGAATTGAGTGTTTGGCTTTAATAGATTCTGGATGCAAGGCGAGCTTGGTGTATAAAGATGTGTATAACAAGTTTAGCGAGAAAGCCCTCCTGTCTGAGAGCAAGGGTAGTTTAGTAGGTATTGGTAATAGGAGAGTGCCTGTGATTGGAATGATAAGGTCACCTGTTCGAATGCATGGTATGATGATGAATGAATGTGAATTTTCTGTGATTGATAAGGTGAGTAGTGAGTATGGTGTGATTTTGGGGTATGATTTTATGAAAATCAATCGTATGGTTGTGCATCCTGCGAGTGATCAGATTGAGAGAAAGATTGGTAAAAATGGGGTGTATAAGTTGTATGTAGGGAAAGATGGTAGCGTTTTGAGGAGTGTGTTTACTGGTATAGAGGTGACTGCTATGGAGAGTGTAAGGCTTGTGAAGGGTGAAAGGGTGTCTGTTAGAGTGAGTTGGAGTAAGGATGTTAGTTTGAATGTGAGTGAGAACACTGTGATATTGGATGGAAAGGATGCGTGTTATAAGGTAAGGCGTGTTGCTTGTGTGTTTGATGGCTTGATGAGAATGAATGATCCTTTTGTATGTGTGCAGGCAGACCCCAGTGTGAAAGGGCAGGTGAGGGGAATCCAAGTCGGAGATGTACTGGGCCACCTCTCCACTGTCAATGAGGTAGGTATGGATGATAGTACGGATATCAGGGTGAATGTTGCGAATGAAAAGACATGTGAATGGATGTATAATGAGGTGAAGGACATGGTGAAATTGGATGGATGTTTGACTGAGTATGAAAGGGAGGATGTGTATCGAATGATATTTGAGCGAAAGGGAGCCCTCAGTAAGGGTGATCTGGATTTCGGGGTTGCAAAGCTCCCGGAATTCAAGATTGTCCTGAAGGAGGACTCCCCAATCTATCAGCGGCCGAGGCATTTCCCACGTCCGGTTGCTGAAGAGATTGAGGAGCAGTGTTTGGAATTGGAGCAATTGGGGGTGATTGAGGAGAGTGAGAGTGCATGGAATAGTCCAATTGTACCTGTACGTAAGCCGGATGGAAGATTGCGTCTGTGTGTGGATTATCGAAAGGTGAATGAAAGGACTGTGAAAGAAAGGTTTCCGATGTGTGTGGTATCTGAGTGTGTGTATAGTATGCATGGGATGGAGTGGTTTACGAAGCTGGATCTGGTACGGGGGTATTACCAGATGCCCATTGCTGAGGAGAGCCGGCCAGTAACTGCCTTCTCTTCCTCAAAGAGGCATTACCAGTTCCGGAACCTCAGCTTTGGGTTGGCTAATGCTCCCGGAGCCTTCCAGCGGGCAATGAATGTTGTGTTGAGTAAGTTTGCGAGTAAGAATGTGATTGCGTTTATAGATGATATTTTGATTATGACTGAGACTTTTGAGGAGCATATGAGATTGGTGAATGATGTGTTGAGAACGTTGGAGAGTGTTGGTGTGAAGGTGAAAGTGGCGAAGTGTGAATGGTTTGCGAAAGAAGTGGAATTCCTTGGACATATGGTGAGTGAGAATGGATTGCGTAAATCATCGAAGTATGTTGAGAAGGTGCGAATGTTTCCTAAACCGGTGACTGTGAAGCAACTGAAGTCATTTTTGGGTTTGATTGAGTTCCAGCGAAAGTTTATACGTGATTGTTCTGGTGTGAGTAAGCCTCTGACTGAGTGGATGGGCAAGAAAGGTAGTACGGTTGT
The DNA here is from genome assembly GCA_963969495.1 of Ceratothoa steindachneri. Classification (NCBI taxonomy): domain Eukaryota; kingdom Metazoa; phylum Arthropoda; class Malacostraca; order Isopoda; family Cymothoidae; genus Ceratothoa; species Ceratothoa steindachneri. The sequence continues at coordinate 30,582,547 of OZ018327.1, forward strand.
CAAGTGGAATGATAAGATGAATGAGGCGTATGAGAGACTGAAGGAGGCAGCGGTTGAAGATGTTGAATTAGCTTACCCAGATTATAGTGTAAATGCTAAAATGCTTGAATTGTATACAGATGCGAGTGGGTATTGTATGGGAGGTTTTCTGATGCAAGAGCAGCGTTTGAATGGAGAGAATGTCAGGCGAATAATTGGGTATGTATCCAAGGCTATGAATGTTGCAGAACGAAAGTATTCGACTGTGGAACGAGAGCTGGCTGCGATAAGATATTGTTTGAAAGTGTTGCGTCCATTTTTGTATGGTGTGAGGTTTGTGATAAAAACCGATCATCAACCTCTTGTGTATCTGCAGCGTATGAAGTGGGCTGATAGTAGGATTGCAAGGACTTTGGAAGATTTGAGTGACTTTGACTATGTGATTGAGTATGTGCCTGGTGAACGGAATGGAGTGGCTGATTTGATGTCAAGGTATCCTGGTACGAATGATGAAAATGTGTGTGGAGTGAGTGATCCTGAATATTTGCCGAAAGGAATTATGAATGGAAAAGAGAGTAAGGGTGGTGGTGATTCCTTGTTTGAGAGTGTATGGAATGGTTTGCAAGATTTGAAGAGTGATGGAGTAGATGTGAGAGTGCCCGATAGTGTAGATGATTTAAGGAAGGAGGTAATGAATGAAGTGTGTAGGAAGCCTGAAAGCATTGGTATGGCAAAGGTGCGGAACTTCATGAAAGAATTGAGAGCGATGTGTATGCAAGGGGTCCCGCCATTTCAGGAAGTGTTGATTGTAGTGAGTCGTTTGTATGGAGTGATTGTATATGTGCACTTTGGTGGTGAAAGGCCGATTGTGTACAAGGATGAGAAGATGAAGGGTTTGAATCCTAATGTGGTACATCTGCAATGTTTGAGCGGTGTGCACTACAATTGGGTGATTGAAAAGTGTTCATATATAAGAGAGAAGAATGATTGTCTGGATGAAGATGAGCGTGTGGTGAGTGATGATATGGGAGTTAATGACAGTGTGGATATAAGTGCTGATGTTGGCGTGCTTGTTCCTTCGGTGTATTGTGAACATGGTGGACCTGATATGATGGAAGCGAGAGTGAAAGTTGGTGAAAGGTTGTTCTGTGGTTTGATTGATACTGGAGCGCAGGTGTCTTTAGTGAATGAGAATATTCTGAGTAAGTATGAAGAGTTTAGATGTTGCGAGCATAAACCTGTGAAGTTACGGATAAGTGGATTAGGGAATGGCATGATAGTGGCATGGGAACTGGTTAGTCTGAAAGTGAGTTTGGGTAATGGTGTGAATGTGAAGCATGACTTTGTGATTCTGAAAGGTGAGCAAATGCCTTGTTGTTTCTTGCTTGGTGTAGACTTTATGAGATTGAATGATTTGTCTTTGGATGCTGATAAGGATCGTCTTATGAAAGGTGAATGTGAGGTGATGAGGTTGAATGAGTGTGCAAAGAATGTTGTCAAGTTTTGCGGTATGATTGAGTTGGTCATGGATGATGAGAATGAGATTTTAAGTGATGATGATATTCTAGAGATGCAAGAGATGTGTCCTTTTGTTAGTGAGTTGAAGAGGTGTGTAATGATGCGTGTTGATTTGAATGAATGGCCAGAGTGTTTAAGTGATTTTAAAAGGTATGCTAAGGATTTTGTTGTTTGTATGGATGTTGTATATTTTGTGAGGCATGTGAAGGGTGGTGATGATATGTATGTACCTGTGATGTCCTTAGTTGGTATGATTGGTCTGGTGAAGGTTGTGCATGATAATTATGGGCATATGGGTAAGTTTAAGCTGTGGGAGTGTATGAAGGAGCATGTGTTCCACCCGTTTCTGAGAACTGTTGTGAATGATGTTGCAACTACGTGTGAAAGGTGTCAGAAGCGAAAGGTACAAGGTGTGCAAGTGAAACCACCGATGTTGAAAGTTGATGCGAAAGAACCGTTTGAATTGGTAGTGATTGATTGTGTGTCTTTGCCGCGTACGAGTGCTGGGAATGTTGGTATGGTTGTGATGGTTGACCATAAAAGTAAGTTTGGGTATGCAGCGCCTGTGAGAGATAAAAGGAGTGTGACTGTTGCGTGTGTGGTTGAGCAGTTGTTTTTTCCTATGTGTGTATGGAAGCCTAGAAGATGTCTGAGTGATAATGGGCCTGAATTTGTAGGGGAAGTGTTTGAGCAAATGTTGAGAGAGAATGGTGTGGAGCATGTGAGAACAACTCCGTATGTACCGTCTTCAAATGGATTGGCTGAACGGACTATAAGAACCTTGTGTGAGATGTTGAGAATGATGAGTACGACAGTGAATGACTGGGATGTGTGTCTGGGGAGAGTGTTGTGGGCGTATAATTCAACTGTGCATAGTGCAACTGGAATGTCCCCATGTCAGTTTGTGATGAATTTTGAAAGGCGAGTGAAAGATAGGTTTCGTTTGAGTGAAAGTGAGCAGAGTGTATGGCGTGAGGCGCATGAAAGGTTCCGTTCATTTGAATTAGGTGCAAAAGTATTGAAGGTGAAAGAAGTGAAGGGTAGGTTGAATGTGTCAAAGATGAGTGAGAAGTTTGATGGACCTTATAGAGTTGTGAGGGTTTGGGAAAATGGAGTGACGTATGTTTTGGAGAGTTTGAATGACGGCATGACTGAGAGAGTGCGGGCTCATCAGAGTCAGTTAAGGAGATGGAGAGAACCTCCTGACTACCTGGTGAGCCATCCAGTGTATGGACTGTGTAGAGAGAGAGGTAAAGTGCATGATGATGAGATTGAATGTGATAGTATGGATCTGTCTGGGAAAGAGCTAGTCTTAGTCTCGAGGAGTAGAAAGCGTACAAAGAAGGGTGAAAGGAAGAATGCAAGTACGAATGAAAGTAAGTCTGAGCAGAGTGTTTCTGGTATGGGGGATCTTGAAAGGGAGATTGAGTTTTTGCGTAAACAGGTGAGTGATTTGGCTGGTATAAGTAGACGAGTGAGTGAGCTGCCTGTGCCTGATTTTTCTGGTTTTGGGAACAGTATGAATGATAGTGTGTTTGGGCAGAATGAACCTAGTGTGGCTGATTTTTCGGGTTTTATGAATGGTAATAGTAGGGGTGAGTTTGATGTAGTGAATGATGAAGTGGCTGATTTTTCAGGTTTCTGGTGGGAACCAGTTGAAGGGGTTTCTGGTATGCCTGTTGAGAATACAGGGGATGTGAGTGACCTGTCTGTTTCGCAAGAATGTACCTTGAGTTGGATGAGAGCTGTGAATGAGGAGCTGATGAATGGGGGTATGAAGAGTGAGAGTTCTGAACGGAAGAGTATGAAAGAATTCTGTCGTGAGATGGGAGAACTGGTAATGAGGGCTAAGAGTATGGTTGATGAGATGATAAATAGTGATGATGAGACTGACAGGACGACTGACGAACAACCCCGACTAATTGCTACGCGTAGCCAGGGACCAGTAGACGAGTGTGAATGGGTGCAGAAGGGTGCGATTGAGCACAAGTGGTACCGTGAAGAGTGATTGAAAGGGTTTAGTGAGTGGCTGGTCGAATGGCTTAAGGAAGGAGGGGTGTGGTGGGGCGAATGTGAGTGTGTGTAAAAGGGCCATTCTCCCACCCCTTTTCTCAGTACCCTCTCCCTCCCTCTGTAAGAATGTGTGTGAATGGGAATGGGTTTGTTTTATTTTTGTTAAATTCATGTATAAAATGATTACCATGTTTTTCTTTCTTTCCAGGCGTTATTCTGGAAAGATAAAAGCTAATTTTAAGATATCACTCTAAAAGATATTTCCTTGTTTAAATTGAACTTTAACGAAGCGTTATTCTGGAAAGAGGTAAGCTAGTCAATGTATTTTCGGGTAATGCCCAATTATTGGTTTCGCCATCCATGTATAAATGGATGGATCACTGAAGGAGGATATATCTCTTCTTCAGAGAGAGTGGAAGTGCAGACTGGAAGCAAGAGGGGTTCTATAGAGGAGTGCTCCACCCAGCCCTGAGAGGAGGGCTTTCGTGTCTCTATCCACCTGAACCGCCATACCTGCCTTCGTTGACAATCCTGCCTCCTTCTAGTTAGCCAACTACCGCCCACCTCCAGCAAGACATAGCGCGTGTCCCCTTTTCGTTCGGTTGTGGTTGTGTTTTTTGTTTTGTCTAGAATTTACGTAAATTGTTGTATCCGCCCGTTATACGCTTCTCGTTTGGTATCATTATTTTTATTTGGGAATTTAGCCTCATTTTGAAGTGTGCACACTTCCCTAGTAAAATATAAAATTTTTGTAAATATAAACTGTAGCTATCATTGTATTTTTGTAAGTAAAGGGACTGTATATACAATCCGTTTTATTCTCCCTCGATTTCTCACGTCCGGACAGTGTAGGAAGCGGGTTGGATCGATTATCGATTGGGATTAGAGATCTATTTTCGGCCCGCTACAGCACTCCTCTAAGAACAGAATGAGAGCCGGCCATTGTTCCCAAATTCGACTAACACTGTGCCGCAGATAGGCAAAGTGTCTTACATGGTTTTAGGATTTGATAATCATCCACATTTAAAAGACATTAACGCAAAAGACTTTTTTAATTGTGATGTCAGTCGCCTTATCACACAAGATGGAAAATCCATTTGATAGTTTGAAATCTTCAACAAGCTTTTAACGGCCATACTGCGACAAACATTCATATATATATATATATATATATATATATATATATATATATATATATATATATATACCTTTGGTATGATTGCATCTCATTCCCTTAATGTCTATTGAGTCATCAGCAATGTCATGGAGAGTTGGCACAAGAGAGTCTAAGAAGTTGAGTGAAATGTTTTTCTTGTAATCGGGGCTACAACTTTCAACTCTGCCTTGACAGTTGTAGAATCCCTGATGACAGTGCAAGATCTTATGGGGCGATTTTGCTGATATATCTTGGCTCGCTGCAAGGGATGAGATGATTATCACAAAAGGAGCAAAAAGTCTTTTCTGGATGGATTTTCAATTCAGAAAGCCATCCTTGTGCCCAACTCTCATTTTCCCACTCACAGCAATATTTTTGGTGTCTATAATTCTTCTTGGCTTCTTTTGTCATCTTTGTCTGAGGCTGGGTCATGTCACTTGGTGAAGTTGTTAATAGCTCCATCCTCAGACTAATGTTGATTGAGTGCAGTCTGCTGGATTCTCCCCTGTGCCAGTGTAACCTGTGAAGTTGTTGCATTCTTAACACATATCAGGCAACAAACAGTCACACACCACAATAAATTTAACCATTGAAAAACTACAAGCCACATTCCACCAAGGTTACATATCTATAGGTCAAGAAAGCATCAACCTCAAACCCAAATCAAAGCATACACCCCTCTTTTATATCATGTTTCTATGTATTTAGAGAGGAAAGATCTTCCTAGAGATTTCTTTAGTTACCTGGAGCTGGGGCTGGGGCTGGTTGGGTATGACTTCAAACCACGAGGAGGCTATGTTGTGAATTTCCTCAAATTGCAAGTAGGTGGCAGTGTAGTAGAAGAGTATACAGTATATTCAGAGAAAATGAGAGACTTTCAGGGGTATTATTATTAGTAGTAATAGTAGTATATTTTTTATAGTAATGATCAGTATATTTGCTTGAGAAACGGTGCAATTTATGAAGATTTTCTTGAGAAACAGCTTCAATTCTTAAAAATCATTGAGAAATAGCATAAAAACCTTCAGTATCCTGTAGAAAACTGTAAAAAATCTGTAGCAATACAGGGAAAACTGTAGGTCTGGCAACTTTGCTGACCGCTGGCATTTTTTGGTGCCTCTGGGCTATCATCTGGGTCTTCCTGCCCAGTCCTTATTAAAAAATAAAGATTAAAGTTCAAAATATAAATCTCCACTACATATTGTCATTTTAGCCCCTAGCTACATATTACCATTTTCCCCGTAGGTATCCTCCACCCCCTACAATAGGCTGAAATCCCCTACCATAGAGATTTTCCCCTATGAGTGGCAGTCTTGCTTTGGTAGAGGAGGCGAGTCAGTTGTGTGATGAGTGCAAGAGATTAAGTGAGTTGGTGTATGAAGTAAGAAGGGATACGAGTGTACACATGAAGAATGTGGCTGGGAGAAGGAGGGTGGAAGATAGACCTAGACTAAGGATTGGAGGAAAAGAAGTGACTGATGTAAGTGAAGATGTGAATGGTGGGTGAATATGGATAGGTTAGGACAGTTTAAGTATGTGAGTAAGGGGGACATGGAACCTGATAGGTTGACTAATAGATTCAATGCCCTGAGAGAGGAAGATATTGAAAGTGATTTGTCTGATGTGGTTGCGGAAGAAAGTTGAATAAGTAGTGGTTTGAAAGAGATCAGGAGGGAAGGTGAAGCTAGAACTAGGGGGACTAGGAGGATGACTGAGGTGCTTGTGATGAGTGACTCTCAGATTAGATAGGAAGGTGAGTGCTCGCAAATGGAAAGGAGTGAGAATTTGTTTGCCGGGCCCTGGTGTAAATAATGTGTGAGAGGGATGCAGTTGTGATTACGCATGTGACAGTAAATGATGTCAAGAAGGTGGGTTCATGTGAGTTACGAGAGAGGTACAAAAGGTTAGTTAACCCATTAGTCGCCAAGTGAATTGCTTTGAAATTGCCCTCAAAAAATTTATTTTTATTACCTCATTATGGAAAATAATAAAATAAAATATTTAAATCCTTTATTTTATATCAAATAATATATCATTTTAATTGCAAAGAATTATTCTATTGATTTAACCTAAAAAATATTAATAGACTTCTACATATTTAGAATTATGATTGGAAATATTTGCTTGTTGCTCAAAGTTATTTCTTGTTAACTGAAGAAATGAATTGTTAAATTTTAGTTACCGCTTCTAAGCCAACGTCATTTTATAGAAAACTGCTTATTTCTTATTGATAACTGTTTTATATGAAATCAATTTTCAAATTTGGTGAAAAAACAAATATTAACCTATTTTGGGGCTGAATAGGCTTTTATCCCTTAGTCCGCTTTAAATAAGATGCTGATTTTAATTGGATGATAAATGAAAAACATAAGTGTATTGAACAAAAAAAAGAAGTCCTCAAAAAACAGCTGTTTAGAAAGGTGTAAACCATAAATCAGCCCCTTTTTTGCGGTCGATTTATGGTGGACCTTGAACGAAGTCAAGTTACTCTCATTGATAAATCTCTGTTTACAAACAAAGGACTGACTTAAGCCATTTATGTATTTTAATTAGATGATTACTCACTAAAATATGAGTTTGACCAAAAAAGAAGCTGAATTATCCTAAAAATCAGGGCGAATGGTTGTCTCGTACAATTGGACTGAATGAGTATGTGAAAGGCATGTGTGAGGCATCGGGATTATAGTGTTTGTAGATGCTTGGAATGAGTTTATGAGAATAAGGCATTGTGGGGAAGCGGTGTATGTGTGTGTGTGTGTGTGTGTGTCTGTAGGGCCATTCTCCCCCCCCCCTTTACATATATCTTTCCCTACCCCTGTGTGTGTGGGTAGAATTTGCCTTCCAATTATTTATATTAGGAATACAGATAATGTTAATATTTTTTTTTTATTTTCAGTATATAAATATTTCTACAATTTTGTAAAAGTTAGGAGTATCCTAAAATTTGTCCAGCGCATTGGGATATTACCCTTAGTATTGCATCCTGTGTCTTTAAAGAGTGAAGCTTTAGCGGACTGTGAGAGGAATCCTCGAGGCGAGTGCTCTGCCCAGCCCAGCCCTGAAACAGAGGGCGTTACCTGCCTCGCTTGCCACCGGCACTGCCTACCTGCATTGGCTGATGAGCCTGTCCCCCTTTTTATTGGCCGACTACTACTACTACTACCACGACCACCCAGCGCACAAGTGATAGTCCCATGCCTCTTCTCGTTCGGGTGTTGTTTTTTTTGTTTTGTTGTGTGAACTTGTTTGGCTTGTGGAAATTTGTTCTCTGCACCTGTCATATTTTATTTTTGTTTTTGATGGAGAAGTTTAATTTGTATAGAGTATTTATTTTGAATGCGCACCGGTGTTTTGTTTTGTTTTTGTAAATATAAACTGTAATTTTCACTGTATTTTTTTGTAAAGTAAAGGACTGTATATCAAATTGTATCAATTCTTCCTTGGGGTTCTTAAGGTCCATAAATTCTAGGATAAGGTTGGAACGTGGGGTTAGTGTTGCTTTCAGCCCGCTACAGCGTATATATTGGATGGGGTGGGGTTGACATGTTGTGGCAGGAGTTAGATAGTGTCGTTGGATCTTTGCAAGTGGGAAACTAGTTACTGAGAGTGGTCAGGGAAATATAAGAGTATAGGGTGGGGCAGGGAAAGAAAAGAGATGCAGAAGAGATAGAGCGGAAGGTATACATTGCAAAAGAGGTGCTTCAGGGATAGGAGGGCCAGGTTGTCTTTATACCAATGCTCATAGTCTAGGAAATAAGAAAGATGAGTTATATAGATATATTATTGATAAAGATATAGATATAATATGTGTAATAGAATCATGGGTTAATGAAAATAAATTTAATGACAATGTGAGTGAATTTGAACTACAGGGTTATGATATGTACATTAGTCAAAGGAGAGATAGGACGGGTGGTGGGTTGATTATTTATATCAGAAATAGCATTTCTTCAAATCTAAATAATTCTATAAAGCAAGAAGAAGTTGAGTCACTGTGGATAGATATTAAGGTCATTTAAAATAGGATAATACAATTGTGAGACTTTTACAGACCACCTGAACAGACAGACTGTATTGATGAGCTAATGACCAGGGAAATAAGGAAAGGATGTGAATTAGATACAGTTATTCTTGGTGACTTTAATTTAAATACTGTGGACTGGGAAAATATGATAGGAAGGGATAGAGCAAGTTGTAAGTTTATAGAATGCTTTGAGGATCATTTTTTTACTCAATTTGTTAATAAGCCAACAAGGGGTGCCAATATCTGAGATCTGGCTCTTTCAAATGATGATCACTTGGTTCAGGAATTGACTGCAGGGAAAACATTGGGAAATAGTGATCATCAGATGGTTTGTTTTAACTTGGGTAGTGAACGGTAGAATATCAACAAACTCCACAAAAACTCCAAATTTTAATAGGGGCGAATACAATAAATTACACAACTTGCTAAATCAGATTAGGTGGGATATAGAATTCAGGGAGGAAGGATACTTATGAGATGTGGGACACTTTTAAGACTATATTAAACATAGTCCAGGAGCAGTGTATTCTAATGAAGGCTATTAGAAAGAAATGTAGGAAGCCGTTGGTCAACCAGAAATGAGCTAAATAAGATTATTAAGAAGAGCAAAAGGGTGGCAGAGAATAATTTAGTTCAAAGTAATAATAAAGATCCAAGAAAATTCTTTAGCTATTCAGATCAGATGAAGGTGTCTGGTATAGCTTTTTCTACAGCACCGGACTATACATTTTTCTTGATCTTATTTCAGGCTACTCAGGCTCTCCCAACACTTGTTTTCTTTCCTTCCAAAGACAGTATCTGAGTTCCTTATATTTTTCAGCTTTTTCACTTCCTGTAAATAATAACACTTCACTTAATTGCACATCCTGAATTTCAAACTTACACTCATTCATGAAATGTCCCAAAGTTTCTTCTTCTCTTGTCTTACACAGTTGACACATCACATCTCCCAAGTACCTCTTCCTCCATCCAAGTTGCAATGTGTTGCTCTGTGCCCTATACATTAAAATAGATTTATAGGTATTATCATAAAAACTGTCTTCTTTGCTATTATAGAGTTAATTACAAATCTAACAGTGATAAAATAGGTCCTATTACATATGAAAGGGTTTTGAAGGAATCTGATGAGGAAATAGTAGAGGTTCTTAATGATCATTTTTCTTCAGTATTTACACAAGAGAATCAAGATAGATTAATTGATGATAATTCTAGTTCAAGGGAAGTATTGTTGAATACCATTAATGTGAACAGGAAAATAATTAAAGGGCTTATATTGGAGTTAAATACTAGTATTGCAGTAGCTCTTGAGAAGATATATACTAGATCACTAGAGTTTGGAGAAATACCTAATGATTGAAAATTACTGAATGTAGTGCCAATTTTAAAAAGGGGAAGTAAAGAGCACCCAAATAACTTTAGGCCAGTAAGCTTAACTTCTATTGTTTGTAAAATTCTTGAGAAGATAGTTAAGAAGGGGATTTCTGACCATCTAGAGTGTGGTAGGTTAATAAATGATGCTCAGTATGGGTTTAGAAGAGGTAAATCGTGTTTAACAAATTTTATGGATTATGTTACTAAACAATTAGATAAGGGAGAGAATAATAATGCATGGGATATGTGGTAAAGTTTTGAATTAGATAACTGAATGGCTGAAAGACAGGAAACTGAGAGTTGTGCCTAATGGGGGTGAGGTCACAGTGGAGGGACGTTATTAGTGGCGTACCTCAGGGATCCGTTCTAGGCCCTTTATTATTCATAGATCTTGGGGAGGCTGTAAATAGCAAAGTGTCAATTTTTGCTGATGACATTAAATTTGCAGCTGTAGTCAAAGAAGTTGAGGGTAGCTTTAAAGTGCAGAGTGACTTAAATAAGTTTTTTTATCTTCAGCTCAGAAGTGGCAGATGACTTTTAACGTTAAAAAATGCAGTTATTAACATGGGAAGGGATAATAGAGAATTTAGCTATGAACATAAGAAAAGAAGGAGACTGCAAAAGACCATTCATGGCCTACACTTGGCAGCTCCTGTTCCAGTCAACACACAAAAGATTTCTTACCAGAGAAAAGTCATCAACATTGTCACCCTTTACAGGAGTTTGTCAGATCTAATCTACAATATACATAAAATGCATCCAGAGGATTATGTCCATTCATGCAACTGCAAAATATAATCTCCCCACTCCTTAGAAAAATATATACATATGTACATAAAAAAAAGTCAGTCCCATCTAGCAGCTTCATCCATATATTTATCTAATCTATTATTAAAACTACCCAGAGAGGAGGCTTCTATCACATGTCTAGTGAGCCTATTCCATTCATCTACTACACGATTTGTAAACCAATTCCTCCCAATCTCCTTCCTAAACCTATACTTATCAAGCTTAAACCCTGTGATAGAACGAGTTGAATCTGTGTTAAATTCAACTCCTATCCCATATTAGTTAAAACCTCGAGGAGGCCCACGTGCATCTTCGATTCGAGGCTTGGAGTCTTATCAACAGCTACCGAACGTCAATGTTTAAACAAGGAGGTTATCGTCCCCCCCCATTCGCCCCCATACGCCGACCTCGCCAGATCGAGTTAGGCTTATGGACAGATAAGGCATTTTTCTCCGGCCCGGCTGTGCGTTCCCTCGAAGCTTCCACCCCATTCTCCCCCACGCCAAGGAGATGTCCTGGCTATTTATATGGAAACTTTACCACTAAGATCAGATTGGAGATCCAGATTTTCGTCGCAAAACATCACCACGACCCTCTCTCCCTTTGTGCGCCAAGGGACCTCGAACTCGAGATTCACCATCACTTGTCCAGAAGGAGGACAATATTCATTGAGTGCCAAAGGTTCGAGCCTTTAGTGACGCCAAGTCCCCAAGGCATCCCCCCCCCTGTTGTTCAAGGAGAACAACATTAGAACAGCCATTGTTCGTTTTGAGCCCTTCGCCAAGAAACGGTTCTCATCCCCCCCTGTTGTTCAAGGGAGAACAACATTAGAACAGCCATTGTTCGTTTTGAGCCCTTCGCCAAGAAACGGTTCTCACCCCCCCCTGTTGTTCAAGGAGAACAACATTAGAACAGCCATTGTTCGTTTTGAGCCCTTCGCCAAGAAACGGTTCTCACCCCCCCTGTTGTTCAAAGGAGAACAACATTAGAACAGCCATTGTTCTTGAGCCCGTAGACAAGAGACGGTTCTCATCCCCCCCTTTGTTCAGAAGAGAACAACCTAGAACAGCCATTGTTCGTCAAGCCGTTCGTCGAGTAACGGTTCTCCTTTCCAAGACGCCTTGTCAGGATCCTTTCATCCCCCCCCTTCGGCTGGAGCTCGCCAGCGGACCGAATATTCCTTCAAGTACCTTCCACTGCACCCTAATGAAGTTACGTAAGCCAAGCGTCACCTTTTGAGTATTGATCCCTTATTTGTCAATTCTATCCTGTGCTTTAAATGGTTTATCAAACCATCCCATCTCTTTAACTCCATATTTGTTTTACCTTTTTTTGATCCCTTAAATCCTTGGATTAGCCCGAGTCTCCACGACCCTTTCCATTCTGTTTGTCAATATTTTCCGTTTTTGTGTTTTGTTTATAGTTATTATTAATAAAACTCTATTTTATTAATGATAGCAATATTATTATCCTTGAGCTCAGTTCCACTTCTTAAGCATTTTGAAGATACATAATATCCGCCGCCAGACAGTAAAATGCACTCTAAAGATAATTAAGGAAGTTCCCTCAACGAATAGTGTTATATATAGTATCGTCGGGAGTCATTCTACGACAAACCCATTGCTACGTGTCCTGTCATGTTCACTAAGTATAAGAACCTTACCCAGATCCCCTTTATTATATCCTTTTACCCATTTGAAGACTTCAATCAATTCCCCTCTGACTCTTCTCCTTTCCAATGTATGTAGATTTAGTTTTCTGAGCCTTTCACCATAAGGTAAGTTCCTTAGCCCACCAATCATCTTGGACATCCTTCTCTGCACAGACTCAAGCAAATCAATATCCTTCCTATAATATGGTGACCAAAATTGTACTGCATAGTCTAGATGAGGCCTAACTAGCGCCAGATACAGTTTTAGAATGACTTCAGCACTCTTATTGCTTACACTCCTCCTAATGAATCCCAATATCTTATTAGCTTTATTCTTAGCATTTAGGCATTGCTTTCTAGGACGAAGGTCTGAACTTACCAAAATACCCAAGTCCCTCTCACAATCGGTCCTCCCTAAAATTCTCCCATTTAATTTATAACTATTCAATGGATTATTTCTACCTATACTAAGTACACTACATTTGTCTATGTTAAACTTCATTTGCCATTTCTTGGCCCAATTGGACAGAATGGTCAATTCCTCCTGCATTACAACAGCATCAGAATCAGCCCTACCTAGCTTAGTATCATCAGCAAATTTACTCAGGTCACTACTTATACCTATGTCAAGATCATTAATATAAATTAAGAATAGCAAGGGACCCAAAACAGATCCTTGCAGAACTCCACTGCTAACACACCCCCACTCAGATTTAACTCCATCTATACTAACTCTTTGCTGTCTGTCACCAAGCCATGACTGAATCCACCTAAATATGAAGGCAGCGAGGGATCATATGCCAACAAAAAATTTAAAGAGTAAGAACAAACCACTATGGATGAACATGGATGCCATCTGCAAAGCTAGGAAAAAATACCACGCATGGATAAGATATCTGAATACAAAGGGCAGACTTGACTGGGTAGCTTACACAGAAGCTAGAAATTCAGCTACACATGCATTGGCTGAATTCAGTTGAGGATGAGAAGGACTTAGGCGTAGTAGTAAATAGGTCACTGAAGTTTTCAAAGAAGTGTAATGAGGCAAAAAATAGAGCAAATACGGTGCTAGGATACATTAACAGGAATGTTAGCTACAAGAATAAAGAGGTTATCCTTAAATTCTAGAACTTGTATGTTAGGCCACATTTAGAGTACTGTATACAAGCATGGTCACCACATTTTAGACATGACATCAACCTGCTGGAGTCAGTACAATGTAGGGCAACAAAAATAATACCTTTCCTGAAGCACCTTGAATATGAAGATAGGGCGAGGGTACTAAATATGTTCTCATTTGAAAGAAGATATGTGAGGGGAGATATGATTGAGCTTTTTAAAATCTTTTCTGGGATGGATATGTTGGATTTTAGCAAGTTATTTGAGTTGGAAGGTAGTAATAGGACTAGGGGTCACCACTTAAAAATTAAAAAACATAGGTGCAGGTTGGATGTTAGAAAATATTTTTTCACCAATAGTGAGAGATTACTGGAATAGTTTGCCATCTGAGACAATAGACAGTCCAAACCTGAATGTTTTCAAAAGTAGATTAGATGATTATATGGGGAGGATGGGTTAATTTTTGAGGGAAGGGAGGGGGCGTATTCTGGACTCATTTCTATGGATGAAATTTTTTATTATTGTATATTATGATTGATTTGGATTTTGACGAGTCTGGATGATGATGCCTTTTGTTTTTGGACACATTCATGTGGATGGTTCTAATTGTATATTTTAAATGCATTGTGGTGGGGCGAATGTGAGTGTGTGTAAAAGGGCCATTCTCCCACCCCTTTTCTCAGTACCCTCTCCCTCCCTCTGTAAGAATGTGTGTGAATGGGAATGGGTTTGTTTTATTTTTGTTTATTTCATGTATAAAATGATTACCATGTTTTTCTTTCTTTCCAGGCGTTATTCTGGAAAGATAGTAGCTAATTTTTAAATATCACTATAATAAGATAGTTCTTTGTTTAAATTAACTTTTATCAAAGCGTCATATTCTGGAAAGAGGTAAGCTAGTCGATGTATTTTCGAGTAATGCCCACTTATTAGTTTCGCCATCCATGTATAAATAAATGGGTCATAAAAGGAGGATATATCTCTTCTACAGAGAGTGGAAGTGTGGACTGGTAGCAAGAGGGGTTCTATAGACGAGTGCTCCACCCAGCCCTGAGAGGAGGGCTTTCGTGCCTCGCCAACCACCTGAACCACCATACCCGCCTTCGTTGACAATCCTGCCTCCTTCTAGTTAACCAACTACCACCCACCTCCAGCAAGTCATAGCGCGTGTCCCCTTTTCGTTCGGTTGTGGTTGTGTTTTTTGTTTTGTGTAGAATTTACGTAAATTGTTGTATCCGCCCGTTATAAGATTCTCGTTTGGTATCGTTATTTTGATTGGGGAATTTAGCCTCATTTTGAAGTGTGCACACTTCCCTAGTAAATATAAAATTTTGTAAATATAAACTGTAACTATCATTGTATTTTTTTTGTAAGTAAAGGGACTGTATATACAATTCGTTTTATTCTCCCTCGATTTCTCACGTCCGGACAGTGTAGGAAGCGGGTTGGATCGATTATCGATTGGGATTAGAGATCTATTTTCGGCCCGCTGCATTTGGCGCCCGAATAGGGACGTGAGACTTCGAAACTGGGAGCGTGACTGGATTGGATTGCAGTCCATACCCAATTAGTGTGACAAGTAGTTTGATTGATTTTTCCCTTCTCCTATCTTTTTACTAACTTGGGAACAATGGCTGTAGCGGAAACGTTGAATGAAGAAGTAGTGCGATTGAGACTGGAGTTGAGAAAGAAAGAAGAGGAGTGTGAAATGTTGCGGGGAATGATGGAGGGAATGGAGAATAAAATAAAAGGGATGAATGAAAAGACTGATAAGATGAAGAAGGAAATGGGAGACCGACAGGATCAGACGGACCGACGGATGCAGGACCTGTATAACATGATGACAGGGGCTGGATCAGTCCCAGGACCTACAACCCTGACCCCTGCTCCTACTGAAGGGACTCCGCTAAATGGAATGGATGGCAGTATGATTGAGTCTAAAGAAGATACTGTGAGTGGTAGGAAAGGGGGTGAATGGAAGAGAGTGGAAAGTAAGAGAGGAAGTAAGCATGGTTCTAAGGTTAAGGATAGGAAGGCGAGAGGGAAGAGTGTGGATTCGCTATACTCAGATGAGGGAGAGAGTGACAATATGATTGGAATGAGTGAGACCGAGAGTAGCTCTTCGGAGAGTGAAGTGAATGTGGGGAAAGGAATTTTGATTAGGGAAGTGCCAAGGATTGATAAGTTTAGATTGCATGGGGGAAAGAGTATGGATGAGTTCTTCGGGGATTTTGAGCGGTACTGCAAGCTCAAGTACCCGCAGAACAAGGGTCACTGGGTGAGTGTTCTGGGAGATTGTTTGGATGGGAAAGTGTTGGAGTTCTTGCGAGTGATAACGAGTGTGGGAGAGCCAAAGTACGATGTAGTGAAGAAGAGATTGATTGGGCAGGTGAAACGAATGAAAGAGAGTGTGAAGTATAAGAGGGTGAATGAATTTGAGAAGGCTCGAATTGGGAAGAGTGAAAGTGTGAATATGTATGCACATAGGCTTGAGAGTATGGCAAGAACGAGGTATGGTGATGATGATGTAAATGAATGTAAACCACTCATGAGGAAGTTTTTGGACACGATCCCGCGAAAGGTGAGTGAATGGCTGAGTGGAAAGAGAAAGGAGAGAGTGAGACTGACAGGTGAACGGTTGATGTGGGAGGATGTGTTGGAACTGTTAGAAGATGGACGATTTGATGATGAAAGCGATCTAGAAGAGGATGGATGGTACAGTGTGAATGTTGGGGGTAAGAAGCCCAGGAGCTTTCATCCACCCCAGCAGTTTGTCAGCTACAGGGATGCCCTGAAGGCTGCACCAGCTGGAGTGATGTCAAACTTCCTGGGCCGGCAGAATGGATGGGCAAATAGAGGGTGGTCGAATGGAAGGGGGCAGATGAATTTCAAGCGTGGGAACAGATATATGAGAGAGAAACCGAGGTATGTCCCAGCAAACGAGAGACCGAATGGTGGGAGAAAGATTGTGGAATGTCGTCGGTGTGGAAGGAAAGGTCATATGTTGGCAGAATGTAGGTGGACATCTGGTGCGTGTTTTGGGTGTGGTAAGAAAGGGCATATGATAAAGGATTGCCAGGAAAGTGTGAAAGAGTGCTTCGAGTGTAAAGAAATAGGCCATTTGAAGAAAGATTGTCCGAGGTTGAATGGTGGAGCAACTGGTGGGGAAAGTATGAAATATGCATGTGGTAATTGTGGAAAGGCTGGTCATTATGCAAGGATGTGTCGTGACCAGAGGAATGTATGTAGCTATTGTGCGATGGAAGGACATTCAAGTGAAAAGTGTTGGATTAGACTGAGAGCGCAAGGTGTGAATGGAAAGTCTGAAGCGGGAAACTGAATGGTAAGAGGGTACCTGCTGAAGTATCCTCTGGGTGCATGAGTGTGAGTAATGTGTTGGTAAGTCTGTCTAGTGTGAAAGTGCTGTCTGGTAGGAAGTATGAGTGTCTGAGTGTGAAGGTGGAGTTGAATGGAATTGAGTGTTTGGCTTTAATAGATTCTGGATGCAAGGCGAGCTTGGTGTATAAAGATGTGTATGACAAGTTTAGCGAGAAAGCCCTCCTGTCTGAGTGCAAGGGTAGTTTAGTAGGTATTGGTAATAGGAGAGTGCCTGTGATTGGAATGATAAGGTCACCTGTTCGAATGCATGGTATGATGATGAATGAATGTGAATTTTCTGTGATTGATAAGGTGAGTAGTGAGTATGGTGTGATTTTGGGCTATGATTTTATGAAAATGAATCGTATGGTTGTGCATCCTGCGAGTGATCAGATTGAGAGAAAGATTGGTAAAAATGGGGTGTATAAGTTGTATGTAGGGAAAGATGGTAGCGTTTTGAGGAGTGTGTTTACTGGTATTGAGGTGACTGCTATGGAGAATGTAAGGCTTGTGAAGGGTGAAAGGGTGTCTGTTAGAGTGAGTTGGAGTAAGGATGTTAGTTTGAATGTGAGTGAGAACACTGTGATATTGGATGGAAAGGAAGCGTGTTATAAGGTAAGGCGTGTTGCTTGTGTGTTTGATGGCTTGATGAGAATGAATGATCCTTTTGTATGTGTGCAGGCAGACCCCAGTGTGAAAGGGCAGGTGAGGGGAATCCAAGTCGGAGATGTACTGGGCCACCTCTCCACTGTCAATGAGGTAGGTATGGATGATAGTACGGATATCAGGGTGAATGTTGCGAATGAAAAGACATGTGTATGGATGTATAATGAGGTGAAGGACATGGTGAAATTGGATGGATGTTTGACTGAGTATGAAAGGGAGGATGTGTATCGAATGATATTTGAGCGAAAGGGAGCCCTTAGTAAGGGTGATCTGGATTTCGGGGTTGCAAAGCTCCCGGAATTCAAGATTGTCCTGAAGGAGGACTCCCCAATCTATCAGCGGCCGAGGCATTTCCCACGTCCGGTTGCTGAAGAGATTGAGGAGCAGTGTTTGGAATTGGAGCAATTGGGGGTGATTGAGGAGAGTGAGAGTGCATGGAATAGTCCAATTGTACCTGTACGTAAGCCGGATGGAAGATTGCGTCTGTGTGTGGATTATCGAAAGGTGAATGAAAGGACTGTGAAAGAAAGGTTTCCGATGTGTGTGGTATCTGAGTGTGTGTATAGTATGCATGGGATGGAGTGGTTTACGAAGCTGGATCTGGTACGGGGGTATTACCAGATGCCCATTGCTGAGGAGAGCCGGCCAGTAACTGCCTTCTCTTCCTCAAAGAGGCATTACCAGTTCCGGAACCTCAGCTTTGGGTTGGCTAATGCTCCCGGAGCCTTCCAGCGGGCAATGAATGTTGTGTTGAGTAAGTTTGCGAGTAAGAATGTGATTGCGTTTATAGATGATATTTTGATTATGACTGAGACTTTTGAGGAGCATATGAGATTGGTGAATGATGTGTTGAGAACGTTGGAGAGTGTTGGTGTGAAGGTGAAAGTGGCGAAGTGTGAATGGTTTGCGAAAGAAGTGGAATTCTTTGGGCATATGGTGAGTGAGAATGGATTGCGTAAATCATCAAAGTATGTTGAGAAGGTGCGAATGTTTCCTAAACCGGTGACTGTGAAGCAACTGAAGTCATTTTTGGGTTTGATTGAGTTCCAGCGAAAGTTTATACGTGATTGTTCTGGTGTGAGTAAGCCTCTGACTGGTTGGATGTGCAAGAAAGGTAGTACGGTTGTCAAGTGGAATGATAAGATGAATGAGGCGTATGAGAGACTGAAGCAGGCAGCGGCTGAAGATGTTGAATTGGCTTACCCAGATTATAGTGTAAATGCTAAAATGCTTGAATTGTATACAGATGCGAGTGGGTATTGTATGGGAGGTTTTCTGATGCAAGAGCAGCGTTTGAATGGAGAGAATGTCAGGCGAATAATTGGGTATGTATCCAAGGCTATGAATGTTGCAGAACGAAAGTATTCGACTGTTGAACGAGAGCTGGCTGCGATAAGATATTGTTTGAAAGTGTTGCGTCCATTTTTGTATGGTGTGAGGTTTGTGATAAAAACCGATCATCAACCTCTTGTGTATCTGCAGCGTATGAAGTGGGCTGATAGTAGGATTGCAAGGACTTTGGAAGATTTGAGTGACTTTGACTATGTGATTGAGTATGTGCCTGGTGAACGGAATGGAGTGGCTGATTTGATGTCAAGGTATCCTGGTACGAATGATGAAAATGTGTGTGGAGTGAGTGATCCTGAGTATTTGCCGAAAGGGATTATGAATGGAAAAGAGAGTAAGGGTGGTGGTGATTCCTTGTTTGAGAGTGTATGGAATGGTTTGCAAGATTTGAAGAGTGATGGAGTAGATGTGAGAGTGCCCGATAGTGTAGATGATTTAAGGAAGGAGGTAATGAATGAAGTGTAGTAAGCCTGAAAGCATTGGTATGGCAAAGGTGCGGAACTTCATGAAAGAATTGAGAGCGATGTGTATGCAAGGGGTCCCGCCATTTCAGGAAGTGTTGATTGTAGTGAGTCGTTTGTATGGAGTGATTGTTTATGTGCACTTTGGTGGTGAGAGGCCGATTGTGTACAAGGATGAGAAGATGAAGGGTTTGAATCCTAATGTGGTACATCTGCAATGTTTGAGCGGTGTGCACTACAATTGGGTAATTGAAAAGTGTTCATATATAAGAGAGAAGAATGATTGTCTGGATGAAGATGAGTGTGTGTTGAGTGATGATATGGGAGTTAATGACAGTGTGGATATCAGTGCTGATGTTGGTGTGCTTGTTCCTTCTGTGTATTGCGAACATGGTGGACCTGATATGATGGAAGCGAGAGTGAAAGTTAGTGAAAGGTTGTTCTGTGGTTTGATTGATACTGGAGCGCAAGTGTCTTTAGTGAATGAGAATATTCTGAGTAAGTATGAAGAGTTTAGATGTTGCGAGCATAAACCTGTGAAGTTACGGATAAGTGGATTAGGGAATGGCATGATAGTGGCATGGGAACAGGTTAGTCTGAAAGTGAGTTTGGGTAATGGTCAAGCATGACTTTGTGATTCTGAAGGGTGAGCAAATGCCTTGTTGTTTCTTGCTTGGTGTAGACTTTATGAGATTAAATGATTTGTCTTTGGATGCTGATAAGGATTGTCTTATGAAAGGTGAATGTGAGGTGATGAAGTTGAATGAGTGTGCAAAGAATGTTGTCAAGTTTTGCGGTATGATTGAGTTGGTCATGGATGATGAGAATGAGATTTTAAGTGATGATGATATTCTAGAGATGCAAGAGATGTGTCCTTTTGTTAGTGAGTTGAAGAGGTGTGTAATGATGCGTGTTGATTTGAATGAATGGCCAGAGTGTTTAAGTGATTTTAAAAGGTATGCTAAGGATTTTGTTGTTTGTATGGATGTTGTATATTTTGTGAGGCATGTGAAGGGTGGTGATGATATGTATGTACCTGTGATGTCCTTAGTTGGTATGATTGGTCTGGTGAAGGTTGTGCATGATAATTATGGGCATATGGGTAAATTTAAGCTGTGGGAGTGTATGAAGGAGCATGTGTTCCACCCGTTTCTGAGAACTGTTGTGAATGATGTTGCAACTACATGTGAAAGGTGTCAGAAGCGAAAGGTGCAAGGTGTGCAAGTGAAACCACCGATGTTGAAAGTTGATGCGAAAGAACCGTTTGAATTGGTAGTGATTGATTGTGTGTCTTTGCCGCGTACGAGTGCTGGGAATGTTGGTATGGTTGTGATGGTTGACCATAAAAGTAAGTTTGTGTATGCAGCGCCTGTGAGAGATAAAAGGAGTGTGACTGTTGCGCGTGTGGTTGAGCAGTTGTTTTTTCCTATGTGTGTATGGAAGCCTAGAAGATGTCTGAGTGATAATGGGCCTGAATTTGTAGGGGAAGTGTTTGAGCAAATGTTGAGAGAGAATGGTGTGGAGCATGTGAGAACAACTCCGTATGTACCGTCTTCAAATGGATTGGCTGAACGGACTATAAGAACCTTGTGTGAGATGTTGAGAATGATGAGTACGACAGTGAATGACTGGGATGTGTGTCTGGGGAGAGTGTTGTGGGCGTATAATTCAACTGTGCATAGTGCAACTGGAATGTCCCCATGTCAGTTTGTGATGAATTTTGAAAGGCGAGTGAAAGATAGGTTTCGTTTGAGTGAAAGTGAGCAGAGTGTATGGCGTGAGGCGCATGAAAGGTTCCGTTCATTTGAATTAGGTACAAAAGTATTGAAGGTGAAAGAAGTGAAGGGTAGGTTGAATGTATCAAAGATGAGTGAGAAGTTTGATGGACCTTATAGAGTTGTGAGGGTTTGGGAAAATGGAGTGACGTATGTTTTGGAGAGTTTGAATGACGGCATGACTGAGAGAGTGCGGGCTCATCAGAGTCAGTTAAGGAGATGGAGAGAACCTCCTGACTACCTGGTGAGCCATCCGGTGTATGGACTGTGTAGAGAAAGAGGTAAAGTGCATGATGATGAGATTGAATGTGATAGAATGGATCTGTCTGGGAAAGAGCTAGTCTTAGTCTCGAGGAGTAGAAAGCGTACAAAGAAGAGTGAAAGGAAGAATGCAAGTACGAATGAAAGTAAGTCTGAGCAGAGTGTTTCTGGTATGGGGGATCTTGAAAGGGAGATTGAGTTTTTGCGTAAACAGGTGAGTGATTTGGCTGGTATAAGTAGACGAGTGAGTGAGCTGCCTGTGCCTGATTTTTCTGGTTTTGGGAACAGTATGAATGATAGTGTGTTTGGGCAGAATGAACCTAGTGTGGCTGATTTTTCGGGTTTTATGAATGGTAATAGTAGGGGTGAGTTTGATGTAGTGAATGATGAAGTGGCTGATTTTTCAGGTTTCTGGTGGGAACCAGTCGAAGGGGTTTCTGGTATGCCTGTTGAGAATACAGGGGATGTGAGTGACCTGTCTGTTTCGCAAGAATGTACCTTGAGTTGGATGAGAGCTGTGAGTGAGGAGCTGATGAATGGGGGTATGAAGAGTGAGGGTTCTGAACGGAAGAGTATGAAAGAATTCTGTCGTGAGATGGGAGAACTGGTAATGAGGGCTAAGAGTATGGTTGATGAGATGATAAATAGTGACGATGAGACTGACAGGACGACTGATGAACAACCCAGACTAATTGCTACGCGTAGCCAGGGACCAGTAGAAGAGTGTGAATGGGTGCAGAAGGGTGTGATTGAGCACAAGTGGTACCGTGAAGAGTGATTGAAAGGGTTTAGTGAGTGGCTGGTCGAATGGCTTAAGGAAGGAGGGGTGTGGTGGGGCGAATGTGAGTGTGTGTAAAAGGGCCATTCTCCCACCCCTTTTCTCAGTACCCTCTCCCTCCCTCTGTAAGAATGTGTGTGAATGGGAATGGGTTTGTTTTATTTTTGTTTATTTCATGTATAAAATGATTACCATGTTTTTCTTTCTTTCCAGGCGTTATTCTGGAAAGATAGTAGCTAATTTTTAAATATCACTATAATAAGATAGTTCTTTGTTTAAATTAACTTTTATCAAAGCGTCATATTCTGGAAAGAGGTAAGCTAGTCGATGTATTTTCGAGTAATGCCCACTTATTAGTTTCGCCATCCATGTATAAATAAATGGGTCATAAAAGGAGGATATATCTCTTCTACAGAGAGTGGAAGTGTGGACTGGTAGCAAGAGGGGTTCTATAGATGAGTGCTCCACCCAGCCCTGAGAGGAGGGCTTTCGTGCCTCGCCAACCACCTGAACCGCCATACCCGCCTTCATTGACAATCCTGCCTCCTTCTAGTTAACCAACTACCACCCACCTCCAGCAAGTCATAGCGCGTGTCCCCTTTTCGTTCGGTTGTGGTTGTGTTTTTTGTTTTGTGTAGAATTTACGTAAATTGTTGTATCCGCCCGTTATAAGATTCTCGTTTGGTATCGTTATTTTGATTGGGGAATTTAGCCTCATTTTGAAGTGTGCACACTTCCCTAGTAAATATAAATTTTGTAAATATAAACTGTAACTATCATTGTATTTTTTTTGTAAGTAAAGGGACTGTATATACAATTCGTTTTATTCTCCCTCGATTTCTCACGTCCGGACAGTGTAGGAAGCGGGTTGGATCGATTATCGATTGGGATTATATACTGGGGGGGGATGTGCTCCCCAGACCCCCCCCCCCAAATGATTGAAATCTGAGGAACATCGTAGGCCCATCCCCCTGATGAGCCCATACTCGCAACATTTACCACATATTGTAGATGCATGATTTGACACAATGCTATGGATGCATTTTGTGGGTGGATTTTGACAGATGTGGATGACCTTTGATGGGCCCTTGTGGCTTTTGTCATCCATGAAATTATGTTATGTTAATCTTCACCTTCGTATCCAGGTTCAGGTTGTTGAGCCACCCTTTGTATCGGAATATCACATTTATTTTCAGTGGAGAAGAGAAATAGTTTATTAGCCTTGTTCATTTCTCTTCTTCCACACACACTGCAAAAAATTCTTTGTTGCTCTTACTATTCTTATTCTTTTATCATCTATATCTTTTTTTCCACACTCAGTCCATAATCCTCCCTTCTCTCCACCTCCTCCCACTTTTCTCTTCCCAGCTCTATCATCAATTCTTCTTTCAATTTCTCCCTCTTGAGACTGTGGCCCACACATTCCACGATCAAATGTTCTATAGATTCTCTCTGCCCCAATAGGCACCATTCGCATCTGTCTTCTCCTCCATTCTATCTGTATGCCCTCCCCTTCACTTCTAAGGATCTAGTCCGTGCCTTGAATAGTAGCTGTCTTGCAAAACTCTCATCATACATATTCTCATGGAAGGCTCCTTTTTACCTCTATATACGTTCAGACTTCTCTTTCCATTTATTCCTCTTCTCCAGAGCCTTTCTCCTGAATCTAATATTTTTTGTTTCAGCTTTCCTTTTGCTCTGTCCTCTATATAGATTGCTTCTAATTCCTATTTTGTATCCACTCTCATTACCTCTTTGCACCACTCAGTCCTATCATAGGCAGCATACATATAGCCTGCCCACGTCTCTATTCCCATACCTTGCAGTCTCAACTTATAGTTTGCTTTCATCCTTGCCACCCTCTCTTCATACCTACTCCAGCCCATTTCTCCTCTCAGTGCCTCTACTGCTACATAGGGATTGGCCCCTAATGCAATTCTTGCCACTTTGTTTTAGATCTTTTCCATTCTCTCCAATTCTGTCTTTGTCACTTTGCAGACATCATACCCATACAGGCTTCTTGGGACTGCCTATCCCTTTTCACAGTTCCCTTATCATTTTATACTTATTTGCTTGCTTAGTTGCCATGTTCCTCAGCATGCCAGTCATTTTTAGCATATTTACTTCATTTTGTCTCTTATGCTTCTCAAATATATCCTTCTGGTTACAGACTATGTCACCCAAGTATCTATAATCATTTACCACTTCTAGGATGTCATTTCCTAACATCCATCCTTCATTCTCCAAATATTATTTTGCACTTTCCTCTACTAAATTTTACTCTCCATTCTTCCCCATACTGGTACACCACATTCAAACGTTTCTGCTGTTTTACTAACCAGAACTATGTCATCTTTAAATCCCAGGGGTGTCAATATGCGATCTCCAACCATGACTCCTTGGCCTCCCCTCTTTACTCTCTCCAACAGTTCTTCAATGAAGAAGCTGAACAAGCTAGGAGACATGGTACACCCTTGTCTAACCCCAATGTCATTCACCATCCAACCTGTTTCTATGTCTTTCAGATTTAGTTTGACTTTGTTGTTCTCATATAGTTTTTGTATTACATTTAGAATATTTGCATCCATCAATAAGTCTCTTAGTCTTGCAAACAATTTTATTTTATCAACTCTATCAAAGACTTTCTCTATATCAAGAAAGCAGACATATAGCACACCCTCTTGTTTTCTTATCCTCTATATTATATTCCGTAGTATATAGAGATTGACTATGGCTCTTCTTCCAGTCCTGAATCCATTTTGCTCGACTCCAAGTCTCTCTTCACGTTCATCCCACTCCTTCAGATTCTTTGTCATGATGCTACCAAACAACTTTCCTATCACACTCATTATAGTTACTGCCTGTAGCTATCCACCAGTTTTCTATCTTTACCACCTTTGGGCAACAAATTAATCCTACTTTTCTGCCAAGTCTCAGGCACACATCCATTCACCAGAATATCATTAAATAGGGTTGTCAGTAACTCTTTCATCCTTTCTCCTCCATATTTCAGAAATCCACCAACTATCCTTTCTTCATCCATTGCCTTATGGTTTTTTAACCTTTTCAACCCATACTCTATGTCGTCCCTGTTGATTCCTATACATTCATCCTCTAATTCCTGTACTGCATACAGAAGTTCCTCATTAGCTCCGGTTTCTTCCCATCCCTCCCATGCCCGAATGATTCTTCCCCAATATTCTTCAATTTGTATCTTTATTTTTTCCTCATCCTCGCATTCTCCTTCTGTTGTCTTCATTATTACTTTGTCCTTACTTTTATCCCCTTCCAAGGCCCTCCTCAGATATCTCCACTGCTCTCTTTCTTGGTCATTTACATCCAACTTGCTCCACTGTCTTATTTTTTCCTCTTCCTCCTTGATCTTTGCATCCCAGAATACTTGTGTAACTTTTTGCTTTTGCTTCCTATATTCTAATTCCATCCTTTCCACTTGTTCTGCCTCAACCCTCTCTCTCTACTTTGCCTTAGTTTTCTTAGTGGTTTGTTCATCTTTCTCCTAGTTAAGTACTCTTTCTCCACTTCCTTGTTCCACCACCCCTTGCTTGAACTTTTCCTTCTTGTTCAGATCCATTTTATTTTTCCACACTTTTATTTTCCCTTCTAGCTACATATAATTTACTTTCATATCCTCAGAGATTATTAGTCCTGCCAATGCTTCTTCCATTTCATTTTTATATGCTCCCCAATCTGCCCCTTTTCTTCTCTGTTTTCCCTTTTTCATTTCCTATACCGGGTCCCATTTTACTTTCACTATTATAGCTTTATGGTCAGTTTGTATCTCTATTTCCTGATCCACATCAATACATATGCCTTCATCTATCTCACCACACTTTCTGTTTATTATAGCAAAATCTATTGCACTCCTACTCTCTCCTTGTTGCCAGGTTGGGATTCCTTGCACTTTTAAATTCTTCAGAATTACATTGCTTTCAATTATCCATCGATAAACCCTTCTTCCATTGCCGTTCATTTCTTTCCCCAGTAGGCCCCCCACATGAGCATTAAAATCCCCCATCACTAACCATTTTTCGTTCTCCATTTCTTGTGTCAGGCTCCTTAATTCTTCTATTAGCCATTCACTCTTCTTCCAGTTGGTACCTTCCACATAATTGTACACTACTGTCACCACTAGGTTGGTTTTGCCTCTTGTGACCCTATATGTCCTCCCTTTCTTTGCTAAAATTATTTTAACAAATGCCGATCCAAAGGCTATACTGAATTTTATTCTGTTTCACTTAATTTCAAATAAAAATCATTTGGAAAACTTGGATTATAATCATTATATAGTAGAGTAAATAAAGTAAACATGGCTACGCAGGATGTAAACACTACCCAGCTGGACAACAACACGGACGTATGTGCACTTTGTGACTCAGAGGAGAGCCTAAATAAAGCCATACAATGTTATGACTGCAAAAGGTGGGTGCACTATAAATGCTCTAAATTACCACTCTACCAACTTTGGTCCCTGGCACACTTGAACAGAAAGTACTCATGTGAAAAGTGTTGCACTCTGAAGATGGAAACTGGAGACCAGGATTGGATTACCGAAGTGAAAGAAACTCTGAATGAAAGGTTAAATGAGCACAAAACTATCCCCTAAATGAGAAAGAGGATAAGGTAGAAGACGAAGTATCCCTGGGTAACACTCCAGAGGATATTGATCTAAACCTAGGCACACAAATTACTGCTACTCAGACCCCAAATTGTAGCCGACTAACAGCGCCATCTACCGTGCGCCTCAAATCTGAAGTATTACCCAAAATTGTAGCATACAAACAGCGCCACCTACCATGCGCCCCAAATCTGAAGTATTACCCTGGGTTATTCAACTGCCTTCCTAGGGATCTCCGGAATGTAAGTGGAGCAAGCCTGGAAATTTTTAAAAGAAAATTGGATAGGTGGCTGGGTTGACTACCAGACCCCCCACCAATACCGGAATATCCCAGCCATCATCACAACACCCTGCCTGAAGTCTGCCAGGCAGAGAGAGTGGATGAAGGACAACCTGGTGTGAGTGGAGGCTGACCTCAGCTTCATCAGTAACAGGTAGAATCATCAAAAGTAAGTAAGCATATCTGCTAGTGCCATTATCTCTATCTCTGCTCTTTCACATTCCCTTACAATTGCTTTTCTCTTGCCTAGGACCATTCCTTGGCAGTTCAAGAATCCTACCTTCACTCTCTTGTATCCGCTTTCCTCTATCCTCTTCCTTGCATTTACCCAGGGTCGCTTTGGCCCTCTATCCTATCTATCATTACACTTGACCTGCTGCACTTGCATCAGTGCCCAAGTCCACCTCTTTCTCTTGTTCACTGGTCTCCGTACCTTGGAGGTGGACTCCATCTCTCCTTAAGCAGTACTTCTATTCGGTAAATATGTAGATTAGCGGCCCAGCCCCCCAAAAAATTGTGTTTAAATATTATCATTCACTCGTGTCGGAATATTCATGCGCGTTTGGGTCCTTTTCGAATTATTATTCTATAAACAATTAGGATATATACTGGGGGGCTGTGCCCCCCAGACCCCCCTCAATTTAATGAAACTCAGGATCATCGTAGTGTAGTCCCCCCATTGTGTTTACCCCCACACGAGCCGTCAACTTAAATGTACTCCAAAAAACTTGAAACATTTTGGAATACGGACGAAATAGTAAGTCCCATCGTTCGCGCCGATAATCTACATATTTACCTTCTATTCATCATATCTCCACCCATTTCATGTCAAAATATTCGCCTAACCACCCATATGCATTCGGGGGTAAGGCTTATATGTCTTAGGTCAAGGAACGCGGTAGAAAAATTAGAGGCCTAACGACATTTAGCAATCGCCTTTGAATTCGAATCTAATGTTAGGCTGTCGAATTAGGAATATTTCTAGTTTATTTAAACCAGGCAATGGTTTCGCCACTCCTCCATACAGGGGTAGCTTGTGTTTCGCTACTAAGATTAAAATCTAAAAAAAAGCAGCCATGGTTAAATTTTTACAAATTTTCTGAACTTCGCCAATAATAATTATTTTAAAAAGGAACTCTAAACTATTTCACCCCTTTCAAAACATCACGTCGCTAAAATATAGTTAATAATAAAATAAAAAAGCAGCTTACTTAAATTTTAATAAATTTTCTGAACTTCAACAATTGTAATGTATTTTTTTAAAACATTATAAAGCATTGAATAAGCATATTTATTTTTTCTGAACTAAACTATTTTGTTTTTTTAAACTCTAAAGAAATTCTTAGAGATTACCTTGATAAAAATTTAAAATATACTTGTCATAACTAAACTAAGATCAAATTATTATTCAAATACTCAAAAAATCTTGTTCTTAAATTGGAGTTAGTGATGATGATGATGATGATGATGATGATTACGGTAGGTAGCAAGAAGAAGGAAGCATGATCCGGGGTGAGGATGAGCCTAGCCTAACCCCAGAGCAGGAACATGCGACCTACAACAAGGAGTCGAATAAAATAAAGGAGGTTAACCTCCTCCAAAAAATCAGATGAACGAAAAGACTGTCTACGAACCACTACCAAGTACAAAGGACAAGCGGTATCGATCCTGCTCGTCCTGGTATAGGACAGGTAGGATAAGCGAAAATCAACCAGAATGGGACATTCAAACAGAATGTGCTGAACAGTCTGGGGGACAACGTAGTCGGCGCCATAAAGGGCAGGCAAGCGCCCAATCAAATAGCGGTGCGTCCGCGAGTTTGCCTAATTCGAAAACGACAGAAAGCAACCTGAAAACGTTGTGGCATTCGGGGATAGCTCCCAGGAAAAGGTCATAGGGTATAGATAGAGGGAAGTAGGAAAAGGGGCAACGAAACGAAAAAATAATAGCGTAGGTGAGTTGCGAACAGCTTCCGGCGTCGCTGGACCACTGTTAGCCAACGGCGAATCAACTTGGCCTTCCCGAGTCTCAAAAAAGTCATTCAAACGAAGCTTTTAAGCCGCTCGCCTGCACTTCTCGTACGCTATACAACCCCCTTCCTAGAAGCAGGGCGGATTTGAAGAGAGCCCGTTTAGAAATGTTATCCAAGAGCTAGTGCTCCCTCTACCGGGTCTGGGCGCCATTGCAGATAAAGGGGAGTAGGAAAGGGGCAAAGAAAAAATAATAGCGTAGGCGAGTTGCGAACAGCTTCCCGCGTCGCTGGACCACTGTTAGCCAGCGGCAAATCTACTCGGCCATCCTGAGTCTCAAGAAAGAGCAAAATGGCGGGTCAGATGCTAGGCCTTTGCTGGCCGGAGGTTGCCCGCTCCTGGCCTACAAGGTGAGGTGTCGGTCAAAAACAAGACCAAGGAAACTGTGCAAATTCCCCACTTCCAGACGAACCACGTTTAGGAACAAGTCCGGGTCAGAATGGAGCCCGGAATGGCGGCAGAAGTCCACCACCTTAGTCTTGG
Organism: Ceratothoa steindachneri; assembly: GCA_963969495.1. Classification (NCBI taxonomy): domain Eukaryota; kingdom Metazoa; phylum Arthropoda; class Malacostraca; order Isopoda; family Cymothoidae; genus Ceratothoa; species Ceratothoa steindachneri. The sequence goes on from OZ018327.1 coordinate 30,612,262, forward strand.
CCAAGGAAAACCGAAATCTGTGCGCTTCAGCATAACGATATGCGATCCAATACCTGTTGGTGTCGACGCTCCAGAGTTGGCATCCGGGCCCCACTAAAAGAGATCGAAAAGTCGTCCACGTAGAGCGTAGCGAGAACATCTTCCGGCAGCAGCGAATTGATACCAGAATGCTCAGGGCAAAGAATGTGACACTGAGGACACTTTGCTGCGGGTTGAAAATGTGCCGACGGTAATCGAGAGGAATGAGAAGCCGAGGGCAGTCAGACAATGAATAGTCGACCAGGATGCACCTGGAAGGACTGTCTGGTGATTCTACTTCACGGACAATAGGGTGAGAAGAGAGACGCAGCGTTCGCTTGTCTTCGCCGAGTTCTTGTGCCAGCGCTATTGTCACATGAACGTTGGCCACCATGTGAGAATTGCTTGCCTAAAATTGCGGAAATGCGAGAAAGCGCGTCTGGTACGACGTTTGAAGAACCAGGAACATAACGAATATCGCTCGTCATCTGCAGGATAAAGTCAAGATCACGAGTATCAACTGCGGTGTGTACTGACGAAGTACTACGAGACGAACAAGCACCGACCAAAGGTTTATGGTCCGTAAAAATAGTGAAGTCCCGCTCTTCCAAATGAGGGCGGAAGTGGCGGATTGCGATGTATATTCCAAGTAGTTCGCGAGAGAACGTACTAGACCTCTTTCGAGAATCAGAAAGAGAGCCAGAGAAGAAAGCAAGAGGTTGACATTGTCACCAATCTTCTGCTGCAAGGTTGAACTTACGTGAGTTGAGGATGCGTCTGAGACGCTAATAAGGGACCCTGGAGAAGTATGAGCCAATTCCACAGCGCGAGCAATAAACTCTTTGGTGCGAGAGAATGAATCACACTCCTCAGTAGATCATTCGAGAGGGTAGTTGTTTTTGGTCTTAGTGAGCATAGAACTGATAGGTTGCTTGGCCTGGGCACAGTACGGAATGAATCTGTAGTACAAATTGACCATTCCACAGAAGCGTCGGAGTTGTTTGCGTGATGTAGGTGTAGCAAAATTTCCCATCACTGTAACTTTTTCTTCGAGTGGGCTAACCCCAGCATTTGAAACATGGAGTCCCAAGAATGAGAGTTGCGAGACACCAAAGAGACGTTTAGAAGTGTTGAACACGATACTGTACTCTCGAAGGCGAGTAAAACTTGACGAAGGTGAGAAATGTGTTCTTCGAGCGAGGAAGATGCTATTAGCAGGTCGTCAATGTAGCAAAAACAAAAGGAAGACCGCTAATAATTTGGACCATAAAGCGCTGGAAAGTTAGACCTGAGTTACGCAAACCATAGGGCATTCTAATCATTTCAAAAGAACCAAACGGAGTGGTGATGCTAGTCTTTGAAATATCGTCTGGGTGAATAGGGATCTGGTTGAAAGCACGATCCAGATCTAAGTGAGAAAAGATTGTACATCCGGAGAGAGGTGAAATGTAGTTGGCTAGGTACGGCAAAGAATAGCGATCAGGGATTGTTACAGCATTAAGAGCTCTGTGATCCTCAACTACTATGAAATCCCCCGGCGTGGGTTTAGGCACAATGTGGAGTGGAGATGCCCATGGAGGGCCGGTTTCAGTTGTACCCCACCCTCGCCTTAAATTTTAAGGGAATGATTCGCTCCAACGAATTACTGAGTAAGATGTCTCGAGACTAAAAGATGAATTTTCGTCCCAGAGGGTTACGGCCGTTTATAGGGTGTCTAAGTCTGTTGGTCGCGCTAAAGTTCCTACAAGTACGTTCATCGTCAGCTTTGACCGTCAGGATCTGCCCCAATTTGTTTGTGCTCGTTATCTTCGTGTCCCTATATCCTGTTATGTCGAGCTTTCACAGATGTTGTTTTAATTGCCACCAGTTTGGCCATATGAGCAGCAATTATAGGCAGGCTCGTCGTCGTGTGGCCTGTGCAATGGCCTATCATGGCTCCTCTTGTGGGAATCATGCATGTTGCGCCAATTGTGTAGGTTCCCATAGCGCGGTTTTCGCGTTCTTATTCCGTATTATTTTTTGCGTGCTCTCCAGGACTCCCTCAGGCTGAACTTCCATGAGGCCCGTCGTAGGGTGCGGGGGCAGCTCGCTCTTTCCGGCCGTCTCTTTTCTGACTTTCTCCGGGAGGCGGGTTCCCACCGCCCCCTCCTTTGCCTTATGTCTCTTCCTGTGGTTCTTCCGTTGCGCCCTCTCTTTTGCATTTGGTCTCTTCTAATGTTTTTTTCTTTGTCGCGGACCGTGAGACAGATCGGGTTGGGACGTTGTTGGAGGATATACGGCAGTTACTCCAGGAGTTTGTCCCCGCTGTTCCTTCCGTTCCTTTGACTCAACGCAAACGAAAGGGTTTCCTCTTCAAGCCCGTTCGGACACCAAGCGCACCGCCTCTAATGAGGCTTGTTTGGTCCCAGAGTTGGTTGGTGGGGTCGCCATCCGTCTTGATGTCTTCTCCCCGGTCTTCGCTGGCTTACCCCGTTGGCATCACCGGTCATTGTGAGGGCGGAGGTTCACCTGGTTCCGTCTTCCTTGCCCCTTACTTCTGTTGTTTTCGAAGCCTCCTACCCTAGTTCCGTCTCCCTCACCTCCTTCCTTGACCTCTGCCCCTGTTCCTTCATCTCCTTCTGACCCAATTCCCTCCTTAACCTCTGTCCATCTTCCTCACATCTTAGTTCTCGTCAGTCTCTACTCGATCTTCCTTTCCATCCGTGCCATGAGTCGTCCACGTTGGGGGTTCGGTCTCTCTCTCAGCCGTTCACGCTGCCAAGTTCGTGCCGGGTGACCGCGATCTGCCCCTTGTTGCCTCTGAGTTTTATACTTGTCGGGAACCTTCGTCGGTTTCCATCACTAGAATCCAGACGTTGGTGTCGAGACGACAGAGTAATATGTCACCTTACAGTGGAATTATCAAGAGCTTCTTCCCAAGTGGGAGGAACTCCTACTCTTGCTTTCTAGCGTTCGGGCTTTGGTGGTCTGTTTGCAAGAAAATAAGCTTGATACTCGTCCCTTCCCAGTGCTTTCGCAGTTCCGTGTGTTTAATTTCATCGCCCCTGCTGGTGCTTCCCTTTTAATTTCCTCTTCGTTATTTTCTGCACCACATCCGCTCCGTACTACCTTGCAGGCTGTTGCTGCGAAGGTTTTTATCGCCAAGGTTTTAACTGTTGTTCTGTGTGCATCCCCTCGGATTTTAATTTGAGTCGGTCTGACCTTTTAAGTCAGTTACCTACCCCGTTTTTATTACTTGGTGATTTTAATGCTCGCCACCCGTCTTGGGGTGATATTACCCGTAATCCCCGGGGCGGTGTGGTTGAGTATCTTTTATTATGCGATTCCCTTTGTCTTTTAAATTCCAGCGATCTTACTTATCATGTTTAAACGGATTCTTTTAGTGCTGTAGACTTGGCCTTATGTTCGCCCGACTGTTTCCTCGATTCACACTCTTTACCGAATTAAAGGTAGTGTGGGAGATACTAACGAGACGAGACTATCTTGGTTTTATCATGTTGGCCGCGGAAGAATACCTCACCAAGGTTAGCATAATTGGGCCATCCTGTCATAGGCCTTAAAGCAGCGTAGTCAGGAAGTTCTCCAAACACCCCCTTTCACTCATGTGATTATTAGATAAGAGCGGATTCGCAAGTCATTCATTCTAGTGGTTTTAAACGACCTGTGGCTGACACCGTATGAGGGAAGAGTGAGGGAGAGAGTTAAGAGTAATTTTATTTCGAATTAAAATGGGGATGGTACACATCAACGCCTAATTGCGTATCGCGCCCATAGGAACGAAAATTTCGGGCGAGCGGCCCATACAGGGTTTAGTGACCATTTACGACTCGCTAAGAAAAGACGCTATGGGTGTTCTTCCCGCCTCATTTAAGGAGAAAAAACAAGTTCTGCCCCCCCCCCCCCTCCCTAACTTCTAAACAAACAAAATATACTTTTGCCCCCTCCCCCCCTAACTTCTAAACAAACAAAATACAATTCAATCCAGCCTTGAGCGCAAAGGAGGCAAAGACTCGGTGGAATTCGTTTTAGCGAAACACCCGACTTCCTGATCTGCTTCTTTGGATCGCAGATCATTTGCCCAAGATCCTCGTCCATTAGATCGGAGATCCCAGTTTTAGGCCGAAGATCGTCTATTAGGTCCGGAGATCCCAGTTTTAGGTTGAAAAATCCTCGTTTTAGGCCGAAGATCCTCGTTTATTAGATCACAGATCCTCGTTTTAGGTCAGGGATCCTCGTCGAGCTCGACTACGGGGTTCGAGCGAGGCGCTATCAGCTTTGTCCTTCCCTCTTCGGGTCCAGATCTCCCCAACAAGTGGGTGTCGCTTCCCCAGAATCAAAGGACCCGTGTCTTCCCATACCACCCATGAATTTCTGGGCGCCCATTTGGGCTTCCTGTAAAAGAAGCGAGGATAAAACAAACCATAACGAAAGCCATACACCCCACCCCGCGCCCCTACCATAAAAGGGGGCAGCACTCATTAGCCGAGTGGATACAGCGTTGGATTTCTAGCATCGAGGCACGGGTTGGATCCAACAAGCGTTGACACACTCGAAACAATTCCTCATTAACTGGCCGCCCATTGGACGGATACGCTGATGCCTCTACGGGTCATCATGCACAGAGCCAATCACAATACCGATACCAGTCCCCTTCCCACATTCAAAACACAACATACACTTTCTCTCCTTTTAGGAAACCCTGCCGAGGGAGTACATGGGTTTGACAATCACTGGTTGGTGTCAAAACACAAAAACCACCCGGACACCATTCACCTTCGAACGAGGAACTGCCCCAGGGCCTTTGGGCTTGCCAGGAAATGTCATTCTAATTTTTATGTTCAAGAAATCCCTCCGGACAACCTACGCTCCCCGCCCCTTCTATATACCTACAATTGAAAATAGTTCAAATGCATGGACATTTATAAAGGAAGAAACTACCAGGCGCATAAAATAACCACATCAGGACGGCGTCTCTTTTTAATTCATTCTTCTATATGGGGAGTGTATAAATTCTGATCGCTCTCAACCAACCTACTCCACTCAGGGGCCAAAACTCTCCTCATATGCACAAACATGGTAGGCAGGCATTTCTACACCGACACATGCTCGCAATCACACCAACGCCGCAACCTCAACACAAACACCCTCCATCAAGGAAGGACACATATCGATATAATTTACACCTCACTTATACTCTTTCCCACAACAACAAACGCAAACCACTCCAATCGTCAGCCACAACTTATAACCTCCAAATCAATCCCACACTTCACTCACCGCCCAGACACATACTGAAGTAAGACCGCCCCCACCATACACTACCACTCTCTTCACTCATATCAGGCTACCACACCTATAAACACCTCTCATAAAAAAAGTGAAGATGGGGAAGTGAAAATATAGAGCTGCAGATCTTCCTATAGGGAGAGCGGGCAACTCTTCAGATGTCAGCTGCAACAGTAAGTCGGCGACTACCCTGTAAAATTAACCGAAGGCCAAGAAAAAATAGGCGAGAAGAGGAGTGTAAAGAAGTGGAATAAGGCCGGGGCAGTCCCAATCTTAGATGAGAATACCCGAGAGGGGGTGGGCCATGCCGCTCATCCAGGTACCAGGTGTAAGTCTACACGGAGCACCCCGTAACCAATGCAACATGCCACGCACTCAAATACAACGCCACACCCTCTTCACCGCTACCCCTATTAACGACACCTTTTTTTTAAATGCACCCATCTACTTGAAAATGACCAAAACCAAACAAAAAAAAAATAAGAAACAAGAAAGGCAAGAGGAAGGAAGCACACTCCGGCGTTGGGGCAAGGCAAGCCTCCGTCCAGCACAGGATCTTGCGACCAACGCCAAAGAGTGAAATAAAATGGAAGCGAGCGTCCTCTGAAAAGTCACTAAACAAGCGGGAGCAACCCCGCTCATCCCGGTGCCGAGACAGGTAACGTTTGTGAAGATCACCCAGAATGGGACCTTCACGGCACCCGGGAGGCTGCCCAAATTCCTACCAAGTAGTCGGTGAGAGAAAGAGCGAAATTGTGGTCTGGTAGCCCATTCCTCGCGGACTCTTTGGCACCTTCTCGGCGCGCTCATTCACCACAATTCTTACATGTCCAAGAACCCAGCCCAAGATAATATGGATATCCAGCGAGGTCGCAACACGAGTACCGAAAATCAGGGTGTGTGGAGATTCCAATGGCCCGAGAGCACTCAGGGCGAGTTGCGAGTCCCTAAAGATCACAATCTAGTCTCCGAGCCGGGCACGACGCATTATCTCTCATACCGAGCGGTGTATTGCACCCAGATCGGTCGTGAAGACAATCGCAGGGCCTGGTAGAGCCCCGCTGTGTTCAAACAGAGGAGGTTCGGCGAGGAAACCGACCCGATCCTGAGACCTGGAGCCATCCGTGTACACTGGCACTCATCGAGCGTGACACGAAGTATGCTCCCAAAATACTGAACGCAATACTCCCGTGGCTGTGGAAGCCTAGGCGTGGCGACAAACATTCAAAGGTGGTACCTTCCAGGGTGGCCTCGTGGGCAGAACCAGAGGCGTAACCAACCCGAGAGATATACCAAGCTCTCGAAGCAGCTTCCTAGCGCTAAACCCAAAGGGCTTAGGCTATGACTGGCATATTGTGGAGGGATAGGCACCGTCGAGATCAGCCGCGGATGCAGTGAGAGCCACTAGCGACTGAGGAAGGCACCAGGTTCGCGCGTACAAGCGCATAATCCACTGTGTACACCGCAGAGCGAGCGGCATCGACAAGTACGCAGTAGACACTCAATAGGGAAAGTGCGGAAGGCGCGGGTCGCCAGGCGGAGGCCGATGGGGTGGATCGAGTCCACTTCCGCAATACACGCTCGGCTGCGGATACATAAAACTCGCATCAATAGTGAATTTCGCGCGAATAAAGAATCTGTAAAAAAGTTAGGTCGTAGCCCGAGCAGCACCTCAAGTGCTGAGCATTACAGAACAAAGAATGTCCATGGCGAAGGTAGAAAGAGACCCTAAGGCTGCGGCTATGAGCCTACAACAGGGGCGGGCAACCTTTTCAGATTTTAGGGCCAGATGAGACTTTTGGGAGCAGGCCGCGGGCCAGAGGGACAAACGAAATCCCTAAAGTGACCATATATATATATACTAGAATACATTATACAAGAATGGTATGTTCGTACCCATATCTCAGTAACGATTCATTGCCGCGGAAAAAGTCATAACCATATTTTTTTTAGAATTGCTTCCTCTACAACTTTGGTCTCTGAAATTTTTCGTAATGTGAGGAAAAGGCATTTTTTTACTCATTTTCGCCGACAGGCGTGACTCATTCCCCTCTTCCTCTACGAGTCTACTGAGACAAATGTTGTTTGGCAGAATTTTGGGGGGGGGATGGGGGGGGGGGGAGATTGCAGTATTAATGCCGAGCAAGGTGGCGGGTCAGATGCTAGGCCTTCGCGGGCCGGAGGTTGCCCGCTCCTGGCCTACAAGGTGAGGTGTCGGTCAAAAACAAGACCAAGGAAACTGTGCAAATTCCCCACTTCCAGACGAACCACGTTTAGGAACAAGTCCGGGTCAGAATGGAGCCGTGAATGGCGGCAGAAGTCCACCACCTTAGTCTTGGCCAAGAAGAACCGAAATCTGTGCGCTTCGGCATAACGAGATGTGGTACAATACCTGTTGGAGTCAACGCTACAGAGTAGGGCATCCGGGCCCCACTAAAAGAGATCGAAAAGTCGTCCACGTAGAGCGTAGCGAGAACATCTTCCGGCAGCAGCGAATTGATACCAGAATGCTCAGGGCAAAGAATGCGACACTGAGGACACTTCGCTGCGGGACGCCCTCCTCCTGCTCCAATGGGTCATAGAGCATTCCTCCTTACCCGAAGGTCGAGTCTACGATCTCGCAGAAATTGAGAAATAAATATAGGGAGGCGTCCCCTCGCGCCCCATCGTGTCGAGAGTCTTCATGATACCATATCATCATGCGGTATCATAGGCTTTCTCCAGATCGAAAAAAATCCGTGGCGTATTGCTCTCTACGAAGGAAGGCCTCGCACACATCAATTTTCCAACTGGAGCAGAGCATCCCACGTGGAGTGGAACTTGGGGAAGCAGCCCTGTGCATATAACAGATGGCTTCCGCTGTCCAGGAAAAAGGTAATCTAACATTTACCAAATTCTCCAACTTGCATACGCAGGAGGTTAGAGAAATTGGGCGGAAACTAGCCGTGATAGAGTGATCTCTCCCCGCTTTGCGCAAAGCGAGCACAATAAGCATTCGCCAAGAGTCTGGGAGGGTACCCCGTCTGTCCAGATCCTGCTGAACAAATCTAACAGAAAGGCCATGCCTCGCTCACTCAGGTGTCTACGCATGCCATACGAAAACCTCGGGAGTAGGGGCGGTGTCCGAGCATGAAGCCAGAGCGGAACGCAACTCACTCAAGGTAAACTTGTCGTTGAAGGGTTCTCTGCATCTGTAGGTAAGTCCAGTCATGGATTCGGTACCAGCATCTCAGATAGAGAAGGTGGAGAAAGCAGTCGCGAAAGAATCCCCCACGGACGCGGGATCCGAGATTGCGGTCCCATTCTCCTGGAGAACGGGAGGTGGTCCTGCGAGATATTGCCCCGAATCCTTTTGACTCGCTTCCATGCCTCCTTAAGAGAGGTATTTCCTTTAAGTGAAGACTCGTATGCCTGCCAGCCAGTAAGAGCTGCGGGCGTGCTTCGAAATATACCGGAACCTAGCTCTAGCTCGACGATATTCACCGACAGTGAAATCGTTCGGGCGCCGCTTATAGCGCAGGTAGGCATAACGCTTCTGTTTGAGGGCCGTCTCACACTCGGCTGACCACCACGGGGGCCGCTTATAGCGCAGGGAAAAGTATGTAAATACTATAGCCTTCTAATAACTTGGGAGGCTAAGAGAAATGTCTCCATAGGACCAGAAAATTCCAGAATGTGATCATTTACACAAACAAGGTCCACGTGTTCCGAGTTAAGATGGGCCTCGACAATCCAATACACCAGTCAGCCAAATTTGTCCTCGCGCTTTGACCATAAAGATTGGTTCAAACGTAGCCACCTTATATGTGTACTCGAAGGTGAGCAGAGTTGACTTCCCAGCACAGCCCATACCTAATACTCGCCTCAACCAGCGGGGGGCTTTCGGCCCTCGCAGCAGGTAGGGACCTCACGGTATACACTGCTACTCGACTAAGGAGACAGACGAGGACGAACGGGCGCCAAGCAGTCGGAACCTCTGTGATCGCACTCCATCCCATATAAATACTTCATTCCCTTTCATATTTGTCTCACATAGTGCAAACACCCGCACTCTCCCTCTTTTAAGCACATTTGCTACTGCTCCCCTCACATTACCCATATCTAAGCTGTCTCTTTTTAGGACCCTTGTCGGAACAAGATATGGGTATTCATTCTTCTACCCCAGACCCCGGCGAACATTACCACCCCCCTTCTCCCAAAGCAAGCCCGTCTCACCTTAAGGGCTTTAAGGGCACCCTGTCTTTCGTTCTTGAGGGCTTCCTGGAGGGAAGAGGTGAGGAAGGCGCGTCGCGCAGAGTTCCTGTCCGCTTTCAAGGCTTCCTGGGGGCGGTACAGAGGCCCCTGCGTGTAGAACACGGCCCTCCCGATGGCTGCGAAGCAGAGGGGGGGGGGGGGCTCTATTAATCTGGACAGGGGACTTAACGTGTAAATAGAGGAGAGTAGGAAAAGAGGCAAAGAAAAGATAATAGCGTAGGTGAGTTGCGAACAGCTCCCTGCGTCCCAGGACCACTGTTAGACAGCGGCGAATCCACTCCGCTATCCCGAGTCTCAAAAAAAGACTCATTCAAGCGAAGCTTTTAAGCCACTTGCTTTCACTTCTCGTACGCTACAAACGCACGGATAGCGCGTATCTCAGTGGGTGATCTACTCAGGCAACATAACCCTTTTCAAATCTAGTTTTACCCCAAATTCAAGCCCCTCACCCCCTATTTCGCCAGCCAGTGCTTATAAAACGACAGATTTTTTTTAATGAAATGGATGAGGGGGCTGGGTGTGTGTGGGGGGGTGAGGAGTAACTGCTTACCTGAGCCGCAGGCGCACACTTCATTGGCGAGACCGATCGCGAGCGCTTCAGGGGCTCGAACGGGACGTCCTGTGAGGATCATATCGAGCGCCCGGCCCAGCCCGACCACCGCCGGAAGCCGCACAGTTCCCCCGTCCACAAGGGGAACCCCGAGTCTGCGAGAAGCAAAGAAAGGGGGCGTTTTCGCTTTCATTGGAGGGAGACAAAGGATGAGAGAGAATAAGGGGGCGGAAGGCAGATGGTAAATGAATACAAGATGTAATATACAGTGGAGTCTAGGGGGGAGGGGATGTGTTGTGGAGGTTGAACAGATTCCGGCCTCGACTGCCCCAATTACTCTCCTCTTTACTCACTCTACACGAGTGACGTCCCCAAAAACGGGCCCCAAATTTTGATAGGTTTCATTTTTTTAATTTGACAAAACATTAAGAAATGAAGACTATCGAAAAATGAGGCCCGTTTTTTTTGTTTTTTTTTTGGGGGGGAGGCTACCCCCCAAATATGACTTTCTTCATGAACCTATTTAAGTACATCTTAAAAACTCCGGGAGTGAGGGTGCGTGCGTGTGTGTACAAATGAATACAAGGATTCGCAGTTACGAATTTCTTAAATTTGTTTAAGCGGCAGAAATCTTTCAGAAATGGTTAGAGAGAAAGTTCCTAGTCACTCATTGAACAACAGTAAGGTTTCTCACCTCATTTAACATATTTGAACCTTAAAAAAAGGAGGGACGTACCCCAAAACATCCTGCCCCATCGCCTCATACCAAATAAACCCCAGGTATCGAACTAATGCAACTCATTGATCGAAAGCTATCAGCCAACAGCCTAGCCGTACAAAAGACTTACGTGGACAGCTGGTCCAGGCCCCCCAGTCAAGGAGTGTCGCTTTTAATCATGTTTTGTTTTTATTTTCAATCAAACGCATTAAGTTTTACTAATATATTTTAATGGGAAAATATAGTCTGGGGATAGACACCTTGCATTATCTAACTCCATTTAACTATTTATTTCTTTTCCGGGATATTGCCAAGCAGAGTGGTAACACTGCTTCCAAATACAGGTAAGTTAGGTCATATCGGGCGAGGTAAATAGCCGAAAGGAGTCATGCTTTGGGGCGAATTCAAACCGGCTGTCATAACCCTGTAATGACCTGTGGTTCGGAATCCGGTCTCTGAATAAGGTATAGCGCTTACTATCCTGTAGCGAGCGGTGCATTGCAAACAGCTCGGCCGTGAAGATAGACGCAGGACTCGGAAGAACCCCACCGGCTTCAAACGAGGGGAAGAAGGCATGAAAGCAGACCTTCCCTCTTCGGATTTGGTGCCATCCGTGCACACTAGCATGACTCCGGCGTGTGCTCAAGAAATTCGAAATCAATAATACTGATTCTGCAGAAGCTTTGGGAGTAGAGGCGTCGTGACAAACGTTCTATATGGTACTCGCTAGGGTGGTGTACTGGCAGAACCAACGACCCAAGAAATACGTCAAGTTCTCGAATGAGTATCCTTGCACTAAGCTAAAACGCTTATGGTATAAAGTGTCTGACGGCGGGAGAGACACCGAGATCAGTGGCGAACGAAATCAGAGTCGTTGGTGACCGAGGGAGACGCTGGGCTCAAGTGTAAAAGCGCATAATGTCCTGTGTACTCCGTAAAGCGAGTCGCAAAACAGCGGCGTTAACAAGGAGGGGATGTGCGAAAGGAACAAGTCACCCAACGAAGACCAGTGTGGTGGATCGAGTAAAACTTCGACAATTCACACTAGGCTTCGGATGCATAGAACTCGCCCCTGTAATCAAGCTTCGAAAAAAAAAGGGTAAGGTAGAAAAGTAAGGCAGTAGCCCTGTCAGCACATCAAGTGCTGAACGACGCGGAATTAAAAAAGAGACCCTAAGGTTGCGAATTTAAGTGAGGCGTCGGTCAAAAAATAGACCAGGAACTCTACCACATCCAGGAACAGGTTTGGGTCGGGATGAAAGGCTGGATAGCGGGAGAAGTACAATAACCTTAGTCTTGACCAAAAAAAAACGAAACCTGTGCTTTTTAGAATAGCGAGAGATGGAGTTCAATGGCTATTGGAGTCGACATTCCAGAGTTGATATCTGGTTCGCATCGAAAAGGATCAAAAGCTCATTGATGTTCAAAGCAAATAGTGCGACACTGCGGACACTTCCCTATGAAACGTTATTATCTTCCTGCCCTATTGGGTGGGAGATCCCCCCCCCCAACCGGTACAAGGAATCCAACTCATATAAAAATTGGGAGGCGTCCCAACACCCCACCCCCAATGGTTTTGAGGGTCTCCATGATACTGTATCACCATGCGGTATCATAGGCCTTCGCTTGATCGAAAAATAGCGTGGCGCGCTGTCTAGGAAGGAAGGCCTCGCAGAGAGCATTTACCAGACTGAGCAGAGCATCCGACATGGAGAGCAACTTTCGCCAGACAGGTGGGTTCCGCTGTCCAGGATAAAGGTTAATCTAACATTTACTAATTTCTCCCATCAATTTGCACATGGAGGAGACTAAAGATATTTAGCGGAAACAGACCGCAGCGATATCTCCCCAGCTTGTAAAATCAAGCACAGTAGCCATTTGTCATGAGTCTGCGATGATACCCTGTCCAGATCCTGTTGGACAAATCTAACAAAAATCCCATACCTCGCTCACCTTGATGCTGAAGCATGGCATACAGGACATCGTCCAGACCTGCACCCAGATTGGAGGTTCCCTCTGTGGTCGGGTCTTTCCTTGCGGGTACTGGGCCAGTGAGGACAATGCTCCTCCAGGTATAATTGTAGAAAGTGGTTCCACCCAGAGCTAGACCATATACCTTCTTGCAGGTAGACAAAGAATTTAGGGGGCAGTCGTAGAATGAGAAAAGGGGTGTTGAGAGAGACATATGGGCAAAATGCACTAGCTTCCCCAGGCTTCGTCAGAGTTCAAGTCAACCTAGATATGGTGCCTTCCCTACTTTGATTCCACCCATGATGACATGCAGTTCCTTTGGATACCCCCCCCCCCTACAGCCACTCGGACTGGGAGGCTGTGCTGCTCCTCCAGGTTTCACTTGTAGCAGAGGTGGTAGCCCCGGCTACCCCACCTAAAATTGGGTGCTGAGAGGAAGCAGGAGGAATCGCACTAACTTCCCCAGGCCCCATTAAAGGGCTTAAGTCACCCCGGGGATCGGGGTCTCAGCAAACGTCTCACGATGCGGCGGAAGTTCCCCACGTCGAAGTCGGCTAACGGTGGAATGTACGTAGAAATAGCAGTATACCTCCTATCCAGGTGCATCTGTATAGCTACTGCCTGAAAGGAGGTATTTAAAGGAAAGAGAAGAACGGAGACATCATGCCAGGTGTAAATATCGCATTCTCGTGACCAGCTCACATCCTGTGGTGGTGGGGTCACAAAACCCTTATAACACATCCGGGAGGGTTGGTAGGGGGCACGCGCCTAGCAAAGTCCCATGCAAAAAGATATGTAACGGGGAACGGGAGAAGAGTAGCCTCCGCAGCTCCTCCCAGTTGGCCCGGAGTCCGCGGCAATTCCATTGAAGGAATATGCCCTCTAGGCCTAGATCGGAGGAGATGCGGTGGCCCTCTTCGAAGAGAAGACCCTCACCGGAATGGTCGTACTCTTCCCGGAGGTAGAACTCCGGGCGCTGTTGGCCGAACAAGACGCTGAAAGCGCCGTCGCCTTAGAGGATTTATCGAAGGAGGTTGGGCTCGCTATGCGAGTCTTTTCTTCCCTCCGCCTCGAAACTTTAGGCGGGCAGGGCAGGGCAGTTTCAGAGGTGGGAGAACTTCTTTTCGAGGATCCACCGTCTCCGACGCACTCAGCCAGGTCTTGGGTGGGGGCCTAGCAACCGAAGCTCCTTTGGTGCTGTCCTCCTTTGTGGGGGGGGGGGCAGCGTTAGGGAACCTCGGAACACGGACTCATGACCTCCTTTAGCGGTGTTGCCTCCTACGAGTCTAACGACTCGCTGGGAGGGGGAGGGGATGGTTTTAGCCAAGGTTGGGTATGAATGAACCCTCTGTGCTGCCAGCTCTAACACGGGTGAGTAGAACCCGCAGATAGATTCCGAATAGGGGCAAAAACGACTATACTTGTAGACCTGGAAGGGCCAGAGCAGAGGGTCCCTATTTTTAAATTGAGGCATAGGAGGTCCAGGCAGCGCCGGGCGAGTTAGGACCAAGTCCTTAAGCTCACCTAATGAAAGATGATCCGTAGCCTAAACAGCCAGGATTTCCTTCTCCACGAGATACGCACCACATTGCCCTGAAAAAGCGGGGTGCGGCTTTCAGTAATTGACACACTTGACCATACACGATAATGACTTATCGTGAACAGCCTTGGAGCAACTTACACAAACTTTGGGTAAATTCAACTTTGTGCACGTCTACAGGAGCGATTAATATGCCGAAGCGGTGGCAGTAGTCGCACCTCCGCGGCAGTAGCACACATGCCCTCACGCTGCAGCGATACCAACCAGCACGCACAGACTTAGGGAGCCTGTCGCGGTCGAATGTAATAAATAATGTATGGGTGGGTCTCGAGGAGCCTCCCTGTTTTATCATCACACGTTCGACTTTGACGGCTCCATGGTTGGTCAGGTCTAAGGTGATGTCCTCGATGGAGTAGTACACGAGTTCCCTCGCATAAATTCCTTTAACGAAGCTCATGGTAGAGTTCGGCGTCATGATCACTGGCGAGCCATTAAGTGTCCGAAAGGCACTGATCATGGCCACCTCGGAGGGATTCGAGGCATTTGCCAAAAGGGTCCCGTCCGAGAAACGGGACACCTTGGCTGCCATCAGTGGAGCGAATAACGAGGAAGCATTTGAAGCCAGCGGACTAGAAAAAGCCAGCTAGTCTCTCAATGATGAGCCCCGATGTAATCTAAGCTCCACTCAGCGAACCTGCGATTTTGGTCTTGGTCTGGGCCCGCCTGCCCACCCGGGAAAGCCTTGGGCTGATGAAAATCCCAGGAAGATTGTTGAAAAGCCACCGAATCCAACAAAAGGTCACTGTTTGGTGTGCATTTTTTGCTAGCGGAATCATTGGGCCGTATTTCTTCGAAAATGATGCCGAGAATTCTGTTACGGTAACAGGCGAGCAATACCGTGCCATGATAAACAACTTTTTATGGCCTGAATTGAATTCTATGGATGTCGAAGATTTGTGGTTTCAACAGGACGGCGCCACATGCCACACAGCCAATGCAACAATGGCTTTATTGAATGAGAAGTTCCCAGGTCGCATCATCTCTTGAAACAGCGAGGTCAATTGGCCACCACGATCGTGTGACTTGAAGCCTTTAGATTTTTTCCTTTGGGGTCATCTCAAAAGTAAGGTCTATGCCAACAAGCCAACAACAATTCAACAGCCGAAGGATGAGATAATAGGGCATATTGGTGAGTTCGAAGAGAAACTATGCAGAGACGTCATCAAAAATTTTGACCATTGAGTGGAGGTGTGCCGCCGAAGCCTTGGCGGACATTTAGGCCATAGTATTTTTCACCCATAATTGCCATGACTCAAATAACATGATCCAATAGTGAAATCAATAAATTTTCACCAATAACACTGTTTTATTTACTGATAACTTCGATCTGTCTTAATGGAACACCCTTTATATATAAAGTCATAATATAAATTTTAACTAAAAAAATTAAATTCTTCAAAAAAATTTAAACATTCAATTTATGTAGGAGAAAACATAAAAATTAAATTATTAAAAATTCAAAATGGGTTAATAACATAAACTATAAATAAATCAACAGAGAGAAAATATAAAATCATGGAATAATATATTAATTTTTGTCGTAAGAGGTTTCAATTCTTCTGAAAATTTAAACATTCTATTCTCATAAAAGAAGACATGTAAGAAATAGTCTATTAAAGATTCAACAAAGGATAAAAAAGAAATAAGCTATAAATGGATCAACAAGAGGTACAAAACAGAGAGTATAAAATTGTGGGACAATATATTAAATTTTGTCTAAAAGATTTTGGTCCTTCTGAAAATTGAAACATTCTATTATCCTCGTCTTCGGTAGAAGAGAGTTGTAGGGTCACCTGAGAAAGCATGGGGGGGTGGAAGGACCTTTTCAGAGGTGGAGCTGCTCGAGAGTAGCTCCAAAAAATGACAAAAAGAAACGCCCTTTGAGCATGGAGATCGTGATAGGAAAGCCCCCTTCCCCACACACACAGGTCAAAGCGATGTCTCGTGTTACCTCGTCCTCCCCAACACCTAGGGAGGGCAAGGCCACACTCAGAAGTGGATCCTCATGCACAGTCCCACTCTTACCTTCTATTGTCACCATATTTGTAAGAAAAAGACACATGGAAAGCACATATTATGACCTCCCAATGAATAAGGAGGTTAAGAGAAAAGTTTCCGTAGGATAAAAAAATTCCAGATCATTTACACATAATCGGCCCACAGGTTCGAGTGTTGATGGGCTTTGCCAACCAAATTGTCCTCAAGCTTTAACCATAAACGATGGTGTCAGGGTAGTTAGTAATCTTATATGTGTACTGGAAGAAGGTGAGTGGAGTTGACAACCCAACACACTGCCCACCTAATACTTGCCCTAGCCCACGGGCTTTCAGCCCCGCAGCAGGTAGGGACCACCCGGTATCCACCGCCACTCGACTAAGGCTCATAAGAGGACGAAAGTGCGCGGGGCAACCAAAAACCTCTGTGGATACAAGGGCAAGTTTGGAACGGGGTAGGAGGATACATAATAAAGAGAAGTAGAGAGAGGCAGGTCCACTAACGAGTAGGGTAGGGGATCACCTATTATTATCATACCCTGGTGCCAGGTGACCCCAGGATGGCATGCAGTCCACAAGGCACCATGGTTACCAGACCGAACTCTGTCCAGGTGGAAATAGTCCTCCTGGTACACAGTGCAGATAGAAAATGTTGCGGGGATAGCTGTAATAATAATAATACCACAAAATGATATTAATAATGCACAATAATACACCATAATAATTATGCAGTAACAATAATAATACAATAATTTTAATATGTAATAATAAATAATGATAAATACTACTAATACATGATATTACTAAATAATAAATACTACTAAATTAGTAATAAATAATAAGAATGATAATAACAATAATATTAATGCTAATAATACTAATAAAAAGGTAAAACAGTGCTGAGTGTGTATGTGTGTGGGGGGAAGGGGTGCACCAAAGCTTTGCCAGGCCCTATCAGAGAGTTCAAGTCAACCGAGTGACAGGGCTTCCCTAATTTGTACTCAGGCCAGGGAGGGGGGGGGGGGAGCTGCTCCAGGTACCAAGTGTAACAGACTAACTACACATTGTACCTCCCCACACGCTATTGGGGAGGCGAACATACCTCCCCTCCCCCCAATGCACTGAACCCCAGAACACAAAGGGGTTACAGCTCCCCCTTGCCTGAAAACAACTAGAATCACCTTCTGCAGAAGACCCCCATGACAGCAGTCTCCTCTACAATCCGGATGTCGCACCACAGGGCCAATTCGAGCCCTCCAGCCACGGCGTATCCGTCAATGGCAGCCACAACTGGCTTGCTCGTCTCGTACCATGTCGGTCCCTGATGGCAAAAGATGGCCCATCAAGAGAGGGAGGACGAGGGCTAATGGGGAATTAATAAAATCCAATGAGGGAATTTTCACCAAAAAGGCTTGGAAAACAGGTACATGGTGAAACTAAGTGAAGTGAAAATGTGATGCCATGATGGGAGGCCTAGAATATAAATGTAGAGTCAGCTGCAAGTCCTAGAAAGCAAATGTGACTGTACGAAACCTTTGACATAATAATCCTATGAATACATTCAATGACTACAGATCTGGTAGGGAGATCTACTGGCCACAACCAGTGTTATTGTAACTTAATAGTATTTGGTTATTTTACTCTCAATTCGCACTGTATTATGCTCATCTCTGTATGGGTCCAAGTTTAACACAGAATCCAAACTGCAGGTCAATTGCTGTAAAGTCAATCTGAAACAAAACTCCATCCTGTGACTAAAAACACTCAATGTAGTTTAACTTCGCCCAAGTGTTTCTACTTGGTTTGGCCATATAATGATTGCTAGGCTTACTGTGAGTGGATGATTGATAGCATGGCAATAATGTAGACTTTAGGTAAATGACTATAGATTGAAGGACAACAATGGCATCAATAAATAAAAAGGTTGAATGGAGTTAACGTGAGGAATGGGATGATGGCAGAACTTCTGCCATTGTAGATGGGTCGCTCATGAGCAGGACTTGTCATGGTGGAATTCTCAAGGACACGAGGTGTTCGTTGAGTGTTACAAGATTATATTTGAGTCATGTACAGTAACTTGACAAAGGCAAGCAAATTCAAGGGTGGAAGTATGAAGGAGCGAGCATGAGTGGTGAATATTGCTCAAGTTTAAGGGTCTGTGTTTGTCCTGAGAGAATGCTTTGGGTGGTGAGTGTAAGCCAATGAGAAAGCCCATGTTTAGGGGGAGATTTGGACAGTGAAGTCCAGTAAATCCAATCTTGTTTAATGAGTCCTTGAAGAACTTTCGAGTGGCATCTTTCTCGTGAGGGCAGCCTTGCAATCACTGCAGATTCATAAAGGGGAAGATTTCCTCCCCAAAGGTGGAGAAAATATATGTGGAATAGTTTGCGATTATTAGAGGCTTGTTTGAATAGTGAATTCAGTTATTTATTGGACTATCGACTTGTTTCTCACAAGAATCCACCATCACATGGTCCAGGGGTGACTCCATGTGTTTAGACAATAAAAATATATAAAAGATGCACAAATAACCAAGAGAGACCCTTTTAGGGAGTAGGGACCTGGCAGGTATGTAACTCTTCCAATGTAGCAATCAGCCCCCCCCCCCCATATGGGAATAGCATTTAGATGATTTAGATCCAGAATCTAGATGAATTGTTGTTTTGTGTGTATGTGTGTAGATGCTTTTGTGTGAGATAGGAACCTTGCTTCATGAGATAGAATTCCTCAGGGTGTCTACTTGTTTGGTTATTTTGAATTCAAGGACTTTTTAAAAAATAATCAAGGAGGGGGTTTTAGCCAGTTTTTTTTTTCTTTAAATTAAAAAAGTGCAATAAACATTATGGGACATTGATAAAGGTGAGATATTTAATGAAAAAATGGGTTATAAGCAAAGCAGAGGCAAAATCAACTCACCAGTGCTAAAAAAACAAGAACATGGTATCCGAACGACAGTCACAGAAGTATAGCGAGCATCCATCATAAAATACAAAGCATCCAAAGCATACATATGTTCATTCACATTAGTGAGTAGATTAACTTAAATATTATTATTTTCCTAATAGACATTAAAAAGTATATAAATAGTGAATTTGAAAAATCATTTGAACAATCACTCAATGATTTATTTTTAAAATTCAAGGTCCATCTACCTTTTTCATAAAATTCAAGGACTTTTCAAGGATTTCAAGGGCAACAAATAAATTCAAGGACTTTTCAAGGATTAAGGGCAGTAGAGACTCTGTTCCTTGGAGTATCAGTGTCATATATTTGGGGAGTTTTGAGTTTGTTTTGCGGATGGTACAGATCTGATATATGAGGGCGATCATAAAGTAATTACCTAAATCTTTCCATAGAGGAGACAAAAGAAATTCCAGTAAGTTTATTTAATGTAGTTATCATTGCTGTAATCATCATCAATAATCTGTCCAAAGAGAAGGCAAATTATTTGTTTTTTTAAAAAAATGGGCATTTATCTGGGGAAAATCTATTTGAGATACCATTTGCAATGTCATCTTAATTTCTAAATGTTCAGCCACTTATAAAATGTTCTAGTAATTAAAATAAGTAATAGTATGTGAGGTGGGTAGGCTGTGGAAGAATATCCCATCTTGACAATCTTATCTTTTCCTGGTTTTGTCGAGTGAACCTTGCATTGTCATGCTGGAGACACCTTTTCTACATACCAAAGACGGCCACTGTTGATGTAATGCTACATGATATTGCTGGAAATAAATGCCTGTAGTAATGTTTGAACGAGAGAATATGAGGATCTGATTCAATCGTTTCTTTCAAAAGATCATCATTCAACAATATGGTTTGTCTTCAAGAATGAGATCCTATTAGAGAGGTCAAAATCGATGTTTGATGTTTTTTTAACTGCAAGTGACATTTACAAGCCTTCAGTCTATGAGGATACACTCTACAATTCCTTTTCATTGCCTGTGTAGCAGTACCAGCCCTTGAAACATAGGCGATGACAAATATGTTGCTTTTAAAAAAAATTATCTTCCATGGCAAGATGACTTTAAATAAGCACAACACACTGCTTGATATAAGATAATAAACTAGTTGGTTGTCTTATAATCCATAGCAGTCAAATAGGTAATTAATTTCCAAGCACATTAATATATAGGGAAGGGTGTCTGGGGCCTTTTGCAGTTTAGAGAAACTACATTCTGCTGAGGTGTAGTGCTTTGTAGTGTGTTAGACTGTGTAGATCCTATATCAGCTGCCCAAACCATATTGACACTGGCTAGTGTGGTATGGATGTAGTTAGTCCTTGTAGATAGTTGATGAATTTGTTAGATTGCTACAATTGAGTGAATGGAGGTGCTCAGAGTCTATATTGCTGGTTTGTGTCATCATAATTCTGGTCTTGTGTCCAGGATGACACTGAGAACTGTTGGCATTTTGATGAAGAGGAGTAAGGTGGGTGGCTGATGTGATGTGGAAGGGATCATTATAGTCCATATAGTAGACTAAGAAGTGACAAAATATGTTGAATGGGAGACTTTCACCAGGCTCAGTAACAGCCAGAGTTCAATTTTATTTACCTTCTACAACCTCACCTGTCAGAAAGAGCACAGCTGCTGAATTCACACATGAAAGCCTCTTTCCAGCTCAACATGATGTAACCTAGAAGCATTCGAGATGAGATGCTGCCAGGGCTGTAGAAGTTTTGGGAGCAGTCTTAGCAACAAACATTCAAGGGTGGTATTCTCCAGGGTGGCAATTAGGGCAGAACCATCAGTGTCACAGCCCTGAGAATTACAGTGAACCCTTAGAGATTCCTTACCCTAAATGCAAAGGCCTTAGGGTATGATTGACATCTCTCTTCTGCATAGACTTTGTCGAGATCAGCCAAAGATGAAATGAGAGCTGTTGATGACTGGAGTAGAAATCAAGCTTGCAAGTACAAGTGCATCATGCAGTGTGCATGTTGACACTCCAGTGGCATCTCACACACATCAACAAGGAGACACTTGAATCCGTAATCTAGCTTAGATGAACAAAGGAACAGTAAAAAAGAGTATGAAAGTAGCCCCATCAGCACCCTGAGTGTTGAATGTGCTGAACACCACAACAAAAAATGTCCATGGTGCAAGTACAGAAGAGAGTAAAGGCTGTGAATGTGTGCTGCTCAGGTGAAGCATTGGTAAAAAACAAGACAAAATAAATGGCGAGACTCCGCAACAACCATGCAAGCACCATTTATGAACAGGTCTGGGTTAGGGTGAAGCTGTGGATGGTGGTAGAAGTGCACTGCCTTAGTCATGGCCAAAGAAAACTAACCCTGTGCACTTCAACATAGCAAGAGATGCATTTCAAGGCCTTTCACTCATCCTGCCTAAAAATGTTTGGCTGGTGGGTCAACTTTAGGATTGAGGTTCCATCATCCTTAGAAGGGTCATAACATTATGCAGTGCCACATCCGGCCTCAGGCAGGGGGAAGGGAGCTGAACCTCACTTGTTGCTACCCTCCTTTAAGTGGGTAGACTTTAGAAGCCCCTGGGCTGGATTCAACACCACCTTCCCAAGGTTTAGACTGCTGTGAACCTTTGCTTTCCACAAAACTGTCATGTAGGGAAGGAGAGGGAGCCCTGGTTTTAGCCAAGGTGGGACTCGAGCCCATAGTGGCACCAGTTCTAGGGAGGTAGAACCAACAGAAAGGTTCCTAAATGGCATTAGATGTACCATGCTCATAGGCTTGGAGGGTCAAGGAGCAAAGGGTGCTTTCTTAAACCTGGAAGCAGAAGAGGTACCTGTTTGCACAGAGCACAACTGCATCATATCCATACCCTCCTGGAAAGAAACCTGGTCCACAGTTTGAATGGTCAGGACCTCTTTTCCCAACAAATACGAGGCACATTAATTCAAAGAAACAGAGTCTGTCTCACCACAATTCACACACTTGGCTTCACATGATAGTTATCAAGCAGTGTTAGAACGGCATAGATCTGAGGATAACCTGACTATGCACATCTACAGGTTCTATAAGTATGACCATAGTAGTAGCAGTGATAGTGCACCAGCACTAATGGCATGGATGCCTTCATGCAGTAGCTGTACTAGCCACCTGCACCAATTTAGCAAGTTGTTCAGATCAAAAGTGAGGAGTAACACCAGGCAGGGTCTAGATACCCCACTGCTTCGCTAACAATGGCTGCTCTTTGGCCAGCCAGCTCTTCTGTGATATTCTTGTAGTTTACTAGTTCCTGATATACACTACCCCTTTTACAAAATTCATGGTAGAGTATGGTGTATCCCACATGGGTGTTCGAGTGTCTGAAGAGCAATCAGTTTGACACTGCCAGGTTAGCCACATTAAACAAAAGGATTCCACTCAGAAAATGCATCATCCTTGGCTTCCTACAAAAAAAAAAGACATTAGGGCCTAATGTTGATGGGACTTTTTCCCTCCAGACGAACCTTGTCCCATCAGTCATGTGAACAATTAAGAACTGCTTGAAGCTGACAGCATCGAAGAACCCAGGCAGTCTATCAAGAGCCCTAAAGGTCCCTGAAGCTCTGCTCCCCCTGCTGTTGTTTATTACTGCACAAGATGAGAGTTGGACCACATTTCTGCCACCATTATTTACTAAGACAATGTGAAAGACAATCAGGGATCTATAAACCAATTTGTTTCTAAATGAAATTCAAAGAAAATGCATGGATGGTGCATATCCTGAGTAGTGTACTAGGGACTAAGAAGGTGCGTAATTGCATAACTCTCCAGAACCTGCACAATTCTACAAAAGTAGGTATTCTGAGAGGACCATTTTTTAAGGAAACAAAGTACCAAGAGAGAGAGAGAGACCAAGGAATGTAAAGAACTTTGAGACACTCACCATAGGTCCCATATCAGGATCAAGTTTCGAAGTAAAATCTGATGTCACTGAGATCTCTTCCAAGTCATACCCAGCGCAGAAGTTCCCCCCAACACCATACAAAACAGCAGCCCTTGAATTATCATCTTCATCAAAATCCTTGAAAGCTGAAAATTAAGAGGTTTATTCACTAAATTTCAAAGAAGTGAAAGGATAATATTGTGAATGAAACCATTTGTATTGCATCAAATGATTGGTACAGAAAAGGAAAGATTATGCTAGCATGAGGAAACTAATAATACCCTCCCATATAGACTAAATATAAACCAAACCCTCTGAGCAATCCTTGACAGGACATTACAGACCAAACCCTCTGAGCAATCCAGGACAGGACAGATTACAGACCAAACCCTCTGAGCAATCCAGGACAGGACAGATTACAGACCAAACCCTCTGAGCAATCCAGGACAGGACAGATTACAGACCAAACCCTCTGAGCAATCTAGGACAGGACAGATTACAGACCAAACTTGCTGAGCAATCCAGGACAGGACAGATTACAACCAAACCATCTAAATAATCCTTGACAGGACAGATTACAGCCAAACACTCTGAGCAATCCAAGACAGGACAGATTACAGCCAAACACTCTGAGCAATCCAGGACAGGACAGATTACAGACCGAACCATCTAAACAATCCTTGACAGGACAGATTACAGCCAAACACTCTGAGCAATCCAGGACAGGACAGATTACACTTTCATCTCTCTTTGTATCCTGCCCACCCAACTACAAGCCAACAATGGATCAACTGCCAACACAGCAAGACAACCTCATTGTGGGTAATCAATACAAACACTGACACCTAAGAGCCCAAACTATTACAGGACACCTAAACTACACCTAACATCCAGACATCACATGTTCACTAAAATAACCTAGCAATATTAAACCCACTAAACTCTAAACACCGCCAATCATCATACAAATTACCCTAGAGAAGCCCATACTTCCAACCTCACACACCTGCACCAACTATAAATGAGTGGACTAGAACCATTTCTCCAGCCATATCAAACAAAAACTCCAAGACTACTCAGTCACCCAGTTCAGTGACATTAACCCACATTTTCTCTACTGCAAACCAGAGAGAGTATGTGAGATGATCTACTAAAACAACCACATACCCCAAAAGAAAGCAGACATTAAAAACATAACACACAACACTCAAACAGTGATTCAGGAACAATGAAAATAACACTGGCAAACTTCCAAGACACTCTAAACCACAAAGAAATTCTGGAAAACCATCAGTAGGTTAATTCTAACAAGAACAAGACATACCATGAAGCCATCTACTTGAATGCAAGGTGTCAATTTCATAAAATAATAATAGGTATTTATAATGCCCCCTTCAGGGCTGTTAGCCCTCCCAGAGCGCAGGTTGTGTAGCGAGTGTAGAGAAAGTTTACAGGGGAGAGAAGGCAATTCTGAAGAGATGAGTCTTCAGGAGACGTTTAAAAGTAGTGGGGGAGGGAAAGGATTGGACTTCAGCAGGAAGAGCATTCCAGTCTACAAAACTAGATAAAAATTAGCAACAAAACACTTGATCACTCACACACAGCCACAAACAAAAACATACAATTGACCATGACTTATCCACAAAAATCACCATAGTAATGCTATCTGATATAATTAGCAACAAACACTTGATCTCTCAAATAGAGCCACAAACGAACACCCTCATATGTTACACAAAGTTTTGTAACAAGACACTTTATCTCACAGAGCCACACACACACACACTCAAACAACACTACAGAAAAATTAGCAACACAACATTTCATCTCTTTAAGAGATCCACAAACAAAATAGACCACAATTTATCCACACAAATCACCATAGAATATGCTATCCAAAATGATTCAAGAGATAAAATCCTTCCAAGCCCCTGGCCCAGACATCTCAAATATGCACCTAGGTCCAAGAGGCATTGATGCCCTGGCACAAATCTTCAAACAATATGTCCCATAACATTATGCCAAACATCTCAAAATCTGCCTATATTATACCCATTCTCAAGCTAAACAAACCACCTACCAACTCTGCACGGCACCATCTTCGTATTTTGTACCCCCATTGAAATCATGACATTTTTTCCCCCTTTAAATTTAAGGTTCTACTCTGGTGATTGCCAGGAAGGATAAATATTACAAATTATTTTGCCTATTTTTAGGCTATATTAAAAGGAATGACAAAAAGAGAAAAAAAACAAACTAAAGCAGCCCAAAACTCAAACTTAAAATCCCACTACAACAAAAAAAGAAAAGAATGATCAAGAATTAGAGGGAGGATATCTCCCTCACAGATGCCGAGCATGCATACCCCACCCCCCTCAAGGCTAAATACAATGTAGGTGATGGGCCCAAACTACACTATTCCACAATCCAGTGTGTGTGTGAATCTGTCTCAAGAGTCCAAGTTCATGGTACATCTACCCCAAAACAAAAAAATAGCATACTTCAACGGATGACAAAAGCTGCAAGGGCCTATCAAAGGTCATCAGTCAACACCTGCGCCATAAACTGCATCTACAAGATTGCATCCAAAACACTGCTTAAAAAACATCACCATCGTGGCTCATCTAAAAATAATCATGCAGCTACAAGATAAATAATATTTTTAAAAATCCTCACTGCAAAATGTGCATTCACAGGAATGCATGAATTCAAAACTTTTCAAAGCTACAGTAACATAGATATTACAACCAATACATTCCCCTCTGCTATCACACAATAAACATTGAAAAAAGAACATAGATTCATGCTGACTACCATTCCCAAACTCTACAAGGCAACCACCCTCCCCTCGCTCAGACCAACTCCATAACATAATTCAACGGATGACAAATATGCATGGGGCTATCAGGGGTCATTAAGTCAACACCCTTTACCTCTCATAAACTGCATCGACAATGTTGCATAAAAACACACACACCGCAACCTTCCCCAATGCAAAAACAACAGCTTCTCCCTTCAAAATTTGCATCCACATCACCTACTAAACAATATTGATATTAAAATATGTAATTAGCTTCAATACAACTGCAGTAATGGCAACAAAAGAACTAAGCAAAGCTTTGAATACATCCGCATCAACAAAATACTAAGCACCACAGTTCAGTACATCAGCAAAAAAAGGCTGGACAACCTCCACACAAATCAAAAATCACAATACGCCACATCAAGCTGTAGTGAGGAGGCATAATGCGACCCTCATTGCCTACCACACCCAGGACCATCAAATAGGCAGAAAATTTACTGTGCATGACCGTAGTCACTTCATCCTTATTCTCAGCCTCATCATATTGCTGTTTCATTCACTTTTTAATTGAGGTTCCTCGGGTAGTTAAACCAAATCACAATCTCCCAGTGCGGAGGGCTGTGAGTATGGAGTACCATTTTTCAATTTCAGCTGGCATTGTCAGAAGAAACTGCATATGCTGTTACCTGCATGAAAGCTAAACTCTTACTGAGAGTATCAAAGTTCAAGTAACCTACATTGGTGTGGTCATTAGCTTTTAGGCAAACTTTCAATTTACCTGAAATGCACAGTATATATTCTGCCCTCATTGTTCACAGGTCACTCTGATGAGGCTCCAGTGTAGTTACTACCAAAAATTATACCAATCCAATTACATCATTTTCATGATCAATAGACATCACCCCTGTTGCAATTAGGAACCATTCACATGTCCAACACCAAGTACAACTGAGACAAAACCTGTTGATACACAGAGTTGGGATCTCTGGGAGAACCCTGTACAGTTGGTTGAGTTCATTGAGGCTGCCCAAAAGACAAATTGTCATGGTAACCTGTATTAAAGCATTTCACCAAGTCAGGGGCTCATCTCCCATACAACTGTTAACAATTTCTTAGCTTACTGACCCTTCCTCTGTCATTAAAACATTTTTTTCACTAATTCTAGAACTGTATGACGGGTATACATCGCATATCTTCCTTTAAGGGCATCTTTAAACAACCTCTGGTCTCCCTTTACTTTGTGGGGCTCTCAATAGCCTGGTGGATATGGCATTGGTCTTCTAATGTAGAGATACCGGGTTCAATCCCACAATCCCAGTAAGAGTGGACAAATATCACCGCATAAAAAGATCTTTCCAATTGGTTGATCCACTGTACTTACCCCTGAGGAGGATGGTAGATCTTACAGAGCCAATCACAGTACTGCAACTTTTCCTCTCCCACTTTCACAGTACAGAACATGTGCTCATCTCTGTTCTGGGGAATCGTGCTGATAGGGTAGTTGTACGCAGATACCCCTTGACAGCTTCCCCAAGGGTGATTAAGATTCCTACCTGATTGCTGGTTGTTGTCAAAGCACAAATACTCAGAATACCACTAAAAAAATGAGGACCAACCCCTGGTGCACTCTGGGCTCATCAGCAATTATTATAGTGGCTTCATTATCTAGTTGGAGGGGGAAAAGGATCTCACCCCTGAGAGAAAAACAGTCCATGCAACATGTAATTCATACCTTCTATTCACATTAAGTCAAATATAAGTTTCACAACTATGACTGACTTTTGCTAAGCAAAAACAATTCACACACTACACACCAATTAGATACATACTCTTAGGCTATACCTTAAGCTTAAAGCAGTTTATCGTTGTTCTTTTTTATACTACCTTGTAAAAGAGCTTTTGCAGTTGCATTATTTATACAATTTCTTTTTTCTGGACGATTGATACCAATGACTCGTGTGTGACCAACTTGCTCCACAATGACTAAGTCTTAAAAAGAAAAATCATTTAATGTCAAATCACCTTTACTACTCCTCTACAAAAAGAGGGGATGTTGCACATCAATGTTAAAAGGACTATCCCCATTCCACCACTTTATACACTATTAGGCACAAAACTAGCTCTAATCCAATGGTAGGAATAAAGAATTTATAATTAACATGTTAAATATCCTCTCTTTTGGGGGGCTCTAGAATTAACATACAAATACCCAGCAATTATTTAGGCTTTTAACCCTTAAAGCACCATGCTAACCAAAAGGTTCTGAGTACAACACTGCTAGGAACAATTGGTTCTCTTATGGTTTTAGGCCTATGGAAAATTCCATTGAATTCTAATGGTAGTTTTTCTCCAGCGCTGATGGGGTCCTCCATTTTATTATTGTGGTGTTTTAAGGGTTAAAGTAAATATGGAGTAGGGTAAAAGGGAAAAAAATAGAAATTCTGATTTAAATATCTCTAGAGCATAAGGGACAGGAAAGGAAGAGGAATGGGGTGTCATGATGATAGACAAATTAATACAAATCAGCTTCAGCGCTATACAGAGGATATTTAAACTGGTAACAAACCTTTACAGTTGGATACAGTTATTTCTTACAGATGAGGACTGTTCCCGAAGAATACCAGATGCAGAATGAAAGTATCTAACCATTGCTACACTAACCACAGTTGCATAACATGCAAATTTATTAGTAATGGCAAAATACCAATTAAATCAGGATCTGGTTGACCATGGCTTTCTGATATCTTGTTACAATTTGAACGTCTGTTGAGGACGACCCTTACTTAAAAACACTAAACTAACCTTACTTTACCTAAAGGCACTAACCAAACCTTACTTTACCTAAAGGCACTAACCCAACCTTATTTAAAGCACTAACCTAACCTACTTAAAAGCACTAACCTAATCTTACTTAAAAGCACTAACCTAATCTTACTTAAAAGCACTAACCTAACCTTACTTAAAGCACTAACCTAACCTACTTAAAACACTAACCAAACCTTACTTAAAAGCATTAACCTAACCTTACTTAAAAGCATTAATTTAACCTTACTTAAAGCACTAACCAAACCTTTCTGTAAAAGCACTAACCCAACCTTCTGTAAAAGCACTAACCTAACCTTACTTAAAGCACTAACCTAACCTTACATAAAAGCACTAACCTAACCCTACTTAAAGCACCAACCTAACCTTACTTAAAAGCAGTAATCTAAAGATTTTTTTACAAGCATACCTCTAAGAGGATGCCCTTTTAACTATAGGTATAAGTAAGAGAACTGTTGTTTAAGGACAAGCTTCCTTTTTCTGATGAGTTAAGATTTTTTTTCCCTCTTTTAGAATAAAATGAAGGCCATTGAGGGCAAGTCCTACAGAATGTTTGCATCAATAGATTTGTAAAGAAAGTGGTGAAGTTGGAAGAAGTAAAAATATCTCAGTGGGCCTTGGGGCTAGGATTGTTTGTAATCTTCAATGTGCCAGCTGTAGCATAATGGCCCATACAAACATAGCAAGCCCTTACGGTGCACTAAAAATCATTTAGTTTGCAGAATGTAGAAGGATCGTGAGATGACAGCCAAGATTGAATATAAATATGCTATAACAAATATGGCATATATTTGATTCGCAAAGATGCTTGAATGTGAATGATTATACTTGCATATGCTGGTAATATTCAGAAAAAATACACTCTATCTTTGAAGAAGTAATAGAAAAAAGTTTCAGATTGAAAGAAAACTCCATACCACATAAAAAAAAATGAGAATATTCAACAAAAGACTTCTTTCACTGATAAGTTTCCTTACATGAACACGTAAACAATATTTTATTTACCCTTGAATTTAAAGAGATACCAATGAGGGCAGATCACCAAGAAAGTTTTTAAAGAGAAATATGTGAAGATGAGGAAGCAAAAGTGTGAAAAATATATAGCCGTGGACCTTCCTGCTAGCATTGGGGCTGAGAAAAGGATGGAGGAATGATGTTAAAACCCACTACCCCCAATTTAGAACCAAGTGGGTGGAAGGGAGGATGAACCAGCCCCAACCAAGGATGAATGGGTGGCAACACACCTATGAAATCAACTGCCAGCCAAGAAAATAAGTGAGAAGAGGTTTTTAAAGAAATGGAAACATCTAGGAGGAATAAAGCCCAGGAAGACTTAAACTAGTTTGAGAATGTTGGAGGAACTGAGGATGGAATGGCATGGCACTTCTAAAAGTACTGGATTTAACAGTTTCCATAGGGGCCCCATTTGCAGGGAGTACAGTCAAGAAAAGACAAGACTTTGCATCAATTCAATAAAAAAATAATGCTATGCAATCCAAATTTTTTAATCTTTTAAGTCAAAAATAGAGTCAGAAATTACTTGAACAATAATTTTAGAAAACACTTATATGTAATTGTTGCTCTTAACCCTTAAAATGTCATGCTAAGAAAATGGAGGAGCACATCAGCACGGAGGAAAAATAAAATAAAATGACCTCATATTGAAAGACCTGTGAGTAAATGATTTAAAAAGGCAATATAAATAAGAGGTATGATTTTCTTTGAGTTTCATTTAATTCCCTTGGTAATTATCTATACAATGGGAGGTATGGCATAAAGAAAATACATTTGCCATTCAGGACCTTTTGGTCTGTGCAATGCTTAAAGGGTTAAAGTACCTAAAAATAAGTTTTAATATAAAGGCCAAAGTAAAATACTAAATACATGCCTTTGTATAGATAATTACTAAGGGAATTAAATGAAACTCAAAAGAAAAACATAATTTCTTTTGCAACTAATATATAAAAGTAAAAAAATAAATTACCTTTGTCAGTTTTATCCTTTTTATCTGTATATAATGGTGAAAATTTTGTAAAGCACCTTGGCTGAACCTTATTATAGGCATGTTTTAAAAAATTTCTTTTTAAAAATTCTAAGGACTGATGGCTTAAGCCATTTGGTATTAATTTACAGATCATATCTGCATAAATATATTTTAAAAAATCTGCATAAATCTAAGAGATTGAAAAATATCAATAAAGAAAAAATATTTATATAGAATATTTTGAATATTATTCTAAATGCTACAGTATGTAAACAATGATCATTTAGTTCAGGAATTGACCAGCGGGAAATCATTAGGAAAAAGTGAAACTCAGTTCTTTTTACTTGGATTTTTTTTAAACCTCCCTTCTAGTAGCTGCCAGAATGGAAACAGACACCAAAATTATAAACAAGCCTATTTTTAGGCCATTTTTTTTTTTTAATGGAGAAAAGGCATACTCAGAGCGTCCAGCCACTCTCAGCTGATGGAGATTACAATCACCAAATCAAATATATATTATTATTAGTCAGTTTTGGCAGGGAAAGGGGGATAATTATTTATATAAGAAATAGCATTGTTTCAAAGGTAAATTTTTCTTTCTTTCATTATAGCACAGATCTGGTGACTGCCTCCATGGGAACAAGTTGGCACAATCACTTTGTAGCCTAATTGCTAGGCTAGATTATAAACAAAACCAATGAAAACTCCCCACCTCCAATAAGAAGGAAGCATGCTCCATAGTTGGGGGAGGCCAGCCACCCCCCTAGCACAGGAAAATGCAACCAATCACCAAAGAAAGTGAAATAAAATGGAGGATGCCAGCCTCTTCCAAGAAGTTAGAGTCTATAAGTCTGTATGCACAAAAATGTCACTAAACAAAGACCAGTGTGGTGGATCAATCCACCTTCCGCAATATATGCTCGACTATGGATGTATAAAACTCACATCCATTATCAAGCTTTGAATGAAAAAGGATCAGTAGAAAAGAAAAACAGTAACCCTATCAACACCTCAAATGCTGAAAATCACAGAACAAAGAATATCCAGGGTGCAGGTACAAGAAATCCTAAGGCTGCGAATATGGATCTCCCAGATTAGGTGCGAGTAAAAAATGAGACAACCAAGGTAACAATGCAAGTCCACCACTTTCAGGCAAATCCCATTTAGGAAAAAATCTGGATCAGGGTGGAGATGTGGATGGTGGCAGAAGTGAACAAACTACCTTAGTCTTAGCCAAGGAAAACTGAAACCTGTGCATTTTGATATAGCAAGAGAAGTGGTTCAATGCCTGTTGGAGTCAAAGCTCCAAAGTTGGCATTTGGGCCACACCAAAAGAGATTGAAAGGTTGTCTACATAGAAGATAGCAATAACATCTTCCAGTAACACTGAGGTGAATCCTTTGATGCTCAGGACAAAGGATGTGACACAGAGAACACTTTCCTGCAGGTTACCCTATTCCTCTCCTATTTGGCCAGAGGGTGCTCCGGCTCTCCTCACCCATATATGGCATCAACAATCTTGTAAAAATTTTCAGAAGTAAAAACTTTGCAGCATCCCCTCGCCTCCATCATGGGAAGGTCACCATGATACTATATCACCATGCAGTATCATAGGCTGTGGTGGAGCGAATGTGAGTGTGTGAAGGGGCCATTCTCCCACCCTTTTTCCCAATACACTCGCCCTCCTTCTGTAAGAATGTGTGTGTGAGTGGGAATGGGTTTTTTATTATATTTTCTTTTGTACATATGTATTTGATTTCATGTTGTATGAATAAGGTTATTTAACATCTCATGTTTTTTTTATTAGCTACTAAATGTTAAAGATTTTATGAGACAGCGTTCAAGTACCAGAATAAAAAAAAAAAGAAGAAAAAAGAACAAAACAAACAAAAACATTGCCTGCATTTTGCAAGAGCGACTTTAAAGAAAATATTTTGGAGATATTTAAAGAAGATATAAGAAGTCTTCTAATAGTACTTGACTGGATCTTAAAGAAAACTGAGCTCCGAGGTGGCAGGCACCATAAGCCCCGCACACCCAATTTTGTCACAAGAGTGACTGCCGACAAGATTTTCCCCCGGGGAGGCCGGCAAATCGTAAACCGTGGTACCACATAAGAAAACTCCTCTTTTTGTTGTCTCTTGTTTTGGTTGTCCCCTTTTGTATATGCTGACTCTTAGTATTAATATATATTTTTTTGATTGATTGGGTTCCAAGATAGGATTGTTTTAATATATATATAAATAGGCTCATTGGGTGCATATTTACCCATATTTTTTGTAAATATTGTATTTTTTTTGTTAGTAAAGGACTGTACATACAATCCGTTTCATTCTCCTTCGATTTCTCACGTCCGGATTAGTGTAGGAAGCGGGTTGGATCGATTGGGGTTAGTCTAAATTTTTCGCCCGCTACATTTGGCGCCCGAATAGGGACGTGAGACTTCGAAACTGGGAGCGTGACGGGATTGGATTGCATTCCATACCTAATTAGTGTGGCAGGTAGTTTGGCTGTTTTTCACCTTTGTCTATCGCTGTTACTAGCCTGGGAGGATGGCTTCTGTGGAACAGGGCCTCCATGATGAGATTGTGAGACTGAGGCTGGAATTGAGGCAGAAAGAGGAGGAATGTATGATGTTGAGGAACGTGATTGATGGATTGAAGAGTGATGTGATGAGTATGGATGAGAAGACAGACAGGATGAGGAAAGAAATGGACGAGAGACAGAAGCAGGTAGACCAACGGATGAAGGACTTGTATGACATGAAGGGGTCAGGACCGGCCCCAGGACCCTCGACCTTGACCCCTGCTCCGACTGAAGGGGATAAGACTAATGGGATCAATGGGAGTGTGTGCGAGTCTAGAGAGGATAGGGTGATTATGAGTGATAGGAAGGACGGAGAATGGAAGAGAGTTGAACGCAAGAGAAGAAGGAAGAGTGGTGCAAAGGGGAAGGATAGGAAGGTAAGAGGCAAGAGTGTGGACTCATTGTACTCGGATGAAG
Source organism: Ceratothoa steindachneri (assembly GCA_963969495.1). Classification (NCBI taxonomy): domain Eukaryota; kingdom Metazoa; phylum Arthropoda; class Malacostraca; order Isopoda; family Cymothoidae; genus Ceratothoa; species Ceratothoa steindachneri. The sequence goes on from OZ018327.1 coordinate 30,646,117, forward strand.
GAGAGAGTGATGGTATGATTGATATGAGTGAGAGTGAAGGCAGCTCAAGTGAGTGAAGTGAATGTGGGAAAGAGTATTTTGATAAGGGAAGTGCCAAAGATAGATAGATTTAGGTTACATGGTGGGAAAAGTGTGGAAGAATTCTTCGGGGAATTTGAGCGATATTGTAAGCTCAAGTACCCGGAGAATAAGGGATACTGGATGAATGTTTTGGGGGAATGTTTGGAGGGAAAAGTATTGGAGTTTTTCCGCGTGATTACAAGTGTGGGGGAACCAAGGTACGATGTGGTGAAGAAGCGGATGATTGGACAGGTGAAACGAATGAAAGAGAGTGTGAAGTATAAAAGGGTAAATGAATTTGAGAAGGCTCGAATGGCGAAAAGTGAAAGTGTGAACATGTATGCACATAGGCTTGAGAGTATGGAAAGAAAGAGGTATGGTGATGATGTAAATGAATGTAAACCACTGATAAGGAAGTTTTTGGACACAATCCCGCGAAAGGTGAGTGAATGGCTGAGTGGAAAGAGAAAGGAGAGAATGAGACTGACAGGTGAACGGTTGATGTGGGAGGATGTGTTGGAGCTGTTGGAAGATGGACGATTTGATGATGAAAGCGATCTAGAAGAGGATGGATGGTACAGTGTGAATGTTGGGGGTAAGAAGCCCAGGAGCTTTCATCCACCCCAGCAGTATGTCAGCTACAGGGATGCCCTGAAAGCTGCACCAGCTGGAGTGATGTCAAACTTCCTGGGCCGGCAGAATGGATGGGTAAATGGAGGGTGGTCGAATGGAAGGGGAGAGATGAATTTCAAGCGTGGGAACGGATATATGAGAGAGAAACCGAGGTATGTCCCAGCAAACGAGAGATTGAATGGTGGGAGAAAGATTTTGGAATGCCATCGGTGTGGAAGGAAAGGTCATATGTTGGCAGAATGTAGGTGGACATTTGGTGCATGTTTTGGTTGTGGTAAGAAAGGGCATATGATAAAGGATTGCCAGGAAAGTGTGAAAGAGTGCTTTGAGTGTAAAGAAATAGGCCATTTGAAGAAAGATTGTCCGAGGTTGAATGGTGGAGCAACTGCTGGGGGGAGTGTGAAGTATGCTTGTGGTAATTGTGTAAAGGCTGGTCATTATGCGAGGATGTGTCGTGACCAGAGGAATGTATGTAGCTATTGTGCGATGGAAGGACATTCAAGTGAAAAGTGTTGGATTAGACTGAGAGCGCAAGGTGTGAATGGAAAGTCTGAAGAGGGAAACTGAATTGTAAGAGGGTACCTGGTGAAGTATCCTCTGGGTGCATGAGTGTGAGTAATGTGTTGGTAAGTCTGTCTAGTGTGAAAGTGCTGTCTGGTAGGAAGTATGAGTGTCTGAGTGTGAAGGTGGAATTGAATGGAATTGAGTGTTTGGCTTTAATAGATTCTGGATGCAAGGCGAGCTTGGTGTATAAAGATGTGTATGACAAGGTTAGCGAGAAAGCCCTCCTGTCTGAGTGCAAGGGTACTTTGGTAGGTATTGGTAATAGGAGAGTGCCTGTGATTGAAATGATAAGGTCAGCTGTTCGAATGCATGGTATGATGATGAATGAATGTGAATTCTCAGTGATTGATAAGGTGAGTAGTGAGTATGGTGTGATTTTGGGCTATGATTTTATGAAAATGAATCGTATGGTTGTGCATCCTGCAAGTGATCAGATTGAGAGAAAGATTGGTAAAAATGGGGTGTATAAGTTATATGTAGGGAAAGATGGTAGTGTTTTGAGGAGTGTGTTTACTCGTATTGAGGTGACTGCTATGGAGAATGTAAGACTTGTGAAGGGTGAAAGGGTGGCGGTTAGAGTGAGTTGGAGTAAGGATGTTAGTTTAAATGTGGGTGAGAACACCGTGATATTGGATGGAAAGTATGCATATTATAAGGTAAGGCGTGTTGCTTGTGTGTTTGATGGCTTGATGAGAATGAATGATCCTTTTGTATGTGTGCAGGCGGACCCCAGGGTGAAGAGACAGGTGAGGGGTATCCAAGTCGGAGATGTACTAGGACACCTCTCCACTGTCACTGAGGTAGGTATGGATGATAGCACGGATATCAGGGTGAATATTGCGAATGAAAAGACATGTGAATGGATGTATAATGAGGTGAAGGACATGGTGAAATTGGATGGATGTTTGACTGAGTATGAAAGGGAGGATGTGTATCGAATGATATTTGAACGAAAGGGAGCCCTCAGTAAGGGTGATCTGGATTTCGGGGTTGCAAAGCTCCCGGAATTCAAGATTGTCCTGAAGGAGGACTCCCCAATCTATCAGCGGCCGAGGCATTTCCCACGTCGGTTGCTGATGAGATTGAGGAGCAGTGTTTGGAATTGGAGCAATTGGGAGTGATTGAAGAGAGTGAGAGTGCATGGAATAGTCCAATTGTGCCTGTATGTAAGCCGGATGGAAGATTGTGTCTGTGTGTGGATTATCGAAAGGTGAATGAAAGGACTGTGAAAGAAAGGTTTCCGATGTGTGTGGTATCTGAGTGTGTATATAGTATGCATGGGATGGAGTGGTTTACGAAGTTGGATCTGGTACGGGGGTATTACCAGATGCCTATTGCTGAGGAGAGCCGGCCGGTAACTGCCTTCTCTTCCACAAAGAGGCATTACCAGTCCCGGAACCTCAGCTTCGGGTTGGCTAATGCTCCCGGAGCCTTCCAGCGGGCAATGAATGTTGTGTTGAGTAAGTTTGCGAGTAAGAATGTGATTGCATTTATAGATGATATTTTGATTATGACTGAGACTTTTGAGGAGCATATGAGATTGGTGAATGATGTGTTGAGAACATTGGAGAGTGTTGGTGTGAAGGTGAAAGTGGCGAAGTGTGAATGGTTTGCGAAAGAAGTGGAATTCCTTGGGCATATGGTGAGTGAGAATGGGTTGCGAAAATCACCGAAGTATGTTGAGAAGGTGCGAATGTTTCCTAAACCGGTGACTGTGAAGCAACTGAAGTCGTTTTGGGGTTTGATTGAGTTCCAGCGAAAGTTTATACGTGATTGTTCTGGTGTGAGTAAGCCTCTGACTGAGTGGATGGGCAAGAAAGGTAGTACGGTTGTCAAGTGGAATGATAAGATGAATGAGGCGTATGAGAGACTGAAAGAGGGAGCGGCTGAAGATGTTGAATTGGCGTACCCAGATTATAGTGTAAATGCTAAAATGCTTGAATTGTATACAGATGCGAGTGGGTATTGTATGGGAGGTTTTCTGATGTAAGAGCAGCGTTTGAATGGAGAGAATGTCAGGCAAATAATTGGGTATGTATCCAAGGCTATGAATGTTGCAGAACGAAAGTATTCGACTGTGGAACGAGAGTTAGCTGCGATAAGATATTGTTTGAAAGTGTTGCGTCCGTTTTTGTATGGTGTGAGGTTTGTGATAAAAACAGATCATCAACCTCTTGTGTATCTGCAGCGTATGAAGTGGGCTGATAGAAGGATTGCAAGGACTTTGGAAGATTTGAGTGACTTTGACTATGTGATTGAGTATGTGCCTGGTGAACGGAATGGAGTGGCTGATTTGATGTCAAGGTATCCTGGTACGAATGATGAAAATGTGTGTGGAGTGAGTGATCCTGAGTATTTGCCGAAAGGGATTATGAATGGAAAAGAGAGTAAGGGTGGTGGTGATTCCTTGTTTGAGAGTGTATGGAATGGTTTGTAAGATTTGAAGAGTGATGGAGTAGATGTGAGAGTGCCCGATATTGTGGATGATTTAAGGAAGGAGGTAATGAATGAAGTGTGTAGGAAGCCTGAAAGCATTGGTATGGCAAAGGTGCGGAACTTCATGAAAGAATTGAGAGCGATGTGTATGCAAGGGGTCCCGCCATTTCAGGAAGTGTTGATTGTAGTGAGTCGTTTGTATGGAGTGATTGTTTATGTGCACTTTGGTGGTGAGAGGCTGATTGTGTACAAGGATGAGAAGATGAAGGGTTTGAATCCTAATGTGGTACATCTGCAATGTTTGAGCGGTGTGCACTACAATTGGGTGATTGAAAAGTGTTCGTATATAAGAGAGAAGAATGATTGTCTGGATGAAGATGAGCGTCGTGTGGTGAGTGATGATATGGGAGTTAATGACAGTGTGGATATCAGTGCTGATGTTGGTGTGCTTGTTCCTTCTGTGTATTGCGAACATGGTGGACCTGATATGATGGAAGCGAGAGTGAAAGTTGGTGAAAGGTTTTTCTGTGGTTTGATTGATACTGGAGCGCAAGTGTCTTTAGTGAATGAGAATATTCTGAGTAAGTATGAAGAGTTTAGATGTTGCGAGCATAAACCTGTGAAGTTACGGATAAGTGGATTAGGGACTGGCATGATAGTGGCATGGAAACAGGTTAGTCTGAAAGTGAGTTTGGGTAATGGTGTGAATGTGGAGCATGACTTTGTGATTCTGAAAGATGAGCAAATGCCGTGTTGTTTCTTGCTTGGTGTAGACTTTATGAGATTGAATGATTTGTCTGTGGATGCTGATAAGGATCGTCTTATGAAAGGTGAATGTGAGGTGATGAAGTTGAATGAGTGTGCAAAGAATGTTGTCAAATTTTGTGGCATGATTGAGTTGGACATGGATGATATTTCTTTTAAGTGATGATGATATTCTAGAGATGCAAGAGATGTGTCCTTTTGTTAGTGAGTTGAAGAAGTGTGTAATGATGCGTGTTGATTTGAATGAATGGCCAGAGTGTTTAAGTGATTTTAAAAGGTATGCTAAGGATTTTGTTGTTTGTATGGATGTTGTATATTTTGTGAGGCATGTGAAGGGTGGTGATGATATGTATGTACCTGTGATGTCCTTAGTTGGTATGATTGGTCTGGTGAAGGTTGTGCATGATAATTATGGGCATATGGGTAAGTTTAAGCTGTGGGAGTGTATGAAGGAACGTGTGTTCCATCCGTTTCTGAGAACTGTTGTGAATGATGTTGCAACTACGTGTGAAAGGTGTCAGAAGCGAAAGGTGCAAGGTGTGCAAGTGAAACCACCGATGTTGAAAGTTGATGCGAAAGAACCGTTTGAATTGGTAGTGATTGATTGTGTGTCTTTGCCGCGTACGAGTGCTGGGAATGTTGGTATGGTTGTGATGGTTGATCATAAAAGTAAGTTTGTGTATGCAGCGCCTGTGAGAGATAAAAGGAGTGTGACTGTTGCACGTGTGGTTGAGCAGTTGTTTTTTCCTATGTGTGTATGGAAGCCTAGAAGATGTCTGAGTGATAATGGGCCTGAATTTGTAGGAGAAGTGTTTGAGCAAATGTTGAGAGAGAATGGTGTGGAGCATGTGAGAACAACTCTGTATGTACCGTCTTCAAATGGATTGGCTGAACGTACTATAAGAACCTTGTGTGAGATGTTGAGAATGATGAGTACGACAGTGAATGACTGGGATGTATGTCTGGGGAGAGTGTTGTGGGCGTATAGTTCAACTGTGCATAGCGCAACTGGAATGTCCCCATGTCAGTTTGTGATGAATTTTGAAAGGCGAGTGAAAGATAGGTTTCGTTTGAGTGAAAGTGAGCAGAGTGTATGGCGTGAGGCACATGAAAGGTTCCGTTCATTTGAATTAGGTGCAAAAGTATTGAAGGTGAAAGAAGTGAAGGGTAGGTTGAATGTGTCAAAGATGAGTGAGAAGTTTGATGGACCTTATAGAGTTGTGAGAGTTTGGGAAAATGGGGTGACATATGTTTTGGAGAGTTTGAATGACGGTATGACTGAGAGAGTGCGGGCTCATCAGAGTCAGTTAAGGAGATGGAGAGAACCTCCTGACTACCTGGTGAGTCATCCAGTGTATGAACTGTGTAGAGAGAGAGGTAAAGTGCATGATGATGAGATTGAATGTGATAGTATGGATCTGTCTGGGAAAGAGCTAGTCTTAGTCTCAAGGAGTAGAAAGCGTACAAAGAAGAGTGAAAGGAAGAATGCAAGTACAAATGAAAGTAAGTCTGAGCAGAGTCTTTTTGGTATGGGGGATCTTGAAATGGAGATTGAGTTTTTGCGTAAACAGGTAAGTGATTTGGCTGGTATAAGTAGACGAGTGAGTGAGCTGCCTGTGCCTGATTTTTCTGGTTTTGGGAACAGTATGAATGATAGTGTGTTTGGGCAGAATGAACCTAGTGTGGCTGATTTTTCGGGTTTTACGAATGGTAACAGTAGGGGCGAATTTGATGTAGTGAACGATGAAGTGGCTGATTTTTCAGGTTTCTGGTAGGAACCAGTCGAAGGGGTTTCTGGTATGCCTGTTGAGAATACGGGGGATGTGACTGACCTGTCTGTTTCGCAAGAGTGTACCTTGAGTTGGATGAGAGCTGTGAGTGAGGAGCTGATGAATGGGGGTATGAAGAGTGAAGGTTCTTAACGGAAGAGTATGAAAGAATTCTGTCGTGAGATGGGAGAACTGGTAATGAGGGCTAAGAGTATGGTTGACGAGATGATTAACAGTGATGATGAGACTGACAGGAAGACTGATGAACAACCCCGACTGATTGCTACGCGTAGCCAGGGACTAGTAGACGAGTGTGAATGGGTGCAGAAGGATGTGATTGAGTATAAAAGGTACTGTGAGTAAGGATTGAGAGTGTATTGTGAGTGACTGTGGTCGAATGGCTTAAGGAAGGAGGGGTGCGGTGGAGCAAATGTGAGTGTGTGAAGGGGCCATTCTCCCACCCTTTTTCCCAATACACTCGCCCTCCTTCTGTAAGAATGTGTGTGTGAGTGGGAATGGGTTTTTTATTATATTTTCTTTTGTACATATGTATTTGATTTCATGTTGTATGAATAAGGTTATTTAACATCTCATGTTTTTTTTATTAGCTACTAAATGTTAAAGATTTTATGAGACAGCGTTCAAGTACCAGAAAAAAAAAAGAAGAAAAAGAACAAAACAAACAAAAACATTGCCTGCATTTTGCAAGAGCGACTTTAAAGAAAATATTTTGGAGATATTTAAAGAAGATATAAGAAGTCTTCTAATAGTACTTGACTGGATCTTAAAGAAAACTGAGCTCCGAGGTGGCAGGCACCATAAGCCCTGCACACCCAATTTTGTCACAAGAGTGACTGCCGACAAGATTTTCCCCCGGGAAGGCCGGCAAATCGTAAACAGTGGTACCACGTAAGAAAACTCCTCTTTTTGTTGTCTCTTGTTTTGGTTGTCCCCTTTTGTATATGCTGACTCTTAGTATTAATATATTTTTTTTGATTGATTGGGTTCCAAGATAGGATTGTTTTAATATATATATAAATAGGCTCATTGGGTGCATATTTACCCATATTTTTTGTAAATATTGTATTTTTTTTGTTAGTAAAGGACTGTACATACAATCTGTTTCATTCTCCTTCGATTTCTCACGTCCGGATTAGTGTAGGAAGCGGGTTGGATCGATTGGGGTTAGTCTAAATTTTTCGGCCCGCTACAAGGCCTTCTCCTGATCAAAAACACTGTCGTGTATGCTGTCTATGAAGGAAGACCTAGCTATAGCATTATCCAGTCAAGCAGAGCATCCGACATGGAGTGGAACTAGAGGAAGCCACATTGTACAGAAGACAGGTGGCCTCCACTCTCGAGAAAAAAGGAAATGGCTAATCTAACATTTACCAATTTCTCCATCAACTTGCAGCAGGAGGTTAGAGAAATTGGGTACAAACCAGCAAAGGTAGAGTAATCTCTCTCTGGTTTTCAAAAAGCAAGCACAGTAGACATTCACCACAAGTCTGCAGGATACCCTCTGTCAAGATCCTATTGCACAAATGTAGCAGAAATGCCATGCCTCACTCACCTAGGTGTCAAAGCACAGCATACATTCACAGCTCACTCAACATAAATTATTATTGAAGAGTTCTTTCTCCCCTCTGGAAGTAAAGTCCAGCCAGCAGCCTTCAGCCATATCAGATGTGTATTGAATGCTAGCAGAGCAGCATCTCTGCTATAAAAGGTGGAGAAAGCGGTCATGAAAGACTGCCACAGATGTGGGTTCCAAGATTGCAGTCTCATTCTCCTGAGTAATGGGAAGAGGGTCTTGACTCACTTCCACATCTCTGCAAGAAGGGTATACCCATTAAGTGAAGAGATGTAGGCCTGCCAGGAAGAGCAGCAGCATATTTCAAAACATACAAGAACCTAGCAATAGCTTGATAAAATTAGGTTACAGTGAAATAGTTTGGGTGCTGCTTATAGCGAATGTAGACACATCGCTTCTGTCTGAAGGCCATCTCACACTGAGCCGACCACCAAGGAAGTGGACAGCATGCAAAATGACCATAAATTCTAGGAATAGTAGTTAGATTTTCATTTGACTTTCTCTTAGAAGGTGGCATTTGAAGAAGCTCTCTCACAAATTTGATAGTGAATAATACATTTATGTTTAGTAATTTTTCTTTGTTGGAAATATAAAAGTGGTTCCTATTGTTTGGTTGTGATACTGTGCAGTTTTTTAGGATCAGTGCTTATCTTGCTAGATACCTAAGTTAATTCATATAGTTAGTGTGATCTAGTATGCTGCTCTTTCACTTTTGTGAGTGTATTTACTCCTTTTTTTATAGAAGTCAAGGCTGAGGGTGAGCCTGAGTGTGGGTCTTGTGATGTTTGTACTGAATGTGAAATGATAGGAATGGGGACTGCTTGTATTGTGTACGGGCTGTGAGAGTGTGTGGTGGAGTAAGAGGAGGGAAGATCATGGGATTTGGAAAGAATTGCTAAGTTGGAGGAGTTAGTCACTGAGCTTAGGAGGAATCTCGGCACGCACTAGGCTCAAGGGAAATTCTGGGGATCGTAAGAATAGCCCAATTACACAACATAACATAACATAACATAATTTAACGGATGACAAAAGCCACAAGGGCCTATCAAAGGTCATCCGTATCCATCAAATCCCACCCATATAATGCATCCATAGGATTTTGTCAGGTCATGCAGCTACAATATACAATTTAACAATCCATAGGAATGTCCAACCATGCATCTACAATATATAATTTAAAGCCTCCATAGGAGTCTGTCAAAAACAAAATCAAAATCCCCCAAAATATACAATAAAAAGAAACTGCATCCACAGGAATGAGTCAAGAAACATATCCACATACTAAAAAGTAAGAAATTAACCCTCCATCCCCATATAATCATCCAATCTGCGCTTGAAAACATTCAAGTTTGGGCTGTCTACAGTCTCAGGTGGCAAACTATTCCAATAATCCACCACTCTGTTAGTGAAAAAATATTTTCTAACATCCAGTCTGCACCTCTGTTTTTTAATCTTTAAGTGGTGGCCTCTAGTTCTATTACTACCTTCTAACTCAAATAACTTGCTGAAATCTAATTTATCCATCCCAGAAAAGATTTTAAAAAGCTCAATCATATCTCCCCTCACACACCTTCTTTCAAATGAAAACATATTTAATACCCTCAGTCTATCTTCATATTGAAGGTGCTTCAGGGATGGTATTATTTTTGTTGCCCTCCTTTGTACTGACTCTAATAAGTTTATATCATGTCTAAAATGTGGTGACCATGCCTGTATACAGTACTCTAAATGTGGCCTGACATAAGAGTTGTATAGTTTAAGGATGACCTCCTTACTCTTGTAGCTAACATTTCTTTTAATGTAACCTAGCACCCTATTTGCTCTATTTTTTGCCTCAATACACTGCTTTGAAAATTTCAGTGACCTATCTACTACCACTCCTAAGTCTTTCTCATCTTCAACTGAATTAAGCCAATATCCATCCATCTCATAGCTAAATTCCCTATTATCTCTCCCCATGTTAATAACTTTGCATTTATTAAGGTTAAAAGTCATCTGCCACTTCTGAGCCCAAGCTAACAGCTTATCTAAGTCACCCTGCACTTTAAAGCTACCCTCAACCTCTTTGACTACAGCTGCCAATTTAGTGTCATCAGCAAAAATTGACACTTTACTATTTACACCTTGCCCAAGATCATTTACATAGATTATAAATAATAAAGGGCCTAAAACTGATCCCTGAGGTACGCCACTAATAACATTCCTCCACTCTGACCTCACTCCATTCAGTACAACTCTCTGTTTCCTATTTTTCAGCCATTCAGTTATCCAATTTAAAACGTTCCCACATATCCCATGCAGCTTTAATTTATGAACTAGTCTTCTATGTGGAACCTTATCAAAAGCTTTGCTGAAATCTAAGTAGATCACATCAACTTTCTCACCCCTATCTAATTCTTTAGTTACATAATCCATAAAATCCAGTAAATTAGTTAAACACGATCTATCTTTTCTAAAACCATGCTGAGCATCATTAATTAACCTGCTACTCTCTAGATGATCAGAAATTCCCTTCTTAACCATCTTCTCAAGAATTTTACAGACTATAGAAGTTAAGCTTACTGGTCTAAAGTTATTTGGGTCCTCTTTGCTTCCCTTTTTAAAAATTGGCACTACATTTGCCAATTTCCAATCATTTGGTATTTCTCCAGACTCTAGTGATCTAATAAATATCTTCTCGAGAGCTACTGCAATACTTTCTACACCTTCTTTGAGAATCCTAGAATGAATGTTGTCAGGGCCAGATGCCTTACTAGTATTTAACTGAATTATAAGCCCTTTAATTTCTTCTCTGTCTATATTAATAGAATTTATCACTACTTCCCTTGACCTAGAATTATCATCAATTAATCTAACTGGTTTCTCTTCTGTGAATACTGAAGCAAAATGATCATTAAGGACCTCTACTATTTCCTCATCAGATTCTTTCAAAACCCCTTCATATTTAATAGGCCCTATTTTATCACTGTTAGATTGATTATTGATTCTATAATAGCTAAAGAATTTTTTAGGATCTTTATTATTATTTTTAGCTAAATTAATTTCTGCTGTCCTTTTGGTCTTCTTAATAATCTTATTTAGTTCATTTCTGGTTGACCTATAATGGTTTAAATTATCTAAACTACTCTCACTTTGTAATCTCTGGTATGCCCTTTTTTTCTCTGAAACTTTATTAGCTATTTCTTGGTTCCACCATAATGGTTTCCTACATTTCTTCCTAATAGACTTCATCGGAATACACTGTTCCTGAACCATGTTTAATATAGTCTTAAAAATATCCCACATCTCATAAGTATTCTTTCCATGGAATTCTATATCCCACCTAATCTGATTTAGCATGCTGCGTAATTTATCGTAATCTCCCCTATAAAAATTTGGAATTTTCGTGGAGTTTGTCGTTGTTCTACCCTTAACTATTTGCAAATTAAACCGAACCATCTGATGATCACTGTTTCCCAATGATTCCCCTACACTCAATCCTTGAACTAAGTGATCATCATTTGAAAGAATTAGATCTAATATATTGGCACCCCTTGTTGGCTTATTAACAAATTGGATCAAAAAGTTATCCTCAAAACACTCCATAAACTTAGAACTTGCTCTATCTCTTCCTATCATATTTTCCCAGTCTACAGAAGTTAAATTAAAGTCACCAAGAATAACTGTATCTTCTTTGCATCCTTTACTTATTTCCCTAATCATTAACTCATCGATACAATCAGTCTATCCTGATGGTCTATAAAAAGCTCCCAAGTGTATTTTCCTATTTTTACCAACCTTAATATCTATCCATAATGATTCACCTTCTCCTTGCTTTATAGAGTTATTTAGATTTGAAGAAATGCTATTTCTGATATAAATAATCAACCCACCACCAGTCCTATCTCTCCTTTGACTAATGTACATAGTATAACCCTCTAGTTCAAATTCACTGACATAAGAACATAAGAACATAAGAAAAGAAGGAGACTGCAAAAGACCATTCATGGCCTACACTTGGCAGCTCCTGTTCCATTCAACACACAAAAGATTTCTTACCCATGATTCAACTATACATATTATATCTATATCTTCATGAATGATATAACTAAATAATTCATCCCTCTTATTTCTAAGACTACGAGCATTTGTGTAAAGACAACTCAGCCCACCTATCCCTGAAGCACCTGAGGGCCTATCTCCTCTGCATCTCCTTTCTCTCTTTCCCCGACCCTGTACTCTTGTATTTCCCTGACCACTATCACTACTCAAGTAGTTTAACCCTAAAGCACTTCCATTAGCCTGCCTACCTTCTACAAATCTGTGTTTGCTTCCTTTCCCTGCCTCACTTTGAGCCATTAAATTTCCCTGACCACTATCAAAACCTAGTTTCCCGCCTCTAAAGACCTAATAACACTATCTAATTCCCGCCACAAAACCTCAACCCCATCTCGGCTCAGATGGAGTCCATCCATCGCATACAAACCCTTATTCCCATAAAACCCACTCCAAACATCTACAAATACCAATCCTGACTCCTCGCACAAACCTTTCACATATTCATTCAACCCCATTGCACGAGACAACCATTCCATCCCCACATCCATTCTGGGAAGCACACCTGAAACAACGCCTTTTACTCTACTTTCACACATCCTTTCAATCAGCCTTTTATACCGCTGTCGTAACTCACAAGTACCCACCTTCTTTACATCGTTTACTCCGACATGTTTAATCACAACTGCTTCCCTCTCACACCCAGACACCAACCTATCATACCTCTCACACACATCATTTACACCAGCACCCGGCAGACAAACTCTCACTCCCTTCCATTTACTTTCATTCAACTTCCTATCTAAATACCTAATCTGAGAGTCACCCATCACAATTACCTCAGTCATTCTCCTATTCTCTCTAGGCCTAGTATTACCCTCCCTCCTGCTCTCACTCACTCGACCTCCTATTCTACTTTCAGGCACGGCCACACCAGACAAATCTCTTTCAAATTCTTCCTCTCTCAGGGCATCAAATCTGTTAGTTAGCCTAACAGGTTCCATGTCCCTCTCATTCACACACCTAACCTGTCCTAACTTATCTATTCTGTTCACTTTCACCCACCACTCATCATCACTTACTTCACTTACTGCTTTCTCTCCAGTCCCTGTTCTAGGCCTAACTTCCTCCCTCCTGGTCCCAATCTGACTCTTCAAACGTACACTTGCATCTCTTCTCACTTCAGACACTAAATCGTTCAGTCTCAAGCATTCCGCACGTAATCGACTCACCTCCTCAGTCAAAGCACATACACGGCACTCAGACACATTCACTCTCCTCTCTACACCACAGACATCGCACACTACATACACACTACTTTCAAAAGGCATACTCTCTACATCCAAACAGTCAGCCATACTTAAACAAGAACAATAATAGAAACAAAAACTTACAAACAACAAGAATTTGACCCCAATTTGTGCGCGCAAGTTTAAAAACTGCTAATCAAGATGGCCCCGAAGTAAACAAAAGTCACTTTCTCACCAAAACAAAATAACCACAATTTATACAAAATAACCACAATTTAACTTTGTTATATTAACCAAATATATGATCTTATAACTTAATATTTATGTTTATGTCACACACCAAAGTATATCAAATAATCAAAATATTCTGAGAGCTCTACGAAACACGTGCTACCTGTTCGAAGGTCAGTCGAAGACTGGTCAAGCTAGGAGTAGGACTAGTGGAGATAGTAGCAAGTGGAGGGTGGTAAAAGAGGGGTAGTTAGCGAGGCATCTCCTGTCCCAGATAGAAATAGAGATGCCGGTGTTAAGGAGGTGGTGATAGTAGCCCATGTAGAGAGTGTAAGTCTGCATGAATTACTTGTAGTAGTCAAGTGTCTTAGGAGAAGGGGATTATAGGTGTGGGTGAAGCAAATGAAGTGCTTGTGGTGGGTGATTCACAGGTTAGGTATTTAGATGACTTTTTATGAATGTGAGCACAAGAGGGGGATGAGGGGTTGTTTGCCAGGTGCACATGTAGCAGATGTGAGTAAGAGAATTGAAAGGATAGTGGATGGATTTGAAAGGGATGCAATTGTTGTTTTACATGTGTGAGTGAATGACAGAGGGAGAACTAGGGCTGACAAGCTAGTGTCTAGATATGGAGATTTGTTAGGAAAGTTTTGGAATAGTAGTAAGAAATGTGTAATGCCAGGAATTTTACCTAGGCTTCTCTCATTTGAGAGAAGATGTGTGAGGGGAGATATGATTGAGCTTCTTAAAATATGGTCTGGGATGGATAAGTTGGAGTTTAGCAAGTTGAGTTCGAAGGCAGTAATAGGACTAAGGGTCACGACTTAAAAATTAAAAAACAGAGGTGCAGGTTGGATGTTAAAAAATGTTTTTTCACCAATAGAGTGGTAGATTACTGGAATAGTTTGCAATATTAGACGGTAGACAGTCTAAACTTGAATGTATTCAAACGCAGATTAGATGATTATATAGGGAGGGAGGTTTAAATTTGGGAGTATTCTAGACTCATTCTTGTGGATGCAGTTTTGACAAGTCTTGATGATGATGCTTTTTGTTTTTGACACATTCCTGTGTATAGTTTGAATTGTATATTGTAGATGCATGATTGGACACAGTCCTATGGAGTTTAAATTATATATTGTAGATGCATGATCTGACACAATCCTATGGATGCATTTTGTGGGTGGGTTTTAACAGTTGCGGATGACCTTTGATAGGCCCTTGTGGCTTTTGTCATCCGTGAAATTATGTTATGTTTTGTTATTGTTAAAAGCCCCTTTTTCTTTCAGGAACTCTACCATTTTTCTTCTCAATACCCCCTCAAACACCTTGATCAGGTGTGATGTTAGTGTCACAGGCCTGTATTGGCTGGCTTGTCCCTTACTTCCCCCTTTGTGTATTGGGGCTATTCTACCCATTTTAAGTGCTTCGGGTATTGATCCAGTATACAATGATCTTTTCCAGAGGAGTTGCAATGGTCTTGCAAGCTGTACTTTGCATTCTTTTAAAAGAAGTGTAGATACCTCATCTGGTCCTGCTCCTGCATTTGCTGGTACTGTATTTATTGCCTCAATGACGTCTTCTCTTGTCAAAGTGATAGAAGTAAGACACTCTTCATTTGTTGCATCTGTTATACCAAAGATTGCATTGGGTCGTGACCATCTTGTCTGTTCTTGGCTTACTAAAAACACTTGCATATTTCTTGCTCTGCTCACATATAACAAATATTACTAAATTAAGACATTCCCAGTATCATTCATATGACTAGTTACTTTGGTTCCAGTGATTGTCAAGTCTCTTCTTGAAGGTACTTATTAATGGAGCACTGACAACATACTCTGGGAGATCATTCCAGGGATTGACAACACAAATACTAAATGCATTTGCTCTTGTGACAGTTCTGATATGTTCGGTCTTCCTTAATTTATAAGTATTTGTTCTTATGTTACTAGTATTGAATTCAAAGTAGTCATTCCGTCATTCATATCAACATTTTCAAAACCATAAATGATCTTGTATGCCTCAATGAGGTCTCCCCGAAGTCTTCGTTGCTGTAGTGAAGTTATTTCCAGTCTTTTACATCTAGTCTCATAGGGTAACTCTTCCAACTCTGGAACCAACTTGGTCATCCTTCTTTGAACTTTTTCAAGTTCTACAATATCCTTCTTATAAGGGGACCACGCCTGGACAGCATATTTAAGGTGTGACTAGACCAAAGAACAATATAGTATGGGACACGTTTCAATGTCCATATATAAAAAAAATGGTGGTAAACATGTAGACGAGCGTGCCGGCCGGAAAGAAATATTTTGTGTAAATATTATCGTTCACCCGAATCAATCATGGTAAACATTACGATCATCGGCGCGAACGATGCGACGCAAACTATTTCGTCCATATTCCAATGTTTAACCTTTTTGGAGTAAATTCAAGGGGACTGTTCGTGGGGGTTTAGCACTGCGAGGGACCTCCCTACGATGATTTTCGAATTATTATTCTATAAACAATTAGGATTATATACTGGGGGGCTGTGCCCCCCAGACACCCCACCCAATTTAATGAAACTCAGGAACATCGTAGTGTGGTCTCCCATTGTGTTTACCCCCACACAAGCCGTCAACTTAAATGTACTCTAAAAACGTGAAACATTTTGGAACACGGACGAAATAGTACGTCTCATCGTTCGCGCCGGAAGGTAGTAAAGGAGAGGGTTCAGTACTTCTATAATTTCTAAAATTCTTGCATTACTAAATAATATAATTGAGTAGAAATGCAGGTATTTACTAAATAATAAAGAAGAAAAGAAAAAACAAAATAACAAAACAAATACAAGGCTGTGATTGTCCACATGCAGAGCTACCGTCTGACGTCATAAGGCCTAGATTGTAGCCCAGATATAGCGCCCCCTATCGTGTGCCCCTAAACTGAAGTATTACCGCTGACTCTCAAGACAAAATAGATTTGATAAAATTCTTGCTTTAATAGAATTTCTTTTATTACTAAAGGAAAACTTATGTTCAGACCTATAGTTTTATGTTCTAAATTTAGTAACACTTCAGTTTCGGGGCGCACGGTAGGTGGCGCTGTTTATAGGCTACAATTTTGGGCTACAATATGTCTTATGACGTCAGACGGTACCGTCAGATGTGAACAATTACGGCGTTATATTTTTTTGTATGAGTATATACTGGGGGGGGCTGCGTCCCCCAGACCCTCCCAATTGATTGAAACTTAGGATCATCGCAGGGTGGTCTTACCACAGTGATATCTCCCCCACGAGCAGTCCCCTTGAATTTACTGCCCCCCCCCCAACAGCTTTTTACTGGCAGAAAAACCTAACCTAATGACAAACAATACTTACTTTTATACGTTTCTTGATTAGTTTATGCGCCTCTAAATAATCTAAAAGTTTTTCGCGGTCATGCAAAATAAACCCGAATTCGAATAACGAAGAAGCACAACTAGAGCACGGAAAAGCCATAACGAAAAAGAAAAAAATGCTAAGCGGGTTCTATTTATAGCTACGACGCTGCCAGTAAGAAGCTGTTATCGTTCACTGCGAAACAAAAAATACGAAAAAAACAACAATAAAAGACATCAAGAAACCTTACCTAACTTAATATAAAACTATAAACGAGCAGAGGCGCAGATATTTAGTAAATAATACAGACTAAAAGTTACAAATCCCTAAAACAACAAAAAAATATAACGCCGTAATTGGTCACATCTGAAGCTACCGTCTGATGTCATAAGAGATATAGTGTAGCCCAAAATTGTAGCCTATTAACATCGCCACCTACCGTGCGCCCCAAATTTTAAGTATTACCTTAAATTTTTCACAATCTGTCCCAAATTAACTCAGATATTTTCACCCTATCGCCATACTCTTGTACTCGAGGTCACCGATTCAAAATACTTATAAACGGAAGTTGTCCCCGCCATCCTCTCCGCTATTGTTAAATAAATTAGTAGAGTAACAATGAAGACCCATACACCGCGAGCATCCCCGCTCGCGTTTACTCATCTGGTTTACTTACCTGGTAGGGACACCAATCGGCAGCGCATGGAGCGCCAAGGATTAAGCAGCCCAGTATGATATGACACACCAATCAGATGTGTGTATAATTATTTAATCATAGAGCAAAGGGTGACTGGTATAGTGTGTCTGACTTGTTGTAAAACGGTGAATATTACATTAAAGAGGATTTTATGACAATATTGATAGTTTATGTGTCAAATAGGGTGTTGTGTCGTCCATTTCCTAATATGTTTCACCTTTCTCATTAGCTGTCATTTTACTTGTTCCTCAGAGCGAGCGGGGGGCTAGGGGAGCATAGTCCCCACATATAGCAACCCATACTACAGCTCGACAATACCTCGGCTTCCAGTAACCAAACACAATAAATACTTGAGTTTATGGGCGGACGCTAGGGGACGCTATTTCTGGGCTACACTTTAGGCCTTATGACATCAGACAGTAGCTTCAGATGTGGCTAATCACGGCATCGTATTTGTTTGGGTATATATATTCTTTATTATTTAGTAAGTGCCTGTACTTCTACTCCATTATATTAATTATTAATGTAATGATTTTTTTCTATGCTTCGTAATGGGAGGGGGGGGGGGAGGTCATGTAACTTTTTCGTTATTTCGTTTAAAGATAATATTGCGCAGCTTCTAGCAGACAGAACCGTGTCTATAAATAGGACCCGCTCCGAAATTGTTGACAGTTTCGTCAGGACTTCTTCATGTAACAGTTGCGCGGCTTGATTATAATAGTCAAAGGTAGAGATGATTTAACTTTTGTTGTGGTGATTATTTATTAGGTAATTTAAGACGACGATAGCGCCGCGGACATTTAGCAATCGCCTTTTGCATTAAAATCTGATATTAGCCTTTTGAATTAGGAATATTTCGAGGGGAGGGTTTTCAGTTGCGGAGGGTGGGGGCTCCCAGGATTAAGTGGGGGTATGGGGGCAAAGCCCCCATTTCGAAAGTAAAAAAAAATTGGGCGGAAATAGCCTAAAGTAGGTGGCTCTATCGTCTTTATTATTTCGATAAACGTTTGTAGGCATTCTAACCATCATTTACGCCTTTGGTTAGGCGCGGAAAGCACTTATTTTTAAGATACTAGCAATCTGAGTACGACTCTATTTGAAGTGATACTATCTTAAGAATAACTGCTTCCCGCATGAAAACGAAGCGGTAAACGATGACTAAAATGCCTACAAACACCATTACTACTGTTTTTACATACTTGCTATTTATTTATAGATTATTTTTATATGCGTTTGGTTACTGGAAGCCATTATCGAGCCGCTAACCGGGTTGGTATTATTGGGAGGCGGAGTCCCCGCATATCCCCCCGCGCTCGCTTCGCTCGCGCCTCAGGAACAAGTAACACACAATTTGAAAGCCTAGCAAAAGCTAAGCATGCACAAAAAAGGGGAAACTAAAAAGTTAACAAAGTTCAAAACTATAAGAATATCCAAGTGAACACTGTCAAAAAATGTAATTTTAAAAATAGTTTGCGACCAGGCACACTTTCGCCGTTTTTCTTGCGAACAGAAACATATCTGTCGTATCTTCACCTCTTACTATTATAATCGAGCTGCACTTCTGTTCCATGCCTGTTGCAAATCTTCGCTTTTAAAATGAGGCCATGATCTATACAAAAGTTTATTAAATTTACTGAGGAATTAACAAAAGTCGTATTCAAATCCAACGAACTGAATGCGCAAGAATCGCAAGCGGCCATAATTAAGGAACGATTGTCAAACGGGTTTTGGTGTTAAATTTGAAATCGGCGCTTTTTTAACTGCTTGGCTGCAGATTGCCATGTTTGAAATAAGGTCGAATTAAGGGTTGCCAGTGTGTAAAAAAAAAAGAGTTTATTTTCACATTAAGAGGAAGCAAGTTTCACGTATTTAAATGTCACTTTTAACCCTTTCAAGAAATGGTATCTTAAAAATAGGGCGGAGGTCTTCTGAAGTTTGACCAATAATTATTATTGTTGTATACCTTCGTGTTTTTTATTTTATACCCTCATTGGTTCCTATTTTGCTCTTACAATCAATTGCATAATATAGCTAAAATTTAATTATTATTTTTCCCATTATTATTTTTTTTCAATCATTTTATTTATCAACATAGAAACTTTGCTGTATACTTAGCTACCATCTTAGGACACACATTGTTAGTTGGAATCACATCGCATTTTATTATATATCATTTTGAAGGTGTGTTTTTTTTTAAATGTGATATGGCCATTTCATATTAATCAATTTTGAAGAAAATATGGATTTAAATAGCATCTGAGGGTGAGGCTTATGTCTGAAGTCAAGCGTCGCGGTATAAAAACTAGAGGCCTAACAACATCTGGCAATCGCCTTTGAATTTGAATCTAATGAATTAAGAATACTACTAGTTTATTTAAAAAATAGCGTGGTCAACCCCCCACAATTAAGTGGGGGTAGTTGGGGCAAAGCTCCGCATTTTGAAATTATCTTCAAAATTATAGAGGCAATTGCAATAGCCTAACAAAAAAAAAAATCCACTCTTTTTGTAATTTGCCCAATAAAAAACATTGTCTACATTAAAAAAAAAACAAATGTTTTTAAATACATTTATATATGAATTATCCCAAAATTCGAGGGCAGACATCTTCCGAAATTTAACCATCAAAACTAAGAAAAATAAGGTATATTATCATCATCTCACTAACTTTATAGTTTAAGAAGGGGATTATTTTGAGTATTTAAATAATAATTTCATGTTAGCTTGGTTATGAGTTATGATATGTTTTTTATCAAAGTTATTTCTAATAATTTTTTTAGAATACAAACCAGGCAATGGCTTCGCCACACTCACCTACGGGGAGCTTGCGCTTCGCTAATAAGATTAAAGTTTAAAATCTTTAAAAAAGCAGCCATGGTTAATTTTTTAGAATTTTCTGAACTTCGCCAATTATAATAATTTTAAAAAGGAACTCTAAACTAAATTTCGCCCCCTTTCAAAATATCACGTTGCTAAAATATAGTTATAGAAGAAGATATATAAAAATAAATTTTCTGAACTTCACCATTTGTAATTCTTTGGGTTGTAAAAAATTCACAAAATTTCGATACTTATATTTATTTCTGAACTTCACCCTTTGTTTTTTGATATTATAAAAGAATTATTAGAAATAATTTTGATAAAAAAACATAAGTCATAACAAAACTAAGATGAAATTTGTATTTAAATACTTAAAAAAAAAATCCCCTTTTTAAATTATAGAGTAGGTGAAAACAAAATGGTGAAGTTCAGAAATAAATATAGGTATCGAAATTTTATGAATTTTTTAATACCCAAAGATTTACAAATCGTGAAGTTCAGAAATTTTTTTAAAATTTAACCATGGCTTCTTTTTTTTATTTAAAATTTTAATCTTAGTAGCGAAGCGCAGGGAAAGTGGTGAAGCCATTTTCTGGTTAGTTAATAAAGGGTCTTTCAACAAGGACGCTCTAACTTTGTCAGGCGATAGTGGCCAGGTTGTTAAAGTGACATCTGGCAACCTCACTGTGAACTGTTCATTAGTACTTGGCAAGTCACAATGGAAGGTTATAGCGTTGAACAGCGTGTGCAAATCATCAAATATTATTATCAAATTCAGTGCTCCGTTCGACAAACGCCCCGCGCATTGCATGATTTCTATCCTCGCCACAATCGTCCTGCCGAGTCCACTGTGCGACGCTTAGTGGCCAAATTCGAGGCAAAAGGGTCGATCAACAATCAGTCAACACCCGCACATCGCTGAAACGCAAACTCTGCTGAAAACATCGCTGCCGTAAATGAGAGTGTACGGGAAAATCCGAGGCAGTCAATTTCGCGTCGTTCACAAGAACTTGGCCTTTCTGCGACTTCAGTTGGGCGAATTATGCGTAGGGACTTGGGTCTGCACCCGTAAAAAATCCAACTTACCCAGGAACTTAAGGTAAACGACCATATACTGTACAACGCCATGTGTTCGCTGATTGGGCTCTAGAGCAGTTGGAAATTGCCACAAATTTCCCCAAAAAAATCATCTTCAGCGACGAGGCACATTTTTGGATGAATGGATTTGTGAACAAGCAAAATTGTCGGATTTGGGACGAAAACAATCCACATGCGATACACCAGCACCAATTGCATCCCAACAAAGTCATTGTTTAGGGTGGATTTTCGTCTAACGGAATCTTCGGTTGGTATTTTTTGAGAACGAAGATGGGATTGCCATAACCGTCAACGGCGAGACATACAGATCGATGATAAGCAACTTATTGTGGCCTCAATTGGATTATATGCCTGATATGGATACTACGACATATGGTTCTAACAGGACGGCATTATGTGCCACACTGCGCACGCAACGATAAACATTTTGCACCAGCAATTTCAGGGAAGGCTCATCTCGCGCGGCGGCGACGTCAACTGGCCACCGAGATAATGCGATTTAACGCCATTAGACTACTTTCTTTGGGGCTACCTTAAATCGCAGGTCTATGCGAATAATCCGCAAACAGTTGATGTCTTTAAAGTCAACATAACGAACACCATCCAGCAAATTCAGCCAGATTTATGCGACAAAGTCATCGAGAATTGGGCCTCGCGAATATGTTCCACCAAGCGAAACCGCGGTGGACATCTGAACGACGTCATATTCCACACTTAATGCCATAAAATGTACTTTCAAATTTAAAATAAATTGAGTGCATATATTACACACAACTTGTTTAATTTACATTTAAAAATCGAGCGACCTTATTAAAAGAGCCTTTATTTAGAAAACCGTAATCGCTTAAAAACAAATTTAATCACTCCCATTATGTCAAGCACATTTTGGCGATTCCATCTATATAGATTAATAGAATGTATTGAGCGGTCGATGTTACTCTTATTATAATAAGAGTTTGAATTTCAATATTTGGCAAATGTTCGGAAAGTGACCAGCATCTATTATGTAGATAATTTATATTTAATTTTGCTATATAACAGGGTTTTTTTTTAATTAGAGACTTTTTTCTTTGACGAAATAAAAAAAGTTTCGGTTTTAATCGAAATAACTTCATTAAAAGCATAGGAGAAGCCTAGACAAGTTGACGAATCGGTAGCCATTGTGTTAACTGATTTAGTTTCAATTCAAATTTAATTTTGTGAGTTAAGTGATTTAGTTTCAATTCATAATTAATTTGGTTTAAAATCAGGAGGGCGGTGGTTAATTTAGAGACTTTTTCTTGGGCAATATCTAAAAAAGTGGGGGGGGGGCTAATTAAAAAGTTTCGGTTTTAATCGAAATAACTTCATTAAGAGTATAAGAACAGCCGCACAAGTTGACGAATCGCTAGCCATTATTTTAACTTATTTAGTTTCAATTTATATTTAATTGTGCTTAAAAACAGGGAGAAGTGTTAATTTAGACACTATTGTAGCGACCGGCGTGTTCGTCTAAAATAGGACACAGGAGAGACTCGCTACACACAAAGCACAGGGAGAGAGAGAGAGAAAAGTAAAGTTAGCGCCGTTTACGAGAATGTCACGCGGTAGTAAACGGGGCACAATTATCTATGTTAGAGTTGGTCCAGGCAATCTTAGGCAAACATTATAATCAAGGCAGAATCCAGAATAAACCGGTTAGCTATCACAGTTAAACAAATAGAAGCCAGGTCAGGAAGTTGTCTCCATGGCAACATGCCACCGCCCACAGAGAATTTTAGCCAATAGTCGGAGTGCCTTCCTTATCAATATGTTCAGCAGTAGCCAATCACAAGTTGAGTTATGTTAATACCGACAAATCAACAGGCCGGTACATAAGAGGGATGTGTGGCTTAGTTGGACGAGGAACTTGTAGGGCGTGGCTTAAATTGAATATATAACTGTGTGAAGCCAGAACAAAGAGAATAATTAGATTACTGTTTTATATAGCAATATATCGCGTTATATATCGTTCAGTCCGATCTCTCGGATTCACGTAATTCATCTTTGTATATAGTCGTGTACATAACACAGACATTAAGGTGTAATTCTTAAAGGCTCTATTCATCCGGCCTCTTTTAGACTTTACCCGCACTTGACCTCAAATTTAATTTATGTCATAACTTAGAACTTAAAACTTAATCAAAGAACTTTTGTAAAGTGCAATAAGATCTAGTTTCAATAATAATTATATTTTTACTTCGGTGACTTCAATATCCTGACGTTCCTCAAGCCTCCTGCTTCAAGGCCTTATCAATCGAGAAAACAGCCGTTGCGCATTCTCCTCGTTAATCGCAATTCTTCGCGATTACATAACTCCCGAAATACCGGTGTTCTATCCTAATGTGGTCTATCCCCATCGTCCGGGCTATTTGACCCCGTCGCTAGAATAAGACCGCCCCTCGGCTTAGGGCACCCCATAGTAATCAACAAAATAACTCGTGGGAAATAAGGAAGGACAATGCAAACCAACCGGAGCATTGGTATGAACCGGAGTCCTTGCCAAAAGATTACGCGATAACTCGGTAATGTAATCTATCACCATTACTGGCAACCAGCGTCCCTCTCCCAAGGCTCTTGGGTTGTCCTTACGATTACCTTCAAAGTTCCCCCATAATTAGGGACGATCTTCAAGGACCCCCCCCCCCCCCCATACTATCAGACTGGATCCTGAAGGACTTGGGACGAGAAAAACGTGTGACAACAGCTTGGAACGATATTATCTTCTCTTTTGATTGACATTTCGTTCAGGCAGCAGTCATGGTAGACGACATTGAAATTGTATTTCAAAGAACTCGTAAAAGAGGTTCACAATAACCTTAATCGTGCCTTCAATATTTTGCTGGGGGGGGGGGGCGTGTCACGGTGTGATGCACAACTCTTTCATCTGTCCAGAGTGTGGGGTTCAGTGTAATAAATTTCCGTCAGATCGCCGTTTTCGCTACACAAATAAAGTAGTGCGCAATAGAACAGTACCGCTTACTATGCAGTTTTTTATTTATTTCCAATCACTTTACAGGCACATCTTAAATCATTTATTCCAATCTGTTATTTTTTGGTGGTGTAAGGCGAAATGTGGTAAAATCGGTGTTTTTTGTACTTTAGAGTTGCTTATATTACGAGTGAATTAAAAAAAATCGGGGGGTGCGGTTAGAACGCCCTTTAAAGGCGGTGTATGGAGGAAAAGCCCTCCATGCCCCTCCCGTTGTTAGGTAGGTACAAAATGTTTGTATAGTATCCAAAACTGATAATTTGAAGGTTAGGTTCTGTTAGGGCAGATTATTTTTTAACTATTTTAAGTTATTTATCCAAATCTGTTATTCA
Source organism: Ceratothoa steindachneri (assembly GCA_963969495.1). Classification (NCBI taxonomy): domain Eukaryota; kingdom Metazoa; phylum Arthropoda; class Malacostraca; order Isopoda; family Cymothoidae; genus Ceratothoa; species Ceratothoa steindachneri. Next base: position 30,670,770 of record OZ018327.1, read on the forward strand.
TTTTTGTTGGTCGTGAGACGAAATGCGGGAAAATCCGATTTCGACGGTAGAGGAACCAAACTCCGTTTTGCCGCATTTCGCTTTCCGCCCTCCAATAACAAAGAACAGCTTAGGTCAGGAAGAGGTAATAAATGTACAAAATAAAAAAGTGATTACGGTAAAGTAAGTAATAACCATATTATTTGTCATCATATTTAGATAGCCTATTAATGCTATGTTTCAATCATTATTGAGATTGGTTTTAAATGTACATTAACTTTCAAAGTAATTGCTTGGGCAATTAGAAGTGACTAATGATTTCATGTATTCCACACATATCTACAATTATGACATCACATTCTTCTTCACATTCATTTCCCTCATTAGAAGCAGTGTGTTCGTACTAATTTTAGTGTTCCTCTTGCCCAATAGGGCTGCTGTCATTATCAATTACCTTTCGGAAACTACTATAGCATTCCGGGGACGCAGAAAGCTGTTCGCAACTCGCTTAGACTATTTTCGTTCTTTAATTTTTCTTCGCCACTTTTCCTACACCCTTCTATCTACACCATAATACTTACAATACCACCCGAACTGCTCGCTTCCAGAGAAAACATATGAGACAGATACCCCTGGCAAAGCGTGCCAAATTCAAGGCCAAAACCATTTCCTTTGAGATGGCTTCAAAAGGGACACAAAAGGAAATTTTTAATCACCCTTTGGACATGCACAGTGCGCTATCTCTTGAGTGATGGTAATGTTTGCGAAAAAATTCTTGTGTTTATAACCGTAAGCGCTGATCGTGCGGCTGAAGGTTTATCCAAAATAGTGTTTAATAAAGTAGAAGAACTAAATATTAGGAAAGAAATTGTTGCTCAAACTTATGATATTGCAAGTGTTATGACAAGCGAATTGAATGGACTTTAAAAAAGGGTCAAAGAAAAATATCCCAATGCCTTTTTCACAATCGGTTTCCAAACTCTATGAATGTGATGTCTTCTTTTCAAAGTTCAAATCTTTTCCATTGTTTTTTTTTTTTTGTAAAGTCAAGTAAACGTGTGCATCTTTCAGATACTGAAATTAAAAAGCGGTTTCCAAAAGTTGCACCAACTCGTTGGAACTTTAATCACTCTTTGGTCGAAACTGTTCTCGAGTATCATGAGCAAGTGAATGATTTATTCAAAGTCATCATTGACAACTGCAGAAAATGGGACACATAAAACTACACCTACGCTCAAACATTGTATTTCATCCTAGAAGATTTTGAATTCAACTTTTTCTTTTAATTGTATTTGGCGATATTGTCAATTACAAAAATACAGTATTTGATGTTTTACAGACTAAAACATTTGACATATTCTAGTGTATTCGTAAATTAAATGAAATAGTTAAACTATTCCAAGATAAAACGAATGCATTTTCCTAAATTTGGTCCTCTGTTGATTGCATTTATCCTTTGTAGTCTTCCAATGATCGTTTGGAAGACCCCAAAGAAAAGTAAAGAAAGATATTTTACTAAATTATAGATTTGATATGGGTGCAAATTGAAGTGAGATTTCAAAATCTAGCAAAGCGTGCCAAATTATTCAAGGCCATAAACATTTCCTTTAAGATGGCCTCAAAAGGGACACGACAGGAAATGTTTAATCACCCTTTGGACATGCACAGTGCTGTACCTCTTGAAAGGTTGTTTTCTTGATCCAAGAAAACAAGAATAAAATAAAAAGTTTTTCAGGAATCAGCTTTAACATCGCCCAAAAATTCTTATAAAGATTTCTTTGGCTGCCAAAGGTTGAGAAGCGAACTATTAGTCTTATATAATGACAGCGAACTGAAAGGGAAACCAGTGCATTAATTGTTTCGCATTTTGTGTAACAGTGGGTTAGATGTAGCTTTACCGCAACTAACAAAATTGTGTGAGGTAACTTCGACCCTACTACTACCAAGTGCTTCAGTTGAGCGATCCTTTTCGTACCTACGAATTCAAAATTCCACGGAAATGCACAAGAACAAGAAATATTAAGCAGTTTGGCTCAAATCGCATTCGAAAAGGCTCTTTTGAAGAGCATTAAGAATGACAAGTTCTATGAAAATGTATTGCCTCATTGCAAGGTGGATTATGATCAACAAAGAAGCCTTACAAATGAGTGTCATGCGAGTCCTATGAAGTCCTGAAATGAGGATGCACATAATTATACACCTGCAATTAATCTACTGAAGTGTGTAACATTTTGTCATACTCACCGAGGATCTTCTGGAAGAGGTAATTAATGGCAATTATGCCTGTGGCTCCAAGGTTTTGAAATCCGAGTTATTCTTCTCTTAGGTGGACTGCCTGTCATGGCTACGAGCTCCACCTACCCGTCCCCATCGTGATGCCTAGACATGGAGGTAACCTCCCTAGTAAAGAGTGTCAACTTAAAAAGAATCCGGGCGGAGATTTGAACTGCCGATCCAAAGATTGCCAAGCAAGCACGCTAACCACTATACTAGCAAATACTGTAATGATGTAAAGGCTATATAGGCAAAAATGAATTCGAGACGTTTTCTCACGGTCACACGCATATACACTCACACTAACAAAGGCGCTTCTCGCGTTATCTTTGCTGACCATTCGGGCCGCGCCAAATTTCTGGGAGACGCAGAAACAGCTGTTCAGATATATTTATCAAAAACCAAGCTGAGAAACAACGAAGACGCTGGACCTTTGTTTATTATCACAGAGCCGTGAAACACCAAATCTTGTTTCCTAAAATTATCTCTGTCCCCAAGATAAAATTATCTAGCAGAGGCCTGAATCAAAGCTCCCTGTTCATTTTCTCTCTATCCCCTTGTACTCACGAATAAGCTTTTCATTCAAGTAAACTCCAACCAAACTGCACGATTGGCCAACAGTGAGCCACGCTTACATTTTTCTACACTATAAATAACATTCAAAATGACGCACAATGAAGGGAATCATAAACAGATGAGTAAAGGCAACAAAAAATGAAAATAATGTATCACTCATAATCTACTATAATAGTAAACGAACATACAACCCTATCATGAAAAACAACCTAGGACCTCACCTAACGCCTAAGCAGAGAAATCATTTAATATATGAATATACTTGCAAAATGAGACTGTAAGCTCCTACCTCATTCATATATCGGAATGACAGAAACAAAGTTAACACGAAGAATGAGTTACCATTTAAACAATAGAGCCCCCAAAACACACACGTTGGAAAAACATGGCAGACAACTGTACCGGAAGTCACTCGAAGATAATACCAAAATCCTATCATATGCTCCAAAACGTCGACAGCCAATTATATTAGAAGCCTTATATATAAAAGAACAATAGCCCAAATTAAATATGAAAACAAACATACAATTCACTCTGCCTTCCTCACGTCCCCGCGCCCCAAATAATAATCTTTGGCCAACTTATTCCTGTGCCCATTATAGATTAAACATTTGAAGCAGTCACAAAAAAGTTAATTTCAATGTAACTTTGTGTTTAATCAGTCGCAAAAACTTAATTTCATTCTAGCCTTTTGTATTTAGGAATTTAGTTTCCCTATAAGTATGTTCATATATTTGTTAACATCTAAATAACGATGTATATAAAGCTCAATCTTCAATTCCTTAAGTATAGATATAAACATTTGATAATGATACAGGTGCTTATCGAAACGCGTCAGGCCAATAAATATTTTGTTTTGCTGAGTAAACTAGTTTCCTACCTTCGTTCGTTAATATTTTTCTGATGAATTTTGGCGAACTTATTCAAAGGGTAAACACACGACCAAAAGCGGAATATAAGACAAATTGAGAGATTCGTAAAGAAAATAATATATATATATATATATATATATATATATATATATATATATATATATATATATATATATATATATATATAATCAAATAACTACAGAAGAACGTGGTAGATCGTGTTAGTCCTCGAGGCAACTAAGTCTGGCTAAAGGCCCGGCAACTAACGAAAGGGACTCAGAAGAAGCTCATACTGAGCCAGTTCATGGTGGTCACACCGAATATAGCATCCTGTAACGGGTAGATCGCGAGAGTCATCGAAACAACGAAGTCCGGCAAACCAACGAGAGGGACCTAGAAGAAACTCATCCTCGAGTCAGTTCTTGGTGGTCACACCGAATTTGTAGTTAACTTGGATTGAGAAGCAAGTCCAACTAACTCTCGTCAGAGAAGCCCCCTATCCTGATTTACTCCAAAACCCAGAGATAGTCCTCGCCATTGATGAATACCCCAACGTGAACTTGCTCAAGCACTCCCCTTTGTCAAAGGATTAACTCGTTGGCTCATCGCTCGTCAGTGCGAATTATTCCCAGATTAACTTGAAGAGAGGAAGAAGCATTTTTTCCCAGTCCCGTTGGTGAGATCATCTCACAAACAAGACGTGCTTAACTCCATCCCCCACACGCTCTGAATTCCTCTGCGGCTTTAAAGCATTCCTCCTTCAGACCACATCTGGAACGGCAGGTCCACGCGCCGGCCCGGAAACAACATTCTTGAGGCGAAATAAAAATTGAGGCCAAGGTCATTCCTAAACCCGATTCTCGTGGGAATCTTGAAAGGTATTAAAATCCCATTATCTGTTTCGTTGAAAGTCAATTTGCGTTCAATATTAAATTGAACTTTGGGTCAACCATTACGGTATATTCAATTGTGTAATTTAGTAAGCCTCACTTAAACTTGTTTAATTCAATATTATGTAGTTTGTTTGTTAGATTTCAATTTTGGTTCATGTTGCAATTAAAGTCTATTCTCCTAGAAGCATTAGTTCAATCCTCGAAATGCTGAGCATGGCACTAGAGACCCTCAAAGATTTAAATAACGTAATAATAATCATAATCAAATATAGCACTCTTAGAGAGAAAACTTAATTACGGAGTTTTGAAGTACGTAACAAACCTATACGTACGGACACCATCACTCGGTCCTTCCTATACCACCTCAAAGACCCATGCGATAGTTTCAAAAATTATAATTTCCGGATGTTTTGGTCATTAACAACGACCATCTTCAGCAAATGAGAATCTAATATAATAAAAATACAAGGAAGTTGAAAGTATTCCCATGACATATAATTGTAAAAGCAGGGCAAGTAATTAGATATCAGTTAAAATAAGAATACATGAAAATATTAAAAAATGTAAGTCAAAATCAATTAAATTATAAGGGGTAAATATGATTACAAATCGATCAATAAATATGAGTATGACCAAGAAACGCATATGTAAAACTTAATTAAACAATAGGTGAGTAACTAATAAGAATAAAAAATACTAAATAGGGAAGAAAATCTAAATGTAAACAAATCATTTGCATTCAAAAGGTGACAAAAAAATTCAAATAAAAACACAAAGAATCAAAAACGGAAAAAAAAACTTTAGACAGAAACTGCCCTCATTTTATTGGGGCTGATAACACAACTGATTATTATGGAGGAAACAAGCCAAGAAGAAAGGTACATTGGGGGATTTAGTTGGTTATTTGTTTGTCTATTTGCTTATATAGTGAACAATTTGAGGGACGATGAGTAATCACTAAGCTCTGGATTTATTTATTTTGCTGAATAGTGATTCTGTAATTTTTAATTCAAGAGAAGAGGAAGCAGAGGTTAATAAACTAAAAAAATCAGGACTAAACGAGTCGTTATTTTTTTAAGTGTTGTCTTATCGAAGAGAATTCAGGTTTAGAAATCGGAATGTTAGTTCTATGTGATAGTCTCAAGTGCTTAGAAATTCTATATTTCAGCTGTAGAATAGTTTGGCCTACATAGCGATTTTAGAAGGTTGCACATGTAAATTTATAAACCATGAAGGATCGTAAGCACAATGGGAGTGATTCTTTTTGGAGACAGTATGAATTAATGGAACGAGGATTAGAATTAATCGGAAAAAAATAAGATTGAGGAAAGTACTTATGCACAGAGATTAAAATTTTAATGAATATAGTAGTAAAATATTCAATATATGGTAGTTTAAGAAACACTTTTTGTTTACGGACTGTTATTGGCTGAGTTTGTCGAGAGAACCTTTGATGAGAAATTTGAGGTTAACTTGTTAAATAATTGATTTGGGAAAAATCAAAATGTAAAAAGTTCCTAAGATATTCTATTTCGGAATTAAAGTGAAACCAATTAGAACATATTTTGTATGTTCTGTGGATATGGCTAGTGATACTGGCAAGTTTAAAATGTGTAAGAGTGCAACTTAAGAAATGGGTGCCAAGTTTGGTGGTAATAAGTTTCTGTAGCTGGAGGTACTAAATTTAGAGCCAATCTCTGTAATAATGACGTCAAGAAAAGACATTTTATTGTTTGTTTTTGTTTCCATTGAAAACTTAATATTAGGGTGTTGATGATTTAAGTAACTCAAAAATAAAGGGGCGTGGTCTTTGTGTTTGAAAATGAGAGAACAGTCATCAGCGTATCTTTTAAACACTAACGGTTTAAATTCTAAAGGGCAGTTACTATTCCAGTTTTTTTTTCAGGGTAAGAAAGAAGAGCGTTTACAAAGTTCGGCCATAATAGGAATCCCATGGCCATCCTTTCGTTTTAAAGGAAAGGAATTTCATTAAAAAGAAATACTGTGTTTTCTACAGTTAACATTAAGATGGTGAGAAAAGAGACTTGGTCAAACCTAAAACATTTTCTTTGGATTCGTAAAGGGTATCTGTTATGATGTTACAAGTTTCCAGGACAAGTACATTTGTAAATAGTGACTCCACATCAATAAAAGTCATAAACGTGTTATTTAAATCCAACTGTGAAAACGAAATTCACAAATTCAAATGAATCTTGCAAGGTGAAATCGTGGTGAGTGTAGATTGAGGGGAGTAGGAAAAGGGGCAAAGAAAAAATAATAACGTAGGTGAGTTGCGAACTGCTTCCTGCGTCGCTGGACCACTGTTAGCCAGCAGTGAATCCACTAGGCCATCCTGAGTCTCAAAAAAGATTCATTCAAACGAAGCTTTTAAGACGCTTGCCTGCACTTCTCGTACGCTATAGTGAGTGAGTGGGTTAATAATGAGGACTAAAAACTTGGCTAGGTTAAAGCTGGAAGTATTCAGAAGAAAACAAACAAAAAAGTCCCTATTCGCAGGAACTAAATTGCTAGCCGCTTCCAAAGCTTAGTTCTGAGGTCTCCGTCTCTGTAATTTCCATTGAAGCGCCTTACGGCCTGGCCCTCACAAACCGCTCCAAGACCCACACCCCTCTTGCATCTACGCAGTAAAGCACCTTGATTCAACAATTGGACTGAATTCAAACGTGCAGACGCCCTTTTAAAGCTCACCAATTATTAAAATTCAGAATCCACAACCATTCCGCTCTGAACGCATCACTTGGTGGGAATTTCGCCTCCGAGATCCTTCAAAATCAGTTTCAAATTTCCTTATGATTAACTCAATAATCCATTCCTCCCATTTGGATTTCTCGTTGAATACGACGAAGAAAAAACAACACCGTATCTTCAAAATAAGCAAGTAAGATATACCGTATTTTAACTTATCAAATAAAGAAGCCTCACATATTTTACACAAGTGATATACAAGGAATTAATTGGGCAATTGGTTAGGGAAATGGATTCATCCCATTTTTATGCATTAAAATCTATGGTAAACTCTCATAAATAATCTATGTTTGAAAAAATTCTTTTAAAACCAATTATTTATATTATTCTATCCATTTTTATATGATATATATTTTTTGTACTTTTAACCCGTTTATTTAAGTGTGGTTCATTCCAAGCATATTTTTTATATACTTTACTATAATCTATGAGTAGCAGATAATACAATTTATCATGTTTTCTGCTTTCCTTGATTCCCTTTATATCTTCCGATCGCTTAGGCTCAATCAATACTAACAAATAGGCTACCCCGCTACTTGTACTTGCACTACTGATTTTACTATAGGGTCTGGTTTAGGTATTCTCTCTTTTGTAGTTTCGTAGGTTGAGTTAAGTGTTCAAACGCTTCCTTATGGGATGAAGGAATATATATATATATATATATATATATATATATATATATATATATATATATATATATATATATATATATATATATATATATTCTTTATTCCTAGGTAAATAGCTGGAATAAGCTTCGAAATGGCGAACAGTAATGACAACTTTTCTTCTTGAATAATAATAACTTTTCTGACTATCTTTTACACAAAAGTACACCTATATAAATACTTATTTCATCTACTCATAACACTACAAAAATTCAACCAATCAGGATTGATATACATTTAATTGTCATTCTTACGTTCATTTTTGGAATAACAACCTTAGCGTTAACAAATTGACCAATCATCTTTTAGACATAAGTACTGTAATAATTGTCCAATCAGCGCCATGATAGATTTAAAAGGTTACTAACGCTCAAACCGTTTGCACATAAACACGGCTGAAATCCATTTTCCGATTTTTTTAAGAATCTTCGAGAAGATTATAGCAGATAGGCTACAAGCTCAACTGAGCGAGTTAGGAGCACATAACCCCTAACAACATGGGTTCCGCAGAAAAAGGGAGCAGATACCGCTCTGGGGCTCCTAACAGAGAAAATAGCATATTCCCAAGCGAACGGATTCTATGTAGTAATTGTGTTGAGGGACGTGCAAAAGGCCTTCGATAAAGACTGGTTGGAAGGACTTCAATACAAGATCCTGAACCTCCAGCTAGACCTAATCCTGGAAAGGATCCCCTGTGACTTCCTCATGGACAGAAAGGCCTGTCTCATGATTGAGAGCTACAGAGGTCCGTAATTTGAACTGAAGGCGGGCGTTCCTCAGGGAAGCTGCCTAAGTCCTCTGCTCTACCCGGTCTTCACAATCGACCTCCAAACTCCGGTGCACAGGGACACAATGTATCTGCAATTCGCAGATGACATCACTCAAATTACCCCATATTCAGAGAGGAAAGCAAGGGCACAGGTGGTTCGCACAATAGCGGAAATCAAAAACATCAACCAGTACGAGAGAGGATGGACGATCAAGACCAACAGGGACAAATTCAAGATCGTCCCGCTGAGCCGCGAGTTGACATGGCCCATCATCATAGATTGGGAGGAGATACGGCTATTCCACCGAAGGCGCCGTCCTGGGCCTTAAAATCACCGACCATGGATACTCGAGACACCACACGGAGAGGCGGAACTTGGCAAGGAGAGAAATCTCTAAGCTATACAGGTTTAGAGATCTTAGCTCGGCCAACATCAGGAAAATATATCTGATGTATGTCCAGGCTAAGCTCATCTACCTCGCAGTGGTTACTCAAGCTGCCAGCAAATCCTCGATGAAAAGGCTACAACGTGTCCAGAACACTGCATCTCTGCTTATCAACAAAGTCAGAAGGCGTGATCACCTTGGGCAAAGAGATTTGCACAGGAAGAAACGTTTGGAGCCTATCAATGTCGTCACCCCAAAACTTGGAAAAAAAGGTCTGGTCCATGCTAACGAATGGTGTCATTCTTGAGGTACAGGGAACAGGCAGGAGGCTTAATATACCTGTGAGGCTACGGGCAAAAGTCTCACGCCAACGTCTGTTCCCGAGCACAAAACTATGCACACAAAAAGATATTACACCAATTTATACATAGACGAAACACAATACAACATATAAGAACATTTCATCAATACATACATAAATGAAACCGCGAACAATACAATTAATACATCACAAGAAACACGAGGTAAATTGTTGGCAAATAGAGCTAACAAAGGCTTGAAAGCTGAATATTTGCAACAAAAATAAGTACATCTAATCATTTGAAAACAAACAATAAGAAGAACACTAAAGCTCATGAAATTACAGAAACATAGGACAAAAAGTTAGTTCAAACAAACAATAAAAGCAAAGGTAAAAATAAATAAAAATGAAGCAATGCCCTCCCTACTAGGGCAAAATACCCTCTCCCCGCTTTAATTTGCACTATATCTTCCACTAACCCAACTTCTACTAAAGTTGAGTACATCATCTTCCGAATTTTTAAGCACTCAATCAGAGCTCAGATCCAGCACACGATACTGAATGTGTATTCTCTGCAAAGGAGGTAAAGTTTGGGGCAAGCGAATCGATGGCGTGAACTTTTTCCTACGAGGTCTTACAAGGAGAATAACAGAAGCTCCCAAGTAGCATTGATTCAACAATGTCGCTCTCTGTGAGCCGCACGATTTGTGCTCCAAAAATGTCCATCACATTTCCCTTTACCTAACTACCTGGCACAGGAGGCAACGGTTTCTGAAGGCTCCTTCACCGACCGAGTACACTTGGATTTTCGTTCCTTTATTTACAAGATATAGTACTGCATACTGGGGAGTTTAACTTTCCATTTACAAAAGAGAGAATACTAAGCGGGAAGTCCATCTTCCTATTTACGAAAGAGAAATAATACAAAACAGGAGGTTTGTCTTCTTATTTACGAAAGAGAAATACTACAAAGCGGGAAGTTTATCTTCCGATTTAGGAAAGGGAAATACTACAAAGCGGGAATTTGTCTTCCCATTTATAAGGTTCAATGTGTGAACCGTTTAACATTTTCAAACGAATGTTTACTTGGTTCGATCCCCACATTACTACCAACGGTACAGGTCCTGATACATTTAGCACCTCTGGCTCATACCTACGTAACACACCCTAGGCTACTAATCATCCTCTAACTTTGGTTAATTTTAGTTGATTTATGGCTCTTCCATCAGCGTACTCCCATTTAAAGGAACCATTAATTAAAGTCACTGAACCCAAAGTAAAACCCTAGATCGAATCCCTTGAGCAACATTTTTTTAGGGAAAACATCATACACAATGACATAGAAATAAATGTGGTTCGTAGACCTATAGACCCTTAAGAAGGAAATGCCCTCGATACAGTCACGTATTCACAAGAAATAGCAAGAACTAGTACCTGGGCAGAATTTAAAACCCATTTGTTAGAAAGTTATTAAGACCACACTCAGCCAGCTCCTAACAGTTAAATTACTTTCTTCAAAATACGTTGGAAAAAAAGAGAATGAAGATTTAAATGATTTTTTAATCACGCCTATAAGTTATTAAGGGAAGCTTTTAAGACTGCTCAAAACCAATTCAAAATTTCATTCACTCCCCAGCAATATAATTTCCTAATTGCTAGCTGTCTATCAAAATTTGCCTGTAGCTTCAAGTATTAAATTTCAAGAACTTTTAGACATTTACCAAAGAATGAAAGGAGCATTAAATAAAGTAAAAGACCAGTATTTTGACATGACGCCCCAAAAGAAGGTCAGTGATACACAAATAATCTCATCAAACACCAACCAGCAAGAACAGACATAATTCCTACTCCTTCATACAGACCCCTATAAAAAGTCCATCAAACATTTCACGTACTCCGAACAACACGTCATCACAAACGCATTCCTATCGTTATCTACCGACAATCAATCAGATCCAACAGCAAACCTCATGCATTAATTCATTTAACTGTGATAGCCAAGGCCATACTCTTTCTTCCACAGTGCCAGTACCCACCGAATTGTTCATGATGTCGTAAGCATGGCCACCGACAAGGAGATAGTCCCTATTGTAAGGTTAGAAAATATACATCCTATAAAGCCTACTTAGAAAATAATTACTCTCGTGAGAATCCAAACACAAACCATAATCCTTCTCGTACACTCATACAATGCGGAATTCCGCCTCGTAATACCTATCGACCAACTGACCAATACATAGGATACCGAGTTACCAATCTCATTCAATGTCGCACAATCTCCTTTAATATACACTAATAATAACACTGATAAACCTAGGGAAGACATAATATAACATTATACCAATAAGCATCACAGTGTTGTAAAAAGTACCCTGCTTTGATACTTAAGTAAAAGTATTGTTACCCTGACAACTTAAAGTACAATTAAAAGTACCAAAACTTAAATGTACTTAAGTAAAATTAATAAAGTATCTTATTCATGAAGTACTCAAGCAGTGAAAATGAAAAGGTAGCGTCAAATAGTTAAGTACCATCATCCCAGACACTTTTCAGTATATTGTTCAGTAAACCCTTGTATGCCCCTGCTGACCATTATATATTGGGATTCAGTTTTGAATTAATAATCAAGCTCTAAATATCCCTCTATTGGTCAGAAAGTCTAGTTTATATGAGAAGTAAAATTAACTCTAAAAAAAATGTCCAGTTTAACAGAATTTTAGAATATAAGATTCTAATTAACTAAACTAATTATTAGGTAAAAAATATACAAAAGAATTAATTACTGAGATATTTTTTATTCAGATTCACAAGCAACTGATTTTCAAAGTTCTGGCTTTCTAACCGCGAACGTTTTGGAGCGAAAATTAGTTATGCAGAGCTAAACAGGCGTTAACAAGCAGCGGATGAATGTAGTGGGGCTATTTAACTTAAGAGAAATATAGTTAAAAGCATGAATACTCACCCCAATGTAAATAGTCTATAAGTTTTCCTCTCAATATGTGGGTATTTTCCCAAATAGCCTAGACAATACATAGTTAAAAGCATGAATATTCACCTCAATGTGTTTCTTTAAATTTGAAAGCCAATTGATGTATGCGGTCACCTAGGCAATTTTCGGCAAACACAACAAACATTGCAGCACCACCTAGTTTACCACATTCTTCTTGTATTTGAAAAATGATTCCAAGTATGGCCATGGGTGTGAATCGTCCAGTAATGGCGCAGCAGCACGTTAGGAGTCTAGATCAATGAGGAATAATTTTATAAACTAACGCTCTCTCTCAGGTGGAAAAGCGAGAGAGACAAACGAATTGTCTATCGGGTATGAAAGGATACATGTGATTGGTCCAAATATGAACAAGCGCTTATGATCGGTTCAAACCAGAGTACACGCATGTGATTGGTCATCGTCTGACTTTTGCTTCTACGTCTGTGATCGGCCAAAATTCCCCGAGAAGTAAAGAATACTTTTATGCCTTTCAACTGTAATGAAATAGAAATAACAAAATGGGAAAATACGCAATAGAGGTGATGTACTCAAAACATTGAGTACTTTTTAGGAAGTAAAAAGTATGAAAAAGTTACTTGAATACTGTACTTAAATAATTGTACTTCGTTACTTAATAACTCTGACTTAGCATCACTAGTATGAACTACTTTTTGAAAATACCAACCCGTTTTTAGGAGAAAACCCAAACCCTTTGGATCACGACCCTGATTATACCCAAGCTTTCAACAAGAGTTAAATAAATTACCTGAGAGAATAAGAGGTGAAAGAGATTCTCACTTAGATTTAATTATTAGACGTTTAATAAATGGTTTAGAGTTTAAGGCAATTTTAGATATAGGTGCGCACGCAACTTCCATGAAGTGGAACTCAGTTGATCGCTTACAGAGCCTTACTAATTATAGATGCAATATAGTCCGGCCTACAGTACAGTTAAATACTGTCACTGGAATTAATATTCTTCAACATGGCGAAATAGAACTTGTTTTTGAATCCAATAATTCCAAATACCTTGTTCCTTATTGCATTGTTGATACCGAAATGCAGTTCCAAGCCGATATGTTACATGGTAACAATTTCTTCGTAAAGAATGAATCGGAATTTGTCCTGTTCAAAACCTAGTTTGGTGTCATTACAAAATACAGCCCTTGGATGAGCAAGTAAGGTAGATCCACAATTCACGCCCTCGGCCACCCTGGAAATCTCTGGATTCTAATAATGAATTTATCCCCAATTTGCGCTCTCAGCCAGTCTTGAAATATCTTGATTATAACAATTAGAATTTATTCACACTTCGTGCTCGCGGCATCCTCTAAATCTCATGGTTTTAACAATGATGTCTTAAATACAATTCGCACTCTCAGCTACCCTCGGACTCTTTTGATTCTAACATTGATGAATCCATCTTAAATCCAGACTCTCATCATAATGATGATTTGCCCATAGGATATGACTCGAATGATCCTTCCATATGCAAGGGACTGATTGTAGAATTTCCTAATAAATCTATATTTTTTCACGTTTAACCTCAAAATGAAATAACTGTAGGACCCACGGAGAAAGTTTGTTTCCAAGCCAACATTTTAGATAATAATAGACAAACTGTACCGAATGGTAGTCCTCTCTTAACTGACACAGAGTGTATAACTAGAAACATCCTTTTAGCTCAGTCATTAGCAACCGACAATCATTCTGAAATCCCAGTTACTTCAAAGAAGCCGAAGTATATACAAGTAAAGCTTTTTCCGTAAATTTAGAACTAACCCCTATCTTCATGGTAAATAGCATAGGTGGGCGCGATAACGAAAAAAATTATCACGATAACCGATAAATCGATAAGGATAATCTTATCGGCGATAACCGATAATTGGCGATAAATTTATCGCCCGATAAGGGGATAACCGATAAATCCAAAATTATAATACAATATTGATTATTGACTATATATAACGTTATTTTATAATACAATAGTAAGAATATTTGAATACTGTTTCTTAGTTTCTTACTTGGTAAGGCTCTCATTCATCTCCTCATAAGTTTTGAGGATCCTCCTCTCAGCTCGGACCTACCTATTTCTGCCTCCAAGGCACGCGCAGCTCGCCCCTGTGCTAAACTGGAACCAAAAACTGAAATTATCAATTATCGATAATTTGGAACCAAAAGTATCAGCGATACCGATGAATCGATAACGCGGAAAAATATCGGATAACCGAAAACCCGATATCGTTATCGCGATAACGCACACCTATGGTAAATAGAGTGTCCGGATCTATCAGCTTTGATCCTTTAGCACTAAAGCAGAAATACAGTGTTGCCTCCATGATTTCCCTCGTGGGTACCCCAAACTCGAAAAATCTCCCGTCCTAAAGGAGCTTCTTGATTTTCTTGTTAAAAACAAGGACGTAATCGCTCTTCCTGGACATACTTTGGGATACACTAATTTAGTCCCTTTTTAAAAATTAATTTGTAACTAGATGCCAAACCTATACACATTCCCCATATCGTATTCCTCATTCACAATTAGAAATCGTAGACAATAATGTTAAAAATATACTGGGACAAGAAATCATTCAGCCTTCAGTCAGTCCTTGATCAGCTTCTATGATATTGATCTCTAAGAAAACCGGTGGTACGCGACCATGTCTCGATTTCGGAAGATTGAATCAGGTAACAGTTCCCGGTCGGTTCCCTTTTGCCAAATTTAGAGGAAATTTTATAGCTTAAGGAAGTTAGTCCAGAGTCACGTTTTATGAAAGTTTTCACCACCAACCATGGGCACTATGAGTTTTGCGTCCTTTCCTTTGGAGTTAGAAACGCTCTGCAAACTTATCTTCAATAACACTAGCCAGCAAATTTTGTAATTTTCTCTCGCTACTTGAGTAAATGTTGTTGTAACTAACTAATTTTGGTGCGCTGATTCCAAATTTGTGCTCAGATTTGTTCTTGCACGTAAGGATCCTAAGTTTTGCAACTAGGCTATATGGCTCACTTTGTCACCTTGGATCAATTAATGATATAATTATTACGAGTTTGAGAAGAATGAAACGTTTCTGGGCAAAGGTTTGGAATCGGGGCACCCTATTTGCCATTATGTACGTCCTTTTGCAGACCCAGACAAAATATATAAAAAAGTTTCAGAGGTTATATTTTTTTTTCAGTTATGGTATAAACATGATATAATGTATGTAAAAAGTTATAGAAACAGTAATCCAGTAGTAATAGCTATTATTTCCCTTATATTTTGTTTTTTTTGCGACCTGGACAGCAATGTCAGTTCTCTTACATTCCATATAGATTCAGTACTAATTTGGTGAAAAATAAACTGTAGACAAAATTTACAATATCTTTTGGTGCCGAATGCAATAGGTTCTGAAAGGCGTCTCCCGTTATGCCGAAAAATGCACTTATGCAGCATTAGTGGGTATCAACCTGCCCCAGGTGGGGCTCAGGATGCAGGATGGGGCTAGCCTAAACGTGGTAGACTCAGATTGATTCTTTGAGGGTTTTTTATTCGACCGACACCTTACTTACAGCCTTAATGTCTATTTTACCCACGTTTTTTGACATTCTACGCGTTGGGGCGTTCGACACGTAGGGTACTGATAGGACTACATTACTTTTGTTTTACTTTTCATTCGTTCGGTCGAAATGGCTACGGGTGCGAATGTAACTTACTGCACTTTATTGCGAACGTTGGATTTGATCCACTACGCTGGCCTTCGGTTACCGACTGTTGTCTTCCGCTCTTCATTGTTAAGAGCCTTCTTGTTGGCGCAGTGGATATGCCGCCAGTTTTATGCCACACACAGTGCAAGATATGCTTGTACACGTGGGTTCATCGTTTCCACCAATTGCCAACCACTCTGATTTTTTCCGTGGCTGATCTGGTCTGTGCCTATGATACCAAGAGACGATAATCAAACCCAAACTATCAGATTCAGGACAATGAAACTCCGAGTGGTCGATGCGGCTCGTTGATTGGTGGCACTGATGGTTTGAGGATGTCACGTTTGGATGTCTCTCTCCACGCGTCTACTGCCAAAGCTTCTACAAAACAGTGAACTTTGAGTTTGTACATTTTGGTGCATGAACCTTCTAACATTGAGCTCATGTCTGTGTACAGAGGTCGCTAAAATTCCGATGGAGAGATTGGCACTCATGATACATTCTTTGTAGCCGGTAGGGCTCTTCTGGTGAAGGGTCACACTTCATAACACGGCTGGTTAAAATATCCTGGTTGATGCGGGAGATTACTCGCTGTACCCTGTTCGAAGACTGTTTTGAAATACATAGCGACTCAGTGAACGCTCTAAGCGCCCTTGAGATATTGAAACCACCACATCTCCAGGTTCGCAGTATCCATGAAACCATGGCTGCTGCCAGACTGGGAGACATAAAGTTTGATTTATGTTAGTTTCCCTAAAATGTATGAGTTGCTGGAAACGAACGCTCGGTGAGGAGGCTAGACTGTCTGCATAGACTGATCGACTAGATCGGCGTTTTACTCTTTCTCACTCTGACTACATGACCGGGAAAAGATCATGCATGCCACGAAGTTAAGAGGCGATACATAGGAATTTAAAATTGTGCGCCATTACGCCACGGCTTTTCCCACGGACTTATTCCCCACTGCCTTGACGACATCAAGTTGTTTTCTGTTATCTCTGAATCACATCGCGCGTGTTGCAGCGCCATCTTTTAGAGCGTTCACGTAAACGTTTCTGCGCAGACTATTTGGGCTCTCAGACTGCACGGTACATTTTAATCGAATGTCCTACTCTGAGGTAACTTCGTGTCTGGTATCTGTCTTGGTATCGTGACGAGCGGGATCAATACCGCTTATCTATGTCATTGAAGACTGTCTCCTGCACATCAGTTTGTCGGACAGTCGTATTTTGGGAGGAAGGGGGCCTCTCCCATACTATTTAAATTTCTTTCAAATTGATTGTGGCTTGATTAGGTCTCTGGGAGAGCTGAGCCTCCCCAAGGTCACCCGAACGTGGATCTTAATATGTTTTATGTAATTGTTGTTTATTTGTAGTTAATGTTAGCTTATTGCTGGTTATTATTATTTTTATCAGTAATGTTACATTTTTAGCTGATTTTTCGGTGGCATCACCCTCACTGGTGGCCGCCAGATGGGCTCAAAATATGTATTTTTTTAATCCTAGCGCTGCGTCTGTCTTCACAGCCGAGATGGTTGCATTATACCGCAACATGCATGCCGTGTCCAATTGGTAAACCGCTTTGTAAGCTATAACAACTTACTGAGCGCGTTATCTTATGTCATTCGAATCTCGCTGTATACCCGCTAGTTCACATTATCAGTAACTTCATTGCTGATGCGCGTCGAGAAGACGTCAAGAGTAACGATTGCCTTCTGCTGGGTTCCTGGACATATAGAGGTTGTTGGAAACAAGCGGGCTGATGAGGGAGTCAAGCTGCATGCGCAGACTGTGCAACCGCTCCTGCCCTTCGTTCTTTCCTTCTCTAACTACCTGGCTGGATCATGTCAACCCTTTGGGCTGCAAGGAAAAGAAGATGGGAGACGGTAGATGGGAATTTAAAGTTGCCTATCGTTATGGCAATACTTTGTCGTTTTCTATGTTTTCTGAATCGGACAAAACTGCGGGCCACATCGCAAACTGATGTAGCGCTCCCCTGAATCCCTATGCGAAAACTGTTTGGTCCCCGTGATTGTACGCCATATTTTGCTTGAATCTCCTAGCCTGGTGGAGCTTCCTGCACGTTACATGTGCAGGTACTGTGATCGCTTGTCCAAGGTACTTGGACCTGGTTCCGACATAAAATATTATGGTGTGATAGAATTTTAAGAGAAAATTGGGCTCCTCCATAATATTTACATTTTTTAATTTACTGCGTGCTTAGGCTCCTGAGGAACGTGGGCCTCCCCAAGAATACCAGCATGACACGTATTTTTATTTTGTTCATCTTTGAATTGTTTTTTTGTTGCTTTTATTTGTTGATCTTGTTGTTCTTGTATGTATTTTTTATATTAGCCTGAAGCTATCTTTTTTTGAGTGTTTCCAGTGGCTCTGCCCTCGTTGCCCGCCTCTAGATAGGACATTTACAAATAAAAATAATCAAGACGTCGAGAGTAACGATTGCCTTCTGCTGGGTTCCTGGACATATAGACAGCTGATGAGGGGGTCAAGCTGTATGGGCAGAATGTGCAACCGCTTCTGCCCTTCGTTCTTTCCTTCTCTAACTACCTGGCTGGATCATGTTGCTTTTATTTGATGTTGATCTTGTTGTTCTTTTATGTATTTTTTATATTAGTCTGAAGCTATCTTTTTTTCCGTGTTTCCAGCGGATCTGCCCTCGTTGCCTGCCTCTAGATGGGACATTTACAAATAAAAATAATCAAGTTTCGGGAAAAATGGTATGAATCTTGCATGCAGAAGCATGGGTGATTCAGGGCTCGTGTACTCTGATATATTGTGTTCAACGGATCATGTATTTTTTTATCGTGTTTTATGGACACGACCTTTATTTCAAAATGTAGGTGATTCATTGGGGTGCTACTGGTTCATCATGTGGTCAGGTGGAGTGCTTTGTGTCTCTTGTAATAAGTTGTTGCTAGTGGATGGGAAATTAAGTACCCAGGCCATACATGCATAAGATAAATGAGGGCAAATGTGGAGGATATCCTGAATATTGTTTCCGTGAGTATTGGAAGTATATTGATTTTTTTTGTTGCCTTCGTTTACTGAATGTACAAGTATTATGTGTATTTAGTAAAATAACGCGATGGTTTCCGTTGTATTCTAGTTTTGGGGTTGAGAAGAATGTAACATAGGCTTTTGAGGGTGAAACTATCTAAGTTGTGTTCTATCCAGCGGTAGAGCCTTGTGATGTAGAACTATAGATCACAAGCAGCTTGGATGGGTTTTTAGTGTTGGGTAAAGATAGTGATGCCAACTAAATACTTAGAGTATTATGTTGGGAATCCGGAAGGAGATGTCATAGATGAAACGTTTTACGAAGCTGAGGAGTACCTATCACTGGGTGTATTTCATTGTGTATGTGATGCATTCTTGATAGCTTGCTGTGGTTTGCTTGTCGGCTGTGAGAACGTTGGCAAATCATTTTTTTTTTTTTTTGGGGGGGGAGACAGTTGATGTCCTATGTGGTATTTGGTATTGTTATTGAAAATGTGTTTAGGTACTATATTAAAGGCTTAGATTATCTTTATGGTTGGTATTACTTTCTTACGTGGTGGTATGAATTAGTTGGATGCATTCTTGTATTAGCTTAGTGGTGTTGGTAAGTAGTGTTTATTGAAATGCATCAAGTAGGATGTAGGTGTTGTTTGTTTATAAGAGCCAGCAAGTGACATTGTGATCCACTAACGTCCTACCCTGTAAACGATAACTTACCTACCTCTCGGGTATATATATCTCAGCTAGGCAAATAGGTTGGTATGATACAGAGTTAATAGGGAGGGGGGGCTTGTTTAGCTTGAGGGTAGGTATTATTTGATCAATTTCCAGACGTTTAGAATAGAGTTTTATAGGAATGGGAGATATAGATGTAGCCAGGGTAAGAGTTGGGGTGTCATTTTCGTAGTGTATTGTGTAGGTATGTCGTGTCCTATTGCAAATGAGTCAAGGTGTTTATTTGTATTTGTTTTTTTTGGTAACATTTTTGTGTCGTTTTGTATGGCGATGTTTGTTTATATGGTAATGTTACTCCCATCTGCGTTCGAGGAGATGCATAAATCTTTATATTATATCTAGAACTGCTCCAGGGGGTAGGGTTTGTCTGAGGTCCTAAAGTGTCGGGCATGTTTTGAATGTGTTGAGTTGAGCTGATCACTGGCCGCAGTGGAACCTGAAATCTTTGTCGGGTCGATGTTTAGTAAAGTGGCATTTAGAATGAACCAAAAGATTGGAAAACTTTTGTGTTGTGCTTTTAGATTATTTTTTGCGTGGTGGTGGAGGTGGGGGCTTGTTTTGAGGCAGTGGCATTCTTTGGAGTACACGACTGTAGTATACCTTTGGAGTATTTCGCGTTTCGTGGAGGGTGGTACGGGTCATGCATGTAGTGACAGGGGTGTGTTGGGTTTCGTGTGACGTTAAAATATTGCACTCCACCAAGGTCGAGGTGTTGTTTTATGGGAAAAATTTTGATCTTTGGAGAGTTGATGGTTAACTGAGGTGTTACGGTCATATCTTAAGGGAAAGAGAAGTGTTTTGTTTTGTGTATTACATATTGTGTTGAGCTATGTGGATGCAATTTTAGGTGCCAAGCCATATTCGCGTATGGGAATGTGTGACATATGTACTGCTTGTAGAGGTGGATGGTAGATTCTTTTTATCGCACCAATGAGATGTTCGTGAGTGGCCCGGGCATGTTCACTTTTGTACAAACGTTTGTATCCCTGGGTATGAAGGGCAATGAGTAGTTAGTTCCATAGGTGTGCGTTATCACGATAACAATATCGGGTTATTGGTTATCCGATATTTTTTCCCCTGCGTTATCGATTCATCGGTATCGCCGATACATTTGGTTCCAAACTAGCGATAATCGATAATTTAAGTGTTTGGTTTCAGTTTAGCACAGGGGCGGGCCGCGCGTGCCTTGGAGGCAGAAATATGTAGGTTCGAGCTGGGAGGAAGATCCTCAAAACCTATGAGGAGATGAAGGAGAGCCTCACCAAATAAGAAACTAAGAAACAGTATTCGAATATTCTTACTATTGTATTATAAAATAACACTATATATAGTCAATAATCAATATTGTATTATAATTTTGGATTTATCGATTATCACCTTATCGGGCGATAAATCTATCGCCAGTTATTGATTATCGGTTATCACCAATAAGGTTATCATTATCGATTTATTGGTTATTGTGATACATCTTTCAGTTATCGCGCCCACCTATGGTTAGTTCCCTTTTTAGCGTACGAGAAGTGTAGGCAAGCGGCTTAAAAACTTCGTTTCAATGAGTCTTTTTGAGACTCAGGATGGCCGAGTGGATTCGCCGCTGGCTAACAGTGATCCAGCGATGCGGGAAGCTGTTCGCAACTCGCCTACACTATTATCTTTTCTTTGCCCCTTTTCCTACTACTCTCTATCTACACCATGTCAGGGTTCGTTAGCCACACGTTCGCCCACCTAGAGCGCAGCTATCTTAACCTTATAGTTACATACAATAGCGTAAGTGAGATTTTGTATGGAGGAAAAAAATTCTGAAGACTCAACTATGACATTAAGGTATACATTACAGAGTATCGAAATCAGCTTTCTGAATGGTAGTTATACCGACTCAACGATCGCTTGCGAATATATTAGTTCAGAAAGGAATATAAATTTACTTTTATCATTATTTTACTGTAAACTATGTAAAAAAAATACAAGAGCATTTCTACCTCCATGCAAATGTAGAATATTGGCTATGATCGTAAACCGAAAGGATTATTAATATTTTTTCGTGAGGGAAGAGGATTACCGCCGATTGATGCTCATCCGTCACAATCACCCCGGACTTATCGGTATTAAAGGGTAAGGACCAGAGAAAAGGGGCGGAGAACTAACCCGCAATTATATCAAAGGGGTGGAGGCGAACCTCAGAGAGAAACGAGAATAGATTATTCATGGAGAACCACGAGCATTCGGCCAGGATTAAATGTAAGTGCCCTGTCCACAGTAGGTAGCAAAGAAGGGGAAAATGTTCCGACGAAGGATAGAGTACGCGAGGTACTTAACGAGTACTGGTACGGTAGGTGGTGAATCTGGTATGGTAGGTGGTACAGATGGAGGCAGGCAAATCGCGAGAATTAAGGTATCTTTTTGTTAGCCTGGTGTGACTCAGGTGGAGGCGAGTCAGCAGCAATTTATTATGGTGGGAGGGATAGAAAGATGAGGCCATCTAACAAAGGTGGAGTTTAATTCGATGAAGGTTGGTTATAGCCCTATTTTACTAAGAAACTAGTCGTTGTGCATTATGTATCTCTTTCACGTGGAAGGGACTTTTTAGGGCCGTGGAGTGAACAACCGGGGAAGGTGGAAAAGAGAGGATCGTTGAGGTATCATCTTCACTATAACTGAATAGCTGTAGAGGGAGCGAGAAACCGGTTAAGATGGCCGCGCGCTGATTGGGTAAACGTGAGGCTAAGGAACTTTGATAAAGGAACTCTAATCAGCTTTAAAGGGTTGCCTTCTGGCAATAATTGGTTGGAGAATTTTGCTGGGTAAATCCTGCCCGGAGAAACCCGCAAAAAAGAAATCTAAGAGATTGAGACATAGGGAAAGTAATGGCAGAAAAAGAGCGAAGCCACTGTCCTTGGACGGAGCTAGATGTTTTTACTAGACGGGGTAATGGACAGCAGCTGAAAAACTGGTGATGAAAGCATCCGTCAGAAATGAAGGAATGTCTTCGCAGACAGGAAGAAACGCCTGTCTGATAGAGGAGTTTTATTCTGCACGGAGGCTGTCTATTGTAGAAGAGAAAAAAAACTATCGTAGCCTGTCGAAAACCCCGGTTCAGAATTGGATCAGAGTACCGGAAAGTGGATTCTAATGCGAAACTGTACACATACAGATAAGTCCACTTCGGACTGGACTAAGGTAATGTAGAGGCGAAGCAAATTGCGCCGTTTACCATCTAATGTATTGTGGGACCAAGGAGTTTAAGAGTGGCATAAAAAAAAACACAGATTGCTTCGCCGGAATTGTGGTACTGGATATAAGTAAGGTTGAAACTTCGGCATGTTGGTAGTTAGCAGGGGCTGGGAAAAAGAATCTCTGAAAAGCAGCTCACCCGATAGAAGATTTTACCTGTCTAGCGACCGTGGGAACAGGTTTACCACTGGAGTAGATCACCAGGTCGTGAGTGTAGAGTATGCTGCTAAATGGAACGGGGAATAAAAGGGATGACCGTGTACATCACACAGGAGAATAATAGGACACTTAGGACGGAGTCCTACAGGAGGCCTTCCTCTTGTGATAAGTGGTTGGAGTAATAGTAACCGATATGAACATAGATGGAATTTTCGCACAAAACCAGAATATGAACGTTGGTAGGAAACAAAGGTGTCCATAGGAGTGCAAACTAGAGATTATAAAGGAGCGGCGAGTAATGTCGTAGCTTTGCGGATGTCAAATAATACAGAAAATATGACACTACGGCGAGAAAATGTCCGCTAAATGTCGTGTTTAAAGAGGAAGAGGAAGGGGGCATTAAAAATAAGTAACTTTGCTTTGAAGTACAATTGTACATTATAAATATACCACATTTTCCTTCTTTGAAGTAACATAAGCTCTCATCTCAACCAAGCCCTGGTGACAAGTGCCAGAGAGCATACATTTGGTAGCAACATCTAAAGGATATCAGCTCTAAATGATCTTATGGCGGAATGCCACTTTGCGATCATTCATCTCGACAACAACCCAGTCATAAAAAAAGGGCGATAAATCAGAAAGCATTAATGATAAGATGGAGAAAAGGAGAATTTTTGCGTAACACCACTGCCAAAAGAAGTTTGGCGTTCTCAGTATTCCTTTTGATCTTCAACCTTCTCATCTCTGAAGACGCGAAGAACAGTTTCCTGACTCATGGCGGCTTCCCTCAGCACCTGTAAAATATAAGTAAAAATATGGGAGAGAACTGAAATTCCTCCCTCCCCTTCGAACCTCGACTTTTGTTGTCAAATGCGACGCTGAAGTGCATTGTCTCACTTTTGGGCTTAAACCTTTAATTAATTCATTTGCTGAATGTTTATGGGTGGGACAGATGCGTTTTGGCGCTTAGTGTTTTTTAAGGCTCTTTTATTTCTCACTGGAGATCTATTTTAACGTTGAATCCGTTCGGCGGTTCGATACAACGATGAAGCTCCCGTAAAGTCGGTCCGAATCGAAGCTCCATCCGGCGACTAATTACAACCGATGTAGCTTAACTTCGCTACAATCGGAGACGCTGTTTCCACTCGCCTAGGTCGTAACACATGTCTACGCGGTAATGTGACTTTTATTTATTAAAAAAAAAAGAAGGCTTGTCCAAACTTAAGTTTTAAAGTTGTGTTTTGAAAGTGGTGATGTAAGGGGAAGTATGACTGTTGAATGCTGTTGCCCCAATTAGTCATGTCCCACTTTACGTTGAATTTCGTTCAGAGACAAATTAATATATTATTAATTGATGAGAGATGGAGTGTTTGGGCTGCAGTTAGTTATAAATAAACTAGATAGAACATTTAGGTACCTATAAAATAAATGAAGTTTACTTCACTTATTTACGTTATTGCGGTAAAAATGACGAAACATTTTGAAACGAGTTTGCTTTAAAATTTCACCCAATTTCACCCAATTTTTCCTTTGTTTCAAAACAAGGTTACCAAATTTTACCCAATTTTCCCTTTTTTAAAAACAGGGCTGCCAAATTTACCCCAATTTTTTTTTCTTCATTTCAAAGCAGGGTGCCAAATTTCACCCAATTTTAACTTTGTTAAAACAGGGTGCAAAATTTCACCCATTTTTTCTTTTTTAGGTAAATATGTAGATTATCGGCGCGAACGATAGGACGTACTATTTCGTCCGTGTTCCAAAATGTTTCACGTTTTTGGAGTACATTTAAGTTGACGGCTCGTGTGGGGGTAAACACAATGGGGGTACTACACTACGATGATCCTGAGTTTCATAAATTTTTTGAGGGGTCTGGGGGGCACAGCCCCCCAGTATATAATTCTAATTGTTTATAGAATAATAATTCGAAAAGGACTCAAACGCGCATGAATATTCCGACACGAGTGAACGATAATATTTACACCCCAATTTTTTTTTCGGCCGGGCCGCTAATCTACATATTTACCCTTTTTTATAACTGGGTACCAAATTTCACCCAATTTTACCTTTGTTTCAAAACAGGACTGCCAACTTTACCCAATTTTTTCTTGTTTCAAAACAAGATTGCCAGGCAAATTTCACCCAATTTTAACTTTGTTTTAAAGCAGGGTTTCAATTTTTATCCAATTTTTCCTTGGGTGCTAAATTTCACCCAATTTTTCCTTTTTGAAACTTAATTAACTTTCTATATTTATTTAAATTTTAATCATCGATATCACAAAAATATTCGTATTAACAATTGGATATTTTTTATTTTATTTCTATGATTAATTTACTAAGCTAACGTGTTAGAAAAATATTATTACTTGGCAACTCAGCACAGCAAGGCCTGGCGGCAGTCATCCAAAATTATTCGAAGATTTTTAGCACATATAAATAATTATATCATATTCAACTTGCCTTTGCCATAAACAGTTAAAAAATGTGACATGACTAATTTGAGCAACTGTACATGGAACGACCCAGTGCAATAGTTACCCGGGGGGCGCAACTCTCTTGAACTCGCTCCGTTCAGCACCGAGGACAGGTCCCCCTTTAAGAAACACTCTGTAGCCTACCCCTCCCCCCTTCTTCCCTGTTCATACAACCAATAGCTTCCTTTTATCCGGTAACCATGGGAACCGGCGCTATGGAAACCTCGTTGCCATGCTTACCGCGAGGTGTTTCTCCATGCGGGCGAGGGTGTCGAAGATGAAGGGGTGGGTAGCGTGGGCGTGCCACACCAGGAGGTGGACGGTGAGGGTGAGGGCGGAGCAGCGTGCTTCCAGGAGGCGGGGGTCCAAGGGGGGGTACATGGCGGATGCCACGTCATCGATCCGAGGGGACACACGGCGACTCAACTGCCGGGGAGGGGGTTAAGTGACAAGGACCATCTCTACACACCCCTCCCGTACGTATATCGCCCTATGGAGGGGAACCTCATCTCAGCCCCCCCCCCCAAAGCAATATGCGGGAGAGTAGATGTGTTGCCATGGCAACCGCCTTTAACAAGCGTCCTTTTAATTCATCCTATTTTTCTATGTCTGCCACCTGCCAACTACTACCTCTGCCTATGCCCCCAGCAGATTCTCCTCATGTCTGCCATTCCCTTTAGACCCTACCTTCCCGTCTTGGAGGCCTTTCCTCCATTACCCCACTCATTATTTTCCCCACTGAACGCCAGAAACTGAGTTACTTGCCTGTACAGTCGAAATACCTGGATAATCTCGTGGAGCCGATCTTTCTGAGTGCCAGCCAGTGCCGGCACCAGGAGTCTCTCAGTCAACTGGTGGCACAGCTTCAGGATACCCAGTGAATGCGGGATGAGCCCTGCAATAATACTACTACTACTATTAACGCTCATCTGAAATATAAATAATATTCAGTTCTGTTATCAGTAGCCCTCGTTTGCACCTTTGTGATTGCGAATTTGTTGGACTTAAGGTAATAATAATAATTAAATAAAATAATTAGATAAATAATAATGATAAAAATAATAATAATAATAATAATAATAATAATAATAATAATAATAATAATAATAATAATGATAATAATAATAATATAACGAACATTTATTCCATCGGTTTTCCACCTAACGAAGTGTCAATTATTGGCGCACTCGCGCGCCATTGGATTTTCTTATTTTGAATTTTAAAAGAGCATCTGGCGACCTCTTACTAGGGCATAAGTCGCCGTACTCACGAAAGCCTAGTATTAGGCTAAATTAAAATAATTATATAAAACAAAACAAAAAAATAACAACGATAAAAAAAGGAAAAGTGCAACAAGCAGGAAGCACGCTCCGGCGTCGAGGGGAGGCACGCCTCACCCCGGCGCAGGAACTTGCGACCTACAAAGAAACAAAAACAACAAAAAAAAAACAATTAAATAAAGTAGACTCCTCCAAAAAGTCATAAAGTCTACAAGTAGTCAGTGTGCACGAACCCATCCCGAGTACAAGGGACAAGCGGCATTAGAACAGGTGCGAAGAAGGAAAGGGGAGGTCAGACAGGGGCAGAAAACCAAGGGACTATTTATGCGATCCATTTTGGGGCCTCATTTATTGGTCCCCACCTATGGGTCCTCATTTATGGCACTCTATTTACGGGTCCCATTTATTAGTCCCCCTGTACGGTGCACATTTATTGATATCCATTTATAGGTCACCATTTATCGGTGCCTATTTATTAGTCCCCCTGTACGGTGCACATTTATTGATACCCATTTATAGGTCACCATTTATCGGTGCCCATGTTGAAACTACTTTGGCTCACAGTAAAGAGATTTTCCACTTCACACGAATCTTGTGGTAAAATAGCTTCCATTTTGGCACTCATTCCTCTCTTGGAGTAGTCCCCAATCTGCTTCCTTGTTTGGAGGGAGCTGCGCCCCCCTCCCCCTATTCTCTCTCATGAGACACTCCAAAAGAGGAACAACATATAAGAGGATAAGGTTCTTCCGATCTTGAGGGAAGGCCGGGGCTTTTTTG
Organism: Ceratothoa steindachneri; assembly: GCA_963969495.1. Taxonomy (NCBI): domain Eukaryota; kingdom Metazoa; phylum Arthropoda; class Malacostraca; order Isopoda; family Cymothoidae; genus Ceratothoa; species Ceratothoa steindachneri. The sequence goes on from OZ018327.1 coordinate 30,698,597, forward strand.
CATCCCTTAAGGAGGAATTGTAATGGCGGGCATTTCTGGATCCCACCTCAATTACTTGATCCTAGAGTGGTCACTTCGCTTGGAGCCAAAACACAGTTTCCCACTATGTGCCTTTCGGAAGTGGTGTGCCTGTGTCTGGATTGCTCCCACACAGTCGTGGTCAGCGTGCGTCATCCCATGACCCCCTTCACAGGAACCTACAGTGCCCAATGAAGACTTATACGGAATTGCTGACACCGGAAAGTGGAATTTCCCGATGGAGGCCACTCTGAGGTAAGCGGTAGTCTTATCGTAGGAACTAGGGTGGACTCGCCCAAGGGCCAGAGTTCTCTCCCTATGGATCATTGCTTGGCAGAAGCAACCTCCAAGCCCGATCCCACTCTTAGGAAGGGCGCTCCGGAGGGGACAGGGAACCCCAGGAGATATTTTGAATGAGGGAGGGTTCTTCGTCATTTTGGCGCAAGACCAGGCCGAGTCAAGTCCCTACGACCTTGGGACCCCATCGGACGGCGGAATGAAAGGGGTGAAAACCAAACCCTTATCAAACCTCGCGGCTGCTCAATGAGGGGTTACCGTGTATCTTCGAGCCAGCTAGCTTAAACGGATCCTAGTCGTTCGCGCGACTGATGTAACAAGGCTCTCTGAATGACACATATTCCTTCAACGCATTGTGGTAGCTGAGTTATTCCTTAGTGTACTAAAGAAGGGTCTACCGTTTTAGCGACGAGACTCATTTGGTTAATGTAGCTAACCTTGCCCAGAGCGTAGAAATGTGTGGTCTCCGGACACTCAATGGCACAATTGTGCGAGTAACGACTTTGTAAGGGAGATAGTGCATGCTATGGGACTGGTAAAATATTTCCTTAAAGATTTTGCTGAAGAAGTGGCAAGCCACGGGGGAAGTATTGAAAGAGTGTCAAGGAGGGAGGAAAGTTTGTCCAGTCTCACACCGAGGCTGTTCGTGTGAATTGTGGTGGAGCATCATACCTTGCTTCGTCTAAGGATTGCGATTCGTATTTGCTCGTAAAAGAAGTCCTGACCATCCAGGCTGCGGAAGAATTTCGTTAGAGAGGCTAACGACTTGGTATTGTCATGGTATGTGCAACTAAGCACCTCATAAGCATCTTAATAAAAAAAGACCCTCCTCTCCTGGCCTTTCCAGGGCCACGAGTGTGGTAGCTCTCGCGCCCATCGAAACCTTTTGGTGGTTTTTACTTACTCTGGGCACTACCACGGTCTTGCAGACGGCTCTACTAGGATAGGGCGGATTTTTGTAGACGTCGTAATGCGGTTTTCGATGCCCTTTAGAGATATCAACGGTAAACAACCCCCTCTTGGGAGACTGCACATCAATCTCATGACCCAGGCACTTGAGGAACTGGTCGAATCCTTGGAGATCGGTTATCTAAAATGTAGAAGGATTTACATATCAGTGCACAAATATCGCTTCGTTTTCTTGTCTTGTCATGTCCGTGCTCTCCTGATGCAGACGAAAACTTTGGATAGGGGATGGTTGACGACTTCTATGGCAGCTGATAAGGGTACTCTCCTCTCCTCTTGTATTACCGTTCCTTTGTTTGCTCAAAGCTAGACTACGGTTACGAGTTTTATTCCTCTACATCTGAGCTTCTACTGCAGAAGGTAGAATCGATCTACCAGGCTGCCTCCGTTTGGTCACTGACGATTTCCGCACATCCTCTATAGGGAACATTATTTTCGAGGCAGGGGGCATGCTATTCGCTTTCATTCATGCAGAGTCTTCAATGCACTTTTACGCACAAGTTCAGGGCCTCCTCAAGTCGCCAACGGCTCTCATTTCGTCTACAGATGATCCTGACGGTACCTATGTCACCGGGACCTAACATAACCTAAAATGCCTTAAACGTCTCGGACTCAGGACTACGAAATTCCTTCGAGAGTTTGATGCAACTCTCGGGCATATGGCACCCATGTTTCTGTTTAGGCCACCACCGTAGTAGATACGTCTGAAAGTTTGTCGTCCCGTCTCTGGTGGCGAAGCTTTCACAACACAGGGACTAGTGCGATGTATTTCTTGGAGGAAATATATTGCTATTACGGAGCTGTACAGGCGTACATAGAGGGTTGCATTGTCAAATGGATAGTTGGATCTATGTGTCATCCCGCTTGTTAGAGGTCGGCGAGGATCATCCGGGCGCTGTGTATGTTAGTTTCCTGGACACCTAGTGATTACTGGAAATTAGCGCGCTGATAAAGGAAGGCAGGTCTCTGCAGATAGTGAGCAACAAGTCCGCCGTTTTGCTCTTCCCTACACTGACTACACGGAGGGAATTTAGTCAGCCCTTAGGGCAGCTTAGCAAAGAAGATGGGATACGGCGCTAGACAATTTAGAGTTATATACCATTGCGCCACGATTTTTCCCGTCGGCCTCTCCCTTAATGCGTTCACAGAACCCATATCTACACAGGGACCTCATCTACCCACAAGACCCATCTATGACCAGGACCTCATCTACTCCAAAGCTCATCTACCATCAGGACCCTATATACCCTAAGACACAATCTAACCCAGGACCATATCTACCTCCAGAACACCATCTACCCCAAGACATATTAACTCCAACCTAGCCCAGGCCCCCATATACTCCAGAACTCTATCTACCTCCAGGACCCCATCCAGCTTCAGGATCTCATCTACTCCAGGACTCCATATACCTACAGGATTCTATCTACCCCAAGAGGCATTAACTCCTATAACCCATCTACCCCCAGGACCCCATCTACCCCAGGACTCCATCTACAATCAGGACCCTATCTACCCCAGGCTCCCTTCTACTCCCAGGACCCATCTACCTCCAGGACTCCATGTATGCCCAGGACCCAATCTACCCCAAGAACCCCATATACCCCAGGACCTCATCTACCCCTAGAAACCCATCTACACCAAGACCCTACATACCTTCAGAACACCATCTACCCACAGGACCCATCTAGCCACAGGCCCTTATATACGACCAGGACTCATCTACCTCAATGCCCTATCTATCCACAGGCCCCTATCTACCCACAGCCCCCATCTACCCCAGGACTCCATCTACCACAAAACCCTATCTACCCCCAGAATACCATCTATCCTACGACCTTATCTACCCCAGAACACCATCTACACACAAGATGCCATCTACCTCCAGGCCCCCATCTACCACAAAACCCATTAACTCCCATAAATCCATCTATCTCAGAACTCCATCTACCCGTGGACCCTATCTACCCCAAGACCCATCTACTCCTAGGGCACCCTCTACCTCTAGGAACCCATCTACCCCAAGGAACTCATCTACTCCGGACCTCATTTAGCTCACTCTCCTATATACCCCCGGAACCCCATCTACCCCAGGACTCCATCTACCCTCAGGACTCCATCTACTCCCAGGACCCCATCTACTCCAAGACCCATTAACTCCCCAAACCCCATCTACCCCCAAGACCACATCTACCCCTGGACCCTATCTACTCCAAGACCCCATCTACCCTAATATCTATTAACTCCCAGAACCCCATCAAGCCTCAGGATCCCATCCAGATCCAGGGTGGGTGATTCTGAGTCCCACCTGTGACGTCATCCACCCACTGGGTGTCGTTGAGGATCTTCTTGATTTGTGGCGCCAACTCGACGTCGTCCAGCTCAAATCCACCCCAGCCCCGGGGGTCTTCGGGGTCCCCGCCTTCCACCAGGACGCGCTCGGGGCTGAAAAGGATGATGAGATGACTGATACTTCCCACAACGGACAATTTATAGGCCGGTTGTGCCCGCATTTATGGTCGCTACTTTGAAAATCTGAGTTCTTTGACCCAGCGGTTGGAGAGGGGTGGCGGGGCATCTGCTCGGACTCGTGTACGTGAGGGTGTGTGAGTGTGCGCTAGTGTATAGCTGTGTGTACGTCCGTGTGGTTGACCCGGTGCGAGTGTGTGCGTTTAATTTGGTCTAGGAAGCCCTTAAGGATCCCCCCCCCCTCCTTTACCCCGACTTATACCTCCTGACCCCTGCCGGAGGAGCCTTTGTTGAGAAGGTTCTGGAGAGTTGCGTGTATCATCTACACAACTTCACTTCTCCTAACTACACCACTTCTTACAAACTTGGCCGGGGAGATACCCACGTTGGTTTTCGCTTCGTCCTAGTTCTCAGCCACAACCTCATTCACACTCTTCTTCACTCTTTCAGCACTACATCTAACTTTACTACACCGAGCATCACTCTCACACTTTCCATCTACTTCATTCAATCCTGGGAACTGCCACGACGTTCATAGCACTACATCTAACTTTACTACACCGAGCATCACTCTCACACTTTCCATCTACTTCATTCAATCCTGGGAACTGCCACGACGTTCATAGCGACAGGACCTTCCTTTTTCTTCATCAACCACACATATACACTACCTTACATCTCATAGCCTTTGCTCTCAGAGGTGGACACAGTTCATCGTTACTCCGTTAACATGGTCGACAGAACTAAGTCGCGTGCTCTAAATTATTCTAACTTATGACCTTCAAAACTGTCAATAACTCCAGGTCTAACTTTGGGAGGACCTTGGCAATTATATCATTAGGAAGAGAATGTAAAACAACAAAAGGGTTTCAAATTTTGTTAGAATCGGCAGAATAGTTACGATGTTATTGCCAAATAATCCCCGGGCTAACCTTGGAAGGACCGTGGCAAGTACGAGAAGCGGTCAATAAGTTTTGCGAATCGGTAGGGCAAAACAGAGGAAGGGGGATGGCTGTTTGTGGGGGTGTTAAAACAAGTAATGACAAGTCAGGACCTGCAGCCGCACGCTCCTGTCTCGTCTATTTAAGAAGCAGTAGCTGATCGCAGATCGTCAGTCACAAAATTTTCAACAATGGAGAAGGTTGAGCACCGCGCAGTGATCGAATTTTTGACCAAGGAAGGCAAGAATGCAAAAGAGATCCATGAACGCATGGTTGCAGTGTACACCGATACCGCCCCTTCCTATGCAATCATTACTCGCTGGAATAGGGAGTTCCGCCATGGTCGTGAGTCCCTTGAAGATGACCCCCGTCCAGAACGCCCGTTAGACGTGACCAACGAAGACAATGTGGCCCGTGTGGAGAGGATGATCCTCGAAAATCGACGGGTGAAGGTCGAAGAAATGGAGCAAAAACTTGGAATATCACATGGAAGTGTTATCAACATCATCGACGACAATTTGGCCATGACCAAGGTCTCTGCCCATTGGGTCCCTAGAAACCTCACACCCCATGATCGACTTCAACGTCGTCAAACTTCGGAGGAGCTGCTGCTCCTGTACAACCAAGACCCGGCGGGATTCGAGGGACGCATAGTGACAGGTGATGAAACGTGGGTCCATCACTGGGATCCTGAGACCAAGCTCGAAAGCATGGCCTGGAAGCACAGGGGCTCTCCGACCCCCATCAAGTTCCGGACCCAACTCTCAGCCGGGAAGATCATGGCCACCATTTTCTGGGATTCTGAGGGAGTGTTGATGGTGGACTATGTGCCTCGTGGAAGGACCATCACAGGCCAATATTACGCCGAGGAACTGGCTGGGTTGAAGAAGTGCATCCGTCAGAAGCGGCGCGGCAAGTTGACACGCGGTGTCCTGCTCCTCCACGGCAATGCCCCTGTCCACAAGGCTAGAGTTGCACAAGCACCCCTGCGCGAGTGCGGATTCGAGGATCTCAACCATTCCCCCTACAGTCCAGATCTGGCCCCTAGTGACTACATTTTATTCCGCCAGCTCAAGGCTGCACTGCGTGGACACCGGTTTGGGGGCGATTAAGATGTCCAGCTCGCCGTCCAGGAGTGGATTGAACAGCAGTCGGGAGATTTCTGGTTGTCGGGAATTCGAAGCCTCAGGGACAAGTGGCGCAAGTGCATTGAAGTCGAGGGTAGTTATATTGAAAAATAATAAAACACTTTTCCTCATATGTCGTTTCCTTATATCCGAATTGCAAAACTTATTGACCGCCCCTCGTACATCTTTCGGAAGAGAATGTAAAACAACATAGGGGTTTCAAATCTAGTTAGAATCGGCCGAATAGTTACGATGTTATTGCCAAATAATTCCCGGGCTAACCTTGGGAGTACCTTGGCAATTATATCATTCGGAAGAGAATGTAAAGCAACATAATGGTTTCAAATTTAGTTAGATCGGCCGAATAGTTACGATGTCTTTGCCAAAGAAATTGAAAAGTTAAATGGTTACCATCCAACCGCCGACCTACGAACCAACATAGTAACTTCAGTCGTATGCACGCGACTAAAAATATAACGGAATTTAAAGCTAAAGCTTTAACGTTAGTATTTTATTATTATAAATTAGAGAACTTTATTCTGCTCTGAAATTACCTCAAATCTCAAAAATATAAAAAATTGCCACAATTATGAAAGGCAAAAAAAAGAAGAAGAGAAAACAGAACATTTTAATGAAACACACTTTTAGTATTAAATTAACGCTAATATTTTGTTTCATTAAAATTTTATTTTTCATATTTTTGGTCGTTTGTAATTTTGGTAATTTTTATATATTTGTTTACAGTTTTGAGGTGATTTTAGAGCAAAACGTTTTCTCTCATCATCATCATCACTAACTCTATAATTCAAGAAGGGAATATTTTATTCATTTGAATAATAATTTCATCTTAGTTTGGTTATGACTTGTTTTTTATCAAAGTTATTTCTCATAATTCTTTTATAATATCAAAAATCAAAATGGTGAAGTTCAGAAATAAATATAAGTATCGAAATTTGGTGAATTTTTAAAACCCAATGAATTACAAATGGGGAAGTTCAGAAAATGTATTTTTATATATCTTCTTCTTCTATAACTATATTTTAGCGCGTGATATTTTGAAGGGGAGGGGGGAATTTAGTTTAGAGTTCCTTTTTAAAATTATTATAATTGGCGAAGTTCATAAAATTTATAAAAATTTAACCATAGCTGCTTTTTTTAAGATTTTAATTTTAGTAGCGAAGCGCGAGCTCCCCCGTAGGGGATAGTGGCGAAGCCATTACCTGGTTATTATATATTAACCCATTCTCGAGGATATGACATTATCATCATCATCATTACTTGGTTTAAGTTATAATAATAAAATAATAACGTGAACATTTTAGGGTTAACTTCCGTTACATTTTTAACGAAGCAACGGATAAACGTTGAATTGTGTCCACCTCGGCCTTCTTTCATGTATCAAAGCACCACCTGATCTACTCACCTCTTAGCATCTCTACTCTCACCTTCCTCTTCACCTATCATTCCCTGTTTTTCTTTTTACACACTCAATCTGATTTCTTTTCCATACACTTTTCCTTCACACTCAATAGACTCATTCCTGTGTGAGTTTCGCCTTCACATTTCTCCTCTTCCCCCTATACAGTGGTGATATCGCATCAGTTTTTCACTTTCAGATACTCTCTCCACAATACAACCAACAGATTCTTTCCATACCATAATAAACACCATGTTTTAGCACTCTAACCACTATATCATCTACTCCAGCTGTCTTCTCATTTATTACACCTCTCTCCCTGAATTAACAACCACTTTCATACATATCAGTTACAACCCTTACCTGCTATATTACCCGATTGGAACCCTAGAAGGCAATACCACAATTACCCTATCTTCCATACCTACACTATACAACTTCTTGCTTTATGCCCGATGCTCACACATCTATTCTTCTTGTGGGTTTCTCTTTTTCTCACTTCCATCCATTCCAGCTCCCATCCGGATCCTCATTCTCCTTCCAAATCCTTTATTTGTTACTATAATAATAATCCATACAGAGGACACCCCTTCAGCCAGTACCTTAAGTCCCTATGGGAAACGTACCTGAACTCTGCGGCAGCGGCATCCATCGGACCCGCGGCGTTTCTGAGACACATTCGGCAGTAACAGATGAGGAGTAGGGTTCCCAACGTAGCCAAGAACACGGCCCCCAGGACACCAAATGCCACCGCCACTACCGTCTCCACAGGTTCCATCCTACGAACAAAATAGCGTCTCTCATTAACGAACGCCTTGAGATATTATTTCCTCTCTTCACGGTGGGACATGCTGGTACCTTAGCTTAAGGGCGCGGAGCCTCGCACCGGCCTCATTTTAGCCATGTACGACAAGACCGCGCGATACCAATTATTATGCACGGGAAGGCTTGGGTTCTGATCTCTTTGTGTATGTGTGTGAGAAAAAAAGGTGCGGTATGTGCTGGTTTTGTTTGTGCATGTGTGAGGAAGAGTGAGTTCATGTGTGGTGGGATAGAGATATATAATGTGTGTGTGTGTGTGTTTGTCTGTGTGAGGAAGATTGAGTGCATGTGTGGGGAAGATAGAGAGATAGAATGTGTGTATGTGAGGAAGATTGAGTGCATGTGTGGAACTTTAGAAAACACATGGACCCACCTAAGGGGGTAAGACTGAATTTGCCGTCCCCCTGGGGACCAGAGGCTGGATATACCGTAAGAACCGGGGTCGTGGGCACACGCTCCCCGTCCTCTAGAGATGGTCCTGAGTCCGTCGCCCCCGCGAGAACAATGCAATCCTCATCGGGAGGGGAGGGGTCTCCTTAATTCGACATCTTTTTCTCTGGACTAGAAATGTTTGGGTCGGTCGGGCCCCATCAAACACATACAAGAGCCCTGAGAAACAACAAGAAGCCTACAATCTTACCCTTGCACGTCCCCATATCACCAAATCGAGATTTGACCCGAAAGGTCAAAACTGAGTCCAAACGGGCTGAGTGAGGATTCCCGCCCGGTTCTGAGCTGTGTTCATTGAACTCAGCTCTGCTACGCATGCGCGCACCTGTACAAACGCACAAACAGGCGGGGAATAGCTTACACATATGTACGATCAGTGTATGATTTCCGATGCGCACATTATATTCGCTTTCCCGGTCTCAGGTGGTGGTTGCATTCAAATTAGTAGAGTTATTGTTTATGGTCGACGTACAGTATACAGGTGTATGATGAGATAGACATAAGACGACAGAAAACTATGAGGGGAATTCATACAAACAAAAGAGTTGGTTTTGAACTGTTAGATCAATGACAGAAAAACAAGAACCCTAACCTAACTACCATGTTGTATTATCTATCTGTCGTATGGTAGAATTGTGAAAATGTTGAATAAATGGCTAATGAGCCTTCATGAGATTCCAAGTAGAGACTGATATGGTCTTAATTTTGAGTATCCACATCTTTCCGTGTTAATTGTAAACACTATTTCATTTTCTAATTATCCTCACATATACACACATGTAATGAACTTGTTTGTTTACCTATTCTTGTGCGCCTCAGTTTGAACTCGGTAGGTATGTATGAACTCATGACCTCAAGATGGTTCAAGGCTCATTATACACCACCCATGCATTCGCTAAATTTCATTCACAATGTTCCCACTTCGCTTTTTACGGCAAATCGGGAACACACTCCTCTCCTGTTTATCTGGCCCGCGGTGGGGGGGGGGAGGGAGTCTCTTACCTTTCGTGTGCAGCTTTTGGAAGAGTTACAGGGGGAGTGTCACTGCGATAACGTCCATCACCTGATTAAAAGTCACCGTTAAAACGGGACGAAGTTGAAAATAAATTTTTAAAACTCAAACTTGATGTGAGATAAAACACAAAAACACCCGAACACAATGAAAAAAAATAGCTTTATAAAAGCAACCAAGCTTGCTACGCCCCAGCCTCCGAATCCAATACACGCCTAGTCTCACTTTCGCATAAGGATACTGTTGCGAATTTAGCGGCTGCCTGCAGTAGTTGCATTTTATTTATATTTTCTGCCCACGAGAGTTGTTTTTGTTTAGATATTTTTTATAGGAAGCTGGAGAGAAGGGGTAGTTCTTTGAAAATACCTATTTTTAGCTCATGGCCTAGTTGAACTTCTACTGGCAAACTTAAAAGTGGAGGAAAAATACGAGGAAATTAAATAATTTCCAGCATTTTTCCTGCAAGATATTTGTTTAACTGTCGTTCTTTTATCACTGCGAGTCGCTCATTGCATCCCATTTCACATTGGTTGCCATTGCAATATTCATGGAAACAAAATTAATTCGTTGGGAAAAAATTTGTACAAATAATTTATAGGTTTGTAATCGGCGTGATATTTTACATCTTTTTTTATAATTACAAGTTATTCTGATTCACCTCACCACAAGGAGGATTTTCACGCTGAATGGTGGTTGCTGGTCTTAGCCAGGGCTGACAAACCTGGGGGAATCTCCCCAGATCTGGGAGAAATGCACAAAGTCTGGAGGAATGGGGGATTTTGTCAAAAAAAAAATAATAATCTGGGAGAAGATGAATATAAAGTTCAAATTTCATTAATTTTAAGATATACAATTTTTAAATGGATGTAAACTCATTTGAATATAAAATTTATAATGCAGAACGATCACTAGTCACTAGGTTCTTAAAGAGTATCGAACGCGTTCAATCTGAATATAAAGATATTCCAAGTTTTGTTGAACAACTTGTTTTGTCAAACCTTCAGATATTGAACCAAGTAATGTATGCAATCACACAAATCATGATAACATTTATCTGGAATGACTAGCAATGATGACACAACTGATTAATGATATTTTGAAGATATTCAAGAATGAGTGAATGAAATTTCTTGTCGAACTCTGCGGTCATATAAGGAAGAGATTTTCACTGAATGAAGATAATGTGATTGCCAAGCTAAATGCTCTTGGTCCAACCATTGCCTCAAACATAAGTCTTTAGCCACCATCATTAACTAGCATTTCAAGCAGTTTCCCTAATTTAGAACAACCAGTTCAAGTGAATGAATGAACTTCACGATCAGTGAAGCTATCGGCTCACAGCTAAAGAGCTCTACCTATCCCAATCGTACTGGTACGATTTACGTTACATTAAAGATGGTAATGATAATTCCAAATTTGCGCTAATTACTGATTTACTAACAAATCTATCGTGTTTACCACATTCGTCAGCATGTGTTGAACGCATATTTTCGCAAGTGGATAACATCAAAACTAGGAAAACTAATTCACTAAAAGCACAAATAGTAGCTGGTAGAATTCTGGCAAAACAATCAATTACAAAAAAAAACAATTCAGACTGTACGAATTGGGAGACGAGCGAGGAATTAATTAGGGATGTAGAAAATGGAACAAGTATATGAAACGTATGAAAGAAAGTAATATAACAATGACTTTAAAGACAGAAGAAGATATGCAATAAGTAAATAGGCACACAGTTGATTATCGAAATACCTTTATTTGTAAATTTAAACAATCAAATACATTTAGAACAATGAAAGTACATTATTCATACTTTGAGGACCTAATTCGCTTGCTCGGCTTTTGAAGCTACAACTCAAAAATAGATTTAATCAGTTCTGAGATTACAGTTTGTGGTATTACCGACCAGGTTTAACCTATGACATTCAGCAATTCTGCCCTTGTTCTCGTCTTTCTTTACTCTTTTACCGTAAAGTCATGTTTAGTATTCCCTATGCATCAGAGATGGGCCATAATTTTAAGCAGCGAGTGACATTGAAGCTCGTGTAAAGCTTTGCGGCCGCACTTAAACAGTTAGATGCAAATTTCGAATCCATCTAAGTCAATTGCAATTACCTTTGTGCATTTGTTTTCATCTACTACATAGTCATAAATAGAGCTACACATTAATAACTATGGGTAATCTTTCGCATAGTTTTGCCACCCCTTTTAAACTGTTTCCAGACATATCAGAGTGGGGAGCTACAGCTTAACGCGGAATCCGAACCACGATTTACAATTCTACATCATGTAATCCTAACCCAGGAGCCAGGTGTCTCCCATCCTAGTACCAATCACAATCAATGTAGCTTAAATTCCGTGAGCGAAAGAGTTTGTGTAGACAAAGGTAATGAGAATAAGTGTTTGTAAAGTACCGTATTTTTTGAAAGAAGAACATTTTATCCGCAAATGAAATATATTTATAAATGACTGATTTAAAACTCAAGAATTACATAAAAAAACAAGGTCGGCTAACCAAAAAGTCGCGTGCCCTCACTTATTCTGATTTATGACCACACACAACATAATATAGCCAAGCGTATTATATTATAGCCTAGTATAGCATACCATACCCTAGAATAGAATAACTTTGCATAGTTAGCCTATCATAGCCTTGGTTAGCTAGCCTATCTTACTAGCCTTCTTACTATTTCCCGACATACTTCCGTTTACACGTGATTGGAAAAGAAGAGAGTTTTCTTGATGTGCATATAGTTTTTACACTAATGGACCATTTTACTACTTAAGTATTCCAACATAAATTCTAACACAACCAGGCAATGGCTTCGCCACTACCCCCTCTTAAGATATTCCAAGCGGATTACAACAAAAATATCAAATCTATTCTTAATCAATTCCTTAGCCTTGTTAAAAAAAATCACATATTATTTAGCCAATCTTCTTTATATTTATGGTTTGCCCAAAGTTCATAAGGACGGTGTCACCTTGAGGCCGATTATCTCGAATACTAGTTGTTATACGGAATAATTTACAAAATGGCTTTCGGATAACTTAGGGCAATTTGTTGGTACCATCTTCAATGCATTAAAAAGATCAAAAGAATTAATCTATCCAATGAAAGGTTGGTAAATTTTGATGTGACTTCAAAATCTACCCATAGAGGGCACTATTACTTTCATTAGGACGTTTCTGACGGATAAAAGTGATTGTTTGGGGGAGGGGGCTGTAAGGGAAGTAGTTGGGCTTTGACACCAACCAGCGATCAGATAGGAGGAACTTTCCTCACCCCGAGGTGGGGGGGATGGAGTGGTTCGCACAAAATGTACATACAACTACGTTGGATTGGGAGGTGGGGGGGAGGGAGAGGACAAATAGCTGTGTTGTAATTGGCTATGACTACCCTCGCGAAGCGCGTCCACCAATCAGCGGATATGCGCACCGCTTAGAATAGAAACCCGGTACCACGACGTTATAAGGTCAACGCCGTATCTACTAGACTACCGAGAGCTCATCTTTGTAAGGTTACGACAAAATTCAGCAAAGTATTCAGGTTTTGCTACCAGTAGACGCGTGGATTCTGGGGGGAAGGGCTAGGGGGATGAAGCTCCCTCTAATTTCGAACCCGTTTATGCTATCTTTCCTTTTAATCCATATTTGTATTCTGCTATTCAGAAATAGTTATGTAATAATATATATATATATATATATATATATATATATATATATATATATATATATATATATATATATATATATATATATATATATATATATATATATATATATATATATATATATATATATATAAACAGGAGGGTTTGCCGTTACGATCGAATCATACAGATCCACAATTTGGGTAAATCTCAAAAATAATTATTAAATTCAGAATTCATAATTTTCTGATGTGTGGAAAAAATCGAATCTGATAGAGTTAGTGCTCATTCATTTATGAGATGCTGTTATTTATTATCAATGATGTTACTAAGGTTGAATTCCCTTTTCTCAAACTACTCAGAGGGATGAATTCAGATTAGCCTCGCCTCTTCCCCCCCAATTTTTATCCTGGATTCGCCACTGGCTACCAGTTACGGTTGTCCAAAATAGATCGAAATTTAGAGCTAAAAATCTCTGATATGCTAAGATGGTCGTCCTCGCTGTTGATTGTGGACCGGGAAAAACCCTTTTTCATCTTGTTAAGATGACGTACAGTGCTCCTCAAAGCCCCTTTAAATCTTTTTAAATCTCTGAAGAAGTTTTTTGTTACTAATTTCTTCTTCATGAACTACAATAATCGAGTATAGCCTTAAATTTAGCGCTGCTTTCCTTCATGTTATCCTATGCATGTTTCCCTACCTCGATTTTCCCGACCTCGTCCCAAAAAGAAAACTCTCCTGGACCTTTGTCCCAATTAATCATGCCATTCTTTTCGCTGAATTCCGTTGAGAATGTGACAATATATCATTATTTAATGAAAAATGAAGTGTTTGAGGTATATTTAGTTCTAATTATATTGAATAAGACATATACAAATAAAATAAATAAAATTTATTTTTTTTTTACCTTTTTTTTTAAGCATGATGAAAGATTTTGAAATGTGGCCTTTTCAAGGTTTAGTTAACTTTATATAGGTATTTAGATATCATTATCATCATCATCACTAACTCTATAATTGTATAACAGGATTTTTGAAGTGTGAAAAATTACTAAATGGTTTTTTTCCTTAGTGGACAAATGACTTACGAGGGGCGGTCAATAAGTTTTGCAATTCGGATATAAAGAAACGAGATATGAGGAAAAGTGTCTTATTATTTTTTAATATAACTACCGTCGACTTCAATGCACTTGCGCCACTTGTCCCTGAGGCTTCCAATTCCCGGCAACCAGAAATCTCCCGACTGCTGTTCAATCCACGCCTGGACGGCGAGCTGGACATCTTCATCGTCCCCAAACCGGCATCTACGCAGTGCAGCCTTGAACTGGCTCAATAAAAAGTAGTCGCTAGGGGCCAGATCTGGACTGTAGGGAAAATGGTTGAGCTCCTCGAATCTGCACTCGCGCAGGGCATCATGTGCAAATCTGGCCTTGTGGACTTTGACGACGTTGAAGTCGATCATGGGGCGTGAGGTTTCTAGGGAACCAACGGGAAGAGACCTTGGTCATGTCCAAATTGTCGTGGATGATGTTGATAAGACTTCCATCTGATATTCCAAGTTCTCGATCGATTTCTTCGACCTTTACCCGTCGATTTTCGAGGCTCCTCCTCTCCACACGGGCCCCATTGTCCTCGTTGGTCGCGTCTGACGGGCGTCCTGGACGGATGTCATCTTCAAGGGGCTCACGACCATGGCGGAACTTCCTATTCCAGCGAGCAATGGTTGCATAGGAAGGGGCGGTGTCGGTGTACACTGCAAACATGCGTTCATGGATCTCTTTTGCATTTTTGCCTTCCTTGGTAAAAAATTTGATCAGTGCGCGGTGCTCAACCTTCTCCATTGTTGAAAGATTTGTGACTGACGATCTGCGATCAGCTACTGCTTCTTAAATAGACGAGGCAGGAGCGTGCGGCTGCAGGTCCTGACTTGTCATAACACCCCCACAAACAGCCATCCCCCTTCCTCTGTTTTGCCCTACCGATTCGCAAAATTTATTGACCGCCCCTCGTATGTTTTTTTTTATCAAAGTTATTTGTATCAAAGTTATTTTATTTTATATATTTTACATTTCATCCTTTTGCATATAATAAATTTATAAATAATTGTGAAGCTACACTAAATCTGATAAAAGTGCATTTCACATTTTTCTTAGCCTCCGGTCAAGTATCGATATTTGGTGAATTTTTTCAAACCCAAAGAATTACAAATGGTGAAGTTCAGAAAATTTCGATACTTATATTTATTTCTGAACTTCACCATTTTTGTTTTTGGATTTTATAAAACAATTATTAGAAATAACTTTGATAAAAAAACATAAGTCATAACCAAACTAAGATGAAATTATTATTCAAATACTCAAAAAAATCCTTATTAAATTATAGATTTAGTGAAATGATGATGTTGATGATGATGATTATAATTGGCCAAGTTCAGAAAAATTATAAAAATTTAACCATGGGTTAGATTTTAAATTTTAATTTCAGTAGCGAAGCGCAAGCTCCCCACAGCAAACCCTAGCGGCAGAAATACAAGGTTATTTGAGGATTTATAAAACAGGTATATTTATATCGTAGTTAACTTTTGCTCTTGTCCGAAATGTGTGAAATGACTACTTCTGCAACTGTACATCTCCGCAGAGATCATTCCAACCTGGCGCAACCTTTTGGACATCTTTTATGATGAAACTGAAACTAATCAGAAGATATAAAGAAGGAGCAAATTAAAAACAAAACAAGGTCAACTGACCTAAATCGCCTGCTCTCAATTATTCTGAGTTATGACCTTATGACCCTATGACCTTACGAGCCTGAAAACTTTCAAAAACTCGTGAAAAGTAAAATGGTTTCCATCCGAACGACGACCTACTGACCGACATAGTAACTTATATAATCGCAACCCAGCGACTAAAAACTGTAAGCATCCTTCAAAAAAATTAAATGACGTCAAATACTACAATTATTAGAGGCATAAGAACCATCGTCATGGGGAAAATAAATATTTAGTATCTGGTATGTGTGTGTGATTCACCATTGTTAGAGTTCAAACAGTGACCGAACTTTTTTTCTTAAAATTAATATAGCCAACATTTAAGGGGAACGCCCCCCCCACAATGAGTGGTAGAGATACCGATCACTTGAGGCAAAAAAAAAGAGTAAAAATTTGCTCAGTTTCGTCCCCAAAACTAATGACTTCTCTAGGCAGTAAACTGTTCATAAAGAGAACTATGTACAGTTTGCTAACACACTTTTGTTCTCATCACCAAGTTCAGTCCCACCTAGCATCCTCATCTCTAAATCTATTCCTAAGTTAAATCCGCCCCTAGCTTTCTCATCTCTAAATCTATCCCTAAGGTTAGTATCACCCAGCATTCTCATCTCTAAATCTATCTCTAAGTTCAGTCCCATCTAGCATCCTCATCTCTAAATCTATCTCCAAGTTCAGTCCCACCTAGCATCCTCATCTCTAAATCTATTCCTAAGTTAAATCTCCCCTAGCTTTCTCATCTCTGCATCTATCCCTAAGGTTAGTTTCACCAAGCATTCTCATCTCTAAATCTATCTCTAAGTTCAGTCCCATCTAGCATCCTCATCTCTAAATCTATCCCCAAGTTCAGTCCCACCTAGCATCCTTATCTCTAAATCTATTCCTAAGTTAATTCCCACCTAGCATCTTCATCTCTAAATCTATTCCTAAGTTAAATCCCACCTAGCATCTTCATCTCTAAATCTATCACCAAATTCAGTCCCACCTAGCATCCTCATCTCTAAATCGATCTCTAAGTTCAGTCCCATCTAGCATCCTCATCTCTAAATCTATCTCCAAGTTCAGTCCCACCTAGCATCCTCATCTCTAAATCTATTCCTAAGTTAAATCCCCCCTAGCTTTCTCATCTCTAAATCTATCCCTAAGGTTAGTTTCACCCAGCATTCTCATCTCTAAATCTATCTCTAAGTTCAGTCCCATCTAGCATCCTCATCTCTGAATCTATCTCTAAGTTCAGTCCCATCTAGCATCCTCATCTCTAAATCTATCTGTAAGTTCAGTCCCACCTAGCATCCTCATCTCTAAATCTATTTCTAAGTTAAATCCCCCCTAGCTTTCTCATCTCTAAATCTATCCCTAAGGTTAGTTTCACCCAGCATTCTCATCTCTAAATCTATCTCTAAGTTCAGTCCCATCTAGCATCCTCATCTTTAAATCTATCTCTAAGTTCAGTCCCATCTAGCATCCTCATCTCTTAATCTATCTTCAAGTTCAGTCCCAACTGGCATCCTTATCTCTAAATCTATTCTTAAGTTAATTCCCACCTAGCATCTTCATCTCTAAATCTATTCCGAAGATAAATCCCACCAAGCATCTTCATCTCTAAATCTATCCCCAAGTTCAGTCTCACCTAGCATTCTCATCTCTAAATCTATCTCTAAGTTCAGTCCCACCTAGCATCCTCATCTCTAAATCTATATATAAGTTCAGTCCCATCTAGCATCCTCATCTCTAAATCTATCTGCAAGTTCAGTCACACCTAGCATCCTCATCTCTAAATCTATCCTTAAGTCAAATCCCCCCTAGCTTTCTCATCTCTAAATCTATCCCTAAGGTTAGTTTCACCCAGCATTATCATCTCTAAATCTATCTCTAAGGTCAGTTCCATTTAGCCTCCTCATCTCTAAATCTATCTCCAAGTTCAGTCCCACCTAGCATCCTTATCTCTAAATCTATTCCTAAGTTAATTCCCACCCAGCATCTTCATCTCTAAATCTATCCCTAAGTTCAGTCCCACCTAGCATCCTCATCTCTAAATCTATTGCTAAGTTCAGTCCCACCTAGTATCCTCATCTCTAAATATATCCCTATGTTCAGTCCCACCCTGCATCCTTATCTCCAAATCTCTCTCTAAGTTCAGGCCCACCTAGCATCCTTATCTCTAAATATATATCTAAGTTCAGTCCCATCTAGCATTCTCATCTCTAAATCTATCTCCAAGTTCAGTCCCACCTAGCATCCTCATCTCTAAATCTTTCCCTAAGTTAAATCCCCCCTAGTTTTCTCATCTCTAAATCTATCCCTAAGGTTAGTTTCACCCAGCAATATCATCTCCAAATCTATCTCTAAGTTCAGTCCCATTTAGCCTCCTCATCTCTAAATCTATCTCCAAGTTCAGTCCCACCTAGCATCGTTATCTCTAAATCTATTCCTAAGTTAATTCCCACCCAGCATCTTCATCTCTAAATCTATTCCTAAGTTAAATCCCACCTAGCATCTTCATCTCTAAATGTATCCCTAAGTTGAGTCCCACCTATCATCCTTATCTCTAAATCTATTCCTAAGTTAATTCCCACCCAGCATCTTCATCTCTAAATCTATTTCTAAGTTAAATCCCACCAAGCATCTTCATCTCTAAATGTATCCCTAAGTTCAGTCCCACCTAGCATCCTCATCTCTAAATCTATTCCTAATTTCAGTCCCACCTAGTATCCTCATCTCTGAATATATCCCTGTGTTCAGTCCCACCCTGCATCCTTATCTCCAAATCTATCTCTAAGTTCAGTCCCATCTAGCATCCTCATCTCTAAATCTATCTCCAAGTTCAGTACCACCTAGCATCCTCATATCTAAATCTATTCCTAAGTAAAATCACCCCTAGCTTTTTTATCTCTAAATCTATCCCTAAGGCTAGTTTCACCTAGCATTCCCATCTCTAAATTTATCTCTAAGTTCAGTCCCATCTAGCATCCTCATCTCTTAATCTATCTTCAAGTTCAGTCCCACCTAGCATCCTTATCTCTAAATCTATTCCTAAGTTAATTCCAAACCTAGCATCTTCATCTCTAAATCTATTCCTAAGTTAAATCCCACCTAGCATCTTCATCTCTAAATCTATCTGTAAGTTCAGTCCCATCTAGCATCCTCATCTCTAAAACTATTCCTAAGTTAAATCCCCCCTAGCTTTCTCATCTCTAAATCTATCCCTAAGGTTAGGTTCACCCAGCATTCTCATCTCTAAATCTATCTCTAAGTTCAGTCCCATCTAGCATCCTCATCTCTAAATCTATCTCCAAGTTCAGTCCCACCTAGCTTTTTTTTCTCTAAATCTATTCCTAAGTAAAATCCCACCTAGCATCTTCATCTCTAAATCTATTCCTAAGTTAAATCCCACCTAGCATCTTCATCTCTAAATCTATCCCCAAATTCAGTCGCACCTAGCATCCTCATCTCTAAATCTATCTCTAAGTTCAGTCCCATCTAGCATCCTCATCTCTAAATCTATCTCTAAGTTCAGTCACACCTAGCATCCTCATCTTTAAATCTATTCCTAAGTTAAATCCACCATAGCCTTCTCATCTATAAATCTATCCCTACGGTTAGTTTCACCCAGCATTCTCATCTCTAAATCTATCTCTAAGTTCAGTCTTATCTAGCATCCTCATCTCTAAATCTATCTCCAAGTTCAGTCCCACCTAGCTTCCTTTTCTCTAAATCTATTCCTAATTAAACTCCCACCTAGCATCTACATCTCTAAATCTATTCCTAAGTTAAATCCCACCTAGCATCTTGATCTCTAAATCTATCGCCAAGTTCAGTCCCACCTAGCGTCCTCATCTCTAAATCTATTCCTAAGTTCAGTCCCACCTAGTATCCTCATCTCTGAATATATCTCTATGTTCAGTCCCAACTAGCATCCTTATCTCCAAATCTATCTCTAAGTTCAATCCCACCTAGCATCCTCATCTCTAAATCTATCTCTAAGTTCAGTCCCATCTAGCATCCTCATCTCTAAATCTATCTCCAAGTTCAGTCACACCTAGCATCCTCATCTTTAAATCTATTCCTAAGTTAAATCCACCATAGCTTTCTCATCTATAAATCTATCCCTACGGTTAGTTTTACCCAGCATTCTCATCTCTAAATCTATCTCTAAGTTCAGTCCCATCTAGCATCCTCATCTCTAAATCTATCTCCAAGTTCAGTCCCACCTAGCATCTTATCTCTAAATCTATTCCTAAGTTAATTCCCACCTAGCATCTTCATCTCTAAATCTATTCCTAAGTTAAATCTCACCTAGCATCTTAATCTCTAAATCTATCCCCAAGTTCAGTCTCACCTATAATTCTCATCTCTAAATCAATTCCTAAGTTCAGTCCCACCTAGTATTCTCATCTCGAAATATATCCCTATGTTCAGTCCCACCTAGCATCCTTATCTCCAAATCTATTTCTTAGTTCAGTCCCACCTAGCATCCTCATCTCTAAATCTATCTCCAAGTTTAGTCCCACCTAGCATCCTCATCTCTAAATCTATTCCTAAGTTAATCCCCCCTAGCTTTCTCATCTCTAAATCTATCCCTAAGCTTAGTTTCACCCAGCATTCTCATCTCTAAATCTATCTCTAAGTTCAGTCCCATCCAGCATCCTAATCTCTAAATCTATCTCCAAGTTCAGTTCCACCTAGCATCCTTATATCTAAATTTATCTCTAAGTTAATTCCCACCTTGCACCTTTATCTCTAAATCAATTCCTAAGTTAAATCCCACCTAGCATCTTCATCTCTAAATCTATCCTCAAGTTCAGTCCCACCTAGCATTCTCATCTCTGAATTTATCTCTAAGTTCAGTCCCATCTAGCATCCTCATCTCTAAATCTATCTCCAAGTTCAGTCCCACCTAGCATCCTCATCTCTAAATCTATTCCTATGTTGAATCCCCCCTAGCTTTCTCATCTCTAAATCTATCCAGAAGGTTAGTTTCACCCAGCATTCTGATCTCAATCTCTCTCTAAGTTCAGTCCCATCTAGCATCCTCATCTCTAAATCTATCTCCAAGTTCGGTCCCCCCTAGCTTCCTTATCTCTAAATCTATTCCTAAGTTAAATCCCACCTAGCATCTTCATCTCTAAATCTATTCCTAAGTTAAATCCCACCTAGCATCTTCATCTCTAAATCTATCCCCAAGTTCAGTCCCACCTAGCATCCTCATCTCTAAATCTATTCCTAAGTTCAGTTTCTCCTAGTATCCTCATCTCTGAATATATCCCTATGTTCAGTCCCACCTAGCATCCTTATCTTCAAATTTATCTCTAAGTTCAGTCCCACCTAGCATCCTCATCTCTAAATCTATCTCTAATTTCAGTCCCATCTAGCATCCTTATCTCTAAATCTATTTTCAAGTTCAGTCCCACCTTGCATCCTTATCTCTAAATCTATTCCTAAGTTAAATCCCCCCTAGCTTTCTTATCTCTTAATCCATCCCTAAGGTTAGTTTCACCTAGCATCCTCATCTCTAAATCTATCTCTAAGTTCAGTCCCATCTAGCATCCTCATCTCTAAATCTATCTCCAAGTTCAGTCCCACCTAGCATCCTCATCTCTAAATCTATTCCTAAGTTAAATCTCCCCTAGCTTTCTCATCTCTGCATCTATCCCTAAGGTTAGTTTCACCAAGCATTCTCATCTCTAAATCTATCTCTAAGTTCAGTCCCATCTAGCATCCTCATCTCTAAATCTATCCCCAAGTTCAGTCCCACCTAGCATCCTTATCTCTAAATCTATTCCTAAGTTAATTCCCACCTAGCATCTTCATCTCTAAATCTATTCCTAAGTTAAATCCCACCTAGCATCTTCATCTCTAAATCTATCCCCAAATTCAGTCCCACCTAGCATCCTCATCTCTAAATCGATCTCTAAGTTCAGTCCCATCTAGCATCCTCATCTCTAAATCTATCTCCAAGTTCAGTCCCACCTAGCATCCTCATCTCTAAATCTATTCCTAAGTTAAATCCCCCCTAGCTTTCTCATCTCTAAATCTATCCCTAAGGTTAGTTTCACCCAGCATTCTCATCTCTAAATCTATCTCTAAGTTCAGTCACATCTAGCATCCTCATCTCTGAATCTATCTCTAAGTTCAGTCCCATCTAGCATCCTCATCTCTAAATCTATCTGTAAGTTCAGTCCCACCTAGCATCCTCATCTCTAAATCTATTTCTAAGTTAAATCCCCCCTAGCTTTCTCATCTCTAAATCTATCCCTAAGGTTAGTTTCACCCAGCATTCTCATCTCTAAATCTATCTCTAAGTTCAGTCCCATCTAGCATCCTCATCTTTAAATCTATCTCTAAGTTCAGTCCCATCTAGCATCCTCATCTCTTAATCTATCTCCAAGTTCAGTCCCAACTGGCATCCTTATCTCTAAATCTATTCTTAAGTTAATTCCCACCTAGCATCTTCATCTCTAAATCTATTCCGAAGATAAATCCCACCAAGCATCTTCATCTCTAAATCTATCCCCAAGTTCAGTCTCACCTAGCATTCTCATCTCTAAATCTATCTCTGAGTTCAGTCCCACCTAGCATCCTCATCTCTAAATCTATATATAAGTTCAGTCCCATCTAGCATTCTCATCTCTAAATCTATCTGCAAGTTCAGTCACACCTAGCATCCTCATCTCTAAATCTATCCTTAAGTTAAATCCCCCCTAGCTTTCTCATCTCTAAATCTATCCCTAAGGTTAGTTTCACCCAGCATTATCATCTCTAAATCTATCTCTAAGTTCAGTTCCATTTAGCCTCCTCATCTCTAAATCTATCTCCAAGTTCAGTCCCACCTAGCATCCTTATCTCTAAATCTATTCCTAAGTTAATTCCCACCAAGCATCTTCATCTCTAAATCTATCCCTAAGTTCAGTCCCACCTAGCATCCTCATCTCTAAATCTATTGCTAAGTTCAGTCCCACCTAGTATCCTCATCTCTAAATATATCCCTATGTTCAGTCCCACCCTGCATCCTTATCTCCAAATCTCTCTCTAAGTTCAGGCCCACCTAGCATCCTTATCTCTAAATCTATATCTAAGTTCAGTCCCATCTAGCATCCTCATCTCTAAATCTATCTCCAAGTTCAGTCCCACCTAGCATCCTCATCTCTAAATCTATTCCTAAGTTAAATCTCCCCTAGCTTTCTCATCTCTGCATCTATCCCTAAGGTTAGTTTCACCAAGCATTCTCATCTCTAAATCTATCTCTAAGTTCAGTCCCATCTAGCATCCTCATCTCTAAATCTATCCCCAAGTTCAGTCCCACCTAGCATCCTCATCTCTAAATCTATTTCTAAGTTAAATCCCCCCTAGCTTTCTCATCTCTAAATCTATCCCTAAGGTTAGTTTCAGCCAGCATTCTCATCTCTAAATCTATCCCTAAGTTCAGTCCCACCTAGCATCCTTATCTCTAAATCTAACTCCAAGTTCAGTCCCATCTAGCATCCTCATCTCTAAATCAATCTCCAAGTTCAGTACCACCTAGCATCCTCATATCTAAATCTATTCCTAAGTTAAATCACCCCTAGCTTTTTTATCTCTAAATCTATCCCTAAGGTTAGTTTCCCTCAGCATTCCCATCTCTAAATTTATCTCTAAGTTCAGTTCCATCTAGCATCCTCATCTCTTAATCTATCTTCAAGTTCAGTCCCACCTAGAATCCCTATCTCTAAATCTATTCCTAAGTTAATTCCCACCTAGCATCTTCATCTCTAAATCTATTTCTAAGTTAAATCCCACCTAGCATCTTCATCTCTAAATCTATCTGTAAGTTCAGTCCCATCTAGCATCCTCATCTCTAAAACTATTCATAAGTTAAATCCCCCCTAGCTTTCTCATCTCTAAATCTATCCCTAAGGTTAGGTTCACCCAGCATTCTCATCTCTAAATCTATCTCTAAGTTCAGTCCCATCTAGCATCCTCATCTCTAAATCTATCTCCAAGTTCAGTCCCACCTAGCTTTTTTTTCTTTAAATCTATTCCTAAGTAAAATCCCACCTAGCATCTTCATCTCTAAATCTATTCCTAAGTTAAATCCCACCTAGCATCTTCATCTCTAAATTTATCTCCAAGTTCAGTCCCACCTAGCATCCTCATCTCTAAATCTATCTCTAAGTTCAGTCCCATCTAGCATTCTCATCTCTAAATCTATCTCTAAGTTCAGTCACACCTAGCATCCTCATCTTTAAATCTATTCCTAAGTTAAATCCACCATAGCCTACTCATCTATAAATCTATCCCTACGGTTAGTTTCAACCAGCATTCTCATCTCTAAATCTATCTCTAAGTTCAGTCCCATCTAGCATCCTCATCTCTAAATCTATCTCCAAGTTCAGTCCCTCCTAGCTTCCTTTTCTCTTAATCTATTCCTAAGTAAAATCCCACCTAGCATCTTCATCTCTAAATCTATTCCTAAGTTAAATCCCACCTAGCATCTTCATCTCTAAATGTATCCCGAAGTTTAGTCCCACCTAGCATCCTCATTTCTAAATCTATTCCTAAGTTCAGTCCCACCTAGTATCCTCATCTCTGAATATATCCCTATGTTCAGTCCCAACTAGCATCCTTATCTCCAAATCTATCTCTAAGTTCAATCCCACCTAGCATCCTCATCTCTAAATCTATCTCTAAGTTCAGTCCCATCTAGCATCCTCATCTCTAAATCTATCTCCAAGTTCAGTCACACCTAGCATCCTCATCTTTAAATCTATTCCTAAGTTAAATCCACCATAGCTTTCTCATCTATAAATCTATCCCTACGGTTAGTTTTACCCAGCATTCTCATCTCTAAATCTATCTCTAAGTTCAGTCCCATCTAGCATCCTCATCTCTAAATCTATCTCCAAGTTCAGTCCCACCTAGCATCCTTATCTCTAAATCTATTCCTAAGTTAATTCCCACCTAGCATCTTCATCTCTAAATCTATTCCTAAGTTAAATCCCACCTAGCATCTTAATCTCTAAATCTATCCCCAAGTTTAGTCTCACCTAGCATTCTCATCTCTAAATCTATTCCTAAGTTCAGTCCCACCTAGTATTCTCATCTCTAAATATATCCCTATGTTCAGTCCCACCTAGCATCCTTATCTCCAAATCTATCTCTTAGTTCAGTCCCACCTAGCATCCTCATCTCTAAATCTATCTCCAAGTTTAGTCCCACTTAGCATCCTCATCTCTAAATCTATTCCCAAGTTAATCCCCCCTAGCTTTCTCATCTCTAAATCTATCCCTAAGCTTAGTTTCACCCAGCATTCTCATCTCTAAATCTATCTCTAAGTTCAGTCCCATCTAGCATCCTAATCTCTAAATCTATCTCCAAGTTCAGTTCCACCTAGCATCCTTATCTCTAAATCTATCTCTAAGTTAATTCCCACCTAGCACCTTCATCTCTAAATCAATTCCTAAGTTAAATCCCACCTTGCATCTTCATCTCTAAATCTATCCCCAAGTTCAGTCCCACCTAGCATTCTCATCTCTGAATCTATCTCTAAGTTCAGTCCCATCTAGCATCCTCATCTCTAAATCTATCTCCAAGTTCAGTCCCACCTAGCATCCTCATCTCTAAATCTATTCCTATGTTTAATCCCCCCCTAGCTTTCTCATCTCTAAATCTATCCAGAAGGTTAGTTTCACCCAGCATTCTGATCCCAATCTCTCTCTAAGTTCAGTCCCATCTAGCATCCTCATCTCTAAATCTATCTCCAAGTTCGGTCCCCCCTAGCTTCCTTATCTCTAAATCTATTCCTAAGTTAAATCCCACCTAGCATCTTCATCTCTAAATCTATTCCTAAGTTAAATCCCACCTAGCATCTTCATCTCTAAATCTATCCCCAAGTTCAGTCCCACCTAGCATCTTCATCTCTAAATCTATCCCCAAATTCAGTCGCACCTAGCATCCTCATCTCTGAATATATCCCTATGTTCAGTCCCACCTAGCATCCTTATCTCCAAATCTATCTCCAAGTTCAGTCCCACCTAGCATCCTCATCTCTAAATCTATCTCTAAGTTCAGTCCCATCTAGCATCCTTATCTCTAAATCTATTTTCAAGTTCAGTCCCACCTAGCATCCTTATCTCTAAATCTATTCCTAAGTTAAATCCCCCCTAGCTTTCTTATCTCTTAATCCATCCCTAAGGTTAGTTTCACCTAGCATCCTCATCTCTAAATCTATCTCTAAGTTCAGTCCCATCTAGCATCCTCATCTCTAAATCTATCTCCAAGTTCAGTCCCACCTAGCATCCTTATCTCTAAATCTATTCCTAAGTTAATTCCCACCTAGCATCTTCATCTCTAAATCTATCCCTAAGTTCAGTCCCACCTAGCATCCTCATCTCTAAATCTATTCCTAAGTTAAATCCCACCTAGCATCTTCATCTCTAAATCTATCCCCAAGTTCAGTCCCACCCAGCATTCTCATCTCTGAATATATCCCTATGTTCAGTCCCACCTAGCATCCTTATCTCCAAATCTATCTCTAAGTTCAGTCTCATCTAGCATCCTCATCTCTAAATATATCCCTAAGTTTAGTTTCACCTAGCATCCTCATATCTACATCTATCCCTAAGTTCAGTCCCACCTAGTATCTTCATCCATAAATCCAGTCTATTCTTAAAGCTTCCC
Organism: Ceratothoa steindachneri; assembly: GCA_963969495.1. Classification (NCBI taxonomy): domain Eukaryota; kingdom Metazoa; phylum Arthropoda; class Malacostraca; order Isopoda; family Cymothoidae; genus Ceratothoa; species Ceratothoa steindachneri. The sequence continues at coordinate 30,725,188 of OZ018327.1, forward strand.
ACGGAGGTCGCTTCTATATCGCATGACTAGTGAGCCTTTTCCATTCATCTACCACAAAATTTATAAACCAATTCCTGCCAATCGCTTTCCTTAACCTAAACTTGTCCAGCTTACACATATTCCTATGCTAGGTATCCTATTCATTAAAAATAAGAACCTTACCTATGTCTACCCTATTATAACCTTCTACCCACTTGAACACTTCAATCAAGTCCCCTCGAATTCTTCTCCTTTTAACATATGTAGATTTAGTCTCCCAAGTCTTTCACCCTAAGGTTAGTTCCTCAACCTATGACTTATCTTAGTCATCCTTCTTTGCACATATTCAAGTAAACCAATATTCATCCTATAATATGGTTACCAAAATTATACGGCATATGCAAGAAGAGGCCTAACTAATGCCAAGTACAGTTTCAGAATGACATCAGTACTCCTATCTCTAAATCTATCCCTAAGTTCAGTCCCACCTAGCATCCTCATCTCTAAATCTATTCCTAAGTTAAATCCCACCTAGCATCTTCATCTCTAAATCTATCACCAAGTTCAGTCCCACCCAGCATTCTCATCTCTGAATATATCCCTATGTTCAGTCCCACCTAGCATCCTTATCTCCAAATCTATCTCTAAGTTCTGTCTCATCTAGCATCCTCATCTCTAAATATATCCCTAAGTTCAGTTCCACCTGGCATCCTCATATCTACATCTATCCCACGTTCAGTCCCACCTAGTATCTTCATCCATAAATCCAGTCTATTCTTAAAGCTTCCCACGGAGGTCGCTTCTATATCGCATGACTAGTGAGCCTTTTCCTTTCATCTACCACAAAATTTATAAACCAATTCCTGCCAATCGCTTTCCTTAACCTAAACTTGTCCAGCTTAAACATATTCCTATGCTAGGTATCCTATTCATTAAAAATAAGAACCTTACCTATGTCTACCTTATTATAACCTTCTACCCACTTGAACACTTCAATCAAGTCCCCTCGAATTCTTCTCCTTTCTAACATATGTAGATTTAGTCCCCCAAGTCTTTCACCCTAAGGTTAGTTCCTCAACCTATGACTCATCTTAGTCATCCTTCTTTGCACATATTCAAGTAAACCAATATCCATCCTATAATATGGTTACCAAAATTATACGGCATATGCAAGAAGAGGCCTAACTAATGCCAAGTACAGTTTCAGAATGACATCAGTACTCCTATCTCTAAATCTATCCCTAAGTTCAGTCCCACCTAGCATCCTCATCTCTAAATCTATTCCTAAGTTAAATCCCACCTAGCATCTTCATCTCTAAATCTATCACCAAGTTCAGTCCCACCCAGCATTCTCATCTCTGAATATATCCCTATGTTCAGTCCCACCTAGCATCCTTATCTCCAAATCTATCTCTAAGTTCAGTCTCATCTAGCATCCTCATCTCTAAATATATCCCTAAGTTCAGTTCCACCTAGCATCCTCATATCTACATCTATCCCTAAGTTCAGTCCCACCTAGTATCTTCATCCATAAATCCAGTCTATTTTTAAAGCTTCCCACGGAGGTCGCTTCTATATCGCATGACTAGTGAGCCTTTTCCATTCATCTACCACAAAATTTATAAACCAATTCCTGCCAATCGCTTTCCTTAACCTAAACTTGTCCAGCTTAAACATATTCCTATGCTAAGTATCCTATTCATTAACAATAAGAACCTTACCTATGTCTACCCTATTATAACCTTCTACCCACTTGAACACTTCAATCAAGTCCCCTCGAATTTTTCTCCTTTCTAACATATGTAGATTTAGTCTCCCAAGTCTTTCACCCTAAGGTTAGTTCCTCAACCTATGACTCATCTTAGTCATTCTTCTTTGCACATATTCAAGTAAACCAATATCCATCCTATAATATGGTTACCAAAATTATACGGCATATGCAAGAAGAGGCCTAACTAATGCCAAGTACAGTTTCAGAATGACATCAGTACTCCTATTTCTTACATTACCAAAATTATACGGCATCTACAAGAAGAGGCTTAACTAATGCCAAGTACAGTTTCAGAATGACATCAGTACTCATATTTCTTGCATTACCAAAATTATACGGCATCTGAAAGAAGAGGCTTAACTAATGCCAAGTACAGTTTCAGACTGACATCAGTACTCCTATTTCTTACATTACCAAAATTATACGGCATCTACAAGAAAAGGCTTAACTAATGCCTAGTACAGTTTCAGAATGACATCAGTACTCCTATTTCTTACATTACCAAAATTATACGGCATCTACAAGAAGAGGCTTAATTAATGCCAAGTACAGTTTCAGAATGACATCAGTACTCCTATTTCTTACATTACCAAAATTATACGGCATCTACAAGAAGAGGCTTAACTAATGCCAAGTACAGTTTCAGAATGACATCAGTACTCCTATTTCTTACATTACCAAAATTATACGGCATCTACAAGAAGAGGCTTAACTAATGCCAAGTACAGTTTCAGAATGACATCAGTACTCCTATTACTTACATTACCAAAAAATATACGGTATCTACAAGAAGAGGCTTAACTAATGCCAAGTACAGTTTCAGAATGACATCAGTACTCATAATTCTTACATTACCAAAATTATACGGCATCTACAAGAAGAGGCTTAACTAATGCCAAGTACAGTTTCAGACTGACATCAGTACTCCTATTTCTTACATTACCAAAATTATACGGCATCCACAAGAAGAGGCTTAACTAATGCCAAGTACAGTTTCAGAATGACATCAGTACTCCTATTTCTTACATTACCAAAATTATACGGCATCTACAAGAAGAGGCTTAACTAATGCCAAGTACAGTTTCAGAATGACATCAGTATTCTTATTTCTTACATTACCAAAATTATACGGCATCTAAAAGAAGAGGCTTAACTAATGCCAAGTACAGTTTCAGAATGACATCAGTACTCCTATTTCTTACATTACCAAAATTATACGGCATCTACAAGAAGAGGCTTAACTAATGGCAAGTACAGTTTCAGAATGACATCAGTACTCCTATTTCTTACATTACCAAAATTATACGGCATCTAAAAGAAGAGGCTTAATTAATGCCAAGTACAGTTTCAGAATGACATCAGTACTCCTATTTCTTACATTACCAAAATTATACGGCATCTACAAGAAGAGGCTTAATTAATGCCAAGTACAGTTTCAGAATGACATCAGTACTCCTATTTCTTACATTACCAAAATTATACGGCATCTACAAGAAGAGGCTTAACTAATGCCAAGTACAGTTTCAGAATGACATCAGTACTCCTATTTCTTACATTACCAAAATTATACGGCATCTACAAGAAGAGGCTTAACTAATGCCAAGTACAGTTTCAGAATGACATCAGTACTCCTATTTCTTAAATTACCAAAATTATACGGCATCTACAAGAAGAGGCTTAACTAATGCCAAGTACAGTTTCAGAATGACATCAGTACTCCTATTTCTTACATTACCAAAATTATACGGCATCTAAAAGAAGAGGCTTAACTAATGCTAAGTACAGTTTCAGAATGACATCAGCACTCCTATTTCTTACATTACCAAAATTATACGGCATCTAAAAGAAGAGGCTTAACTAATGCCAAGTACAGTTTCAGAATGACATCAGCACTCCTATTTCTTACATTACCAAAATTATACGGCATCTAAAAGAAGAGGCTTTACTAATGCCAAGTAGAGTTTCAGAATGACATCAGTACTCCTATTTCTTACATTACCAAAATTATACGGCATCTACAAGAAGAGGCTTAACTAATGCCAAGTACAGTTTCAGAATGACATCAGTACTCCTATTTCTTACATTACCAAAATTATACGGCATCTAAAAGAAGAGGCTTAACTAATGCCAAGTACAGTTTCAGAATGACATCAGTACTCCTATTTCTTACATTACCAAAATTATACTGCATCTACAAGAAGAGGCTTAACTAATGCCAAGTACAGTTTCAGAATGAGATCAGTACTCCTATTTCTTACATTACCAAAATTATACGGCATCTAAAAGAAGAGGCTTAATTAATGCCAAGTACAGTTTCAGAATGACATCAGTACTCCTATTTCTTACATTACCAAAATTATACGGCATCTACAAGAAGAGGCTTAACTAATGCCAAGTACAGTTTCAGAATGACATCAGTACTCCTATTTCTTACATTACCAAAATTATACGGCATCTACAAGAAGAGGCTTAACTAATGCCAAGTACAGTTTCAGAATGACATCAGTACTCCTATTTCTTACATTACCAAAAATATACGGCATCTACAAGAAGAGGCTTAACTAATGCCAAGTACAGTTTCAGAATGACATCACTACTCATATTTCTTACATTACCAAAATTATACGGCATCTACAATAAGAGGCTTAACTAATGCCAAGTACAGTTTCAGAATGACATCAGTACTCCTATTTCTTACATTACCAAAATTATACGGCATCTACAAGAAGAGGCTTAACTAATGCCAAGTACAGTTTCAGAATGACATCAGTACTCCTATTTCTTACATTACCAAAATTATACGGCATCTACAAGAAGAGGCTTAACTAATGCCAAGTACAGTTTCAGAATGACATCAGTACTCCTATTTCTTACATTACCAAAAATATACGGCATCTACAAGAAGAGGCTTAACTAATGCCAAGTACAGTTTCAGAATGACATCTGTACTCATATTTCTTACATTACCAAAATTATACGGCATCTACAAGAAGAGGCTTAACTAATGCCAAGTACATTTTCAGAATGACATCAGTATTCCTATTACTTACATTGCCAAAATTATACGGCATCTAAAAGAAGAGGCTTAACTAATGCCAAGTATAGTTTCAGAATGACATCAGTACTCCTATTTCTTACATTACCAAAATTATACGGCATCTACAAGAAGAGGCTTAACTAATGCCAAGTACAGTTTCAGAATGACATCAGTACTCCTATTTCTTACATTACCAAAATTATACGGCATCTACAAAAAGAGGCTTAACTAATGCCAAGTACAGTTTCAGAATGACATAAGTATTCCTATTTCTTACATTACCAAAATTATACGGCATCTAAAAGAAGAGGCTTAACTAATGCCAAGTACAGTTTCAGAATGACATCAGTACTCCTATTTCTTACATTACCAAAATTATACGGCATCTACGAGAGGAGGCTTAACTAATGCCAAGTACAGTTTCAGAATGACATCAGTACTCCTATTTCTTACATTACCAAAATTATACGGCATCTACAAGAAGAGGCTTAACTAATGCCAAGTACAGTTTCAGAATGACATCAGTATTCTTATTTCTTGCATTACCAAAATTATACGGCATCTGAAAGAAGAGGCTTATCTAATGCCAAGTACAGTTTCAGAATGACATCAGTACTCCTATTTCTTAAATTCCTCCCAATAAATCCCAATAACCTATTAGCTCTATTCTTAGCACTTATGCACTGCTTTCTAGGCTAGAGATCTGAACTTACCAGGACACTAAGAGTATCTTTTCGTATGTTGACCTTCTTAAAACCTTCCCATTCAATTTATTATTATCCATTGGATCCCACCAACTATACTAAGTACACTATACTTGGTTATGTTAAATTCCATTTTGCCATTTTTTACGCCCATTGAGATGGTATGGTCAATTCATCTTGTAATAATATCTTAGCAGCTGAGTTAGTTTCAGAATGTCTGAGTCCGACCTTATAATCTTACCCAACTTAGTTTCATCAGCATTCATCGAGATCATCAGTAAAAATCGAGAATAACAACGGCCCCAGTACCGTCCCTTGAGGAACCCTACTGGTAACATTCCCTTATTCAAATTTAATCCCATCTGTCACCAAGTGACGACTGAATCCACCTAAAAATCCTTCCATCGATCCCTGCGCTCTAACTTTATTCAAAAGTCGTAAGTGCGGTGCCTTGTCGAAAGCCTCGCTAAAATCCAAATAATATCGTAATTCTCATCTCTATCAGCAGCATCGTACACTATTCTATAAAAAAAAGGACAGTATTTACCCCTAGTATAGCCGTGTTGAGATTCCTTATTCAACTTATGTTTATCTAATTAATCCTTACAGATTCCATCATTTTCCCCACCGCTGATGTCAAACTCACTGGCCTACTAGTAGTTAGACATAATCGTTTTATCCCCCTTCTTAGAGATAGATATCATATTAGATTTCTTCCATGCCGTTGGTACAGGGTCAGTCTCTAATGATTTTCTAAATATGTATTCTAGAGGCTCACTTAACTCATCTTTACGTTCTTTGAAATTCTAGGAAAAATCTCGTGGTACCCTAGCTTTACTAGCTTTAATTATATATATTTCTTTTACCATTATCTCCTTGGTAATTAAAATATTCTCTTATTTCTCCTCATCTTTGTCCCTTGAAGATCAAGATCCCTTTAAGTGCAATTAGATTATTCTCGAGTATAAATACTGAAAAAAATACTTATTTCACATTCTATCCATTGTATCGCTATCACTTACTTACTCTCCGTCTGCAGTTTTAAGTGGGCCTATTTTATTTGTAGTCTTAGTCCTGTAGAATTGAAAGAATCATTTAGGCTGTTCTTTTGACCTAGTTACCACTTTAATTTCATAATTTCTCTTTGCTAGCTTAAATAACTTTTTAATGTCCACAGTTAGCTCATTGTATCTCTGACTTAATTGGCACTCACCGTTTTTTATTTCCCTATAATTTCCCCCTTTTAATGCCGATATAATGGTTAATTTTATTTGATATCCACTTAGTAAGCTATGTAGTTTATGTCATAACATAGTAAAGGATTTTAGAATCTAAAAAGTTCTATTAAGAAACTCTATTTTCAGATACCACTTGACGAGAGAAAAAAAAATCTTAAGATTTCCGGCCACATCGGTATCCAACACTTTGTTATGATCCTTTGTAAGGAATCTTAATTTAACAGATTTCCTCTAATCATATTTTCATTTTAGTTCGATGCTATCAATCAAGTTTACTTGGAAAATATTCGGATGATTTAAGTAGTGGTGGGACTAATTTGAGGGGTCTTAATGCGGACACGTCTTTTGTGTTTTGTCGTTTGCACACACTCACTTGGAGCATGGTACCGAAGCTTAAAACCGAGGACCATTATGCGGTCTTGTTAGGCCTAACGCACTCAATCTTTTGACTTTTTGAGCACGCACATCCCCCTCCCTTACCCCCATCCCTCTGGTGGTGGGTAGATATAGATTTATTTATATTTTTAGTCGGGTGCGACTCTATATCTCACTATCCGGGCGGTGTGTCCCCTTTGTGTTTTTTTTGTTTTGTTAATAACATTGTAACTATCCTGCCGATTCTAAAAAAATTTGAAACCCTTATGCTGTTTAACATTCTCTTTCGAATGATATAATTGGCAAAGTCCTCCCAAGTTGAGCCCGGGAATTATTTTGTTTTGGCAATAACATCTTAACTATTCGGCCGATTCTAACGAAATTTGAAATCCTTTTGTTGTTTTACATTCTTTTTCCAATAATATAATTGCCAAGGTCGTCCCAAGGTTATTTCGGGAGTTATTGAAAGATTTGAAGATCGTAATGTCATAAATCAGAATAAGTTAGAGTACGCGACTTTGGTCAGCAGACCATATTTTTTGTTTCCTTCTATTTATTTATAGAATATATACCGTTTTATTACGTGCCCACACGTCTCCCAACACCCACAGGAGAAGTAATTTAATAATAACTATTGTAATCAAATTACTTAAGGCTACGTACATACATGAATATACACGTATCTACATAAAACATTGTGTACACAGGCATACCACCAATAATAATAATAATAATTACGTTACAGTTTACTCTTTGTCTCCCGTAATTTTAATTACTAAATAATAATTAATATGATTAATTTATTAAGTATTAATGGACATAGAGGTTTGACGGTTAGCGCGCACGGCTGTGCCCTCCCTCTCCTCACCTTCCCCTCCATCCCCATTTATTGTTCATTTCTTTCGTTCTTCTGTTTCTTCTCTGCGTTATTTCATCTTTTATTTTCTTATTACCCAGTGCTTCCTACGCTGATTCCCAGTACTTCCCCTTTATTCCCCTCGCTCTCTTATTCCCCTCCCCCTCTCATTCCCCTCCCCCTCTCCTAGTGCCCTCCCACCTTTTTTTCGCAATAATAATAATAATAATTACATTCATTTAGTCTTTGCATGTTTCCAGGTCGAACGTATATATAGATGCATGATGACGTCATCAGGTCGTTACGAGTATATAGATACATAATGACGTCCATTGCTTCCTAGACACCTCATTCTAAATGCCACGCTTGTAAAATATTTAGGCTTTTGATGCAAAAAATGAATCCTACTCGTTTTCAACCTCTTCTCTTGCTGTCACCTAAGACCATCCAAATAGTTCTGTAATCCCCTAAGCAAGTGATAATCAGAAGGAGCAAAGGCAGGAGAATGTGTAGGGTGAAACACTATTTCCCAACCGATCTCCTTCGAAAGAACTTTGATCATTCGAGTTGTGTGAGGCCGGGTATTATCGTCATGGAGGATGCCCCACCCTTCTGTTGACTAAGGAGGGACGCGTGTGGCCCAAAGCGGATTTCAAACGATGAAATTGATTGCATTAGAGATTAGCATTAAGCGTTTGATTGTTATCTAACACTTCGTAGTGGACAATTGCTTCAATATCCACCATACACTCAAATGATCTTTTTTGAATGTAGTCCTCGTCTCGGTTGTTGAGAAATTCTACTACTCAACTGATCCGAGAACGGGAGCATTTAACGTTATGATAAAGGTCCCACTTCTCAATACCAGTAACAAGCGTGCCCAAAAATGGTGCCCTGAAGGTGTCGTGAAAACAATGACTCAACAAGCGGCACGCTGTCGCGGATTAGCCGTGGACTGTTTTATGCGGGACCCATTTTCCAATCACTGAAACTTCTCCAATCTATAACAGTTGTTGTAGAACAGTCATAAGGGTTACGTTCAATTGTATTGCGAGTTACCTTAGAAACTGTAGCAGGAGTTGTTTTGTTTTTTTGGACGACCTTCCTTTGCAACTTCGGAAACGAAAAAACACCTCCTGCAACTTCTTTCATTTACTGCAGCATCCCCATAAGTGCCCTGAATGGATTTTGCCGCTGTTCTTGCATTAACACCTTTATGAAAATCATAGAATTAAACATGTCTAATGTGATACTTGGATGGAAGGACATAAATGGTGAATACCGAAGAAGATTATGAACAATATTTTTTATAATCTGAAAGAAAAAGGTATAAATTACTCCTTGTAGCATTCCTAAACGATAAGAGACATTACTTTAATAAATTTTACCAGGAAACTTTATTCTAGAAAATCAGACATAACTTTCCTTCCAACCTGATACTTTTCTAATGTGACCCTCAAATTTTAACATTACTTTTTAAACTCCTTTTCGTTTGAAACTCCTCCCACGCCCCGCTTACATCAAACCCACGGAGGTTGGTTGCATCGAGGGTCCTAACCTCAACTAAATAATTATCACCCGAGAGTGTCACCTGAAGAATAAGTCACTCTGCCTAACTCTATGGTGGCAATTCTTCAGAAGATTTGAATATTCTTACGATATAAATTAATAATCTCTGTCGTGACATTGAGCTTGCCGCTACCCAGATAGAGGTCATATTTTTTGCCAACGCCCTTAAAGGCCAATTGAGTATCTTTCTTTTCTTCTTACTTTTAAATTCTTCGGGCCTCTTTTCAACCTGGCAACCTGTCTCTCTTTCTGCACAGTCATGTGTCGATGAAGACTCAGGTCCCTTTGAGGGACAACGAACATTTGGTTCCTCGGCGCGTACGGGGTCCCCAGCCTCTCTTATTCGAGGAGGCAATAAACCTTGGGAGCATCTTGGGGAGTATCACGTGACTTCTATGTAGCTTTAAGGGCATAGGATATTGTATGACGCCCAGAGGGGCGGGGCAGGGAGAGGAGTGGTATCCTCCCTTTAAGGCTCGCCCATTTCAGGCATTTGGCTCCCCAACCCTTTCTTAATTTTCTGAATTTGTTTCGATCTTGTGCAATTTGTTTCTCATTTTTCAAGATCATCTCTTTCCATCTTGTTTTTTTCTCCTCTTTTTTGTCGTTTTTTATAAAATAGAGTCCAATCATTAATTTTTCTGGTCTATCTATGATTTTTGAATCTTGCTAAATGACCTGTCCTGCTCCACTTCATTTTTTATAGCTTCCATATTCTGAACTTTGGTTTGATCTGTTCAAGTATCTAAGCGACTGATTTCCTGTCACGCCAAGTTGTCCCCATCATAATGCGTTCATCGCCTCTTTTTGTTGCTCTAAGTATTAATCTTAAGTGTTTTGGTCAGCTTCCAAGTTTCTACTCCACAGGTCATAGTTGAGATATGCAATGGTTGTATACTTTTCTTTTCAGGCCCATGAGCATTTTGCTTTTAAAGATGGTGTTTGTCTTTCCAAAGACATTCCAGCCCAGAGCGATTCTGCGTTGGATTTTTTTTTTATCCGGTGACATTGTAATCTGTTGACCCAGATGTATATATATATATATATATATATATATATATATATATATATATATATATATATATATATATATATATATATATATATATATTTGTCTACAATTTCAATTTGCTAGTTGTCAATTGTAATGTCCGTCATTGGTTGGTTGATTTGTCATGCCTTTTGTTTTTCTAAGATTATTTTAAGGCCGACTCTTTTGCTTTCAAGAATAAGTTCATGAAGTTTGAATCTTTTCTAGGTTATCAGCTATGAGTAGAGCCGCGGCCCAAAGTTTTCCGAGACATGGGAAATTTTAGGAAATTATATAAATGCAGAGTCATACAGTTTTTATTTGCCTATAAATATAACATGTGACATAATGAGGAATAAGTAGCAATAAGTTATATATACCCCAAACAATCAGCAAAAATTTACGAAATTTGCCAAAACCCAACATTAGTACCGTATAACAGATGAAGCTCTGTAAAAATTACAGCAACACCAAACCTGATACAATAAGCTCAGTAGCGTGTCGAAAGTCCCTTGTCAGTGATGACAGCATTTATTCTTCGAGGCCATGTTCTATACGATGATGCTACACCTGTGGGCTGTGATCCTGGGCCACTCTTCGATGAAGACTGCCTGTCGTGATATGACATTACATTATATCAATACCATATTATATCTATGGGAGAAGACCAATAACTTGAAAGCGAACCGACAAAAGGGACGGAAAACCACGAGTTCAGACGGGCTGAGTAACGAGAGAGTGCAACGAGGTCAGGCAAATTATGGACAAATTCTATTTTTGTACATGTCTCTTTAAACAACCTTGAACTTTGGTTCAAGGTTGTTTAAAGAGACATGTACAAAAATAGAATTTTATTTACACAAAAAAATAATAAGAGAATTAAAGGGTAAAATTACCTCAGAGAATTAACGGGCAAAAATCACATCAATAAACGAAGGGGGGAAGATTAACTCAATTGGGTTACTGAAGGAGGGAGGGGGGTTGGCTTACGGATGTCTTCTGTACGTGAGGTGAGACCGCTCGGACTTCAGAGCGGGAGGTTGGAGTGATGATGGTTCTATAAAAGCAAGGGGGAGGGGGCGGTAACTTCCGGTCCAGGGGAGAGGATTTCGGCTACCCTAAATAAGGAGGGCTTCGACCGGAGTTGATGAAAGAAGTCGGGAAAATCACTCGGAGCGATCGTTCAGTGGAATTACCTCCTGGCTGGGGCTAATTCCAAATACACAAAATAGTCCAGCTGTCACTTTGCTTTGTTGCTAGCACTTGACTTGGAACCATGGGAAAATCTTCTTGGTTCTGGCGAGACTTCTCAACTCTGTGTCTCTTCCGGGGAGTCGAGCGTCATTTATGTCCGAGCTCTACTCTCGAAGGGCCTCGAATCTTCTTGCAGAGCTATTTAAGCCCGCATAAAGGTGAATCGTGGGGGACTCGATTCGAGGCTACCGCTTGTGGAAGGGGTGGGGGGGTAGGCTTACCACTTTAGGCCTAGCCGGGCCTTCTGCTGCACATGGTAGTTCCTTTCTGCTAAAGATATTCCACGTGGAGATTCCCTCACACTGCCTTTGGTTGCTCATTGGAGGCTGGTTGACGACATCTTAGTCTTCTCCTACCAGAGATTTTCCAGTGGATTCATATCCGGAGATTGACGTGGCCAGTCCATCAACGGGATATTTTTTCCCGGAACTAGTGTATGGGGGATGCAGACTAGAGACATGGGTCATTTTCCTGTTGGAAAATCACTTTCAGGGCATTTATGGAGAGATCTCGGGCTTAGGGCAGCATGCAATCTCTCAGGAAAGCTTGGTACGTCTCTCAATTCATGGTGCCATCACAAACGGTGAGACGATCAACAACTGAACTTGACATTCAGCATCATACCATTACAAGCGGCCACCATGCTTTACTGTGACACTAGGCTCTCTCGATTCTACTGCTTACCTGGCTTCCTGCGAACTATGACGTTGACTGGGATCGAGAACAATTGAAACGTAGGCTCCTTCGACCAGAAGACACGCCCACACTTACGCATGGTCCAGATGCGTATGTGCCTAAGCCAGGCGACGTCGCTTCTTCTGAAGATTGATCAGCGGCTTCTGGCGGGTTTGACATAACTTCAAGCCTTTTCAAATCACGCTGCAACGGACTGTTCTGGTATTTTCAGTAACCTGGCTGCCATATGTACATTCATTTTGCAGCTGGACTGCGGGATTTTTTTCCGCTCCTGAAGCTTATACTACGCAGAAACCTGTCGTCACTTTGCGTACTGACCCTAAGTCATCCAGAACGAGGTTGGTCTTAAATGTTCCCACTCCCCCGGATCCTCTTCAACATTTCCGCAACACCGGAATGTGATCATCTGGGCAATTTTTCGACAGTTGAGACCTTCCTCGTGCAGCGTGCGTATCGGGCTTCTTTCTTCCCTGGTATAGTTCGTGTTTTTGCCATTATCAGATCCTGTCGAGATGGAATATCATATTAATCAACAAATATTTTGTGTTATATGAAGACATTTTGACTGTTACCTACAGCATGGTGATACCAGGATTTCATACATCTCAATAGCATCACCATTTAAATATTTTTAAAAAAAGTTATAAGGAAGCTTATACTTTAATTTTGTTCTCCAGATGTATTAGACAAATGTATACAAACCTACACTGATATATTCATAGAACTACCGAAGGAATAAGAAAAATTCCGAAAACATTTGGCCAAGGATGTACAATATCATCTGCGAATCTCAGGTGATTGAGGTACTTCTCATCTATCTCAATGCCTGTGATTTTCAGTTTAGCCTCCTGAAGATCTCTTCAAGACAGGACGTGAGCAATTTTGGATCGATAACATCTCCTTGTCTTACACTTTTCTGTTAGTGAAATATGTCTGAATCCTTATGTAATCTAATCTAGTATCTACAATGTCAGTATGATATGTTCTATGATATTAATGTAGACCAGATCTATAGACCTTGATTCTTGAAATCTGTTATCTTAGCTGGTGCTTCTATTAAATCAAATGCTTCCTGGGAGTCTACAAATACCAAGTATAGAGGAATATTACCCTCTGTAGTTTCCTCAATGAGCTGGTTTATAGTATGTGGGAGGTCAACCGTTGAGAAGCCTTTTCTGAGCCAGCTTGCTCTCTCGGTTGTTGGTCATTTAAATTACCACCCACTGTTGTTAATGATTCTTGTGAAGAGTTTATAGATAAACAAGAGAAAGCTGATTGGTTTGTAGTTTGTAATGTCCTTTTAATCGCCTTTTATGTGAAGAATGATTATTATGGCATTGGTCCAATCCTCCTGAATATTCCCTTGTTTGAGACATTGCTCCCATGGAAGTGTGCTGCTATGGCCCCTTCGCTAACTAGAGATGAACTGTGATTACTGGCTTTCGTGGCTGCTGCCTCCGCATATATTTCACAGAAAGAAGTGAAAAAAGCTCAGTGGCTGAAATGGAGTAGTTTACCAAAGTTAACTATACTAAAAGAACTCAGATCTGAGAAAATAACTGGCTTAATTACCCGAGGGTGGACAAAGATTTGTAGCTAGCCCTAAAGCTATTGCTGATAATTTCTCCTAGGATCAAGAAAAGAGATACAGATGCCGCAAAAGGTTCGCAACCTAGGTGAGGTTTATAGCACCAGATATTTAATACTTATCGCTTTACCATGGGCGAGGTGAATTGTTGAAAACGTATTGGGAATTTTAGTAGACTGTTTCCGTATCTTCAACTCACTAATAAACATTAGAAACCATTTAGGTAGTGACCAGGGATTGTTGTTTGTGCCATAAGTACCTTCGAAAAACATTGGAGAGGGAGTGAATATGCCAATATAGAAGATTTAGGGGGTCCTAGTGGCAAAAGTAAACAAGTAAGAGCCACGCTCCCCAGTCTACAGAGAGGCTACTGGTTACATGTGACATAGGAAGCGTTGGAAGTTTGAAAGTTTCTTCAGCAATATTTCAACACTTGAGGCTATAGACTGGCATAGAAAGAAGGGTGTAGCCATCTTCAAAGTACAACGTAGTGTACATACGAGTACATAGATCTTTTTTCGTGCTGTATATAGCTAGTTAAGAAAACAAGTTCAGATATAGTACTTACTGTGAATATTTAAATACCGATATTATTTATTAGAGAAAGCTAGGTAATTTTCACTTTTCCAACTGTAAACCTCGTACGTCATTATATATTAGTATGCTATACGGCTAATCAATAAAAGTAGTACTTAAAAGGTGGTATAGTATTATTACCGATCATGTTCTCTTAGTTATTAATTTATTAATAAACATTACTTAGCTCATCCAAATTGGATATGGTTTTGGAAGCTCTTTTGGTCTTTCAGGAAAAGTAATTCTTCATAATACCACAACTATGGTGGGTATCTTCTGCCCCAGCACTTGACCTCTGTGACGATGCCACCTTTTTGCACTCGAATCTACTAATGCTGCTCGCCCCAAGAGACAGGGCTGTGTGTTTTTTTTAACTCTAGTCACCTTTGTGGGGGGGAGGGGGCAAGAGAAAACAAGTTGAAGTGGTAGGTCATATCCTGGTGGATCTAACATGACACCATCTGAATGATATCCTGGTATGGGTCCACCAACCTTGGGTGTATTCTGTGTGAGGTTAAGTTGCAATTGAACTTCCACTTCCTAGATGTTACATTGAATTCTAGCACAGGGGGATATAGGATCTCCCACAGCATGCCCAAGCATCCCTCAACTCTAACCGGGTCCTTCAGGACAGCCTCATAGATGGCGCGACCCTCCTTAATTAAGGTAACGTTGACGGGGCCCACAGCAGTGGCTGCACGATCCAAGTTCTCTCCCTTAATCCCCCTCAAGCAATCGGATCGAGAAGAAATGCCATTTGCTCCCACAACACTGATGCTGCCACCTTCTTGCGGCATGCGATCTTCATGCCATTAAATCTTTTTTGTCACTGTTTCTCCAATGGCAGAAACACGCCTTTCCTTCAGGTTCTCCCACAGTTGCTCATACGCTACACCTTTTTTGTGTTTGACAGAAGATTCTTCATTTTGCAGACGTATTTTCTGTCAATTCTGACCAGAGCTTCCTCTCGTCCATGGGAGCGATCATAGTATAGAGGTGCACATCCGACCTCTTCCGTTGCGAACCCACCCATAGACGCTCAGTTATGTGAACGGGCACAGAACTGAGTCTGAACACTACCTATACACGCTATAGCTAAGGCCTGCCTGAAAAGGTCAGCCTCTTCAAGCCGGCCTGAGCGTGTATAACCGTACCTTAAACCTGGTACCTGGAGTAGCGCCAGCTCCTCCCGTTTTTGCTGAACCTTGATAGTTTTACACTAGATTGAGACTATCTCAGCTTTATTTCTTCTAAACATTTTCCCCTTCCCCCCTCGTTCATTACTAGCCTTTTTTCCGTCTATTTTTCTTGGTCAGCGACTAATTTTGCATGGTAGTCGCCGACAAGCCTTCGTCCATTCATCCCTTGTCCGAGCTGGAAAGGAGGGGGGACACTCTTTTCTTCTTGGCTCCGGTTGGGGATGTAGGATGGTGATATAATATCCCTTACTGCGGTGTTTAGTTTGAAAACCATGTGCTGCAGCTGACATCTGGATGATTGTGTGCTTTATAGGCCATAATGCTCGAAAATGCGTTCCCTCCCGGCCCCAATACTTTTAGGAGGAGTGACGGCTCTTTCACTTCCTCTCCCCTTTCCACTTTCTTTACAAACCTTCTACCTTCTGCGGGAGATGCCTTCGTTGGTCTCTTCTTTAAATTTGGAGTAGAAAATACCTCTCGCTCCCTTTTAGTGTTGTATTTCTATGGATATTAAAAGCGCAATAGCACTGAGGCCGCATCACGGAGAAAGTCTACAAAGGATCTTTAAAAAATATCCCGAAGGCAAACGAAGCGAAAAAAAGGGGCAAGTTTTATTGCAGCTGTCCTCTTCCAGACATTGGGGGCGAGAGGGCGGGCCGTTCAAGCAGGCTTTAGTTGAAACGGGGGGCTTAACCCCCTCTGGGCTATCAACTGGTATTCTATGGTCACAGGCGGTGCCGTTTCTTGCCGTAGAAAGAGCACAAATCAGGAATAATTGCGGTGTGTTGCTCTCAGCCGTGAGTTCGAAAAACGGGCATTCAGATGCATCAACATACATTATAGCGATGCCGTTCAGCAAAAAAGCTTCATTCACAGATAAAATAATTTATATATACCTAAATTGATAGAAGCATTCATAGATAGATAAATAGATGAATCGGTAGATAGATAAATAGAGGCATTGTTAGATAGATAAATAGAAACCACCCACACAGCAGGTGAATTGGAATCGAACGGGCGAAATTTCCTGTCATTATAAATGATTTCATCGCAACCTTTCCTCAACTCGTTTTTTATTTGTTTTTCTTTCCATGCCAGTTTAGGCCCGCCAACGAGTGACAGATGTTATTAAACTCCTACATAAAAAAAATGTTCCCACCTCATGCTCTCCGAGTGCGAATTATGTTGGGCGAACGGTGACATGCTGTGTGCGTGGTCAGGGGAAAATCACAGAAAAGAAAGCCATATTTTAGGTTAGGTTTTTAGGTTTGGTTAAGTAAGATTGGGTTGGGTTAAATGAAAGACAGGAACGGCTGAGGTCAAACCACGTCCTTTTTTGACATTGCCTGTGTGACTTACACAAATACACGCTTGAATAACGGCCTGGAATAATGCCCAAATTACTGATCATTTCGATCAATTTTCCCTTCTACCAAATAATCAGAGACGCTTCCTTAGACAACAGGAAAAGTCCCTCCAATGCCCTGCAGCGTTTTGTGATAAGATGATAAATGGTTATTCCAGTGATGGTTTCCCATGGTTTAAATCACTTACCAGTGCCTTTGGATGGCTAAATGAGGCTTCTGCCACTAGATGGCGCCACCCAGCGCCAAATCCGATGGCAGATTTGAAATCTCTAAAGGTAAATAACCATATGTCCCATGGTCATATGGGTCATTTCATGGCTTTAAATCGGTACAATTGAACTTTATTCCCTTTGAAAAAAAGCGACGCCAAGACCTGGCGCGTCGCCGCAGTTAAAAATCAAGTTTGTGACCTTGCTTTACGTGCTCACGTTTTGAATAATTGTGCTCATTTGCATAGAGTACTTATACCTACTTTTTTGATCAGTTACAATGTTTCTCGCGCTTGTACTCCTTTACTCAGGGTATTTATACTCCTTTGTATATGGCTGCTCAGAAATATGCGCATAAGAAGTTTGGAATCTGTGCTGTTTGTTTTCTTAGCAGTCCCCTCTCCTCCCCTTCCCCCACGGAGTACTCATCCCCCCCATCAGAAATTAGTCTGTCTACCTTCACAGAGTACTGGCAGCTCTCCACATTCATTCACTGCGACGGCCTATCAGTCCGACCTCTGCCAAGGGCGATGGTTTTGACCCGACTCCTCTAACTCACATCTTACCTCTCGCGTCTTACCCCGCCTCCTACCTCCTTTCCCCTGCTCCCCCTTCCAACTCACCCAGGAAAACCGACCAAATGACGCCCAGTCCGGAGCTAGATATTATTAATACTATTGATTTAACGGTCTAAATTTAGCCCTGATGAGGTCTGGGCAAATAGGCCTTTTGCCCCCCCCCCCCCAACACACATCCCTTTTCACCTTTACTTATTACTTTCTATAAACTATCGGCAAGATCGTTTGTTTTTTGTTTTATTCATCTTTCAGAAAATCGCATTTGGCAGCTCATTTGCCAAATTACTCAGTTATGGAGTTGTTCCACACTCTAAAACTGGGGGAGGGGGGGAGGAGTATGTTCGTAAGCTAGAATGGGCATGCTGTTAAAGGCTTTTCATAACGCCCCCTCCATTTCCTTCATTTCTTATATTTTCTCCTACTTTTGTGCATTCATTTTCCTTTCTCAGATTTTTTTTATTTGTCCCTTCCACACTCCAAAATATTATTTCTCGTTTCTCCACAACCTAGAGTTATTTTTTTGTCCTTTGGATCTGTTTGGAATTTGTTTTTTTCTTTAAATAATATAGAGATTCCGTTTTTTCCGTTATAAAACGGTTAAAAATTCAATTGTTTTTGTTTTCAAATTCGAATTGTAATGTTTGTTTTTTCTTGGGGTCCCGATTTGTCTTTAGGTGACTTATTTAATTTATATTTTCTTTTTTTTTCGATTCTATCCACTTTTTTTCACCCAAAGGGGAAGGTCAGCTAAGATAATGAAATAAAAATCGGTAAATTTATATCAGTTTGATTAGCACCAGTGCTTATCGGTACATAGTGTTCATATACAGGTTATTTTTTATTCTTTTTCGCTCTTATTTATTATTTCCTATTTTTCCTTCTTATTTCTTCCGAATAAATAAAAAAAAATCCTGATAGCAAAATACTAAAAAAGTTTTAAACGCAACTTAAATATTCTTTTCTTTTTTTCCTTACCGAATTATGGCCCTTCCTCCCGCTCTCAACACCGTAAGGATCGACCACGGCTTAACACAAACCAAATAGACAACCTCAAATGCAAATCTATTTACATAAGTAAGGTAAAATGGAAAATTATTTGGGTGGTGCTAAGAAAAAAAATAATAAAAGGATAATAGAATTGTCGAGAGGCCTAGCCAACCTCTTGCATTATGTATGTAGTTATCTGTCTTCTGATCGTGCGTGGTCTTATGGCCGAGATTACTGCACCCCATCTGTAAACCCTTTTCCCTTTCCCAGCCGAGCTTGGGACTCACCCCAGCAGAATTCGATTAATATTCACTTTATTACCTAACCATTTAAACCATATTCAAAGAGTAAACTTGTAATGATTCTCAGTTTTAAAATCATTTAAACAAATGTAGGCATTTCACAAATTTACATATGAATTACTTCCAAGTTTTGCTGACTATTTATTTCATGGTGCTTGAGTTTGAAAGTGTAAAGGATTTAAATGATGGAGGCTTTTCCTTTTGTTTTGTTTATATATATAGTTTTTTGTTTAAACAATTTTTGTACAAGTTAGGCTTATAATAACGAATTTAAATTTAATCTCAGGCCTAAGTAAGGTGTAAATATTATTTACAAATCTTGAAACATATTGTATTCAATATATTTTGTTAGATTAAATAACTGTAGTTGTTTTTTTCACTTTTAGAAAATTGGTTAATGCCACTTGATTATATATTTAGTACAAAATAGCCTTTAGAAGGGGATAAGATTGAGCGACTAGGGTATAACTTTTTATGGGTGTCACTTCAATCAAATATTTGTAGTTTACTCGAGGCTGTACCGTTGCTGGCGGTGCCAGAAGAGGTTATAAAATAAATTATAGTTTATTCACACGTCGGAGCAATTCCTTTAGCTCCGATTTAATTTCTTTTGAAGGAGCAATCGCCTCCTTGCGAGGAGTTTGTTGATTGGTCTTCTCCGAGACGGGTGAGTGTTTTCTTCTGGTTTTTCTGGCTCCTCCTGGGGGTTCTCAACGGGTATTTGCTGGTCTGCGGAGTCGTCTCTCTCAGTCGGGGCTTCTTTAAGGTCGTTAGGAACAGGAGGGCGTTGGTTCACTCTCGGTCTCGCTAATCTCCCAGGTCGAATTCTTCCAGGACGACGCCTTCGAAACCCGATTCGACGAGGCTCAGCCTCTTCCACTGGCGGCGCCTCTTCGTTGCCCTCTGACTCTTCTTTCTCCGAAATTCTCTCCTCTGCGGCCTCTCCCCGGGGGGTTTCGGGCAGGGTGACTCTAGACCCAGAACCTACATGTGGGGACTGGGCCAATTCAGCTTCTAGAAAGGCGTCTCGTTCGTGCTCCCCAATGGGTTCTTGGACCTGTAGGCGTTTCCGGACTGGGAAGGGTTCTTCGTTGGGAATTGCTGCATTTATGGGGAACCGTTTTCGAATTGGGGTTTTCTCTCTGACAGCAATGGGGTCCTCTGATATGAGAGGTTCCTCGATCGTGTCTAATTCAACTGCCAAAGGCTCTGGGTCTTCAACCAGGGGAAGATTAGGGCTTTTAAGGGAGAGGGGATTCAAGTCTAGGGAGAGAGGGTGATTTCCTTCTGAAGGAGTGGATTCTTGAGAGGGACAAACAACTACTGGGCAGGAATCTGTCTGGAAGACTTTGGTTTCACCAGCGGCTGTGTTCTCTCCATGTGGCGACTCCAGTAACTGCGACAAGACCTTTTGCTGTCCCTGATTAAGCTTCACCAAACCCTCGGCCAACTTGCCTGTCTGACTCGACAAGAGTTCCTTCACCTCTTTGAAAAATGAATTGAGTTTAAACGTGAATAACGTGTTCACTTGTTCCAAAAGTTGATAGTTATTCTGTTGAACCACTGCCTGCAATTGTTCACTCAATCCAACAACTTTCTGAGGTGGGACGTCAATTTTGATATTGGTACAACCTTCAGAATTTCCTTGACCTACGTCATGCCTGGCTTTAAGGTTCTCCTCGACGTGAGCCAAAATGTGTGTGACGACCTCATCGTCACCAACGCTCTCCTGCAGGGACATCTTCAGTTGGGGGATGTTCACCAGGTCAATCGTTTCCGTCTCCCTTCCCGTTTTGGGATTGATGCCTGAACGCTTCACCGGCAGGGTGGGCGCGATGGGAGAGGCGTGTGAACGAAACCGCCCATCGCACCCCATAATGAACGACATAACATCTTCGTGAACATTTAGCACCTTGGAACATCCACTACCAATGATCACACCACAAACCAGGAAACGCAACCACATTTTGGAGGCAAGTTTGGAGCCCTTCGGTGTACCACTAACTCGGACGTCTTGAGTTGGGCAACGAGACGACCCTTCTGAGAAGGGAGGAGCGGCTCGTCGGTTCAAGGGTCCCTGGGAGAGGTTGCGAGGGAGGGGCCAATGCGCAGAGGTTTCCAGTTCGCGCAATTCCACTAAACTCGTCAATTTGTTTGTCTATCTGCGCGTCTCCCACCTCGATTTAGGAGTGATGCATATACAAATTGACTCATTTTTTCACATCTTAACACAAATGTTTATTTTTATAGCCTACCTTCACCTTCTCACCTCCATCTTATTATAGCCCATTGCTTCCGGTGATGAGCCAATCATTCCTTTCGTCTCGGCGATGAAGTCAGCAACCAAACGTAATTCAACATTCCACAGTTCCTCCTGGGATCTTCTGCATCGAATTCTCTTTTTTTTTTACAAAACTTCGCCTTTTAGTTAAAACTTGGAGAGGAGGGCGGGTGTGAAAGAGATTCCTTTGTGCACACACACACATAGGTATTCACCCTTTTTCACCCCAACACCCCCATTCTTCACAAAGCCAGGGCCCGCTTCTTAATAGAAAGAGTCCTAGGAGGATATGAGCGAGTTCCTCTTGGATGGCAAAGAATGGCAGGTCA
Organism: Ceratothoa steindachneri; assembly: GCA_963969495.1. Lineage (NCBI taxonomy): Eukaryota > Metazoa > Arthropoda > Malacostraca > Isopoda > Cymothoidae > Ceratothoa > Ceratothoa steindachneri. The sequence continues at coordinate 30,747,113 of OZ018327.1, forward strand.
CTTAAGTGCAAGCCATTTAAGGGCAATGGAAGCCACTTAATGGCATGCCAGGTCATTTAAAGGTAGGTCAAGCCACTTAAGGGCAGGCCAAGACACTTAGGAGCAGGAAAGTTAATTTAGAGAAAGCAAAGCCACTTAAGGGCAGGTAAAGACACTTAAGAGGACAGGATAATTAAGGGTGTGGTAAGCCACTTAAGGGTAGGGCAAGTCATTTAAGGAGAGGATAGAACAATTAAGGCACTTAAGGGCATGGCAGGTCAAGCCACTTAAAGGCAGGTCGTCACTTAAGGGCAGGTCAAGACACTTAAGGGCAGTAAAGGCCAATTAAGGGAAAGACAAGCCACTTAAGGTCATGACAGGCAACTTAAGGGCATGGCCGGACAATTAAGGGTATAGTAAGCCACTTAAGGGTAGGAAAGTATTTAAGGACTGGATAGGACAATTAAGGCACTTAAGGATATGACAGGCCCCTTAAGGGCAGGGCAGGAAAATTAAGGGTATGGTATGCCACTTAAGGGTAGGGAAAGTTATTTAAGGAAAGGATAGGACAATTAAGGCACTTAAGGGCATGGCAGGTTAAGCCTTTAAGGGCATGCCAGTTAAGGAGCAAGGCAGGCCACTTGAGGGCAGGGTATATTGGCACGCAATGATTTCCCTTCTTTCTCCTCAGTCGCTTTTGGATGGAATTTGTTTTCTATTTTTATAAAAGACAAAACAAAAAGAAAAATATTTGTATCTTTTTTTAAGAGATGCCATCGTTTGTTTCTTTTTGGACTTTTATTAAAACATTGCACGGAGATGCTTTATTTTGTTTCCTTTTTAGCAATTATTAAAACTTTCTACCGGAGTTTCCCTTCGTTCTTTTTCTTATTTTAGTAATTATTAAAACCTTTAGACGGACTTACCCTCGTTTGTTTCCTTTTTTCAAATATGAAAACAACTTTCAGGTGGAGTTTCCCTCGTTCGTTTCCTTTTTTCAAATATGAAAACAACTTTCAGGCGGAGTTTCCCTCGTTCGTTTCCTCTTTGTAAATATTTTTTAAAAAATCTGACAGAGATGCCCTCGTACTTTTCTTGCCCTCATTTGGATTTTTTTATATTATAACATTAGGGTGAGAATTCCCTCGTTGGTTACCTTTTTTTCAAATTTTATAACTTTTGGCGGAGATGCTCTTGTTTTTTTTCTCTTTTTAAATATTAGAACTTTCCGAGGGAGATCCTTTGCATATTTTATTATTGTGGTTATTAATAAAACTTTCTCACAGAGATGCCTGAGTTCTTTTCTCTTTTTTTGTAATTATTAAGATCTTTTGACGAAGATGCCCTCGTTCATTTCCTTTTGGTATATATGAAAACTTTCTTACGGAGATTCCCTCGTTCGTTTCTTTTTTAAACTATTAAAACTTTTTGACGGAGATGCATTCGTTCGTTTCCTTTGGTATATATGAAAACATTTGGGTGGTTTCTCTTCGTTTTTTTCTTATTTTTTGTAACTTAACACTTTCTGAGGGAAATTCACTCGTTCGTTTATTTTTTTGTAAATATTAAAACTTTCCGGCAGAAATGATCTCGTTTTATTTCTTATGTAATTATTAAAACTTTCTCACGGAGCTCAACTCATTCGTTTATTTTTTTTAAATATTAGAAACTTTCCGGCAGAAATGATCTCGTTTTATTTCTTATGTAATTATTAAAACTTTCTCACGGAGCTCAACTCATTCGTTTATTTTTTTTAAATATTAGAAACTTTCCGGCAGAAATTATCTCGTTTTATTTCTTATCTAATTTTTAAAACTTTCTCACGGAGCTTCACTCGTCGTTTATTTTTTGTAAATATTAAAACTTTCCGGCAGAAATGATCTCGTTTTATTTCTTATGTAATTATTAAAACTTTCTCACAGAGCTTCACTCGTTCGTTTATTTTTTGTAAATATTAGAAACTTTCCGGCAGAAATTCTCTTGTTTTATTTCTTATGTAATTATTAAAACTTTCTGACGGAGCTCCACTCATTCGTTTATTTTTTGTAAATATTAGAAACTTTCCGGTAGAAATTATCTCGTTTTATTTCTTATGTAATTATTAAAACTTTCTCACAGAGCTTCACTCGTTCGTTTATTTTTTGTAAATATTAGAAACTTTCCGGCAGAAATTCTCTTGTTTAATTTCTTATGTAATTATTAAAACTTTCTGACGGAGATTCACTCATTCGTTTATTTTTTTTAAATATTAGAAACTTTCCGGCAGAAATTATCTCGTTTTATTTCTTATGTAATTATTAAAACTTTCTCAAGGAGCTCCACTCGTTCGTTTATTTTTTGTAAATATTAGAAACTTTCCGGCAGAAATTCTCTTGTTTAATTTCTTATGTAATTATTAAAACTTTCTGACGGAGATTCACTCATTCGTTTATTTTTTTTAAATATTAGAAACTTTCCGGCAGAAATTATCTCGTTTTATTTCTTATGTAATTATTAAAACTTTCTCAAGGAGCTCCACTCGTTCGTTTATTTTTTGTAAATATTAGAAACTTTCCGGCAGAAATTCTCTTGTTTTATTTCTTATGTAATTATTAAAACTTTCTCACGGAGATTCAATCGTTTGTTTATTTTTTGTAAATATTAAAATTTTCTGACGGAGATTCACTCGTTAATTCCCCTCTTTGTAAATACCAATACGACTATGTATTCTTTTTATCCCCTCCACCCATCAATCCCTGATGAGCCTCCCCCCCGCCTCCAGGATATTTGCCCTAATTGAGGAGGTTGTGTAGATTTAGTTGAGTGCACTAGCTCCCCGAGGTCCCTAAGTAGTGTCTTCTTTAGTATACTCTGGGCTTTAGAACTTCTACACGATTTCAATTTCCCTATCCACACAAGTTTTATGATTTAATCTTAAGTTAATCCTTCATAGGCAATACTCATTGTTTGAGCGTATCGAGAAATTGACCCATAGGGCTTTTTTGACACTGGTTACTGGAATTTTGAATAATACTTAAAGCAAACCCTGTCGATAAAATGACTGACATATCTCTCATTCAGTAGGTTTAGGTCGGTAAATGAGGCCGTTGAATTCACCGGTACCCTCCTCGCCGCAGGCCTGGCGTTTTGAACACCAACCACATTCTTAGTGGAAGTCCAAGTGAAAGATGGACTTCTGTTAGAAGCATTATGCTTATAGGCATTATAAATGCCCTCCGTAGGTTTCACCCTTCGTATATTTCACCTGACAACGGCTAGATTCTATTTTGTTTCGAAGCACGCTCGCCGCTCTTCTTGTCGGGCATGCGTCTTCATTTAATAAAATAACCCCATCTCGCCCCCTAGGTAGTCGAAATCATTATCTCGGCCCCTGTATTCTTTTAGGTTCGCTACAATTTCCTCCAAATTCTCCAGACGAAAAACTGCTTCGTTGGCATTGCAAACACGCCGCACGGTCGCTGATGGACGCCGACTGGACTTTCCCTCGAGAGGCAGGGAGCCCTTTAATGACACGTTTTCGGTGAGTGAGTTGCATTCCCCTCTAGCTTTTTGAACAAATGCAGACACCGGTCAGGGCGATATCTCATGCTCTGACACCTGGGTGAGTGAACTTTTGCTTTTCGTGTAGCTTTGTTCGACTGAATCTTGTCGAAGGGCATCTTTCCGGATTTTAAGTGAATGGGTAATTTGCTTGTTTTTCGCAAAGCGGATTGAGATCATCCCCCCCCCCCCACACACACACACTCAACAGGTTTTCGTCCATTTTCTTTAGCTTCGTGTGTGTGCAAATGGATAGAGAAATTGATAAATGTTAGATTAACCTTTTTTTTCTGGACAGTGGAGGTCAGGTTCAGCGTCTCCATCAGTCGCCAACGGCTATCATTTCGTCCAGAGCCAATCTCAGCGGTGCTTATGCCGACGAGAGACATCAATCATGTCCTAAACATTTTGAGTTCAGTTCTAGAACACTCTTTGGGCAGCTTGGAGTAACCCTCTGGCCTGTGACGTCATTGGTTCTGCCCAAGCTACCACCCTGGAGAATGCCATCATTGAAACCTTGTCGCTACGCCTCTGCTTACAAAGTTCGAAAATAACTTGCAGTACTGCAGTCGTGTTTTGTGGAACATAGGTCGTGTCACAATAAAGCCGTACCGGTGTACACCGATGGGTCCAAGTTCGAACGAGGTATTGAGTTGGATGCAATTTCCCTTTTGTTTTAATCCTGCGGGGCTCTTCCGGACTGGTGTCTGTTCGCGGCTGAGCTGGTTGCAATAGAACGTCCGATGTGCAGATTACTCGCCGTGACAATCTCGGACACCATTTTGTAATTCACAGCTATTCACAGAGCGCGCTAAGTGCTCGTGGGCCTTGGAATTTCCTATCCAAAAATCGTTGCAATATTCTGGGATTGGCGTTAAACCCCAATCCCAAAGAACGTATCTAAATTTTAAATTTAACCTGAAATATGCTGTTAAACCCGAAGAAAAAAGACTGTTATATTCTAAGGTAAAAGATGGCGATAAGCCTCCATCCAAAGTTCTCATATTGTAAACCAAAGATTGAATCAACCTTCCAACTACCATGAATTTATTTACCATCTTTTACAATTCTAACAGACTAAGAGAAAAGTTATTATTTTTTATCAGATTTAATATATTATTCTTTAATGAATAAAAAAATACACAAAGTTTCAAATTTATTTCATCTTGTAAATAAAATTTCAAATTCGCCATCGAAAAGAACGAAAATCGCAAAACGAGAAAATATTAATTATAAAATTAGCTATTTGTTTATTCTTTTAAATCTCCTTGAAAACATCTTCACACACATCCTGAGGTGATTTGCACAACCATATTTTTTACATTCATCTCATTTTTCTTTTTTTTCCAAGGACAGAAAGAACACCGTCCCTTTTTCCACCCTGGATATTTTGAAGCGTTGAATTGCACTTCCTCCGTCTCATTGAAGCCGAAACACTTATTTATTGTGTTTGTCACTGTTTGATGAAGGTCATCTTTTATGAAATGGTATTCGGTTACTATAGCAATCAGTAGCTATTAATACACTGTATCTGTCACACCTATGGGAAGCTCTTCATCCACGCCGAGCTAGTGATTGTATCCGATAGATCCCAACAACACACAAAGAACTGTATGAATTGGGTATTTTAACCTTCACATTTGGCGGGGTTATACACGGGATCGTTTTCACCTCTTCGTGCCACAGGATCGTTTTCATCCACCCGAGGGGTCAGGCTGTATCTTACAATAGTAAGGTAAACTGCCTTTTACACACTTATGGTATGCTAAGCGAATACCATCACCCCGTCAATTGCAATATATTTCGACTCCTCTTTGCCAGTTCGTTCACCATGTCTGGTACTAGTACCTCACTTATGTCTTGGCCTAGTAGACTCCTAATATAGAGCTGTATATTGCAAACGCAAGATGTCTGTCACACCAGACACCAAATTTCAATCTATAGTTTGGGGACTTTTTCGGGATGTATTGTGTGAAATGAAATCTTCAGCGTAAAGTAACCAACCGCTCATTAATAGTAAAACTGTCGGCAAGAAGGTAATACATCATAAAATCACTTGCCCCCTATTCCTACCTGCTCTTCCATGCCAATCTAGCACCACACCACTATCACAAACACCAAAACGCGTCACATGGTGTCTAGCCACTGCCTCTCAACTCTCCCTATCCCCTCTTAAATTATTTCCGTTCTCCTCTCCAACTGCTTGATCTCTGTGTCTCCCACAGTCACCCCTTCACTTTCCATTCTATTCATTCACTTCCCCACTCCGTTAAACACCTTTAATAGGGCTCTTATATCAAGTCTCTTCTGACGCCGCAGCATCGAATCGTAAAACTGATCAATATTAAGACTGTTTCTAGACATAGTTTCAGAGAACACAACTCGACCGTTTTCTCGACTTCGTGAGTGCCTCATTTTTTATCAATATACTCCGGGAGTAGTAGAAGGTGCAAGGAACGCTCAAATTCCTCCATATCCCATAGAAACTTTTGAATACCCTCTTACCTTCTTGTTTTGTATACTTGATGGTTCTTTTCAGATACTTGAACATCGGTTTGAAAGTAGAAGTAATTGTATCAAGGTTTCTAATTGCATCTCTAGAAAACCCAGAGCTGAGGGGGGGGGGGGGCTCTTGAAGGGGCCCGACTGTGGCCCCCAATTTTTATTTTATTAATGAAAATATAAAATTTTCTAATACACATTTTTTGTAAGTATTTCGCAGCATTGGCACTGCTGAGAATAGTATTTGTCGTGCCTGGTACTACTTGGAAATGTATGATATATTGTTATGGGGGCCCTACAATCTTGATTTGAGAAAGGGGGGGGGAATAGACATTGCTACGGCTCTGAGGAAACCAGCCTTCTAGAACCAAGGATATTTTTAGAGGATCGTCTTAAACTTGATTGGTGTAAAGGACCCTGAATCAAAATCACGTTTCTGCCTATGGATGCAAAAATTCTTTGACTCTGAGTCATTTGCTTCCTTTCCGCAACCGATTCAGGCGAAAATAACGGTTCGGGTTAATCTGGAAAGAAAAATTATAGAAACGAGTAACATACATACATAAAAATGTAAATAATTTATGTTTTTTTGCTACTCCTTCCAAATGAATAAAATAAGTATATATAAATAAATTATTGAGCAATAACATAAGAATTCACACTCTCATGTAATTGCCTGCAAATTGCTGCATGAAATTACAACCCCCAAAATATTTTGAATACAATTCCTGTATTCGAAATCACTGATGATTGGGAATGACCAAAGAGGGCGATATTATCATTATTATTATCATTATTATAATATAAGGCTCTGAAGATGCCATAAATACATGACGAAAGCTTAGCAATAATATAGAAATTAAAGATAACATGAAAAATAAGTTTTCTTGAATCCAAAAGAATTTTTAAAGTTAAATTTTAAATTATATAATAGCAAAGTTAATATAATTATTATTATTATTAGAGGTTTAATACGGCGCCCTTTAAAACCATGAAACTTTCGCAGGGCGCTCGTCCATCGACTAGAAAAACCCTGGCAGAAGGATAAGTTTTCAGAGCCCCGTTTTACTATTAAAATTTATAAAAGTATCTTTGTTTCCTGCAAAGGCTAGAGTTCTAACAAGAGAAATATACTTAAAATTTACAATCATCCACTGTCTTCGCCAGCTGGAACATCTTCCGAAATTATAAGTCTTAACCCTATGGGGAGGGGGAGGGGGTCGCACCCCTACAACCCATCCCTCCCCCAACTCCATTTAGATAGAAGGTAAACTGTAATAACTGAGAATGGAATTATGTTAGTCAGCGATGTGTGGACTAAATATGAGTCAATCTATGAGTCAGAGATGAGTCAGCTGCAGCAAGCAATAGGAAATAATCTCTCTATATATACATACATATTTGCAGGATTGTTTGAAGACCATGTTGTATTTATGTAGCTTTTTTGACTTGCCCGATTTTATGTGGTGTTTTCAATTTTGCGGATGCATTTTTTAATTGCGGGCGGGAATTGAAAAAGACTACATTAAATCACGCTAGCTAAAGCTCTATAAATACAAATTGGTCTTCAACCAATCCTGCATTATATATATATATATATATATATATATATATATATATATATATATATATATATATATATATATATATATATATATATATATATAAGGTATCATAATTGAGGGCAGATCGGTAGTAAAACTCCTGCCATTAATATACCTATACAGATAATACACCTGGCGCAGAACCCCCCATTTCCCCCTAGGGGGCGGGTCACGAAGGGTTTCACCATCCCCGGGTGGTGCAAATACTACACAATATTACCCGCTCCCCCTCCCCCAACGAGGAGTGGCACGAGGAACCTTGGTACCTTAAGGCTCACAATCGGTTGTCATTCTGATCTTTATTTGTATTGTACTATCAGGAGACCTCATCTACGATTGGAAAGAGCTTACCCGCGATTGTCATTCTGATGTTTATGTGCATTTCCTTACCTCAGTCGGCGCTACGAGGCGACAGCAGAATGGAAAACCCATGGTCGACGATCTGACGCCATCCGAACGCCGCAATTCGTCGCTGAAATCGAGGAGATCGTATAAAATGATTCCAGAAAGTCAATGTGTGCCATTGCACGAGGGCAAAGTGTGGATGAAAAGCTCATCAAGTTGGTGGTGCATAAGGACATTCACTACTTTTCATACAAGATGAGGAAGAAACAATTTCTGTCTAAGGCGATGCAGGAAAAGCGACTCAACTACACCAAGAAGCTGATCAACAAGTTGAACCATCCATTGGATTCAGACATGCCGTGGTTCTTTTCTGACGAAAAGAACTTCTGCCAAGACCAGAATATCAACTTCCAGGACAACAGGTGAATCCCCAAGCGTCATGCAGAGGAAATTACCAGCGACAATCACTGTCTTCGATGTCGTCAGCAGTGAAGGTTATGTCATGCCACCCTAATCCTTCCATGAGGGCCTCAGACTCAACACCGACGGCTACATCTGTGTTCTGAGCGAGGTGGTGAAGCACTGAATCAACCGGGTAGCTGCAGAGAGGCCTTAAGTGGGAAACAAGACTCGGCGCCGTACCACAATAGCCGGAAGACCCAGGCCTGGTTGTCGGAGAATTTCTTCGATCACACAGCGCCTAACATTTAATCTGCCGACTTGCCTGACTGCAACCCTCTCGATTTCTTTGTGTGGGGCGCGGTGGAACGAAAGACCAACAAATCCACCTGCAACACGAAGGACTAGCTGATGGCTACGATTAACAGGCCTTCAGGGGGCTAAAACGGAAGATAGTGACGAAGGCCTGTGGCCGGTTCCGAGGTCGCATGGAGGCTGTAATCGAGGTCACAAGTAGGTTCATCAAATGAGATCGACAGAACATATCATGAAGACAAACTAGCCCAAATTTTACGAATATATTAAGAAAAATAAGAAGTGCTTGTTGCTCTCTCCGTGTTGATACATCAAGAAACTGGAAAGCTTTGGTTTTTCTCTGATGACAAAAACTTCGACCAGGAGCAAAACGTAAAACCAAGAAATGACAGATGGGTGTGCAAAGTACTAACTAAGCAAAGTTCAAACTCTAATGCATACCAGGTTTCCAGCAACTGTGATGGTTTTGGAAGTTGCTAGTAGTGAGGGATCTGTTATGCCCCCTCATTTTTTTTCACAAGGCTTAAGAGACAATGTTGCTACGCAGAAGTTTGGGAGAAGTTTGTGCGGCCCTGGATAGACATAGTACACAACGGAAGACCTTACATCTCCCAACACGACTCTGAACCATCTCATAAGGCTAGAACAACACAAACTTGGATGCGCGCCAATTTCCACAACCATGTTCTCCAAGATACATGTCCTAGCTCACCCATCCTCAACCCACTGGACTTATTACGTATGGGACATCGTCGAGAGGTCACTCAACACCTACATAACACCATACAATCTCTCAAGTCCGCTAAAACAAAGATACGTCCGAAATTCATAAAGATCATCTGCTTCAGACTCCAATTGAAGCAGTAGAGGCTAATGGCGGATTCATTAAATAGACGTGTTAAAAGGATTCTCAAGATTATTTGTTCCGAATTTTAATTTAGATACCCCTTTTCTTTGATCTGCTATGCACTTTTTCTCCCTCCCTGTAAATGACCTCAAAATAGTGACGCACCCTGAGTACATGAGGCCTTGAGAGTTCTTGAAGGGACCGTCCTCATATATGTGTCTGAGTGAGTTCGAAAATCTTATAAATAATAGAGAGTGTGGGGTGTTGCTGGACCCCACGGTAAGAATTAAGAAATGCTGCATTTATCACAATCTAATTATCATGGTATGTTACACGCTTGTGGTAAATGGTCTCGAACTTACTACCACTACAACTCCATCTGGGAGCTATGGGCTTAAACCCTTATCGAAGTCTTTATCATCTATGGTGAAAGATAAGGGTAAACGAGCTAAAGGTCTTTGTCATATTTTAGGGTGAAACCTCCATAATGCCCGTCATTCTCGGGGATAAAACATGGTGATATACCCTACCCAAATATCCAGGTCAAACCCCATCCCAAATGCCACATTCTAGGGGGAACCCTTATTTAAAAAATGCCACATTCTAGGGTGAACCCTTATTAAAAAAATGTCACACTCTAGGGTGAATTATTATTAAAAAATGCCACATCCTAGTGGGAACCCTTATTAAAAAATGTCATATTGTATGGTGAACCCTTATTAAAAAATGCCACATTCTAGGGTGAACCAGTTCAAAATGCCAGATTCTAGGGAAAACCCCTATTTAAAAATGACACATTCTAGGGGGAACCCTTATTTAAAATGCCATATTCTAAGGTGAACCCTTATTAAAAAATGTCATATTCTAGGGTGAACCCCTATTCAAAATGCAAAATTATAGGGGGAACCCCTATTCAAAATGCCACATTGTAGGGTGAACCCTTATTCAAAATGCCACATTCTAGGGTGAACCCTTTTTTTTTATTGCTACATTCTAGGGTGAACCCTTATTCATAAATGCTACATTCTAGGGTGAACCATTATTAAAAAATCCCACACCCCAGGGAAAACCCTTATTAAAAAAATGTCATATTGTATGGTGAACCCTTATTAAAAAATGCCACATTCTAGGGGTAACCCTATTCAAAATGCCATATTCTAGAGGGAACCCCTATTCAAAAATGACACATTCTAGGGTGAACCCTTATTTAAAATGCTATATTCTAAGGTGAACCCTTATTCAAAAATGTCATATTCTAGGGTAAACCCCTATTAAAAAATGTCACAATCTAGGGTGAACCCCTATTAAAAATGGCATATTCTAGGGTGAACCCTATTCAAAAATGCCATATTTTAGGGTTAACCCTTTTTCAAAATGCTATATTCTATGGGTGGGAGTTATACCATATTATGTGAGATGGATTTAAACTGCCATCCCAAAGTCCTGGTGACACTTTAGTGTGAAATATGGCATTAAACCATAATTTGAGTAGTCTCTGCCATACTATAGAGTAAAAATGGCGTTAAACTCTAAAGTGGCACGCTGCATATAGATGTTTACGTGCCCTCTCTGCCCCAATGCTGGCAGGTAGATCTGAAGGCATGCCACTTCCGGGCATTTTCACTTTCTCCATCTTTACCAATTTCTTTACCCATCTCTCGTTACCCACGGATATTCAATGCACATAAAAATTAGAATGACAATCGATGGTGGTGAGCCTTTCCAATCGTGGACTAAGTTCCACGACTACAGTGAGGAAATACACATAAAAATCTGAATGACAAATGCTGGTGAGCACTTTTTAATCGTGGACTAAGTTTCCCGACCGCGGTAAAGAAATGCACATAAAAATAAGAATGACAACTTGTGGTGAGTCATTTTCAATCGTGGATGAGGTCCCCTGACCGTGATAGTGAAATACTAATAAAGATCAGAATGACAACCGATGGTGAGCCCTAAGGTACCAAGGTGCCTCGTGTCGCTCCTCGTTGGGAGCGGAAGGGGGTAATATTGTGTAGTATTTACACGACCCGGCGACGCGGGAAACCCTCCGCCTCAGAAGTATCTGTATACAGGGTTTTGCAAAAATCCTGTTACACTGGTTACGACGCTCTCAACAAAGGGCACATTTGTTTATTATTATTTTAAGAGCTCATCTGGTGACTGCCTAATTGGGCATAAGTCACCGTATTCACCACTGCCTAGTACTAGGCTACTTTAAAATAATAACATGAAAAAACTACAAAAAACAACAACAATAAAATAAAAAAAGGAAGAAAGCAAGAGGCAGGAAGCACGTTCCAGCGTCGGGGGGAGGTCCGCCTCCCCCCGGCGCAGGAAAGTGTGACTAAGAAAATAACAAAAAACACCAACTAGTTAAATAAAGGGAAGAAGGCCGGCCTTCCCCTAAAAGTCGGTAAGTCCATCAGTCAATGTGCACGAACTCGTCCCGAGTACAAGGGACAGGCAGTAGAGACCCCGCCAATCCCGGATCCCAGTACCGGGACAGGTAACGTGCGCGAAGATTCTCCACATTGGGACATTCAACAAGAATGTGCCGAACAGTCAGGGGACAACGTAGTCTTCACAGTAGGGCGCTGGCGAGCGCTCCATCAAATGGCGGTGCGTCCCGCGAGTGTGTCCAATTCGGAGACGACAGAAAGCAACCTGAAGCCTTCGCAGCATTGGGGAGTAGATCCATAGGAACAGTCGCTGCGCAGTGGCATGCAACTTTAAGTTCCCTTCGACCGTCTCCCATCTTCTTTGCCAAGCAATCCGGAAAGTTGCCCCTATTCCTTCCATGTAGTCGGTGTGAGGAAGAACGAAACGCTGGTCCAGTCGACCAATCATCGCGGGCACTTTGGCACCCTTATTCCCCGCAATTCCTAAATGTCCAGGAACCCAGCAGAAGATAATCTCGACATCCGCCCGGCTTGCCAAAACCGTAGCATCACGGATATCGCGAACCAGGGGATGCGGAGATTCCTAAGCCCCGAGAGTACTCAGGGCACTTTGTGAGTCGCTATAAATCACAATCCGGTTTTCGAACCGGGCACGTCGCGTAATCTCCCGTACCGAGTGGTGTATTGCCACCAGCTCAGCCGTGAAGACAGACGCAGCGCCTGGCAGAGCTTCGCTGACTTTAAACAGAGGGGATACGGCGTGGAAGCCGCCCCCCTATTGGGACTTGGAGCATCCGTATACACTGGCACGGTTACAGCGTAGCACGTGGTGTGCTCCAAAAAGGTCAAACGCAATACTCCTGGCGCTGTACAAGCTTTGGGAGCAGATGCCTGGCGACAAATAGCCAAATGTGGTACCCTCCAGGGTGGCGTCCAGGGCAGAACCAGGGGCGCTACCTGCCCAAGAGCTATACCTAGGTCTCGAAGGAGTTTTCCTAACCCTAAACCCAAAGGGCTTAGGGTATGACTGGCGTTTCTCGGCGGCATAGGCACCGTCAAAATCAGCTGCGGATGCAGTGAGAGCAGTTGTCGACTGAGGGAGGCACCAGCTCGCGCGTACAGGTGAATCATGCACTGCGCACGGCATAGAGCAAGTGGCATCTCCCCAGCATCGACAAGTAGGCTCTCAATGGGGGAAGTGCGGAAGGCACCGGTCGCCAGGCGAAGGCCGGCGTGGTGGATCGAGTCCACCTTCTGCAATACAGGCTCAGCTGCGGATGCATAAAACTCGCATCCGTAGTCGAGCTTCGAATGAACATTATGGACCGAAGAATATCCATGGCACGGGTACAAGAGACCCTAAGGCTGAGAATATGAACCTCCCAGGTGATGGGTCGGTCAAATACAAAACCAAGGAAACGGTGCGATTCAACCACTTTCAGGCGTACCCCATTGAGAAACAAGTATGGGTCAGGGTGGAGGCGTGGATGGCGGCAGAAGTGCACCACCTTAGTCTTGGCCAAGGAAAACCGAAACCTGTGTGCTTCGGCATAGCGAGAGACGCGGTTCAATGTCTGTTGGAGTCGATGCTCCAGAGTTGGCATCTGGGCCGGCCAAAAGAGATCAAAAGGTTTTCCAGGTAGAGCGTAGCGAGAACATCTTCCGGCAGCACCGAGGTGATGCCGTTAAGGCTCAGGACAAAGAGTGTGATACTGAGGACACTTTCCTGCGGGACACCCTCTTCCTTCTCCATTGGGCAAAAATTCAGATATAGAGACTGGGAGGCGTCCTCTCGCCCCTATTATGTGGATAGTCTTCATGATACCCTATCGTCATGCGGTATCCTAGGCCTTCTCCAGATCAAAAAACACCGTGGCGTAGTGCTGTCTACGAAGGAAGGCCTCGCAGACGGCATTTTCCAGTCGGAGCAGAGCATCCGACGTGGAGTGGAACTTGCGGAAGCCGCACTGTGGAGAAGACAGATGGCCTCCGCTGTCCAGGAAAAAGGCTAATCTAACATTTACCAATTTCTCCATCAACTTGCACACGCAAGAGGTTAGAGAGATTGGGCGGAAACCGGTCGGAGTAGAGTGATCTCTCCCCGGTTTGCGAAAGGCGAGCACAGTAGCGATTCGCAATGAATCCGGGGGGAAGACCCTCCACCCAGATCCTGTTGAACAAATCTAACAGAAAGGCCATGCCTCGCTCACCCAGGTGTCTAAGCATGGTATACGGAACATCGTCCGGACCATGGGTGGTGTCAGCGCACCAAGCAAGAGCGGAACGCAACTCACTCAGAATAAACCTGTCGTTGAAGGGTTCCCCATCTCTGGGGGTAAAGTTCAGTCGGCGGCCTTCCGCAGCATCACGACGTGCATTGAATGCTGGCGGAGCAGTATCACGGTCAGATATTGCCAAATTTTACACTAACTAGATAAAATTTGTTTGGTGGATTCATTAGTGAAGACCGCCCTATGCCGGCCAAGAAATCCCCGCGTAATTCCCGTAAAAGGGGTGCCTCCGCCCCCACTGCTGCTACCCGTGCACGTTCCCGAGCCCATTGTCGGTTTCTTCGGATCCCGGCGCGGTTAGGTCTACGTGCCCTCCATGCCCCAACCCCACTCCCTAACGTCTCGTGCTACCCTTGTTTCCGAATCTGAGGACGAGGATCGTTGCGCCGCCAGGCATTAGACTCAATTGGAACTCGGGAGGTGCCGCCCCTGCCTAGGAACAGTACTTCCCGTTCAGCCGCGCGTGATTTAGGGCCAGAACTTATTCCGGGATTCCAACCCCCGGCAAATCTTCCTGGCGTACTTCGAGCCAACCGGGTGTTCGTAGATTGGGACTGAGTTATTCTCCATCTACGGGGGCGCCTCACTTCGCCCCAGTCCCCGTTACGAACCCGAGATCTTGAGGAGATCGAGCTCCTGATCATACTGCATAGGCTACGGGATCAGCTTAAGGAGCGCGAGGAAGCGCGAGTGAATACTAGGCTCCGGTTATACTACCTAGTGTCCTTGGTAAACTGGACACGGTTTAGAGGACGCTAGGCTCCAGGCCACGGTAGGAGTAGGTATTGATCCCGTGTTATACGATCGAGCGGTATTAATTCAAAGCTATCAGAATTATGCGACAGAGCGAGGCCCAGCAGCAGCCCAGACCACCACGTAGAGCAAGAACTAGGTCTAGGGCAAAGAGGAAGGGTGGTTCTAGACCCCGTAAATCTTAGGGAATGGGAGGAGGAGCATTGGGCGATCCAGGACGTCCTGTTTGGCCCATCTCCTCCCACCCCCACCTCCCCCTCTCCCCCTCGGCTATCTGTTCCTATCCCAGAGGGGTACCTCCCTCTCACCGTTGAAATCGATGCGGGCGATGCCCTCGGTACTACTACAACACCCTGAACCTCCCCGATGCATCATTATTGACCCCCCCCCCCCGGTTACCTTCCCGCTTTAGCTTATCCCTTGCCCTGTCCCGACGGAAGAGGATCTCAACGAAAGAGGATCTCGACGATTTTGTCTTAAGTGACCAGGAACGCCTCCTCCAGGCGGATCTTGGCCTTCAGGCGGCGGTTAACGCCATCAACCTAGCGTTTCCCTCCATCGCCGAGAGTCAGCAGCGTTTGGTCGACGAGGATCCGAGTCTCCGAGACGCCATCGAGGCTTTGAAGATCCATGCCCCCCTCTCCCGCCCGACGTCACTCCCGAGCCCGAAGCATCACGTCCGGAGGAGGCTCCTGTTCAGGATGCGCCGCCAGACCCTCAGTTCGAGTCACGGGAGGACGAATGCAGTGAGGATGGGGATGATAATGAGGAGGGTGGTCAGCAGGGTAGTATTATCGATCCCCTTGCAAGAATCAGAGCGGATCCTCTGCAACGTCGCATCTGCGACTTCCTTCCCGGCCATGTGTGCCAAGGATGTCCCCGCCCGTCTAACATCGCGCGTGCCGCCGCCGGCGAGGGCATCAAGGTTTATTTGGCTGCGTACAAGCACTACGCCAAGAGTGCCCCGGATATGGAACCCATCCTTTAGACCCTGGTGAGAGCAGGTGTTTTGGAGGAATCCCGGGAGATCCGTTGTTGCCATAGGACCTTCCTGGTTCCCAAGAACTCATCCGAAGATAGGTTGTCTACGATATGTTCTCCCTAACCTCGTCGCCCCATTATAAGCCCCCCCTTTTTCAACTCCCATCTCTGGGAAGGGTACTTAAGGATGCTCCCAGGAACGCTTGGATGGTCAAAATAGACCTGTGCCACGGATTCTACCATATCCCAATCCACCCACGGGCCCGGGGCTGGTTTGGGGTAAGTTCTGGTTCCCGGCGGTTCAGGTTTACGAGACTGCCCATGGGTTTCGGTGGGAGCCCCCTTCATAATGCAGCAATACATGTCCCCTATCTTCCAGGCCATGGCCAAGGCCCTGCAGTGTACGGCGTACACATACTTGGACCACATTCTCCTATTGGGTTCCCAAAGGAACCTACGCCTCCTGGTGGAGGACATTAACACCTCGTCCTTAAAGGTCAACGTCCCCAAGTCTACCCTGCTGCCTACCAAGTCCCTGACTTATCTCGGGGTTGAGATCGACCTTCGTAAAGGGGCAACGCGACTAACCCCCAGAATGCTCCGGAAAACCAGGACTGCGCTCATGTGGGCCCCCGAGGTTCCCAAGTTATCCCCATACTGGGGAAGGCTTGTGGGTCTCCTTAACTTCGAATGTGGGGCAGCCTCTTTCCCAAGGTTTTGGGCGCGGTTAGTAAACGCGCAGGTAAATCGTGTTTGTTTGCTGGGTCGTCTCCTCTCGTCCGGGGGGGTCCCTTGGTTGCCTCCTCGGAAACATGGATCCATTTTCTCGGATGCACCCCCTACGCCCTTGGATGGATTTTACCCGATGGAAGCCCTCTGGGTATGATCCTGCAGAACTACACATACGCAGTAAGGACAGAGTTCACTGCTCTTCTAATCGCCTACCTTACCCATCCGGATGCCCACCTCTTCTCGGATTCCACTGCCTCCTTGGCTTTGTTATGTAGAGGGGCGATTTTGCATTGTTTTCTGGCCCTTCTGCCCCATCGCCTACTAATCATCCTGCACTTTTTTGTTTTTACACAGGAGACCGGTGGGGACTTGGATCCCCTCCGAATCTAATCCCGCGAAATGGCCGAATCATCCTAATAAATGTGGGTGCGAATTTGATGACGTCATTGCTGACGTAGTGACTCCCACTGCGTGGCGTCATCAAAGTCATGACGTCTTCAGAACCAGACGTATATAACGGACGACCGAGTCGCGGGTAGGGATTCGTTTCCTCGCCGGGGTTCTCAGTATCAGAAATGATAGGCATGCTGCAGCCCTCAGTCTTCAACCTCTGGCAAAATGAATGGTCCCAAAATATTGGCATTCTCCCCCAAATCATTCCTAATTTAAACAATAACAGACCTTATAGAATGTCACGACGTGACAGTATCGTACTAACTAGACTAAGATTAGGTTGCAGTAGACTATCCCATGGCTACTTCTTTGATCCATCACTTTTCCACTTTTGTGGAAAATGCAATACTCAACTTACCCCAGAACATGCTATAACTCAATGCCCTGAATATGCTTTAAGTCGTAAACCCTTATTAAATTTCTGCTTGGAAAACAACTTAAGATTTTCATATGCTACTGTCCTAAATTCCTCAGTCCCATTTGAACTAGTACTAAAGTTTCTAAGAGATACATCATTATATAGACACATTTAATTTATTTTATTTTATTTTTTGTTATTATTATTTTTATTTATTTTTTTTCAGGTTGTATATCCATTTATGTACATATATAGATATGAGTATTTGTA
The DNA here is from genome assembly GCA_963969495.1 of Ceratothoa steindachneri. Classification (NCBI taxonomy): domain Eukaryota; kingdom Metazoa; phylum Arthropoda; class Malacostraca; order Isopoda; family Cymothoidae; genus Ceratothoa; species Ceratothoa steindachneri. The sequence goes on from OZ018327.1 coordinate 30,764,884, forward strand.
TACATAATTGTGTAACTGTTGGCACCGTCTAGTTTAGCTTATCTTCTCATACTAACAGACTCCACCTTTCTCTTTATTCTTGAGTGTCTAGGAGTGGAGTCCCTAGACTGAAGAGGTGATGGTGACTATCTTGACTGTAATTTCACGGTGCCAATAATCCTTATAGGGTTTCAGCACCTATAAAACAGATTAAATCAATCAATCGTTTCCTCGCCAGCTTCCTGCTAACTTTAAAATTATCAGATGCCTTTGTGTATAATGTAACCATTAGAATGGTCTCATTTTATAAGTAAATAGTTCATGACCATTACAATTTATATGTGCTGTAATAAAGAGGTGCATGTGCATTCTCCTGGAGAACGGGAGGAGGGTCCGGCGAGAACTTGCCCCGAATCCTTTTGACTCGCTTCCGTTTATTCCCGTTAAGTGAAGACACGTATGCCCGCCAAGAAGAGCGGCGGGCGTGCTTTGAAATATATCGAAACCTAGCCCTACCCCGACGAAATTCACCGATAGTGAAATCATTAGGGTGGTACATACAGCGCATGTAGGCGTATCGCTTCTGCTTGAGGGCCGTTTCACACTCAGCTGATCACCACGGGAGTGGTCAGCTTGCAAAACGGCCAGACCTTATAGGAATAGTAGCTAGGCCCGTGGCGATGAGGTTGCTGGAGAAAAACTCAACAGCCTCATCTACCGACCTAAACTCCTCGACTGCGATAGAGACTTCAGTCATTTCCTGAAATGCAGACCAATGCGCCCGCTTCAAGCACCACCAGGGCGGGCTCTCGGGCAGCAGCGACTTATAGGATAATATTTGAATGGGAAACCATGGGCTACCATGGAGGTCATCGACCATCCCCCACCCCAATCCAAATCAGGCTGTGCATCCGGAGAGTACAAAGATATATCGAGGCAGGAAAATAAGGCGTTTCTCAGGCAGTGATGCGTAAACTCCTCCACATTTAGGACACCCATCTCAAGTTTGTTGATCAGGTCGGCAAGGACTTGACCTCAGTGATTAATCTCCGAGCAAGAGAAAGCACCTCGGCAAACGTGCCACGACGCGGCGGAAGTTCCCCGCTTCAAATCGGCTGACGCTGGAATGTACGCAGAAATACTCGTAACAGTATACCTCCTATCAAGGTGCAGCCGCACAGCTACTGCCTGAAAGGAAGTACCTAAAGCGAAGAGAAGAACGGAGACATCATGCCGGGTGTAAATTGCACATCCTCCCGCCCGGCCCGTATCCCGTGGTGGTGGGGTCGCAAAACCCTTATACACTGGGAGGGTGGGCAGGAGGCATGCACCCAACATGGTCTCCTGCAAAAAGATAGCTAACGGAAAACGGCAGGAGTCGAGCCTCCGCAGCTCTCCCCAGTTGGCTCGGAGTCCGCGGCAATTCCATTGAAGGAATATGCCCTCTAGGCCTAGCTCGGAGGAGACGCGGGGGCCCTCTTCGAAGAGAAGACTCTTACGGGAATAAACGTACGCTTCCCGGAGGCAGAACCCCGGGCGCTGTTGGCCGGACAATACGCTGAAGCCGCTGTCGCCTTCGACGAATTATTGGGAGAGGTTGGGCTCGCCATGTGAGTCTTTTCATCCCTCTACCTTGATACAGTAGGCGGGCGGGGCGACTTTGAAGGAGATGGGGGGCCCTCTTTTCGAGGATCCACCGTCTCCGAGCCACACAGCCCACCACTGGGCGTGAACGAAGGAACCGAAGCTCCTTTGGTGCTGTCCTCCTTTCGGGGGACAGCTATAGGAATCCCGGAAAATGGCTTGGCGACCAACTTCAGGGCTGTTGCCTCCTGTGAATCTAACGACTCGGTGGAGGCACGTGGCTGTTTCGCCTTACGGGAAACGGTCACGCTGGGGGAAGGGAGGGATGCCTGGTTTTAGCTGGGTCTGGGTGTGGACCCTTTGTGCCGCCAGCTTTGCCAGGGGAGCGCCTGAGGTAAGTAGAACCCACATAAGGGTTCCGAATGGGCGCGGAATCGTCCGTACACGTAGGCCTGGAGGGGCCCGGAGCAGGGGTGTCTTTTTCATCATTGAGACATAGGATGTCATGGGCAGCGCCGGGCGCGCCAGGCCCAAGTCCTTAGCCTCGCGAAATGAGAGACGATCTTGAGCCTGAACGGCCAGGATTTCCTTCTCAAGGATATACACGCCATATTGCTTCGAAGAAACGGGGTGCGTCTCTCCGCAATTGACACACTTGGACACACACGATTTGGACTTATCGTGTGATACCTTGGAAAAACTTACACAGACTTCGGGTAACCCCCACTTTGCACGTTGAGAGGAACGATTAGTATGGCCGAAGCAATGATAATAATAGCACCTCCGCGGCAGTGGCACGAATGACTTCACGCGGTATCGATACTAACCGGCAAGCACCGACTTAGGGAGCTTGTCACAGTCGAATGTAACGAAGAGTGTAGGGAAGGGTCTCGAGGGTTCTCCCTGTTTTCTCACCACACGTTTGACCTTGACGGCCCCATGGTCGGCCATCTCTAAGGTGATGTCATCTATGGAGTAGTCCACGAATTGCCTCGCATAAAATACTCCTTTCACGAAGTTCATAGTAGAGTGCGGCGTCACACTCACAGGTGTGCCATCAAGTGTCCGAAGGGCACTAATCATGGCCGCCTCCGAGGGATTCGACGCATTCGCCAAAAATGTTCCCGTCCGAGAAACGAGTCACTTTCGGCTCTCTACCAATCACACTAGCTAAAGCTCTCCTTTGAAGGATCATGTTGCCCTTAGCCAACATGGTGCCATCAGTGGAGCGAATAACCAGGAAGCGTTTGAAGCCAGCGAGCTCGAAAATGCTGGGTAGTCTCTGAATGAGGGGCCCCGACGTAATCGAGGTTTCGTTTTTTGCACTTGTACTTGTATTTCCGGTCTTTGTCAGTGACTCCGCACTCGGGGGGCAGCGGGGCCGAACGTGCTGATCTCGGCTTGGTCGCTTACCGAAGTAGCAGACCCATCCGTCCCCGCAGCCCCCGTGGATGGAGAGGAGCCCCGAGTGTTTTTCTTTTTTTTTGTTTCTTTTCTTTTTAGTAGGGAAGGGCGAGGAATAGAGAAGGTCCTGGTCGTCGCAGGGGCACCGGCCGGAGGAGAAGATCCCTTCCCTCCTTGTACTGCCTTGGATACCCGATCCGTTTTCCTTGCATAGGGGCGGACTCGGGTTCGGTGCTTGGCGCCGATCCCGGATTTTCCCCCATCCGAAGGTCCTACCGTCTGGGGTTGGGTTGCCTCAAGGACCATATCTATCTCGGGGGGGAGGGGGGGAAGCTCCATGTAGCCATCCCCCCCGGACATCACAGGTCCGATTAAGAGAGGTCTCTCGAGTCGAGTTAGGGGGGGGGACGCGCCTTGATCCCCGTTAGGTTTAATATTCGAGCCAGCAGGTCTTTTGAGGAAAGCGACCGATGGGCCCTGTCTTCCCTCTCCCCCCTACAGGGGTTTGCCCTACTGAGCCGCTCAATGGGAAGCGGTTGGTTATGGACTGCCTGCTGGCTTTCTTGGCATTTTCCTTGACCGGTAAAGGGGGGAGGGCTGCCGCTGGAAAGAGGGAGGCACCTAAGGGCACCTCCAGATAAGGAGCTGCCTGAAGGCGGCTCCGTCGATGGTAAGGGGGAAAGGGGACGAGTTTTTTTTTTAATTTTCATCATCAGGCATGGGGACCCTATTCTTTCTGCGGGAAGCAAACGCTAATCACCCCTCGCAGTGGCCCACTCTGCGAGGGGTGCGTACGGGGCTGGCTGAGCCAGGTGTCGCCATTTTAGGCCACCCCTCCCGCCTGGTGACCTGGCAGCCCTTCGGTATGGTAGCTCCACCTTGAGCACGGCGCAAAAAGGATAGAGTGTGAAGTGAGAAGGAAAGGGGATGTGAGGAAGGTATGGGTGGAGATGAAGCAGGTTGTTAAAAACCCACCATCCCAAACCGGAGCTCACGGATTAGGGATCATTGTCCCCTCCCCCTCAGCCCCGATCCGGGATAGTTGGCTGAGAAGAAGGTCAGCATCTACCCTGTGAAGATAGAGACCGACAAGAGAAAGTTGTGGGAGAGGTTGTAGGGTAAGTGAGGAAGTATGGGAGAAACACAGGCTGTCTGAAAGAAGAAGAGGCTAAGCTGGGGCCTGACGGGGCGCTGAGTCCCGTCAGCACGGTGGACTGGAAAGCAGATCGCCGCGCCCCTTACGGGGACAAAGGACACAATGATATTTTTGATGCAGTTAGTCATGTTTTTATTTTTATTGTTTTTACTGTTTTTGTTCATATTTTTATTGCTTTTGTTGTGTTTATGGTTTTAAATTGTAATTGCAATCAATGTGGTTGCCCTCGGTGTGAGCACGCGCTCCAGGCGAGACCTGAAGGCCGCACACAAGTTGGCAAGGAAGTTCTTCCTCATGCTGATTCACACGTGGTTGACGAAGGACTTGAGCTCGTCGATGGTTCTGTGGCGGACCTTGGAGGCCTTGGCCTCCACATGCTCCCACAAGCTGTAGTCGAGGGGTATCGAGGTCAGGTGACTGCGGCAGCCAAAAGTCTTTCAAATAGAAAGTTCATGTTCCACCCCAACCATTCTCACATGGTGTTGGCCGTGCGGGACGCAGCACCGTCCTGCTGAAGGACTTAGTCCGCCTTCTTCGTGATCTTACTTCCCCAGAGTAGGACTTTCGTGGCCAAGATGTCCCTGCAATCGGCTGCTGTGAACCTGTAACCGGGGGCATCTTCTCGTCATTCGAAGCTACGAGGCCGAGCATCATCCCGGAGGCCGGCTGCTTGGTCATAGACAGGTAGCGGACCTGGGAGATATCGTGGCCGAAGCTTACGACACGGTCGTTCTGCCTTTTGATGACCGGAACGACCGTGAAGGTTTTTTCATCAGAAGAAATAGGAATTCGATTGCTATGACTCTTCAAGTCGTTGAGAAGGCGACAACAGCACTTCCAACGTTGTTCACTCATAAGGTCGGACAACAGAGGCCTTTCCAAGCACCTCAAGCTCTTGCCGCCCTCCTCCTCGACGGCTTTGGACAACGTGGACTGAGATGTTCTTCCTTCTTCGCCAGCGGTCATTTCGAGCTTCGGCTCAGTTTCGAAGTCCTTTTTCACAGCCAAATGGTTGAGAACCTGAGGTCTGCCTGAACGAGGTCGATCTTTGAGGCCTTCCTCGCTCTTGAACCTCTCCGTGACTTTGTAGATGGTCATACGGGTGAGGTTGAGCCACTTGGAGATGTTGGACTTGTTGTAGCCCGCGCGCAGTAGAGCAGAGATCTCAATTATTTCCATCTCCATCTCGACACATCTTCACACAGTGGAAAAGACTTTTTAAGTACAAGTGGTGGAAAAGTAGAACTTTAAGTTTGTTTGACGGAACTTTATTTCTATCACACACGTGAACATCTCGAAAGATAAAAGAAAAAAAAAAGAGTGTAACAACTTTTGAAAACCTCGGTATAAGTGCTCCCAGAGGAGATACTAGTATCCCGTCAGCAGCAGGGTTACGGTACAAGAAAGAACGTGCATATGTTGTGCTGTGAAGACATGGAGGGAAGTAATAGCAGTGTTGTGGATGGCTATGTGCGTACTGACAAGTGTAGGAGCTACATATTCCACGCGGGTGTAGGCTCAGCGCATGCGTCCAAAGTGCGGCCAGTCCCTGACACGCTGAAGTTTTATGTCCGCGCTTGCTTGGATTGACCCCGACACTTCGACGCTAGAAATCCAGCATCGTATCTACTAGGCTATCGAGAGCTCCCGATGCCCTCGTTGGGTTTCGCTTTACATAACAAAGCAGTATTCTTTTCGTTCTTTCTTTTTGCTCTTTAATATTCGTTGTTTATTTTCCCTTTTTAATTCGTGGACGAGATCCTTCGCCTTGATAATGAAATGCACATAAAGATGAGAATGACCATCGCTGGGTACTAGAGCTTGGCCATCATTGGAGGGAAAGGCGTTTTGTCACCAACTATTGAGCAGGAAACCATTCATGGCCCAAGGAAAGGCCAGCCATTCAGTGTCAGGGGACTGTGGATATAGATTCTACTTCTGCAGTTTCTAAGTCGGAAGAGTAATGTGTTGTATGTGTGTGAAGGGAGGGTGGGGTGGAAGACACCAGTGTTGTAATTGGCTACGTGTGTGGTGACCTGCGTGGCCAGAGCTTTGTTGCACACGCAATTGTCTCGGCGCGGCACTAATTAACTTCCCACGTGCGCTTATGTGCCCTCCCGGCCCCAACACGTATTTTTTCCCGTCCTCAGAAACTTTCTATGATGCCCTTGTTGTTTTTCACTTTTAAATTCGAGGGAAAAACTTTGAACGTCGAATTTAATGTGTCCGCTCACCATGGGGAGCGACACGAGCCCCCACGAGGGGGTGGGGTCATCGACTTAACCATTAAGCCACCGTGATAAAAGCCAGAGATAAAGCCACACAGATTTGAACAAATATATGTAATATGGTCTAGGCCAGGGGCGAGGAACCTTTGGCACGTGTGCCAAACGTGGCACGCCAACGACTTCTACCGGCACGCGAAGCCGAATGCTTAACTTAAGAAAACTAAATAAATGTATCTCCAATTTATTTTATACAGCAACCGCATTGTGTACAACCTGTTATAAATTATGTTATCAGTGAGGCAGCAGCAGAAGTCTCATTGATGGTAAATAAATGAAAAGGTCCACAATTTTTCTTTCTTCTCTAGTTTGGATTTGTTGTTTTCTGCTTGAAATGATAAAGATTCAATTCTGTTTGATATAATATGTATATTTTTAGGTAAAATGACTATTATTATTACCTTGTAATTTTTATGCATCATAAAGAGTTGGGAATGAATAAAAAGAACATCTTTAATTTTATATCCTTTCATTGTGTTTTAGTCAAGTATTGACACGTGAGAAAATTTTGTAGCAAAGATTTGGCCAATTTTGGCACACCCACTTAAAAAGGTTGCTCACCCCTGGTCTAGGCTATGGAGCGGCCCTTCTTGTTGTTATAATTGTTTTTTATTGTTGTTGTTGTTTAAAGATGTTCTTGTTATTGATTCTCACATTTGTCTTTTGTTTGGTTATTTATTTTGTTTGTTTATTATTTCTTTTATTTTCCGTAGTTGTCTCAAAATTATGTCTTGGTGTGTAAGGGTGTGCTAACATGAGAGGTAGAGTGATATTATTATTATTACTTCTTTCATCTTTCTTTGGTTGTTTTTTTATCGTTAAGATTTGGTTGTATAACGGGTTCTTCCCCCCCCCCCTTCTCTTTATGGTTCGGTCGTTATAGTTTGCCGGTGGTTGTGGAACGCGCTAAGGCGGTGGTTTTGTGCGTGGCATCCGGCGTTTCTTCCAGGAATCCTTGACCGTGAACCGCGCCTGGGATCTCGGGGGAAGGCGAGGGGGGTGAGGCATCTCCCTCCACCAAACCCGTTCTTGAACACCGAAGCGCCGAGCCTTAATTTGGGGAACACTTTTTTTTACGGTTGAAAGAATTCAAAAAGTTTCCTTCAAATTAACGCGTTGGATTACGTCATCGTCGCGAACTTCCAACGCGAGGGAACTGTGCTCACAGATGATATGAATAATACAGTGATCAAATTATTATTACTACTTTTATTCTTGTTATATTTTTTCAACATAAATGCAAAGTCATGCACTTAGGATGTCGAAACTTAAAATGCGGAGTATCGAATAAAAGGTAAATTCCTAAAATCCGTTAACTTAGAAAGAAATTTGGGGGTTTTAATCTCGGGAGAGAAAGATGCCTGACACGCTGCGTCGAGGCTACCATGAAAGCAAACGGAGTGCCGGAGTATTCTGCTCCGAATTTCTTATTTAAGTCAAAAGATATTCTGCAATGGTGGAGCGAATGTGAGAGTGTTTGTAGGGCCATTCTCCCACCCCCTTTCTAGCAGAACTCTCCCTCCCTCTGTAAGAAAGTGTGTGCGAATGGGGAGATGTTTTTATATAAGTATATATAGAATGGATTTCATGTTGTATTATAAAATGTTTTTATCTATTTCCAGAAGCCACTCTATAATTTAGTTAAAATTTCAACAGGATGATCCTTCAATTTGTAAAGAGTGGCGGAGATTGTAGGATTTGAAGTAACTTAACTAAAGTTATTGTACTTCCCGTTTGGACGGAAGAGCTTTAATAGCCTCAATTCGCGACCGGATCGCATTAATATTAATAAGCTGAACTCGGAGGCACCCAATTTTGGGTCACAACAGTGACTGCCGGCAAGATTTCCTCCCGGGGAACCCCCAAATCGTAAGATAAAAAGGCCCCTTTGTGTTTCTTGTGTGCTTGTTTAGTAATATTTTGTTTGGTGATAGGATTGTTTGTTTTTTGTATATATTTATAACCTGATTGCATAGTAAATTTATCTATCCATATTTTGTTGTTCGTGTATATATAAGTAACAAGATCTCAAATATATTTAGCCCATATTTTGTGTAAATAAAGGACTGCATATACAATCTGTTTCATTTCTCCCTCGATTTCTCACGGCCGACTTAGTGTAGGAAGTGGGTTGGATAGATTGGGGTTAGAGTGTAGGTACGGTGCCCGCTACACTGCCTCTATATAATTCCTTCGCCCGTCGTTATTTCGAATACGCAGTGCAGTCCCCCCTCTCTCTCTCCTCAATAAACTGTACAAAGTAGAACCAAACAAATTCCTGAGTTTAGGAATAAACCATGAAATGTACTAATTGTAATTTTTAATTTATTTAATAAATCGTGAATAGGAAAAATAAGTTCGTTCCTTAGACATATTAACCTTGACAAACAGGCGATTATAGACGTTCGAGACGGATAAAAGACCAAATGTTCATAAAAAATAAAATTAGTAAAATAAACACCCCTCTTCAACAAGCCTTAGCCCAAGATTACTTCAGTTATAAACGCACACATATGTTTACAAATCGACTTAACGAGTATTTTTCAAATGTAAATAATACCTCAGTTGGAAGCACAGTTGAGAACGTCCACTGAGCGATCAAGAAGGCTAACGAGCGGGAAAATGTTGCCAGCGATTAGTTCCATGTAAAGCTTGTATACAAATTCGTTTCCCATACTAATTTCGTACTTTGTTGTCAATATACTCCTTTCACCTGTAACAGACGAGAGCCTACGGGGAAAAGAAGAGCTTTCCTATCCTCTGATGTTATAAGTGAATGAGAATAAGTGCAATTGGTTATGAAATCCTGCAAGAATCATAGCCACACACGTAGATGTGAATCCGTAGCTCTAGATCTAGTACAGCATAAAAAGGAAGCATGGTTTTACTTTGGTACACATGTAGATATGTATCAGCATTTTTCGACCTAACATTAGAGTTAACGGCATGTAATTTGATACCCTGTAATTTTAAGGTCATGCATCCGGTTAGAATACTGATAGGTTGCTATAGACTTTCTTCAACCTAGGGCTGGCTTTGAATGTCTCGTTGGTCTTTGTTAGTCTTCTTTTTTAAGATCTCCCTTGCTTCCATTCATGAGGTACGGGCCTAGAGGACAATGGCTTTCGATTAACAGTTACTTGTGTACACATACAGAATGGAAAGAAAGGAAAACGGGCTTTCCACGTTGTTGGACACCGGATATGTAAAATTACAAGATAACGAATTATTATTATGTATGACTTTATGAATGTAACATGGAGATTTTGGAGAGATTTATTATGGTGTTAAGGTCTGATTGAATGCGAGAAAGTCAAATCATAACCAATATAGGTTTCCCGCCGTAATAATAATAATAACGTAAAACAAGCAGCAAAATGTGGCAACAGGCCCAAAATTATTCCCCTGTTCGCTGAGTGGAAAAGGAATAAATTAGAGGAGGTGCGAGGGGGGACGGGGGTGCGATGCCATGCCAAGCCGGAGGAGTGTGGATATATTTTAGGACATGGCATACCTGATACTCGTTTGACGTAATGGATACTAAATAATCAGACTCCGTGTATCCTATTCAGTTGAAATTGCATCCACAAATATGGACTTACGCAAATATCTTGTTATGTACATACTGGTCCATGCAAAGACTGTATGCAACTTTTTTATAAATATAGTGCTGGAGGGGTATCTGTAGTCATTATTAATGTCCATGGAGAGCTATTATTTCATGTCAACTTTAAACCACGAGGCAGAATATATTTCCGAGCCTACGGGGTCAAATACGGAGAAAAACGACTTAAAAGAAATGGCGTGTAATTTGTTTTTACCCTTCTCTTTCTCCTTCAGAGCGGTGATGACGTCATTCAGGATGGGTCATTGATAAAAGTAAACTCATTCACCCGCATTGCGATTCACATTTGTTTTTTGGGTACTATTTTTGTATTCAAATTTGCTGAAGGAGTTTCGATCGCGTTGTTTTCAGTCCTAAATGTATCGTCATTATTTTTTCCTACTTTTCATTCACCTCTTCCTCTTGTACTGGCTATCCCTCTTTCTTTTCCAAGCTTGAATAAACCCAATCAAGAGGGAAAAGGGGGTAAAAAATGACTGCTAGAGCGATCGAAACGTTTCATGATGTAGGCCTAGATGTGCTGTGCAGTTTCGCCGCAGTCCTGTTTGCAGTCGCAAAGTTAATTAAACATATTTCAATACATCTATTATATATTTCTGCCTGTGTGTGTAGGGGGTGGCATGGATGAGATTAAAATTGCAAAAGATGTCGACATGAATGTGATTTAAATTGGGAAGGGTGTGAGCACGAATGGGATTCGAACTGCGGAAGGGAGAAGTGTGACATGAATGAGATTAAAATTGTAGTGTGTATTCACAAAGGAGATTCAAATTGAGGATGATATCAGCACAAATGGGATTCCAATTAGGAGAATAAAAATACGCATATGTTTCAAATCGCGGAGGCTATAAAACGAGTGAGAGATTCAAATTGCAGGGGTTGTAATCGGGACTGAGACTGTTCAAATTGCATGCAATGTCTGCGCAAATTTTATTCAAATTGCGGAAGATTTAAGTTCGAATGGGATTCAAATTACAGGAGTGTAAAGAGGAAGTTTGTTTAGAATTATGGAGCTGGAGGTGTGGACACTTAGGCGTTTTAAATTGTGGTGTATTCACGAGCAAGATTCAAATTGCGGGTGATGACAGCACGAATAATATTAAAATTGGGGAGGAAACAAATGCGAATGAAATTCAAATGTAGGCGAGGGTAATCCCGAATGGGATTGAAATTGTCGGTGATGTCAGCACGAATGAGATTCAAGGGGGTTTGAGGACAAAGTAGGACAAAATATCGTTTACGTTTATTGATGCAAAATGTACATTAAGGATGAATTACCCGAGTACAACGTTATATGTAATTTATCTGAGTTTAGTATTCACGTTTGGGGCGGCCAACGCAGATGGACATTCATTTGTATCTTTGCTTCGTCTTATTTGTTCATCGTAATTCACTTTTTAATTGTCCAGTAACTGTGTACCCTGGTTCGTTTTTCTAATTGGTCCTTTTAAAAGAGTCGCTCTAAAATCTGTATCGAAAGACGCTCGACCTGTTTGTGTGGCCACAACGCTCATAACTAACGGTCATTCATGGGTGTGCGTAAACTGCCGAGCCCAAGCGGTTAAACGTTCACTCATTGTAAATATATTATTTGATAAAGTGAGCAACTCTCCTGAATCTATCTTTACCCTACCCCACAAATAATAATAATCAGCAAGTAAAGATATTTTTGTGTCACAATATAAGAATTTCCAACCATATACATCTGTATTTATTTGCGACAGGACTTTTTGTCCCGGGCAACGCCAGGTACCTTAGGCTAATTATTAATAAATGAACTCCTTAGTGGTATCCATCCACATCCCCACCCAGACTGAGCCTAGGGAAAACCCCGCTTCCGACTTTTAACGAAGTTAAGCAAATCGGGTGTGAAAATTTGCCGGACGGAGTTCAGTTGCGGGTCGCCTTGACGGTGGCTGTAAAACGCTATTCGAATTACACTTTAAACTGGAGATCTCCACTGAGAATAGATCTTAAATTAGCAAAGATCTTCGGTGGTAAAACCCCGACCAAATTCATTTCCCAGTCCCAACCATCTTGGTGTACAGAGCCGTAGCCCCCCCCCCCCCCACTATGATCAATTTTTTCAAAAAATTATTAATAAAAATATAAATTTTTCGAATACACATTTTCTGTAATTATCTGATTTATCTATTCCCTTTCAACTGTGTCATTAATGATAGACCAGAATATTTGTATTAAAGGAATATTTCTGGAACCACTTTTGTAGGGGTTGTTGCCAGTGCCGAGTGGAGCTTCAGCAGAATGAAAATAATAAAAAATATGCTGCGATCAACAATGTCAAATGAAAGACTGAATGTTCTGGCAATAATATCAATTGAACATGATATTGCAAAATCTCTTGATTACGACAAATTGGTGGAAAGATTTTCTCAAGTTAAATTAAACAAGAAAAAGTATTTTTATAACTCCTAGAACTTAACCACGAATGTCAATAAGCGCATTTTGATTTTTAAATTGCCTTTTTATACTATTTCCAGCAAACCTGGAATAGTATATTGTAATGATCTTTCGTGTCTGTTTGTCTGTTCGTTCGTTCATTCGTTAGTTAGTTAGTCAGTTCGTTAACAATATTACGCAAAAAATCCTGGCCCTATTTTCACGAAATTTGACAAAAACATTTTCTTGCGTTGATATTTGTGTTTTTCGGGGGGTTTTTTATATTTTTTTCATTGTTCATTGTTTTTTTTTCGATGTAGGCATTTCTCATATACAAGTTGAGTTTAGTTTTTTGGAATAAATCATTTTTTTATATCGTCTGTTTTAACCTTGTCTAAATAGGTTGGATGGGATAAACCATCCCCGGGGGTACCTCTCGGTAGGCGCGGGGTACCTCTCGGTACCTTTGGGCGGAATTTACTTGTGTTGAGTGAGGACTTCCCTCTACAACATGTCCAATTGGCTAACTAACAATATTCAAGGATAATAAAAACGCTTAAGGACAAGTGTTCCGCAGCATTGGCACTGCTGTGAATAGTATTTATCGCGCTTGGCACTACTCGTAAATGTATGATATATTGTTATGGGGGCCCCACAATCTTGATTTGGAGGGAGGGGGAGGGCAATAGACATTGCTACGGCTCTGCTAGTCTATTTACTGTTTTTTGACCAAAGTCATGATGAGGTGAATTTTTTAAATCTATTGTTTCCGTTATGATTTTTTGCTTGTAAAAAATTCCCCCCTTTTTTTAAAGTTTCCAAGTTATTGGAGATGTGTTTTTCAGGAAATCGTGATCGCTTTAAAGTTTAGAATCTTGGTTTGTAATGAATTTATTTTAAAGAAATAATGATTATGTCCTACGATTAAAATGATCTTATATGAGATGTTGGTTGAGTAATATTATTTTTAGGAAACTCTATTGAAGGCTGAACAAGACACTCTCTCTCTCTCTCTCTTAAAATATATATATATATATATATATATATATATATATATATATATATATATATATATATATATATATATATATATATATATATATATATATATATCGTAAGACGCCATGTTGATACATGTAGCGTTGAAGTCTACAACAATGACAGCGTTATTAACTCTAATTTGTATTCTCTTTATTCTTCTAACAAGTTTTTTGACTGGGTTTGTGAGGCGAAAAAGAACACTTACAAAAGACATATCGCCCCAAACTTTTTATTCTCCCTTATACAACAAATACTCATCAAACACCGAATCTCTTCCAACAACGATACAACCTAAATTTCCTTTTTGTTAACACACAAAAATTAATTTTCTGTTAACAAGTCGACTCACAACCATCAAAGTTAAATTTTTAAAATCCCATATAAAGATTGCACAAAACTTAGGGCGAACCAAAGAAATGGGCGCCATAAGAAAAAAAAAAACTGCATCTATTAAAGTATAAATTCCTTCATAAAATATTACACATCATCGAAAGAAGATGGTTTCAAGTTTATAGAATAGACTCGTGTAGAATAGGCTTCAAAATAAAAACAAAATTGAAAGAAGCCATAACATGATTATCGAGGTTAAGTGTAGAAATATACTGTAAGGCATTTCGGTGCTTTATTACACCTCTCGCTAAAATTTGAGATGAAGGAAATCGAAAAATAAGTTTTACAAAAGAATAATTTATTTTAAGCCTAGATAGCGGAAAAGAAAACGAACGACTAACAATTTACCATTTGAATTTAATGGTTGGTGTGTTATTATTATTGAAGTAGATACAAATTAATATGAATAAAAATATAATAATTACAAAAGAGAAATTATTTCGAAGAATAGTAGTTACCTATTAATTTAACATATTGACGGAAACGAAATTGGTGATTTTTTTTTTTATTTTTTTTTTTATTTAAGGGGCTATCTGGTGACTGCCGACTTAGGCATAAGTCGCCGTGAACAAACAGCCTAGTTCTAGGCTACTTTAAAAAAATGAACAGGAAACAACAATAAAACGAAATAACAAAACAATAACAAAAACAACAATTAAACCTGGTTAAATGAAAGGGAGAAGGCCAGCCTCCCCCAAAAAGTCAATAAGTCCACCAGTCAAAGTGCACGCACTCGTCCCGCCCATCTCGGTACCGGGACAGGTGTCGTGCGCGAAGATCACCCAGACTGGGACATTCGACAAGAATGTGCCGAACACTCTGGGGGACGACGCAGTCGTTGCAATAGGGCGCAGGTGAGCGCTCCATCAAATAGCGATGCGTCACACGAGTGTGCCCGATTCGGAGACGACAGAAAGCAACCTGAAGCCGCCGCAGCATTGGGGGATAGGTCCATGGGAACAGTCGCGGGACAATGGCACGCATCTTTAAGTTCCCTTCGACCGTCTCCCATCTTCTTTGCCAAACAGTCTGAAGAGCTGCCCGTATTGCTGCCATGTAGTCGGTGTGAGGAAGAGCGTAACGCTGGTCCGGTCGCAGAGTCCTCGCGGACTCTTTGGCGCCCTCATCGGCGCGCTCATTCCCCGCAATTCCTACATGTCCAGAAACCCAGCAGAAGATAATCTAGACATCTGCCCGGCTCGCCAAAACCGTGGCGTCACGGATATCGCGAACAAGAGGATGCGGAGATTCCAATGCCCCGAGAGCACACAGGGCGATTTGTGAGTCGCTATAGATCACAATCCGGTCTCCGAACCGGGCACGTCGCGTAATCTCCCGTACCGAGTGGTGTATTGCCACCAGCTCGACCGTGGAGACAGACGCAGCGCCTGGCAGAGCCCCGCTGACTTCAAACAGAGGGGATACGGCGTGGAAGCCGAGCCCCTATTGGGACTTGGAGCCATCCGTATACACTGACATGGTTCCAGCGTGACACGATGTGTGCTCAGAAAAGGTCGAACGCAATACTCCCGGCGCCGTACAAGCTTTGGGAGCAGAGGCGTAGCGACAAATATCAAAATGTGGTACCCTCCAGGGTGGCGTCCTGGGCAGAACCAGGGGCGCCCCCGGCCCGAGAGCTATATCTACCTCTCGAAGGAGTTTCCTGGCCCTACAACCCAAAGGGCTTAGGGTATGACTGGCGTCTCTCGGCGGCATAGGCACCATCGAGATCAGCTGCGGATGCAGTGAGAGCTGTTAGGCGACTGAGGGAGGCGCCGGCCTCGCGCGTACAGGCGAGTGATGCACTGCACGCGGCGCAGAACGAGTGGCATCTCCCCAGCATCGACCAACAGGCTCTCAATAAGGCAAATGCGGAAGGCACCGGTCGCAAGGCGAAGGCCGGTGTGGTGGATCGAATCCACCTTCCGCAATGAACTCTCGGCTGCGGATCCATAAAACTCGCATTCTTAGTCGAGCTTCGAGCGAACAAAGGATCGATAAAAAAGTAGGGCAGTAGCCCTATCAGCGCCCCAAGCGCTGAACGTCACGGAACGGAAAATGTCCATGGCGCGGGTACAAGAGACTCTAAGGCTGCGAATATGAGCCTCCCAGGTGAGGCGTCGGTCGAATACAAGACCAAGGAAACGCTGCGACTCAACCACATCCAGGTGCACCCCATTAAGAAAAATATCTAGGTCGAGATGAAGCCGTAGATGGCGGCAGAAGTGCACTACCTTAGTCTTGGCCAAAGAAAACCGAAACTTGTGCGCTTCGGCATAGCGAGAGACGCAGTTCAATGCCTGTTGGAGTCGACGCTCCAGAGTTAACATCTGGGCCGCGCCAAAAGAGATCGAAAGGTCGCCCACGTAGAGCGTAGCGAGAACATCTTCCGGCAGCACCGAGGTGATGCCGTTGATGCTCATGGCAAAGAGTGTGACACTGAGGACATTTCCCTGTGGGACACCCTATTCCTGCTCCTTTAGGCCGGAGGGGGTTCCCCCCACCCGTACGCAAAATCGACGATCTCGCAAAAATTCAGATATAAACATTGGGAGGCATCCCCTCGCCCCCATCGTGTGGAGAGTCAACATGATACCGTATCGCCATGCGGTATCATAGGCCTTCTCCAGATCGAAAAACACCGTGGCGTAGTGCTGTCTACGAAGGAAAGCCTCGCAGACGGCCCTTTCCAGTCGGAGCAGAGCATCCGACGTGGAACTTACGGAATCCGCACTGTGCAGAAGACAGATGGCCTCCGCTGTCCAGGAAATAGGCTAATCTAACATTCACCAATTTCTCCATCAACTTGCACACGCAAGAGGTTAGAGAGATTGGGCGGAAACCGGTCGGAGTAGAGTAATCTCTCCCCGGCTTGCGAAAGGCGAGCACAGTAGCGATTCACCAGGAGTCTGGGAGAAGACCTTCCACCCAGATCCTGTTGAACAAATCTAACAGAAAGGCCATGCCTCGCTCACCCAGGTGTCGAAGCATGGCATACGGGACATCGTCGGACCATGGGCGGTGTCCGCGCACGAAGCGAGAGCGGAACGCAACTCAATGACAGTAAACTTGTCGTTGAAGGGTTTTCCGCCTCTGGAGGTAAAGTCCAGCCGGCGGCCTTCCGCGACATCACGACGTGCATTGAATGCTGGCGGAGCAGCATCACGGCTAGAGAATGCGGAAAAAGCGGTCGCTAAGGATTCCGCCACGGACGCGGGGTCCGAGATTGCGGTCTCATTCTCCTAGAGAACGGGAGGGAGGTCCTGCGAGAACTTGCCCCGAATCCTTTTAACTCGCTTCCACACCTCAGCTAAAGGGGTCTTCCCGTTAAGTGAAGACACGTATGCCCGCCAAGAAGAGCGGCGGGCGTGCTTCGAAATATACCGGAAACAAGCCCTAGCCCGACGAAATTCAGCGACAGTGAAATCGTTCGGGTGGCGCTTATAGCGCATGTAGGCATAACGCTTCTGTTTGAGGGCCGTTTCACACTCAGCCGACCACCATGGGAGTGGTCGGCGTGAAAAATGGCCAGACGTTCTAGGAATAGTAGTCAGGCCCACGGCGATGAGGTTGCCGGAGAAGAACTCAACGGCATCATCTACCGACCTAAACTCCTCGACTGAGATAGAGAATTTAGTCATTTCATGAAATGCAGGCCACCACGCCGTGCCAAGCACCACCGATGTGAGGCCTCACGCGGCAGTTGCCCTGAAAATGATATTTGAATGAGAA
The DNA here is from genome assembly GCA_963969495.1 of Ceratothoa steindachneri. Classification (NCBI taxonomy): domain Eukaryota; kingdom Metazoa; phylum Arthropoda; class Malacostraca; order Isopoda; family Cymothoidae; genus Ceratothoa; species Ceratothoa steindachneri. The sequence goes on from OZ018327.1 coordinate 30,782,480, forward strand.
AGTGATCACGACCATGGAGGTCATCGACCACCCTCCAATCAAAATCAGGCTGTGCATCCTAAGAGCACAAAGATAGTCAAGGCAAGAAAATGAAGCGGTTCTCGGACAGTGATGCGTAAACTCATCCACGTTTAGGACACCCATCTCAAGCTCTTCGATCAGATCGGCAAGGACTTGTCCCCTGGGATTTATGGAGTAATCTCCCCAGAGAGGATACCTGCCGTTCAGATCTCCAAGCAAGAGATAGGGCCTCGGCAACCGTGCCACGACGCGGCGGAAGTCCCCCGCGTCGAAGTCAGCTGACGGTGGAATGTACGCGGAAATGATAGTATACCTCCTATCCAGGTGCAGCTGCACAGCCACAGCCTGAAAGGAGGTATCTAAAGAGAAAGGAAGAACGGAGACATCACGCCGGGTGTAAACCACGCATCCCCCAGCCCGGCTATCCCGCGGTGGTGGGGTCGCAAGACCCTTATACCCCGGGAGGGCGGGCAGGGGGCACGCGCTTAGCATGGTCTCCTGCAAAAAGATAGCTAACGGGGAACGGGACGAGACGAGCCTCGGCAGCTCCTCCCAGTTGGCCCGGAGTCCACGGCAATTCTATTGAAGGAATATGCCCTCCAGGCCTAGCTCGGAGGAGACGCGGGGGTTCTCCTCGAACAGAAGACGCTCACGGGAATGGCGGTACGCTTCCCGGGGGCAGAACCACGGGCGCTGTTGGCCGGACAAAGCGCTGAAGGCGCTGTCGCCTTCGAGGACTTATTGAGGAAGGTTGGGCTCACCATGCGAGTCTTTTCCTCCCTCCGCCTCGAAACCTTAGGGGGGCGTTGCGGCTTCGGGGGAGGGGGGCCCCCTTTTTTCGAGAGACCACCGTCTCTGAGCCACCTGCTCCACTTCGGGGCGTGCGCAAAAAAGCCGAAGCTCCTTTGTTGCTGTCCTCCTTTCGGTGGACAGCTTTAGGAACCCCCGAAGATGGCCTAGCGACCATCTTCAGGGGTGTTGCCTCCTGTGAATCTAACGACTCGGTGGAGCCGCGTGGCCGTTTCGCCTTACGGGAAACGGTCACGCTGGGGGAAGAGGGGGAAGCCCTGGTTTTAGCCTGGGCTGGTTATGAACCTTTTTTGCCGCGAGCTTTACCAGGGGAGCACCCGGGTTGGTAGAGCCCGCAGAAGGGCTCCGAATGGGCGCGGAAACAACCGTGCTCTTTGGCCTGGATGGGCCAGGAGCAGAGGGTGCCTTTCTAACTATTGAGGCATATGACGTCCCAGGCAGAGCCAGGCGTGCCAGGACCAAGTCCTTTGCCTCGCGGAATGAGAGTCGATCCTGGGCCTGAACGGCCAGGATTTCTTTCTCAAGGAGATATGCACCACATTGCTTCGAAGAAGCAGGGTGCGGCTCTCCGCAATTGACACACTTGGCCACACAAGATTTGGACTTATCGTGTGCGACCTTGGAGCACTTTACACAGACTTCGGATGACCCCGACTTTGCACGTCTACATGAGCGATTCGTATGGCCGAAGCGGTGACAGTAATAGCACCGCCACGGCAGTGGCACGAATGCCTTCACGCGGTAGCGGTACCAACCAGCACGCACCGACTCAGGGAGCTTGTCACAGTCTAACGTGACGAAGAGTGTAGGGGTGGGTCTCGAGGCCCCTCCCTGTTTTCTCATCACACGTTCGACCTTGACCGCCCCATGGTCGGCCAGCTCTAGGGTGATGTCCTCAATGGAGTAGTCAACGAGTTCCTTCGCATACACTACTCTTTTCACAAAGTTCATGGTAGAGTGCGGCGTCACACTCACTGGGGTGCCATGAAGTCTCCGAAGAGCACTTATCTTGGCCGCCTCGGCGGGATTTGCCGCGTTCGCCAGAAGGCTCCCGTCCGAGAAACGGGTCACCTTCGGCTCTCTACCAATTGCACAAGCTAATCCTCTCCTCTGATGGATCATGTTGCCCTTGGACAACATGGTTCCATCAGTGGAGCGAATAACGAGGAAGCGTTTGAAGCCACCGAGCTCGAAAACGCCAGGTAACCTCTGAATGAGGGGCCCCGATGTCATCGAGGCTCCGCCTGGTGCACTCTTGGTGTTAGTCTTAGTCAGGGGCTCCGCACACGAGGGGGTAGAGGGGCCTGATGTGCCGATCTTGGCTTGGTCGCCTACCAAAGTGGCAGCAGACCCATCCGTCCCCGCAGATGGAGAGGAGCCCCGAGTCTCCTTCGTATTTTTCTTTTTTGGAGAGGAGGGCGAGGAATGAACCCGCTTCTCACCTCCGCCGGCAGAAGCCCCCATGCCAGATGGGCCGACCTCAGCCAGGTCCCTCTCCGAAATGGAGAAGGTCCTGGTAGTCGTAGGGGCACCTGCCGCAGGAGATCCCTCCCCTCCTTTTACTGCCTCGGAGCCATCGGCCGTTTGAGGGGGACCTTGCATAGGGGCGGATTCGGGTTCGGTGCTTGGTGCCGATCCCGGATTTCCCCCCATAGAAGGCCCTACCGTCTGAGGCCTGGTCTCCTCAAGGACCATGTCTATCACAGGAGGGGCCTCCAGTTGGCCATCCCCTCCCAGGACATCGCAGGTTCCTTTGGCAGTGTCGCCAGTCTTGTGTGGGGAGGCACAGGCCTTGACCCCTGCAAAAGTTTTAAAATTCTTGCCAGCAGGTCTTTTGAGGGAAGCGACCGAAGGGGCCTGGCTTCCCTCTCCCCCTTAAGGGGGTTTGCCCTACCGAGCCGCTTCGATGGGGAGCGGCTGGCTAAGGGCTGCCTGCTGGCTTTCTTGGCAGTCCCCCTGGAAAGAAAAGGGGGGACTGCCGCTGGAAAAAAAGGAGGTGCCCGAAAGCACCTCCAGAGAAGGGGATGAGGGGGAATCCCCTGCACCCGTAGGCGAAGGAGAGGAGTAGGCCTCCTCTCCGGTTAGAGAGATATGGAGGGTCCCCTGCGCAAGCACAGGGGGGGCCTCCATTTTTTTGGTGGAGCTGCACGAGGGCGCACTGCGAGAGGTGCTTACAAGCCCGGCAGAGCCAGGCGCCGCCATTTCGGACCACCCCCTCCCGCCTGGTGGCCTGGCAGTCCATCGGCATGGTGGTTTTACCTTGGACACTGCGTAAAAATTAATAGATTGTGAAGAGGAGAGGAAAAGGGATGTGAGGAAGGTATGGTAGGGGATGAAGCAGGTTGTTAAAAACCAACCACCCCAGACCGGAGCTCAGGGGTTAAGGAACATTGTCCCCTTCCCCTCAGCCCCGATCCGGGACGGTTGACTGAGAAGAAGGTCAGCATCTACCCTGTGAAATTAGAGGCTGACCATTAAAAGTTGTGGGAGAAGTTGTATGAATAGTGAGGAAACAAGTCTTTTGAATGAAGAAGAGGCTAAGCTGGGGTCGGACGGGGTGCTGAGTCCCATCAGCACGGCGGCCAGGATGGCAAATCACCGCGCCCCTTACGGGGACGAAATTAGTGACATTAGGCAATTTTCCTCGAAGCGTTATTTAATGAATTGAGTGAAGTTTAAATAAATAATCTTGGAGGATAAATTTATATATATATATATATATATATATATATATATATATATATATATATATATATATATATATATATATATATATATATATATATATATATAAGTGTGGCGTGAAAAAGCAGTAAATGCAACAAAGCTCACAAGGAAAATAAAATAAAGATTCCCAGTACCTTCGAACTTTAGTTCAAGTTCATTAATCACCGAGCTGAAAAACGGGGAAGACGCTCATTTTGTTTATTCTCACAGAGACGTGAAACACAAAATCTTATTCTCTAAATTTTTATGTCCCCGAGATGAAAATTGTCTGGCGGAGGCCCACCTTCTCTCTATTCCCGTGTACACACGAATAAGCGTCGAGTCGAGTAAGCTTCGCCCAAAGTGCGTCATTGGTTATCAGTGGGCCACGCCCACTATTTTCGACACATTAAATACTATCTGCAGTAGACCCCCCAAGGCAAAACACAAAAAGACCGTCGGGGTAAAGACAGAGGAAAGAGTCGGCAGTGAGACAGTAAGCAGTTTCGAGGAAGCGTAGTCCAAAGTAGACCTAAACATTAGTAGGACAGCCTTAAAATATCAAACACAGGCTTAATCGAATTCATTGCCCATAAGCCTACCGATTCTCTGCCCAATAGAGTCTTTGAATCCGCCTTCCGGGATTTCCTTTTCCCGCTGCTAATCAACCTGTCCTCTTACCCAACCTGCAGCGCTAAAATCAAATTAGAGGATAATCTTTCCCAATTGGAATCAACCCAAGGTTAGCGCTCTGTAACCAACTACCCCCAAACGTTCTACATTCATTAAAGAATTTCGCAACCCTTTTACAGAGCCTTAACCTTTTCGATAACCAGCAACCTTGCGTTATCCCCCCCCCCTCTCCCTACCCATATAAACCTTGTACTTCGTTGAGATCTCCCCTAACACATTGGAAAAGTTCAAATAGCGTTTTATTACTCGTTTAGGAAAAACTCAGTTGATTTTTGAGAAGTGAAGCCTCCCGATGATTTATTCGTTGGTTTCTTTTCTTTCGCTCGCCCAATCGATATCATCATAAAATTTGTTAATGTTTTAATTATCTTTTCTTTCAAAAGTCAGAAAGGAAAGTGTATTTTTTACGGTCGGAACTTTGTATTTGTTGCAAGAAAGTGAATATTTCAGGCAAATTCCTTTTTTTGTTTTCCTCACTTTCTCTTCAACTATCGAAGTTTCTTAAAATACTTATTCCCAAAGATTCTCCTTTGTTTTATAACTAATTAAAAAAATAGCGTACAGGAATTCCGTCTACCGTCCTTCCGAATTCGAGCATTCACTTGCAAATTGCAACTAGAGAAGGTGGCCAGATTATTAGAGGCACGAGTAAAAAATCTAGGAATTTGAAATATGACTTTCTCATGTGAGATAAAACAGTTTAGTCAACCATACATGGATTTAATGATATTTTCAGTGATAGTAGTAATTTGGAGCGATAAGATATACAGTCTGTTAGTTAGAAGGGGTGGGAGATAATGAGTAGTATCCAAAGCGCGGCTGCTCTGGCAAGCTCAATGCGCATGCGACAGCGAGAGTGGAAGGTTGTTTGTGCTGTTATCATCAGTCTTTCGTGAAATAGGATATTATAGATAGGTTAACTGCATATTTATATATGTTTATAGGTGTTTGAAAAGTGATTGTGACATTAGTAATTCGATATTACTTTTTCCTACAGAAATTCATTAATAGTCGGTGTTTTCTTATAAAAATGGGTAGGTAAAGCTACCAATATATCACCTAAAAAGAAGGGCGAAATTCATGCATTACTGAGATAAACAGATTACTCTCATAGAAAGATTTGTCCACCAGTTTTGAATAGTTCTCCATATAACAGACATAAAACGAAAAATTGGCAATTTTATTGACGTGGCTCGAATAATTTGGCCACCCTCTGTATAGTTAAAAATCTTTAATCGAGCCAATGTATAGGTCGAGTCAGTTTCAACCTCTGAACTTTAATTGCGTGACATAATAGCTACCGTACAATCCATCAATGCTTAATTCTGTCGAAGTAAACAAGCAAATAAATCAGATTTACATTTAATTCAATATGGACGAAGTGAATGAATCCTTACTAGAAGTATTTTCAAATTGACTATGAGTTTGAATTCAAAATTATATTAAACGATCTTTCAAAATACTGGAAATTCACGCCACTCAACTGCCTCTATTCGGCGCCTCCAACTCGGACCTCAAAGAACCTTTGCGTAACCTTGATATGAATAAGCCCGTCAACACCACTCCAAAGCGCTGATGAGGTTCTCATCATTTCCATCACATTTCACAGCTCCATTCAACGTCAAACTTTTTAAAAGAGCGACTTTCATTTCAAACAGCTATTTCAAACTTTTCAAATTTCTGCAAATAAGTTTCTAATGTTCAATTTCACATTTCAATACCGTTCGAACGAGTATTACAAACTCAACATTCAAAAGGCAAACTCTTCGGAAGAAGCCACAATATGGAGGTACTATCTCCCACAAAACTTGCTCACCAGTGCACATTTTGTGAAAAATACACATACTTCTGCTTACTTCCAATGAACAGTCAATCCTCGAGTTCATATAAGGGCCATACGATCTCGCTGGGGCCGCTGGCTATATCTCTTGAATATTTCAAATACTCCATCGAATGTCAATACAAATTCTCTACATCCAACTTTTAGTGAGTTCAGACCAGTCAGGGATCGTATAAAATTTTCATCTCAAATATCCTTCATGTCTGCTCGGTGGCTACTTCATTGCGTGCCAATTTGAGAAAGCTGTCCAAACACACTCGGCCAAGCAAAAATTTCACCGGAACTCAGAACAAATTCACTTGGGAGGGGAGGAGAGGTCATTCTCATTTCTGAAAATATCAACTAAATAATTATTCGTAAGCAAATGTGTAATTAGCGCTCTGGTGGCTGATAGGTCCATCTCGTAAATACGACATTCTACCATCGGTTTGATTTGAAAGATCGAATTACGGGAATAAATTGTTTGCTCAGAATCGATGTTAATCAGCACCTGAGGCTGACTTGTACATGTTGGGCAGGGTTCTGTTCGGCGGTCTAATTCGGTTTGGTTCTTCACATAAAACAACCACCTATTTACTCATAACCCGAAAAAAGGGGTTGAATTAACCTTTTATTGAATTAAAGTTGCTTAAACTATAGTTTCAACCTGTGGATTTTTCCCTTCTTTGTTGTATATTTATTTAAACTTTTTCGAAAAAAAATCATTCAGTCTCTTGCTTCTTCCACAGTCTATTGTTTATTATATTCGATGCACTCCTTACTGTGGGGAGCTAAAACTAATAATTATGATAAATCTCCGAAGACAAACTGAAAATTTATAAAAATTATATTTCCTATCTTGGATTAAAAAGAATTGCTTCAGAGACAGTTCGTATACAGCATCTTGGTGGACTTACAGAAGCTGTTAATCACTTGTTTGAAGCAGACTCACGCCCTCGTGCGCGCAGCAGAGCTCAGATATAAACTTGACGAGAGAAACTAGCTATGAATTTGAATATATATTACAGTTATTAGTGCTTTATCGTTGTTATTCAAATCATGCGCGTATCAATTCACCAAAAGGAACAAAATAATTTTAATATAGTAATCGATTAGTGAATATGTATAATTACCGTCCGTTCTAATATTGTTTCATACTTGTTTAGAACATATTCATAGGGTCTTGCAGACACACACTACACTAAACACGAACGTTTTGTTTCTGATATTAGTGTGATTGAAATTAATATGGATTTAAGCTACGTTCAGCATATCTCAATACCTCATCGTCAAGCTTTTATTTGTTAATAGCCGATCAGACTCCACACAAAGTTTTAGAGGAATGGATTTGAGCAGCTGAACGAAATTATGACGAAATTTTAACAAAGCTGACACCGGTTACTCCGGTTGCTATAACAATCAGATAAAAATATCAACAAATTATGTTTTTGAGTAATACAAACACTAGGAAACAACAAATCTTTTCTCGTTCTCAAAACCAATTGTTAGATTTTTTTCTCGGTGAAAAAAGCTTTAGTTGTAGTAACCATATCGAGCACTTAGAAGCATTATGAAATCTTATAATGGTTTCACGAATAAACAGCTTAGTTATAAATTTTCCAAATTTCTGTTACTTTCGTAACCAATTTCTTATTTGTATGACTAACTAAATCATAGGTTTTTTTCCGTTAATTCGAGGAACCTTATAACCGCATAAAAAACAACAAAATACAGGAATATAATAATTTCGGTTTAATTACAAAAGTCGGTATAAAAGCCTGTAGGTAATAATTATAATCTCATTTCTTCTATATATTTAATTTAAATAAAACTTATCGAATTAAAAGGCAAAATTGTGATTTGAGCATATAAATAAGATATGGTGGCATTTGGTAACCATTGAAGAGCTGTTGTTCCAGATGGCACCATGTCGCCTAATTAAATGTCAAATATTAGCCCTTAAATGACTTTAATCTTATAAAAACAATTAATATAATGGTTTCGTTTTATTTTTGTAAGAATTAATATAGCTTTAATTAAAAACAAGCCATTTACAATGAATTGAACTCCAAACTTCTATTCGAATGTGCTAAATGCTCTAAATATGAATTAATTGCTTATCGAACGTCCTAAATTTACTCATTCTATCGAAGAAATATAAAATGAAAATATTTTATTAATTACTTTATTATTAAATAGCAATTGTAGGATTCTATAATAGTGCAAGACTTTGTAAAATAAATTAATGTAACTAGAATCGGTAAATTTAATCTTATTTTGAACTCATATCGAATGCATAAAAATGAGTTCCATTTGTAATCTGTTAGATACCCAGTGTAGGCAGGCCGTTTATGTAAAAGGGAAATTGGAAATGGCCTCAGGAAGATGAAGATTCAAATTGATGAAGACTAATGTCTATGAAGAAAAATATATTCAAAAAGATTTACATATAAACAGAGATTCACTTGAAAGACTTTCCAAGTTGACGCCGAATGAAGAATACCTAATCCAGCAACGAAGATGTTTTTACCCTTAAATAAACCCTGATCACCTTTACCCATCCTGCAATCAAGATAGATAATTACACAACTTGGAGTCAGTGCCTCACGTAAAAGGCACGCCCCGAAGAATCGAATCAGAACCCACCAAGCCGTACCAAGAAACTTAACGGGTTACCCAGGAATGATACCAAAACTGGGGTGACAAATCACCCTTGGTAACCAAACCACTCACACCTGGGCACCACAACCACCTATATGGTAAAGGAAAACTGCAAATCAGAATTGCTTGTTCCGTAGGTAGGTTCTGAGCATGGTTCCATTGTAGGTAGAGGTGTGTAGGAAAATGTTTGATGAACAAAGAAAAGAAGCGAGGGGTGTTCCGAGTGGCTTCCTGCCTGCTGGATCACCGTTGGAAGGCGGAGTATTGACTGCGCTGAGTATATAAAATAAACTCATTCAAGCAAAGCTTTTAAACCACCCGCTTGCACCTCTCAGCACGCTACACAACATACTCCTAGAAGCGGCGTGTATTTGGAAGGCATGAATACGACGAACGCCGCTTGGAAAAGTTATGCAAGGCTATTAACACTCCGCTCCAAAGCAGGTCTAGGCACTATTATGGAGGGGTGTAGGGAAAGAGATGATGAAAAAATAAAGAATGAAAGTACTGTGATGAGAGTTGCGAAGGGCTTTCTGACTCGCTAGATCAGTATTGGTGAGCGGCGAATCGACTGCACCGCCAGTTTAAAAATACTCATTCTATCTAAGGTTTTAAGCGCTCTTTTGCATTCTCGTCACGCTACACTATCACGGAGATCACTATGTTGATATTCATGAGTATTCCATGATAGTAAAATACATCATGCAAGAATCGATTGCGTATTATGAAAAATGGAGAGGAAAAATCAGATGTCCCCGAATCCAACATGATTGGATTCGGAAGTGAAAACTATTCGGCATGATTAGTAGCATGAGCGGGTTTCAAAAGTTAATGAAGGACATTATATATTTTATGTATTGGGTTGTGCATGACTCATTTGCGCTGTGTTCCAACCATTCTGTGAAAGTCTTACCTTCTTATTCCGTCATTTTGGCTAGAATCAGAAACCTTCAAAATTTCAGAATTATACACAGTTAACACTTGCTCAAACAAGATGGCTATCGCGTGAAAAAGTAAATAAATTCATACTGCAACAGTGGGATGTATTTATACTTTATTTTCAAGTAGAATCAAAGATAGACAAAATTGCTTGAACAATGCTAAACAAAAACTTAGAGAGAACTTTATTAGATAACAAGTAGTTATGATCTAATAAAGTCGTTTTCTTTCAAAGCTTTTGATTCTCATTAAATATCATCGTGTATACTACACTAATCGACTTATATGACTCGCTTGAATAAGAAAAATATATGAAACGAAACACACGTTACTATTCCTTGAACATATGTATTCGTATATTGAAGAAAGTCTTACCTTAATGTTAAATTTCAGTGCGAACACTTTAGACTGTACTCATTGATTTTATGAAAATACCAGATCATTCTTGGTTGTTTTATCAAAGATCTTTCGATTACAATTAGTTTTCTGAAATCAATCCTAATAATACAGTAAATACCAGAAATATAGATGAACTTTTCCTAGGTGGAAGATCGATGAATGATTTAGCCCACAAATCAATTCCTGGTGAAGGTTTCGATGGATTTAAGACATTGCCTAAATTGCAAACACTGGATCCAAAAGTAGCAAATGATACCACACAATTCCAACGTCAATTGTACCATGGTTATGAATTTTCCTGTTGTGGCACCATAAATTATGTTGATAACCTTTACGTTGGAAGGTGGTCTTTTCGTTTTTCTAAAGGTACACCTCACCATCATGGGTTTGGTGATTCTAAGTATGGAAATTTATCAGAATTTATGTCAAATTTAACTATTTTACCCCCTTTTCGGCTGAAAATCTGTCAGAATTTATGTAAAATTGAACTATTTTACATGGGACAGGGGGAAGGGCTTGTGCTCTACATCTGGGTTTTGCAGCGGCACCGAAAAGTAAATTGGGATACAATATAGCTGGCTGCTCAAAAGCGGTTTCTACAACACCTTTCCAATTGGCCTCAACAAATCCTTGCCAACCTTTGACCTGACACTTCCTTGGGGCAGGTTGTTCGACAACCTTTTGAACCTTGCATACTGGTACAATTAGGAGTTGATTGTTGAAGCTGTCTTCTTGGTTATTATAGTTCCGAACAAATCACCTAAGATCATTCTATTCAAAAGGTTCCAAACCCAGTTGGAATTCATGGACAAATCGAATTTTAACAGTTGTGGAAGAGAGTATTGCCGAAAGGAAGTCTATCCTCTTCATGCTTCGGCAATGTGGTAACATTGCCGAAGCATGAAGACTTCGAGATGACTACCGAGAATTCATCGAGCTCTCCATAATCTTCCTCGGTGGCACTCCTTCTCGGGAAATTAGTTTCATGACGGTATGCACCGCGCTCGGTGGATGACAAGTCATTTATTTCCTCAAGGTTTGGATGTTCCGGTCTCAATTCAAGTTGACTCAAGGAAGGAATATGGCATCAAACGCATGGCTCTCTTTGCATTGGAAATATACCTCCAAATGCTGGAACGAAGTACCACTAGCTGTGTCAGCTCCAAGGAACGATCTTCGGGCCCTGAAAAAATTGGATATCACAGTCAGGATGAAGTTGTGGCGAAGGCAGCTCTTGGGAAATTTCTTTCCATCAATGGTATTTGCGGAGGAGAAGCTTGTTGCCTTAGCGTTCTTTGATAAAGGTGTTCCTCTAGAGAGAAAACGAGAGATGATTAAAGCAGTGGAACTAGTCGAGAGCGGAGAGGAGCGGCTCAAAAGGGTAAAGATTTTGTGGATTGGAGTTTCATGTGCCACCCTCCCTGACTTCTGCTCAAAAGCTACAATGGGTTTCTTTCAAACGCTGACACTGGATGCAGCCATTTTGGAAGTTGATCCTGAGACATGGAAAAAGAGAGAGAAGACTTCAGGAAGGAATCAAGCAGCAAATGCTCTTAAGTGTTATTAACGATCACGCTGAGAGGGAAGTTGCTCTCATACAAGAGTATGAGTATTCTTCTGACCAAGGATGAACAGCAGCTCCAATTTGTCCTGCAAGTCGTTCAAGACCATCGAAAAACATTCTCTGATGTCCGGAAAAATACCTTAAGCCTAACCAGGCAACAGTGAGTGGGGTGGTACTTCTGTCAGCCCTCTATAGTATTAATCTCTCCAGCGAGGTGTTAATACTATAGAGGGAGGGGGGAACTGGAACCAGGCATAGGGTAATAACTTTAACCTTCATGTGCAACCCCTAAATATTAATAGTCACGGGGGTTTTTATGTCTAAAGGAACAAATCTGGGCTCTGGGAGCAATTATTTTTTCAGATTCAAAATTCTCTTTATGCCTAAGGACCGCCCTAATCTTGGTGCGGAAGGTATATTGGTTACAACACACCAATTACATTTACAAGAGGACTAAACTTTTACGGTTTATGTTAATTTAAGGTATAACAACATTACCAATCACTTTTCATAGATATAACTATTAATCACCCACCTTTTAGACCCTTTATTCTCGTCGTTGTAACGGCCAAGGTTAAAATGAATGCAATTTTTGAAACTGGTTCCAGAAAAATACTCCAAGATCCCTATTTCGAAAGAAACTTCACACAAGTAAACACTATACACAATATATTTGTATGGGGCCTGTGGACACACCAAGGATGGCTTTTCTAGGGGCCACACACCTCCAAGAGGAGGTAGAGGGGCCGGCAAGTAAGTTAAGAAAGAAAAATCTAGTTCCTTCTAGAACACTCAATATTTGGGATAAAATTCAGTACTCTTAAGATTTTACCTTTGGATTTCAAATGGCGATAAATTAAACACAGATTATAAAATAAAGATTTACTTTTGCATTTGAAAATTTAGTTTTCACAGTTTCCGAATCATAACAACCCGGTTGTTTCCCGCTCCGCTTTGCGCTGAAAATACCTCTGGACGGCGTCTTCGTACACTTGGCTGACGGTCTTCTTCGCGAAGACCTTCTGGAACCTTCGAATCCGGTCTTCGGTCTTCATTTTGTTGACATCTGTCGCACCCAGAGTCATGTTGATGGTTTGCTTGGCCCGGGATGTCTCTGCCTTATTCGAGTTGGCTTTATTTTCCTTATCTTTCTCCCGATTGTCTCCTTCCCTCCTTCGTTTAACTTTTTCTTTCTCCCAACTGTCTCCTTTCTTTCTTCGTTCACCTTCTTTATCTCTCCTCTCTCGCCTCCCTCTCGCGTCGGCAAGTTCTTTCCGACTTCTTTCCTTCGAATGGGAACGTCGTCTTCTCTGTGTAGACTCCCCTCCGGCGGGCGATTGACTTCTCCTTTGTCGGTCCTTTCTATGGGTACCTCGAGACCGGTCCTCCTTCGAGACGGGTGACCTGGACCGATCACGGCGACCTTTTGATGCCGGGTTGCGTTTGTACTCGGATAAAGGTTCCTTTCTTCTTCTATCTCTCCTGTCAGGAGACCCTTCCTGTCTTGCCGGATCCCTCTTCCTTTCGGGAGATCTCGATCTCGACTCGTCCGAGCTCGTGTGGCGAGAGTCGCGTCTTCTCGGTCGAGTCCCAGTCTGCGAAGCCCTGTTCTCATCGTCCGAATCCATGGGTTCTCTTTTGATGCTTATCCTTTCCGGGGATTCCTCCTCGGCGTTCATTCTCGGTCTGATATTTTTACGTTGATCGGTGCGCTTTTTGGCGAAGGTCGTTTCCATGGGCACTTCATGTTCGAGCTCTGGGACGTCTTCGTCAGGAGGCTCCTGTTTAACCTCGGATTTCTTGACACGTTGATTGAGAAGGTGATTATAGAAAACTCCGAAGTTTTTGTGTCGGTGTACATCAGTTCGTTCTGGAAAAGACAAAAAAATTAGAGTGCGAAGGGAGCCATGCCGAAATCAAACAACCAATTTCATACTTACATTCGTAGAGCCCAACACTCAGGACATATTCATCTCTTAACATAAACACACCACCGACTGTGATTCTTCAGAATACCATTTAATCAGCACATGTTGAACTAAATGGTAAATAAATTAATGTATTTTTAAATGAAATAAAGTTTCTCAAAGTGGTTTAAATTGTTCCAAATACCCTGCAAGTTGTTTAACACATTACGTGCGAAGGTGAATTTTTCAACTATTTCCACCTTGCGGGGGTTTTCAAATTGCCATATCAGTTTCAGTCGGGCTATTGACGTGGGAGTGTGTGTGCTCTTTAGTAAAGATAATTCAAGTGTTTTTATGCAAAAATATATGTGCATCATATGCGGCTCATGTTGTGACACAATAATTTATTATGAGTATACAGCGAAGTGTGCCTTATTGGGAACATTTCGCTGTGAAATAAAAAAAATTGAATCATGAAAATTGGCAACTAGATATTTTTTATATATCTTCCTATCTTTAGTCATTCAGAATCAAATATTTTGCAGCTTGCAGGAGGCTTATTGAATAAGGGTGTAACAATCTATGCAGATAATTTTTAGTCACGTGCGACTCTATATCTCACTATGTCGGTCAGTCTCCATTTAGCTTTCTTTTTTTTTTTTTGCTTTGGTCATAACATTGTAACTATTCGGCCGATTGTAACGAAATTTGAAACCCTTATGTTGTTTTACATTTCCTTTCAATTGATATAATTGCCAAAGTCCTCCAAAGGTTAGCCCGGGAATTTTGTTTTAGCAATAACATCATACTTATTTAGCCAATTCTAAAAAAATTTGAATCCTTTATGTTATTTTACATTCTCTAATGATATAATTACCAAGGTCCTCCCTAGGTTAGCCCTGAACTTATTTTGCTTTGGCAATATCTTAACTATTGAACCAAATCTAACGAAATTAGAAACCCTTATGTTGTTTTACTTTCAAATAATATAATTGCCAATAACATCATACCTATTCAGCCAATTCTAACGAAATATAAAACTCTTTGGTTTTACATTCTTTTTTAAATGATATAATTGCCAAGGTCCCCCTAAGGTTAGTCCGGGAATTATTTTGTTTTGGCAATAACATCATAACTATTCGACTGATTCTAACGAAATTTGAAATTTTCTATGTTGTTTTACATTCTCTTTCAAATGATATAATTTCCAAAGTCCTCCCAAGGTTAGCTGAGGAATTATTTGCCAAAAACATCATAAATATCTTGCAGTACTATTTTTAAATGTGTTTAATTTAGGAAAAAGGATAGAATCAACGATATATACAGAAAGCAGTTGAAAATTAGTGAAAATCACACTTCTTTTAGAATTTTTCCTGGAAAAAATGTTAAATGAAAAATTCCTATTTTGGGATGGTGATACTTATGCTAATTTTACTAGAATCATATTTCTTTACCCTTTTTCTAAACATATTTATTATATCATAATATATATATATATATATATATATATATATATATATATATATATATATATATATATATATATATATATATGATATTTAATTGTGAAAAATTGGTTTAAATAAAGTTAAAAAAATATATAAAATGTACCATGGATGGCTCACTTCGCAGCAGGCAAATTCAAAGTGTGTACCACTGATGGCACACTTCGCACTTAACAATGTTAAAGATAACTGCAGTAATGCTTAAACCTTTTTTTTTAAAAGCTATATTTTGATAAGAAACACACACAAGGGCATTTTGCAACATTAGCAGTAAAACAACACTAGGGAAGAGTATGGAAATGAGTTTGAATAGTCCTAAATGTCAACATTGGCTAAAAAAATTCACTCAGGCGATTTATGACTAGAACAATCCTGAGGATTGAGGCCGCCATTCTGCAAATGATTTTGATGCTCTTAAGCCCCTTGTGGAGTCAAATTTTTGACAGAGACATTCTTGAAATGGCAATAGTTTTAAATGTCAGTCATAGAACTGCGGAAACATCTTAAAATATTTTGGGGGGGAAAAGTCTACAAAAATGGCATTTGGGTTCCACATGAACTGTTTGAAGGACCAATGTTAACAATTTAGAGAATGTTTCATCTATAGTGGCTTCTTTTCTGCAAAAACCAATGGCTTGATCGCAAACAAAACCCATTCATACTCTTAGACGTGATTTCTAACAGTGCAAGGCTATGCTTTGCATGTGGTTGGATGTGATATGAGTTAACATTGGAGCCTCATTAATAAGGAAACAGACCTTATATTATATTGAACAATTGCAAGGTCTAAATGAAGATTTTGAACAAAAATGGCCTTCACTGGTCAGAGGCCTTTCCACGCCGTCCTCCTTGATGCCCCTGGACACCGTCGTTAACGAGATGTTCTTTTATTTAAGTCATTACAAAATCACCTAAATGGTAAAGTTTACTCTGATATGAAAGTTCAATTGGATATTAAATCACATATTTGATCAAAATCGACTTAATACTTCAGGAAAAGTAGGTAGGTATGTACTGCTTAGTTAAACAATAGGAGAAAATCTTCAATACTGATGGACACTATTTTGATGAATAAATGCATTTTTTTTAGACTTATTAAAAATGATTTCAACTTCTCTTTTAACAATCATTAATTTCTTGACCATCTAATAGATATTAAATGAGCTCAACTAAATACTCTGCAAGAACTCGTAGGATCAGTTCTGGAACAGCCGAGTATTTCCTGCATGATCTCAAAGGGAAAACTAACCATACAGCAAATAATTAGCCATTTTATTCATGCCTATGGAAGTACACAAAATTATTTTGTTCTCACGATAGATAAGAGTACCTATGATTGACTCATATGCGCCTACTCAAACTGGAAGAGGAAAGAGGTGGTGAAGAGGGATGGAGTACATGGGTCAATCAACAAGTACATGGGAGGTGGGTCGGAGATTACGGGATATGGCTATCCATAGGTGAGGCTGGTGTGACTGATGGGCAGGCAGTCTGTTTGGCGACTGTAAGGAGTACCTCCTTAGTGGATCATCAGGTCGTTAGTGTAGTGTGCTGCTAATGGGATAGGGAATCGAGGAAATGGCCGTGTTCATCACAAAGAGGAGGACAATTAGGAACAACCTCCTCCAGTGATGAGAAAGTCGAGTAAGAGGAATCGACCCTAACCTGGAATGAACATTTTTTTTTTTTTTTTTTAAAGGGGCTATCTGGCGACTGCCGACTTAGGCATAAGTCGCCGTAAAAAACAGCCTAGTTTTAGGCTACTTTAAAAAATTAAACAGAAAACAATAAAAAGAAATAACAATAACAAAGCAATAACAAAAACAATTACAAGAACAACAACAACAATTAAATCGGGTTAAATAAAAGGGAGAAGGCCGGCCTCCCCCAAAAAGTCAATAAGTCCACCAGTCAAAGTACACGCACTCGTCCCGAGCACAAGGGACAGGCGGTAGCGACCCCGCCCATCCCGGTACCGGGACAGGTGTCGTGCGCGAAGATCACCCAGACTGGGACATTCGACAAGAATGTGCCGAACAGTCTGGGGGACGACGCAGTCGTTGCAATAGGGCGCAGGCGAGCGCTCCATCAGATAGCGATGCGTCACACGAGTGTGTCCGATTCGGAGACGACAGAAAGCAACCTGAAGCCGCCGCGGCATTGGGGGATAGGTCCATGGGAACAGTCGCGGCGCAATGGCACGCAACTTTAAGTTCCCTTCGACCGTCTCCCATCTTCTTTGCCAAGCAGTCCGAAGAGCTGCCCGTATTCCTGCCATGTAGTCGGTGTGAGGAAGAGCGAAACGCTGGTCCGGTCGCAGAGTCCTCGCGGACTCTTTGGCGCGCTCATTCCCCGCAATTCCTACATGTCCAGGAACCCAGCAGAAGATAATCTCGACATCTGCCCGGCTCGCCAAAACCGTGGCGTCACGGATATCGCGAACCAGGGGATGCGGAGATTCCAATGCCCCGAGAGCACTCAGGGCGCTTTGTGAGTCGCTATAGATCACAATCCGGTCTCCGAACCGGGCACGTCGCGTAATCTCCCGTACCGAGTGGTGTATTGCCACCAGCTCGGCCGTGAAGACAGACGCAGCGCCTGGTAGAGCCCCGCTGACTTCAAACAGAGGGGATACGGCGTGGAAGCCGACCCCCTCTTGGGACTTGGAGCCATCCGTATACACTGGCACGGTACCAGCGTGACACGATGTGTGCTCCAAAAAGGTCGAACGCAATACTCCCGGCGCAGTACAAGCTTTGGGAGCAGAGGCGTGGCGACAAATAGCCAAATGTGGTACCGTCCTGGGCAGAACCAGGGGCGCCACCGGCCCGAGAGCTATATCTACCTCTCGAAGGAGTTTCCTGGCCCTAAACCCAAAGGGCTTAGGGTATGACTGGCGTCTCTCGGCGGCATAGGCACCATCGAGATCAGCTGCGGATGCAGTGAGAGCTGTTGGCGACTGAGGGAGGCGCCGGGCTCGCGCGTACAGGCGAGTGATGCACTGCACGCGGCACAGAGCGAGTGGCATCTCCCCAGCATCGACCAACAGGCTCTCAATGGGGGAAGTGCGGAAGGCACCGGTCGCAAGGCGAAGGCCGGTGTGGTGGATTGAATCCACCTTCCGCAATAAACGCTCGGCTGCGGATGCATAAAACTCGCATCCGTAGTCGAGCTTCGAGCGAACAAAGGATCGATAAAAAAGTAAGGCGGTAGCCCTATCAGCGCCCCAAGCGCTGAACGTCACGGAACGGAGAATGTCCATGGCGCGGGTACAAGAGACCCTAAGGCTGCGAATATGAGCCTCCCAGGTGAGGCGTCGGTCGAATACAAGACCAAGGAAACGGTGCGACTCAACCACATCCAGGCGCACCCCATTAAGAAACAAATCTGGGTCGGGGTGAAGCCGTGGATGGCGGCAGAAGTGCACCACCTTAGTCTTGGCCAAAGAAAACCGAAACCTGTGCGCTTCGGCATAGCGAGAGACGCGGTTCAATGCCTGTTGGAGTCGACGCTCCAGAGTTGGCATCTGGGCCGCGCCAAAAGAGATCGAAAGGTCGTCCACGTAGAGCGTAGCGAGAACATCTTCCGGCAGCACCGAGGTGATGCCGTTGATGCTCAGGGCAAAGAGTGTGACACTGAGGACACTTCCCTGCGGGACACCCTCTTCCTGCTCCTTTGGGGCAGAGAGGGCTCCCCCCACCCGTACGCGGAATCGACGATCTCGCAAAAATTCAGATATAAACATTGGGAGGCGTCCCCTCGCCCCCATCGTGTGGAGAGTCTCCATGATACCGTATCGCCATGCGGTATCATAGGCCTTCTCCAGATCAAAAAACACCGTGGCGTAGTGCTGTCTACGAAGGAAAGCCTCGCAGACGGCATTTTCCAGTCGGAGCAGAGCATCCGACATGGAGTGAAACTTACGGAAGCCGCACTGTGCAGAAGACAGATGGCCTCCGCTGTCCAGGAAATAGGCTAATCTAACATTTACCAATTTCTCCATCAACTTGCACACGCAAGAGGTTAGAGAGATTGGGCGGAAACCGGTCGGAGTAGAGTGATCTCTCCCCGGCTTGCGAAAGGCGAGCACAGTAGCGATTCGCCAGGAGTCTGGGAGAAGACCTTCCACCCAGATCCTGTTGAACATATCTAACAGAAAGGCCATGCCTCGCTCACCCAGGTGTCGAAGCATGGCGTACGGGACATCGTCCGGACCATGGGCGGTGTCCGCGTACGAAGCGAGAGCGGAACGCAACTCACTCACAGTAAACTTGTCGTTGAAGGGTTCTCCGCCTCTGGAGGTAAAGTCCAGCCGGCGGCCTTCCGCGACATCACGACGTGCATTGAATGCTGGCGGAGCAGCATCACGACTAGAGAATGCGGAGAAAGCGGTCGCTAAGGATTCCGCCACGGACGCGGGGTCCGAGATTGCGGTCCCATTCTCCTGGAGAACGGGAGGGGGGTCCTGCGAGAACTTGCCCCGAATCCTTTTGACTCGCTTCCACACCTCAGCTAAAGGGGTCTTCCCGTTAAGTGAAGACACGTATGCCTGCCAAGAAGAGCGGCGGGCGTGCTTCGAAATATACCGGAACCTAGCCCTAGCCCGACGAAATTCAGCGACAGTGAAATCGTTCGGGCGGCGCTTATAGCGCATGTAGGCATAACGCTTCTGTTTGAGGGCCATCTCACACTCGGCCGACCACCATGGGAGTGGTCGGCGTGCAAAACGGCCAGACGTCCTAGGAATAGTAGTCAGGCCCACGGCGATGAGGTTGCCGGAGAAGAACTCAACGGCCTCATCTACCGACCTAAACTCCTCGACTGAGATAGAGAATTCAGTCATTTCCTGAAATGCAGGCCACCGCGCCCGCGCCAAGCACCACCGAGGTGGTTTCTCAGGCGGCAGTTGCCCTGAAAATGATATTTGAAGGGAAAGTGATCACTACCATGGAGGTCATCGACCACCCCCCAATCAAAATCAGGCTGTGCATCCGAAGAGCACAAAGATAGGTCAAGGCAAGAAAATGAAGCGGTTCTCGGACAGTGATGCGTAAACTCATCCACGTTTAGGACACCCATCTCAAGCTCTTCGATCAGATCGGCAAGGACTTGTCCCCTGGGATTTATGGAGTAATCTCCCCAGAGAGGATGCCTGCCGTTCAGATCTCCAAGCAAGAGATAGGGCCTCGGCAACCGTGCCACGACGCGGCGGAAGTCCCCCGCGTCGAAGTCAGCTGACGGTGGAATGTACGCAGAAATGATAGTATACCTCCTATCCAGGTGTAGCTGCACAGCCACTGCCTGAAAGGAGGTATCTAAAGAGAAAGGAAGAACGGAGACATCATGCCGGGTGTAAACCGCGCATCCCCCAGCCCGGCCATCCCGCGGTAGTGGGGTCGCAAGACCCTTATACCCCGGGAGGGCAGGCAGGGGGCACGCGCCTAGCATGGTCTCCTGCAAAAAAATAGCTAACGGGGAACGGGACGAGGCGAGCCTCCGCAGCTCCTCCCAGTTGGCCCGGAGTCCACGGCAATTCCATTGAAGGAATATACCCTCCAGGCCTAGCTCGGAGGAGACGCGGGGGCCCTCCTCGAATTGAAGACCCTCACGGGAATGGCCGTACGCTTCCCGGGGGCAGAACCCCGGGCGCTGTTGGCCGGACAAAGCGCTGGAGGCGCTGTCGCCTTCGAGGACTTATTGGGGGAGGTTGGGCTCGCCATGCGAGTCTTTTCCTCCTTCCGCCTCGAAACCTTAGGCGGGCGCTGCGGCTTCGGAGGCGGGGGGGCCTCTTTTCGAGGAACCACCGTCTCCGAGCCACTCGCTCCACCTCGGGGCATGGGCGAAGGAGCCGAAGCTCCTTTGTTGCTGTCCTCCTTTCGGGGGACAGCTTTAGGAACCCCTGAAGATGGCCTAGCGACCATCTTCAGGGGTGTTGCCTCCTGTGAGTCTAACGACTCGGTGGAGGCGCGTGGCCGTTTCGCCTTGCGGGAAACGGTCATGCTGGGGGAAGAGGGGGGAGCCCTGGTTTTAGCCGGGGCTGGGTATGAACCCTTTTTGCCGCCAGCTTTACCAGGGGAGCGCCCGGGTTGGGTAGAGCCCGCAGAAGGGCTCCGAATGGGCGCGGAAACAACCGTGCTCGTTGGCCTGGATGGGCCAGGAGCAGAGGGTGCCTTTCGAACTACTGAGGCATATGACGTCCCAGGCAGAGCTGGGCGCGCCAGGACCAAGTCCTTAGCCTCGCGGAATGAGAGTCTATCCTGGGCCTGAACGGCCAGGATTTCTTTCTCCAGGAGATATGCACCACATTGCTTCGAAGAAGCAGGGTGCGGCTCTCCGCAATTGACACACTTGGCCACACACGATTTGGACTTATCGTGTGCGACCTTGGAGCAATTTACACAGACTTCGGGTGACCCCGACTTTGCACGTCTACATGAGCGATTCGTATGGCCGAAGCGGTGACAGTAATAGCACCGCCGCGGCAGTGGCACGAATGCCTTCACGCGGTAGCGGTACCAACCGGCACGCACCGACTCAGGGAGCTTGTCACAGTCGAACGTGACGAAGAGTGTAGGGGTGGGTCTCGAAGCCCCTCCCTGTTTTCTCATCACACGTTCGACCTTGACCGCCCCATGGTCGGCCAGCTCTAGGGTGATGTCCTCAATGGAGTAGTCAACGAGTTCCCTCGCATAAACTACTCCTTTCACAAAGTTCATGGTAGAGTGCGGCGTCACACTCACCGGGGTGCCATGAAGTGTCCGAAGAGCACTTATCTTGGCCGCCTCGGCGGGATTCGCCGCATTCGCCAGAAGGCTCCCGTCCGAGAAACGGGTCACCTTCGGCTCTCTACCAATTGCACTAGCTAATACTCTCCTCTGATGGATCATGTTGCCCTTGGACAACATGGTGCCATCAGTGGAGCGAATAACGAGGAAGCGTTTGAAGCCAGCGGGCTCGAAAACGCCAGGTAACCTCTGAATCAGGGGCCCCGATGTCATCGAGGCTCCGCCCTGTGCACTTTTGGTGTTAGTCTTGGTCAGGGGCTCTGCACACGAGGGGGTAGAGGGGCCGGATGTGCCGATCTTGGCTTGGTCGCCTACCAAAGTGGTAGCAGACCCATCCGTCCCCGCAGCCCCCGCGGATGGAGAGGAGCCCCGAGTCTTTTTAGTCTTTTTCTTTTTTGGAGAGGAGGGCGGGGAATGAACCCGCTTTTCACCTCCGCCGGCAGAAGCCCCCAGGCCAGATGGACCGGCCTCAGCCAGGTCCCTCTCCGAAATGGAGAAGGTCCTGGTTGTCGTGGGGGCACCTGTCGGAGGATATCCCTCCCCTCCTTTTACTGCCTCGGAGCCCTCAGCCATTTGAGGAGGACCTTGCATAGGGGCGGATTCGGGTTCGGTGCTTGGCGCCGAGCCCGAATTCCCCCCCATGGAAGGCCCTACCGTCTGAGGCTGGGTCTCCTCAAGGACCATGTTTATCACAGGAGGGGCCTCCAGTTGGCCATCCCCTCCCAGGACATCGCAGGTCCCCTTGGCAGTGTCGCCAGTCTTGTGTGGGGAGGCACAGGCCTTGACCCCAGCAAGGTTTAAAATTCTTGCCAGCAGGTCTTTTGAGGGAAGCGACCGAAGGGGCCTGGCTTCCCTCTCCCCCCTAAGGGGGTTTGCCCTACCGAGCCGCTTTGATGGGGAGCGGCTGGCTAAGGGCTGCCTGCTGGCTTTCTTGGCAGTCCCCTTGGAAAGAAAAGAGGGGACTGCCGCTGGGAAAAGGGAGGTGCCCGAAAGCACCTCCAGAGAAGGGGGTGAGGGGGAGTCCCCTGCACCCGTAGGCGAAGGAGAGGAGTAAGCCTCCTCTCCGGTTAGAGAAATATGGAGGGTCCCCTGTGCAAGCACAGGGGGGGGAACCTCCATTTTTTTGCTGGAGCTGCCCGAGGGCGGCTCCGTCGATGGAACAGGGGAAGTTGAGGGTTGGGTTTGTTTTTTTTTTATCATGATTGGGCATGGTGACCCTTTTTTAAACACGGGATGCAATCGCGCACACCTCTCGCAGTAGCCCGCACTGCGAGAGGTGCTTACAAGCCCGGCAGAGCCAGGCGCCGCCATTTGGGACCACCCCTCCCGCCTGGTGGCCTGGCAGTCCATGGCATGGCGGCTCCACCTTGGACACGGCGTAAAAATTAATAGATTGTGAAGAGGAGAGGAAAAGGGATGTGAGGAAGGTATGGGTGGGGATGAAGCAGGTAGTTAAAAACCAGCCACCCCAGACCGGAGCTCAGGGATTAGGGAGCATCTACCCTGTGAAATTAGAGGCTGACCAGAGAAAGTTGTGGGAGAGGTTGTGTGAAAAGAGAGGAAACAAGTGTTTTGAAGGAAGGAAGAGAGGCTAAGCTGGGGCCGGACGGAGCGCTGGATCCCGTCAGCACGGCGGCCAGAGTGGCAAATCGCCGCGCCCCTTACGGGGCCTGGAATGAACAGTCGCACAAGATCCGAGAGAAGAAAGTGGGCAGGAAATCCACGAAGTCCAGGAGTGCAAACTAGAGATGATAAAGGAGGGGCAGGTAGTGTCACGCGAAATGCCTCGACGTAGTGGCTAAAGCGTAATGATGTTCTGCCTGTTCCTTGGTAGAATACGAACTTAAAAGTAGAGAAATAAACCCCTAATTTCTCATTATCCACCTCATAGAAAGAAGCCGAGTTTTACCTTCGAGAATTTGCTCCCTTTTGTGTTCCTCCTCGGCCTTCTTCAGTTCCTCGAGCTTCTTGAGGTAGGAGGGAGTGACAAAAGCCTCTTTGTCAGCGAATGCGTTGCCTTCTGCCTCCCGTTCTTGCTGCACTTTCCGCTCCACTCGGCGCTCGCTCTCCAACTGTCGCTTCTCGCAGTGCTTAATGATTGTGTGGAGATACTTGGGCTGCTCAGAATAAAAGGGTACAATTGATTGGGATATACAAGGATCAATTTGAGGGAGACATAACACCGGTGGGTGCCAATGCTCGCTTTCGGGGAGCGAGGGTACGAATAAGATCACCTCTTTCACTGCAAGGCAGAGGCCTGGCAGGCCTTGTTAATTGTTTGGCTATTTTTTTTTGTCTTTTTTTTTAACCACAATCACAGTAACTCTCGATGCGTCTCAGTGGTGACTTCCAGTTTTAAGTGGGCACTGAAGCAACCCCCCCCCCCCATCAGATGGACCACATCCATTGGCCTTAAAAGGGTAGGTTGAATTGGCTTCATGCCAACTTCAAGAGAGGTCTAAACATCGGAGGCATTTGTGCGACAAACAAAGAGGTGGTTTGAATATAAATACCAAAAAGAACACTTCAAAAATATACACATTCATAGAAAACTAGGCACAACAAACTACTCGCATTCTTGCACAAACAAGGATGTAAGTGAAAGGCAAAATGTAAAGAAAGAGTGAGAGAGACAATATGGAGAAAAAAGACCAAACGAAAATGGATTGCTGTAGCGAATTTCTGGATCTTAAATGCTGGGGTCAGAAGGGCGCACTGAAAGCCAAAAGCAACAAGTTCATATGAAAAGCACAGGCACACAGTAACAAATTTGGACTCCTTGATTAGAAGATAGAAAAAAATGGCTGAGTGGAAGAGAATATAAGTTTCTTTGCGCATGAATGATTTCCATTTCAACTACTTTCCCTACAATGTGGGGTTGGTATGCATCAATGCCAGTAAAACTATTCACCCCCTGTCACTATCTACGAAACTACACACCCACCCACAGACAAATAGTAAACACACCACACAGAACTTACACAAACATCCTAAATACCATACCACAACTTGCAAATGTAACAGTATAAAAAAACATTCACACACACTTCACCAGGCAAGCACTGAACAATCTCCCTCAGAACAAAATACTCCCCCCCCCCCACCTGACATAAGCAGCACAGAAACGCAACTCTCACGGTCGGAGAGAGTACATCTAACATAACTTCGCTGTGGACACCACCAGTCACTAAACACCTAAAACACCACCCACACAGATAGATCTCTGTCCACTGCCAATTTAATCCCCACACAGTCACGCATCTCATAGCAGATTGCCCTAACTTGGCAGCTCTCAGACAACACCACAACCTTTCACATGTCCATCAGTTCTGGTTGGATCCAGTCAGTGTGGTGTCCTACCTGCGTGGTGCGTGCTTCATTGAATGACAGAGCCCGGAGAACAACAACACCCTAACAAGCACAAAGCCAACCATCATTTATGCCACATCTAAAGGACCCCTATAGTGACTGGGCGCTATGTACAGTACAATGATGAAAAAAGACTTGCCAAGAGAATGTCAAGGTGTATGAGGGGTGTGCAAGATGGCTAAAAAATTATGTGACAGTGTTTAAGAGAAAATGGGCTACATCCAAACTGTGTGGAAACGTAGCTTTAAATTACAGTGAAATTAAGCCAGTGTTTGATACTGTTGATCATGTTCTTCAGTCTCTTCCTAAATTTCTGTGGAGGTTCTAGAACCTCACTTGATTGGTTCAGCTCGTACTTATCATCTCTAATTCACTCTATTCATATCAGGAGTGATATAAAAATAGGATGGCCGGGGTTCATTTTGGCTCTTGGAATGCTTAGGCTTCACCTTTCTCTATTATTCCATTTCTATGTCGATGATGACAATTTTTTTTTTAATAGTTTTTACTCCCAGTCCTTATTTAGGTTCAGTGTGCTAAAAGAAAGAAGGAGAAGAGGCTAAGCTGTGGCCGGACGGGACGCTGAGTCCCGTCAACACGGCGGCTAGGAAGGCAAATCGACGCGCCCCTTACGGGGTGATGACATATTAATCTACGTCTTTATATCTTAGGGTAAGTCTGAAGGATCAGAGTGTAAAGAGTGTTTGAGAGAGTAACAAGGAGTAACAAGGAAAGGAAGTACCCTAGGAGACCTTACAGTCCATTCAAAGAGGGTACCTTTGGACTAGCAATCGAGCAGGCAGTGGACCGGCCATCTCCCTATATGTAAATCTCTCTTATTCTCTCATTTGCTGAGACTTAGAAATCTTCTATCCATACACATCATTACTAAATGACTCATGGAGAACTTCCTGAAACTCAACCATGACAAAACTGAGATGTTACTGGTGGATATTCAATTGAATGGCGCTCACTAAAAATCCTTTTCCCAATGTCAGTGTCTCCTCGGTTACCTTTTCTGACTGTTAAAATCTGTGAAGACCAAGGACAAGAATGGCAGGGTACTTTTGAACAAGAGGTCAAAAGAAGATGGAGAAAATAATGGATGAGGTGGATAATGGGGCTATAGATGATGTAAATGTAAATATGATTGGTTTTGTGGGTCTAAATCGGATGCTGTATGGAAGAGATAAACATGAAAGAGGTTGTTAGTGCTGCGAGAGGTCTGACAAATGGGAAGGGAGCAGAAGTAGATGATAAAGTGGTTGAGATGCTAAAAATTAGGTGTTATGGAATGGGTATGGTGGCTGTGTTGTAAGGCATTTGAAATTTGGAAGAGTTTTTGAGGAATGGAAGAATGCAGTAATAGTACCATTGTATAAAAATAAAGGGGAGATAGGTGAATTCAAGAATTACAGGAGAATAAATCTAATGAAAGTTTGGGTGAAGTATATGGAAAAAAATCTGGGTGTAAAGAATGATAACAGAGGGATGAATAAGGGCGCCTAGAGTGGGTAGTGGTGGTATTTGCTATCTAAAAAAACAAGGGGCAAGAGATATAAAGTCTATGCTGGCTCATGGATCTAAAGGTGCCATAGTGTTGATAGAGAAGCTATGTGGAAGGTGCAAAGAATTTATGTAATGAGTGGTAAGCTATTTGATGGTGTGAAGAGGATTTATGTTAGAAGGATAAGGATTTAAAGGGATAAAAGCTCTTATGCCATCCAATCTAATGGATTTTCACGGACAAGTTATAAAATAATAATAACTATGAGGGAATAAAAGACTAAAACACTTCCAAAGCAGAGTTAAGGATAACACAGAAATGGGTAAAAATCTAAAGGTGGCTGGGGGAAATAAACCAGATGATTGTCATTCTAATCTTTATGTTCATTCCATTATGTGGCCAGGGGATCTCACCCACAATGCATTAGTGAATGTTATAAAGGTTTGTGTGTGGGATGTGTCAGGAAGTTGCAAGAGTATGCTGGACGGGGCCAACGTCGGTGTATGGGAGGGAAAGATCTCCAGGGAGACCGGGGCAAATGGATATGGGAGGGATGCGTGGTGTGCGAAAGGTGGATAGAATGAAGGTTAAAGGAGGTATTTATGGTGCACAGAAGGGTTGTAAAGAGAAGAAGAGAGCATGGAGGTGTGCTAAAGGTTGGAAAACCCACATAAAATGTGGGTTGATTATTTGAATGATTTTTTTTTTTTTTACAGCACCCATCTGGCGACTGCATTCCAAGGCATAAGTCCCCATAATTCAAATTTCAGGCCAGTGCTGGGCTACTTTAAAATTCCCAAACCCCCCAAAAAGTAAAAAAAAAAAGGAGGAAGCATGCTCCGAACTCAGGGGAAGGCCAGCACCCCATCTTGCACGGGAGCATCCAACCTACACCAAATAGAGTCAAATGGAGGCCAAGCCTCCATCAAGAAGTCGAAAAGTCCACAAAAGAGGGACAAGTGTTAGCAGTCGTCGCAGTAAGGTGCAGGAGACTTCTCCCTCAAATGGCGTTGGATCCCGAATGTGTCCAATTCGGAGACGACAAATGCAACCTTAAGCCGTCGTGTCATTGGGGAGTCCATGGGAACAGTCGTGGCGCAATGGCACACAACTTTAGGTTGTTGTGACAGCGCGCTGTGGTGACATGTGTGGGGGCTTTGCCTGGAAGGAAGTTAGCAAGCCATTTTTCTTATTGTATTGATGAGAATATGCTGGTGTACTGTGTAAACAGCTTTACCATTGTTACGATTTATGTCTGCATGTTTTTGTATTTTAATAGCGGCCATGTGGCGAATGTCTACAAGGGGTCATGCATGGTGACATGAGTTGGTTGAAGCTTTCTTGCATGAAGCTTAGTAGAGTACTTACAAGTGCAGTGGGTGGATTCTGCATTGTGAAGGGTTGAGTAAAGATGTGAGGGTGTTTTTTTTATACCCTTCCCTCAGTGATTTTGAAAGGAGTGGAGGGTAAGGAGGTGGGACAGTATGATGAAGGGTCTGTGGACAGTGGAGAGTTGCTTAGGAGTGAATTCTTCCTACCCTCCTCAAATTTGAAGGGTTTTTTTTGGACGGGGGGGTCATTTTAGGGGCCAATCTGGCAACTTCCTACTAAGGCAGAAGTCGCCGTACTCATATCACAGCCTAATACTAGGCTGTATTAACAAAACAAATAACCATGTAATTAACAAATAACGACAAAAAGGTAGGCTAAAAAAACAACAAAAGGAAACAAAAAAAACATAAGAAGAATGCTCCAGCGTCGGGGGTAGGCCCACCTCCCCCCGGCGCAGGAACATGCGACCCACAACAGTCAAATAAAGTGGAGGAGGCCAGCCTCCTCCAAAAAGTTGCATAGTCCGCAAGTTCAAATTTAAAGCAAAATATCAATAAGAGCCTATCCTGCACAAAGTTTGTAAGGAGAGATCTAATAACAAATATAAAAAAAAACATACCAAACAATAATACTAATAAAAATGTAAAGTAGTGCTGAATGTGGGTGAGGGGAAAATGCACCAACAACTTTCCATATCCCATCATAGAGATCAAGTCAACCCAGTGACGGGGCCTACCTTATTTGCACTCAGGCTGGGAGGAAGTGCAGCTCCTCCAGGTACTAAGTGTAACAGGCTACACAGAGTAGTGTGTTCAAGTATCTATGGGTGAGGGTAGTGTGGATGTGTTTGATTAAGTTGGGGTTTAGTGGTGGGAGAGGGAAGGTATTTTAGAGGTAGTGGAAGTGGTGTACTGGGGCTCCTTTCTTGTGTCCCGGAGGTGGGTGCTTTGCTGTCAGAAAGTGGAAGTGAAAATGCAGGGAATAAATATATATATATATATATATATATATATATATATATATATATATATATATATATATATATATATATATATATATATATATATACAGAACCTCCTGCAGGCAGTGGGGCAGGTCAGGCACATCTTCCAGATGTCAGCTGCAGCAAGGTTGATCAGGCAGCATCTGACATTCCCTTGAAAAGTCTTTGGTTTTATGATGTTGATCATGTGGAGTGATTTTCCAGATATTTGTAATAAAGCTGGGTGAGATAGAATAATTGAAAAGATGTGTGAGTATAATAATTGAAGTTGTGTCAGTGCATTGATGGTTCATGGACCAAGATGCTTCAGTAGTAAATTTGATGTCTGAGCGAGAGATGAGGGAAGATTTTACATGTCCTATAGCCTGGGATACAATTTAGCGAGTGAATTGTGGAGGTATTCCATGGTCTGTTGTGAGTGATTGTATTTAATTGTAGTCCCATTTATGAGATGGTATTCTTTTACTAATTCTTGCAGTGGTGTATACGGATATTGGCCTGTTTGAAAGTATCCTTTGATTACCCTACTTCTTTTCTTAATTACAAAATTATTCTCTCACAAAATTCCTAAAATATGTAATGCATTGCAAATTAATGATGTAAGAGTATGAAAAAAATATTACTTTACCTTCTTTTCAACTGACTTTGTTTTTTGATCGTGCTTCTGTTTGGTCGCTTTCATGTCATCAAAAACTTCATCATATTGAAAAACAGTTGAATCTTGCTCCAGGGCTTCCTTCATTAAGCGCTTTTGCAAGGATTTTTGACCAGAATTTCCAGAAGCCTTCTATGAATGAAAAAAATATATATATAGAAATATAAATGATGAAAAAAACGGCTAAAGGACAAACTTGTGGGATTTTTTTTTTAAAATTCTCCCATCTGGCTACCTCCTTCAAGGGCATAAGCAACAGTAATTAAAATTCTAGCCTATACTAGGCTATTCTAAAATTCCCCCAGAACAGAAAAAACAACAAGGAAGCACATTCCGGATTCTGGGAGAGGCCTGCCTCCCAACAGTGCAGGAACATGTGACCAACAACAAAGAGAGTCAAATAAAATGGAACATTTATACATATATTTTACCCATATAGCACTTAAAAAACAAACACAAAACGTCATATGCCAAGCCCCACTAATATGCACCAATCTCGCTTGTAATCAGGACCCCACCCCTCTCTACATGAATACAGATAGAATACCCCCCTCCAGACATCAACCTGAAAACACTGGCCATCTCATCCTACCCTGCCATTCTCTCACCCATCTCAGAACCACTTTCGACATAACCCGAGTAGAAAACCTCTGGAAAAGACATGCCATGTAATCCTTTCTGAGTGCCATCATGTTCAACTGAGTGCTAAGTCTGAACTTGTGCAAATATAAAAAAAATATTTACATATTTGAACATTCATTCATTTGCTCCGGCACAACTTATGAAATTACAATTGAACCAAAGTAGTGAAAAGGTTCCCTATCTCTGCCTTAGACCTTTCCCCTAGGGGTCTTCTGCCCTCCTTTTCCTCTACACTGACCAGTATAGGTAAGTGGTAAACTAGTATCAATTGGCTCTCACAATACTTCACCAATAAAAAACTATATAGTTTATTCAAATTAAGTAGCAGTACTTAAACTCATTCCTAACTCTCCAGTCACGGTCATAAGAGACTCGTTTGTTCTAAATTTCAATTTCTGTAGAAAAGGGAACAGATATACATATTATTTATATATATATATATATATATATATATATATATATATATATATATATATATTTATTATTATTTTTTAAAGGAAAACAATGTGGCAGTCACCCAATCCTAATGGATTCTCAATGGCAGCATTGTTAAAACGGGGGTCACCCGAAAAAGGTCACAAGGAGGGTGGGAAACGCTCAATAAAAATGGGGAAAAGCAAAGCACTAAAAGAAACCAGCACAACACACACTTAAATTACAGGCATACAGCACACATGCTAAAAACAAGGACAACTGGGAAATAAACAAATGACATGCGCCAGCCGTACAGGAAGGCACAAGACAAAAGATAAAACAAATCTAAACACAAAAATGGAAAGACAATTTTAAAAAGGGATAAAACACCAATTTGTGATAAAAATGTAAGGAGGGAATCCTCTGCTAAAAGAAAGCGAAGTCGAGTAGGGGAGGATGGGGGGCGCCAGAATTGGTGGGAAAGCAAGAATTTCGAAGAGAAGCAAGGCGGGGACAAACTACTAAGATATGAGCCACAGATAACTCGCCACCGCAAAAGGGACAACCAGGGGCAACTCGGCTTCCACCAGGGTGAGTTGCGTGTGGCCAATTCGCAACCTCCCAAGACCGGAGTCGATGAGAGCTAGAGGACCACGGACGAACAGAGGGTTTAATAAGGGACAGCTTAGAAGGGAGGAACGAATCCCACTCTCTCTGCAACAAACGAAAGATCTATGCCCTGATTACGGGGTAGGAGTTCATAAAGGGCAGATGGGCGGCATCCGGAAACTAGAGGGGGGCCGAACGGGCCAACCGGTCGGCCTCCTCGTTGTCCGGGACCCCAACAGAACGCCACCATGTAACAGGAGGCATTTCTAACCAGCCAGGAATGAACCGTAAAAACAAAGGGTGGGTGGACGTAAAAGAACGAACCGCCTCCAAAGGAGGCCGGGAATTGCTAAAAACAATAAAATCCCAAGAAGTGATGGATAAAATCAAATTAAATGCCAAAAGAATGTTTTTTATTTTGTTTTTTTTTAAAAGAGCTCATCTGGCGACTGCCTACTTGGGCATTAGTCGCCGTATTAAAAACTGGCCTAGTACTAGGCTACTTTAAAATAAAATTAAAAAATACAAAAAACAACCCCCGCCCAAAAAAACATGGGAAAAGGAAGCGAGCAGTAAGCAAGCTCCTGCGTCGGGGGGAGGTCCCCCCGGCGCAGGAGCGTGCGACTTATAAGGGGGTAAAAAAAACAAAAAAACCTGCTTAAATAATAGGGAGAAGGCCGGCCTCCCCCCAAAAGTCAACAAGTCTACCAGTCAATGTGCACGCACTCGTCCCGAGTAAAAGGGACAGACGGTAGCGCCCTCGCCCATCCCAGTACCGGGACAGGTAACGTGCGCGAAGATCACCCAGACTGGGACATTCGACAAGAATGTGCCGAACAGTCTGGGGGACGACGCAGTCGTCACAATAGGGCACAGGCGAGCGCTCCATCAGATATCGATGTGTCACACGAGTGTGCCCGATTCGGAGACGACAGAAAGCAACCTGAAGCCGTCGCGGCATTGGAGGATAGGTCCATGGGAACAGTCGCGGCGCAATGGCACGCAACTTTAAGTTCCCTTCGACCGTCCCCCATCTTCTTTGCCAAGCAGTCCGAAGAGCTGCTCGTATTCCTGCCATGTAGTCAGTGTGAGGAAGAGCGAAACGCTGGTCCGGTCGCAGAGTCTTCGCGGACTCTTTGGCGGCCTCATTCCCCGCAATTCATACATGTCCAGGAACCCAGCAGAGGATAATCTCAACATCCGCCCGGCTCACCAAAACCGTGTCGTCACGGATATCGCCAACCAGGGGATGCCGAGATTCCAATGCCTGGAGAGCACCCAGGGTGCTTTATTAGTCGCTAATGATCACAATCCGGTCTCCGAACCGGGCACGTCGCGTGATCTCCCGTACCGAGTGGTGTATTGCCACCAGCTCGACCGTGGAGACAGACGCAGCGCCCCGCTGACTTCAAACAGAGGGGATACGGCGTGGAAGCCGACCCCCTCTTGGGACTTGGAGCCATCCGTATACACTGGCAGGGTTCCAGCGTGACACGATGTGTGCTCCAAAAAGGTCGAACGCAATACTCCCGGCGCTGTACAAGCTTTGGGAGCAGAGGCATGGCGACAAATAGCCAAATGTTGTACCCTCCAGGGTGGCGTCCTGGGAAGAACCAGGGGCGCCACCGACTTGAGAGCTATACCTAACTCTCGAAGGAGTTTCCTGGCCCTAAACC
The DNA here is from genome assembly GCA_963969495.1 of Ceratothoa steindachneri. Lineage (NCBI taxonomy): Eukaryota > Metazoa > Arthropoda > Malacostraca > Isopoda > Cymothoidae > Ceratothoa > Ceratothoa steindachneri. The sequence continues at coordinate 30,815,496 of OZ018327.1, forward strand.
CAACGGGCTTAGGGTATGACTGGCGTCTCTCGGCGGCATAGGCACCGTCGAGATCAGCTGCGGATGCAGTGAGAGAATGGCTGTCAACTCTGCGGTAAAAACGGATGCTACAGGAGGGAGGACGGACCGAAGAGACTCCGTAGAGGACACCGCGGCCGCCACAACACCGAGGTCCGACTTTGAGCCGTCAGTATAGATGGAATGCTGGTGCGCATGAGAACACACCATGTTCAAGAAACAAGCACTTTAATAGACGGAGGTCAGTAGACCTTTTCTCGAAACGCCAGAAAGCATACAGACTTCACAATGGCGAACGCTCTAACACGGAGATGTCGGCAATGGAAAGGCCAACACCCCGGCAACACCAAGGGAGGCGAGATGGTCTCCAACCCGGAGCCCCAGAGGCCGGGGCAAAAAGGCACTGATGGACTGGGGATGAAGGGTACTGCTGAACACGAAACAGGGATCGTAGGCACACCTGCAACCGGTGATATTACAAGGGAAGCACGCCACCCTCCACAAAGAGGCTAGGGATAGGCGAGGTGCGAAAGGCTCTATTACTAAGACGGACCCCAAGCGAATGAACAGAGTCAAGTAACTTCAAGGCCGAAGGAGACGCTGAAGAGTACACCTGGCAACCGTAGTCCAGCCGGGATTGAACCAGCGCTGAATAAAGCGACCACAAGGTGTGCCTGTCACTACCCCAAGTGATGTGGGATAAAACCCGAAGCAAATCCATAGCCTTCGAACAGGAAGCCCTCAAGTGACACACATGGGGCACCCAAGTGAGCTTGCTATCAAGCGTTAAACCCAAGAACTTAAAAACGGGGACATACTCAATCGCTGTGCTGTCCAAAAATATGGCAGGGGGACAAGGATCCCACGACCACGATTAAAATGCATGGCCTTCGTTTTGGTGACCGAAAAACGGAAACTCTTGGAGACAGCACGACCCGACACGGAATCAATTACCAGCTGTAATCGACGGTCAGCAAGCGGGGAGATGAACAAAACAACGCCAAGTCATCTACGAAGAGAGAAAACGTAACCCCCTCTGGAAGAATGGACACCAGACTATTAAAGGCAACGATGAAACATGTCACACTTAAAACACACCCCTCTTCTTGAACCCGCAAGCCTGAGAAAGCATCCTCAATACGGACATTACAATTACGGGACGATAAAAATTCTTGAATAAAAAAACAGTAAAAAGCCCCTCATACCCCAATCATATAACACGTAAAACACCGTACCTCCAGGTGGTGTCGTAGGCCTTCTCAATGTCGAAAAACATCAACACCTGATGCCTGGAGGAATAAGCCTGTAAAACGGAGTCTTCCAAACGGATGAGGTGGTCAAGAGTACTACGACCGCTGCGAAAACCGCACTGAAATGGAGAGAGGAGCGAGTTGGACTCCGAAAACTAAGTGAGGCGAACTTGAACCATCCTCTCTAATAACTTACTGAGGCGGCTCGTAAGAGCACTCGGGTGATAGTGACTGGGTTCCAAATCGTCCTTACCGGGCTTGAGAAAGGGTAGAACGACCCCTACATGCCAGGAGGACGGATAGATCCCTTTGACCCAAAGCAGGTTGTAAAAGTCAACCAAAAATACATCGGAGTGGGGATAGAGACGACGGTGAAAGTCTTAGTGGATGCAATCATCACCGGGAGAGGTGGAGCCACAGTGAGAGAAAAGCATCTCGGGGCTCATAGACGCAAAAGAGAGCACTATAAGGGTAGGTGGCGCACGTGGCAAAATCTAAAAGGCGAAACTCTATAGCGGCTTTGTGATCGAGAAACTGTCGAGGATAGCTACTCACCGAAGCAAAATGCTTAGCCAGAGCTTCGCTGACCAACCGGCCATCCGACACAAGCGAGCCTCCGATATCCAGAGTGGGGATGGCGTGACCAGCGTAGCGACCACGGATCTTATTGACCCGCTTCCAAACCCCCGAGTCATCGACGTGGACGAAGAGGTGGAAGATACGTACCGGCGCCAAGACTGCGCAATCCCTCGGCCACCAGGGGACGGTGGAGCGCCCCGCAACAGGGTAACTATGCGGAAACTAGCGCTCAGCAACCTCGAAAATATGGGTCGTGAAATATGAGACCGCTGAATCAACGGTATCGAAGGAACCCGGACGGCATCAGTAAAGGAAGCCTCCCGGAACCCAACCCAATTTGCTCGCCACAGATCCCAATGAGGAGGGAGGAAAAGGCACGGGCCAAAAAGGGCGGCGAACAGGATTACGGGGATTACGGGCGCTATCACCCCAAGACTGGTGGCGAGCATTAAAATCACCAAGTAATAAAAACGGGGTAGGTAACTGACTTGTGAGGTCTAAAAGGTCAGACCGACTAAAATTAAAATCTAGGGGGGGGGGGAAATATACAGAACAAACAGTTAAAAGCTTGGAAATAAAAACCTTCGAAACAACAGCTTGCAAGGTAGTATGGAAGGGAAGTGGCGCAGAAAATAGCGAAGAGGAAATTAAAAGAGAAGCACCATCATGGGACACGCCCCCGGCCGGGGAGATGGAATTAAACACCCGGAAGTGCGAAAGCACCAGGAAGGAGCGAGTCCCAAGCTTAATTTCTTGCAAACAGACCACCAAAGGCCGAACGCTAGAAAGCAAGAGTTGGAGTTCCTGCCACTTGGGAAGAACCCCTTGACTATTCCACTGAACGATGAGAGACATTACTGTCGTTTCGACACCAACGTCAGAATTCTAGTGACGGAAACCGTCGAAGGTCTCCGACGACACACACGGTACGAACTTGGCAGCGTGAACGGCGGGATTTTTTTTTTTTTAGGAGCCCATCTGGCGACTGCCCACTTGGGCATAAGTCGTCGTACTCACGAAAGCTTAGTACTAGGCTAAATTAAAATAATATTCAGGAAAAAACTACAAAAAGAAAAAAACAACAGTAAAGAAAAAGAAAAAGGCAGCAAACAGGCTCACGCGTCGAGGTGAGGCCCCGGCGCACGGAGGAGGCCAGCCTCCTCCAAAAAGTCCACAAGTAAGTGTGCACGGATCTAACCCGAGTACAAGGGACAAGCGGTAGCGACCCCGAGAGCTATACCTAGCTCTCGAAGGAGTTTCCTGACCTTAAACCCGAAGGGCTTAGGGTAAGATTGGCGTCTCTTGGCGGCATAAGCACCGTCGAGATCTGCTACGAATGCAGTGAGAGCTGTTGGCAACTAAGGGAGTCGCTAAGCTCGTTTATACAGGCGAATAATGCACTGTACCAGGCGTAGACAAAGCGGCATGTCCCTAGCGTCGACATGTAGACTCTCGATGGGGAAAAAATGCGGAAGCCACCGGTCGTCAGACGAAGGTCGGTGTAGTGGATCGAGTCCACCTTCTGCAATACATAAAAAAACTCGCATCCGTAGTCGAGCTTCGAATAAAAAAAGTAAGGCAGTAGCCCTATCAGCGCCTGGGGCGCTGAACGTCACGGAACGAAGAATATCAATGGCGCGGGTACAAGAGACCCTAAGGCTGCGAATATGAGCCTCCCAGGTGAGGCGTCGGTCGAATACAAGACCAAGGAAACGGTGCGATTCAACCACTCCCAGGCGCACTCCATTTAGAAATAAGTTTGAGTGAAGGTTGAGCCGTGGATGACAGCAGAAGTGCACCACCTTAGTCTTGACCAAGGAAAACTGAAACCTGTGCGCTTAGGCATAGCTAGAGACGCGGTTCAATGCCTGTTGGAGTCGACGCTCCAGAGTTGGCATCTGGGCCGCGCCAAACGAGATCGAAAGGTCATCCACGTAGAGCGTAGCGAGAACATCTTCCGGCAGTACTGAGGTGATGCCGTTGATGCTCAGGGCAAAGAGCGTAACACTGATTAAACTTCCATGCGGGACACCCTCTCCCTACTCCATCGGGCCGGAGAGGACTCACCACACCCACACGCGGAATCGACGATCTTGCAAAAATTCAGATATATAGATTGGGAGGCATCCCCTCGCACCCATCGCGTGGAGTCTCCATGATACAGTATCGCCATGTTGTATCATAGGCCTTCTTCAAATCGAAAAACACCGTGGGGAAGAGCTGTCTACGAAGGAAGGCCTCGCAGACAGCATTTTCCAGTCGGAGCAGAGCATCTGATGTGGAGTGGAGCTTGTGGAAGCAACACTGTGCAAAAGACAGATGGCCTCTGCTGTCCAGAAAAAACGGTAATCTAACATTTACCAATTTCTCCATCAACTTGCACATGCAGGAAGTTAGAGAAATTGGACCAAAACTGACAGGGGTAGAGTGATCTCTCCCCGGTTTGCAAAAAGCTAGCAGAGTAGCGAATAGCCAGGAATCTGGGAGGTTACCCTCTACCCAGATCATGTTGAGCAAATCTAACAGGAATGACAAGCCTCGCTCACCCAGGTGTCGAAGCATGGTGGGCGGGACATCGTGCGGACCATGGGCGGTGTCCGCGCACGAAGCGAGAGCGGAACGCAACTCGATCAAAGTAAACCTGTCGTTAAAGGGTTCTCCACTTATGGGGGTAAAGTCCAGCCGGCGGCCTTCCGCGACATCAAGACGTGCATTGAATGATGGGGGAGCAGCATCCCGGCTAGAGAATGCGGAGAAATCAGTTGCGAAGGATTCTGCCACGGACGCGGGGTCCGAGATTGCGGTCCCATTCTCCTGGAGAATGGGAGGTGGATCCTGCGAGAACTTGCCCCTAATTCTTTTGACTCGCTTCCACACCTCTGCTAGAGGGGTCTTTCCGTAAAGTGAAGACACGTATTCCGTCGGAACCTATCCCGATGGAATTCACCGACAGTGAAATCGTTCGGGCGGCGCTTATAGCGCATGTAGGCATAACGCTTCTGCTTGAGGGCAGTCTCACACTCTGCAAAACGGCCAGACCTAGTAAGAATAGTAGTTAGGCCTGCGGCGATGAGGTTGCAGGAGAAGAACTCAATGACCTCATCAAGTGACCTAAACTCTTCAACTGAGAAAGAGAAATCAGTCATTTCCTGAAATGCAGACCACCGCGCCCACGCCAAGCACCACCAGGGCGGGCTCTCGGGTGGCAGCTGCCCAGAAAATGATATTTGAATGGGCTACCATGGAGGTCATCGACCCCCCCCCCCCCAATCAAAATCAGACTGTGCATCCAGAGAGCACAAAGATAGATCAAGGCAGGAAAATAAAGCAGTTCTCTGGCAGTGATGCGTAAACTCATCCACATTTAAGACACCCATCTCAAGCTCGCCGATCAGATCGGCAGGACTTGACCCTGGGATTAATTTAGTCTCCCTAGAGGGGGTGTCTACCGTTCAGATCTCCCAGCAAAAGAAAGAGCCTCGGCAACTGTGCCACCACGTGGCGGATGTCCCCCACATCGAAGTCGGCTGACGGTGAAATGTATGTGGAAATAACAGTATACCTCCTATCCAGGTGTAGCTGCACAGCTACTGCCTGAAAGGAGGTATCTAAAGAAAATAGTAGAATGGAGCCCGGCCCCCATCCCATGGTGGTTGGGTCGCAAAGCCCTTATGCCCCGGGAGGGTGGGCAGGGGGCACGCGCCCAACATGGTCCCCTGCAAAAAGATTGTTAACAGGCAACAGGAGGATACAAGCTTCCGCAGCTCCTCCCAGTTGGCCCGGAGTCTGTGGCAATTTCATTGAAGGAATATGCCTTCCAGGAGGAAGAACTCCAGGCACTGTTGGCCGGACAATGCACTGAAGGCGCTGTTGCCTTCAAGGGCTTAATGAGGGAGATTGGTCTCTCTATGCAAGTCTTTTCCTCCCTCTGCCTTGAAATCTCAGGCGAGCAGGGGCGCTTCGGAGGTGCTGGTCCCTCCTTTGCAGGACCCACAGTCTCGAGCCACCCAGCTTACCACTGGATGTGGGTGAATGAGCCGAGGCTCCTTTAGTACTGTCCTCCTTTCAGGGGGCAGCTTTAGGAACCCCGGAAGATGGCCTGGTGACCAAATTCAGGGGTGTTGCCTACTATGAGTCTAACAACTTGGTGGAGGCGCGTGGTCTTTTCGTCTTACGGGAAACGGTCACAGTGGGGGGAGGGAGGGGAGCCCTGGTTTTAGCTGGGGATGGGTGTACCCTTTGTGCCACTAGCTTTATCAGGGGAGCGCCTGAGGTGGGTAGAACCTGCAAAGGGTTCAGAATGGGCGCCTGGAGGGTGTCTTTCTTACTATTAAGGCAAAGGATGTTCCAGGCAGCACTGGACGTGTCAGTACCAAGTCTTTAGTGTCTCGGAAGGAGAGACGATCTTGGGCCTGAACGGCCAGGATTTCTATCTCAAGCAGATATGCACCACATTGCTTCGAAGAAGCTGGGTGCATCTCTTTGCAATTGACACACTTACCAAGACATGATTTGGAATTATTGTGTGCGGCCTTGGAGCAATTCACACAGACTTGAGGTAATCCCGACTTTGCACGTCTACATGAGCGATTAACATGGCCGAAGCGGTGACAGTAATAGCACCTCCGCGGCAGTGGCACAGATGCCTATGCACGGTAGTGGTACCAACCGGTACGCACCGACTCAGGAAGCTTGTCACAGTCGAATGTGACGAAGAGTGTAGGGGTAGGTCTCGAGGCCCATGCCTGTTTTCTCATCACACATTCAACCTTAACCACCCCATGGTCAGCCAGCTCTAAGGTGATGTCCTCTATGGAGTAGTCCACGAGTTCCCTTGCATAAAGTACTCCTTTTACAAAGTTCATGGTAGAGTGCTGCGTCACACTAACAGACATGCCATTAAGTGTCCGAATGGCACTAATCATGGCTGTCTTGGAGGGATTCGACGCATTCGCCAAAAGGCTCCCATCCAAGAAACGGGTCACCTTCGGCTCTCTACCAATCACACTAGCTAAAGCTCTCCTCTGATGGATCATGTTGCCCTTAGCCAACATACTACCATAAGTGGAGAGAATAGCAAGGAAACGTTTGAAGCTAGTGGGCCCGAAAATGCCAGCTAGTCTCTGAATGAGGGGCCCCAAAGTAATCAAGGCTCCACTCTGCACACTTGCACTTTTTGTCTTGGCTCGATTGCTTACCAAAGTGACAGCAGACCCATCCATCTCTACAGATCCTGCGGATGGAGAGGAGCCCTGAGTCTTTTTCCATTTTGGAGAGGAGGACAGAGAATGAACCTGCTTCTCCCCTCTGCCGACAGGAGCCTCCAGGCCAGATGGACCGGCCTCAGCAAGGGCCTTCTTTCGAGGGAAGGGGCTGATGGGCCCTGTCTTCCTTCTCCCGGCTAAGGGGGTTTGCCCTACCAAGCCGCTTCAACAGGGAGCAGTCAGTTATTGGCTGGCTGCTGGCTTTCTTGGCAGTCCTCTGCTAAGAGTAAGCTTCTTCTCTGGTTGAAGAGTTTTGGAGGGTCCCCTGCAAGAGCACAGGGGTGGGGACCACCATTTTTTCAGTGGAGCTGCCCAAAGGTGGCTCTGACAGTGATAGAGGGGAAAGTAAGGGGATATTTTTAAAATTTTAAGACTCATCATTGGGCATAGGGTGACCCTAGTTTTTTCACGGGATACAAAGGCTAATCCCCCCTCGCAGTAGCCCACTCTGCAAGGGGTGAGTACAGGGCTGGCAGAGCCAGCTGCCGCCATTTTAGGTCACCCCTCCCTCCTAGTGATCTGGCAACCCTTCGACATGGCGGCTCCACCTTAGGCACGGTGTAAAAAGATAGTGAAGTGAGAAGGAAAGGGAATGTGAGGAAGGTATGGGTAGGGATGAAGCAGGTTGATAAAAACCCACCCTCCTAAACCGGAGCTCAGGGATTAGGGAACATTGTCCCATCCCCCCTCAGTCCCGATCCAGGATAGTTGGCTGAGAAGGTGGTCAGCACCTACCCTGTGAAAATATAGGCCGGCCAAAGAAAGTTGTGGGAGAGGTTGTAGGGAAAGTGAGAAAGTAGGAGAGAAACAGGCTGTCTGAAAGAAGGAGAAGAGGCTAAAGTGGGGCTGGACGGGGCGCTGAGTCCCGTCAGCACGCGGTCAGGAAGGCAAATCGCCGTGCTCCTTGCGGGGTAAACGGCAGGAGGCTACAGCTGAGAGCCAGATGAACTCCAAATGTGGATGGCTCATGGCCCAGAGGAAAAGGAAGATCGAGCAGAGACGGACAAGAACTAAGATACAAAGAAGTTTGAGCAGAAGGTGGAACATGACAGAGGGTGAGAAGGAAACAGGGTCAGAGGGCAAGGAGGGAATTGGGTCAGATGGAGAGGAAGGAACGGGGTGAGAGGGTGAGGAGGTAACAGGGTCAGAAGGAGATGAAGGAACAGGGGCAGAGGGCAAGGAAGGTGGAACAGGGATAGGAGTCAAGGGAGAGGGAACTGGGGTAGGAGGCATTGAAGAGTGAACAGAGGTAAGGGGCAAGGAAGGAACCGGGGTAGGAGGCAAGGAAGAAGGAACCGGGGTATGAGGCAAGGAAGATGGAACCGGGTGAACCTCCACCCTCACAATGACATTGGTGATGCCAACTGGGGAGGCCAGGGAAGACCAGGGACGAGAAGGCATCAAAATGGAGGGTGCCCCAACAACCAACTCAGGGGGCCAAACAACCCTCATCAGAGGTAGCACGCTTGGACTCTGAACAGGGTGAGGAGGAACCCTTCCATTTGCGCTGAGGCAAAGGAACGAAAGGAACAGTGGTAGCAGATACCTGGATATCCTCCAGCATCTCAGCTTGGTTGGTCTCATGGTCTGCTACAGAGGGAAGAATATGAGAAGAGACCAAAGGCAAAGGAGGGCACAATGGAAGAACTGCGGGGAGAGACTGAAGGCAAAGGAGCGGGAGCAACAGAGGGGCTGCAAGGAGAAGACAGAGGAGTGGGATGACTGGGAGGAGGATGGCGGGAACCTGCCTCACAGAGAACATCAGAGAAGAAATGGCCGGAGGGGGTGAATTGCCCCCGCACCCTACGACGGGCCTCACGGAAGTCCAGCTTGAGAGAGTACTGAAGAGCCAGGACCTCCTTCTTAAAAAGGAATATGGGACAAGAACACGAAGCTGTGCTATGGAAACCTCCACAATTGGCGCAACATTCATGATTCCCACAAGAGAGCCATCGTACGCCAACATACAGGCCACACAGCAACCAACCTGCCTACAATTGCTGTTCATATGGCCAAACTGGTGGCAATTAAAACAATGTCTGGGGAGCTTAACATAATGGGACACAGTGACATGACACCCTATAAACATCCGTAACCCTTTGGGATGAAAGTTTATCATTTAGTCTTGAGACATCATATTGCAGTAATTCATTGGAGCGAATCACTCCCTTACCAAAATTAATGTGATAGTGGGTCACAAAGGAAACTGGGACCTTGAAAAGGGAGGACAAATCTCACACAGCAGCACACTACTCCCGCGAAGATACCTCAACCACTAAATTGGCACTACCACCGGCCCACATACAGCAGGGCTCATGGGACTCACTCATTCAAATCAACATGTCCAATTTGGAAATTGGAGACCCGGAACTTGGATTCAGCACCAGAAAATGAGGATAATCCAAATCAGGATCTCTCTTCTGCGACGGGATCTAACAAACCCGGAAAAGAGGACTTATTGACAGGCACAGTATGAGAACCAGAAGTCGGGCTGGGAGAGAATTTTTTTTATTATTACCCATATAAAGTAAAGTATAAAAGGGGATGTGAACTCGAGCAGTGCAGTCACTGTCTACTGTTATGATACCTACTCCAATCGCCGGCCCAACCAAGAGGGTAAGCCCGTTGACCCATGACCAAACCATCGTTTTCAAAATGGTTGGTCATCCTCGGAAATTTACCGGTTGGGAAAGCAAAGACCCCTAAGAATGCCACTTTGGCTCAGGCACCCACCAACTAACACCGGCAGGATCCAGCCATGGGGTCACACCCCCTGGCGGACAGCTCTGTACACCAAAATCAGCAAACAAACGTAGATGGAAGAATGATGGAGGCAAAGAGAATTGGTACAGAAGATGAGGAAGGGGTTAGCCGAGAGAAAAGTTGCTGTGCGCCTTACGAGTTATACATATTATAAACAGTGTGGTAAGTCGCTAGATAAGTCCCAATTGGGGTCAATGTCACAGCAAGTGACATACACTATAGATACTTGTGGTTCTGATACTACGAGGGGCAGTCAATAAGTTTTGCAATTCGGATATAAGGAAACGAGATATGAGGAAAAGTGTTCTATTATTTTTTAATATAACTACCCTCGACTTCAATGCACTTGCACCATTTGTCCCTGAGGCTTAGAATTCCCGACTGCTGTTCAATCCACTCCTGGATGGCGAGCTGGACATCTTCATCATTCCCGAACTGGCATCCACACAGTGCAGCCTTGAGCTGGCGGAATAAAAAGTAGTCGCTAGGGGCCAGATCTGGACTGGAGGGGGGATAGTTGAGCTCCTCGAATCCGCACTCGCGCAGGGCAGCTTGTGCAACTCTGGCCTTGTGGACTTTGACAATGTTGAAGTCCATCATGGGGCGTGAGGTTTTGTGAGGTTTCTAGGGACCCAACGGGCAGAGACCTTGGTCATGGCCAAATTGTCGTCGATGATGTTGATAACACTTCCATGTGATATTCCAAGTTCTCCCTCGATTTCTTCGACCTTCACCCTTCGATTTTCGAGGATCATCCTCTCCCCACGGGCCACATTGTCCTCGTTGGTCACATCTGACGGGCGTCCTGGACGAGGGTCATCTTCAAGGGAGTCACAACCATGGCGCAACTCCCTATTCCAGCGAGCAATGGTTGCATAGGAAGGGGCGATGTCGGTGTACACTCCAACCATGCGTTCATGGATATCTTTTGCATTCTTGCCTTCCTTGGTCAAAAGTTTGATCACTGCGCGGTGCTTAACCTTCTCCATTGTTGAAAAATTTGTGACTGACGATCTGCGATCAGCTACTGCTTCTTAAATAGACGAGGCAGGAGTGTGCGGCTGCAGGTCCTGACTTGTCATAACTTGTCCTAACACCCCCACAAACAGCCATCCCCCTTCCTCTGTTTTGCCCTACCGATTCGCAAAACTTATTGACCGCCCGTCGTATATTAAACTGTAAGCCTGACAGAGAAATAAAAAGCCTCACACAGGGGCAGATAGGTGGTGTAACCAAAACCACATTATTTTTAAAGGTAAAAGAGAATGAAATTAAAAAAAAATTCTAAATCTCAACCCCTCTCAATCACACACAACAAAAGTTAAAAGACAAGCTAAAGGAAAAATGGTGAAAATTCAATGGGGCAAAAAAATGGATAGAATGGCACCCAAATCAAAATCATTTACCACTCATGATGGGGGTATTAGAGTACAAACTTTCAGCCCATTAATATTGACCTAATGCCCAGGTATGTTGTTCATAGAGGTTCCAAAGCCTCTTTTCTGAGAGTGAATGAGGCAGCTGATATCTTTTAATACTGGAGATGAAGAGTTGTTAGAGAAGGGAAAATAAATACCCAGGAGAGGCCACCAATTGCTCTAATCAGTGGCCTATACTGGTAGCAGCAACCACTATTGCCCAAGCATTCCTTGCATGCATTGGTGATGGAAGAATGTGCAGTCCTCCAATGTTAACTAGATAATGTTTTCCAACACTACATCTGACACACCATTACAGAGTAAAATTTTAATAATAAACTACAGAGCACCAAGTTCAGCACATAGAAATGTATCATAAAAATGCTAACAAGTAGCATTATCAACTTGAGAATGTAGCATACTATGATACCATGACACAGAGATTTCTAGGAGAGGATAAAGGAGACCATTAAACTTTCTAGAGGCTATTTTAGTTTGCAATCCAATAAAATGTGCATTTTTAAATATTTTTACCTTAAGTGATGCTTCAATCCAGTTAAGGGGATTCTCACTTTCCTCATCTTCATCCTTTTCAAGCTCATCATCTGAGTTGAATAGTGGATTCAAGACTCTTGTAGCGTGTTGCGAGGGTTTGTTCTTATTAGGTAAAATAAGGCCATATCTGAAAAAAGATTAATAAAAATAAAGTGGAAATCAATTAAAATTCAAAAGTTTATAATTTATACAATTAAAAAAAAAGCCTAAACACTTCAAAATTTGTAATGTTACAGTAACTCCTTTAGGTAATGAATCAATTACTTTGTGACTGTGACCAGAAAGTTCCACAACTAAGGGAAAAATTAAATAAATAGTGTATAGTATAAATAATCATTTTCATTTTTTCCTTCCCAAAATTTGCCTACTAATTCAACACACCTTTCCTATTGCTTCTGAAGATCATTAGAGCACTACTTCTAAGCATTATTTTATAAATGTACAAAAGTACTTTTAGGACATTTCTCAATTTTGTGACTATCAGTAATCAATTACCTTTAAGGAAACCCTTGAGCATTACAAAGTCAATGCTAAAAACAAGAAAAAATCAAGACAATAATTCTAGGGAATATTCAACATGTAATAGTGACTTATTTTTTGCCAACCAACAAAACTAAGAGTTATATGTGGATGTGAAGTCCTGAAATTTTTTATTTTTTTCAAGGGGCTATCTGGAGACTGCCCACTTGGGCATAAGTCGCCACAAACAAATAGCCTAGCTCTAGGCTACCTTAAAATAAAAATTTGAAAACAAAACAACAATAAAAAGGGAAGATGACAATTAGGAAGCAAGCTCCGGCATAGGGGGTAGGTCCCCCTCCCTCTGGCGCAGGAGCATGTAACCTACAAAGAAAACAACAATAACAAAAAACAAAACAAAACCTAGTTAAATAAAAGGGAGAAGGCCGACCTCCCCCGAAAAGTCTATCAGTCCACCAGTCAATGAGCACGCACTCATCCCGAGTACAAGGGACAGGCGGTAGCAACCCCGCCCATCCCGGTACCAGGACAGGTAACATGCACGAAGATCACCCAGAATGGGACAGAATTGTCATGAAAGAGAAGTCATCTTACTATTTCCCATAAGCAAGAGGATTTTTATCTGATACTATTTTGTAAATGTTTGAGAACATATAAATAAAATTCTTAATTAACAATTTTGCCTTGTGTAATGAATTCCTATAAACAATACCTACCTCTACAATAACAAAAATGCAATCAATATTACTTTGTTCTTAGATACTAAGATTGTTTTCGTACTGGTGCATCTTTATTTCAATGATGTGGAGAATTTTTTGTATTTGTTTATATTTTGGATAAGATCAAGTGGGAAAGAAGCCTAGCATTTAATTTTCTCTTGCCAAAGTCTTCTCTCAAACTTTGATTACTACACTTTGTTCATGTTTAGTTCTTGTCATAATATTCTTACAATCACTTGGCAACTCATTTGGAGATAGATTTCTATTTTCTCATTTTCAGTGCTGCAAGTGGTAGAATGAGCTTCCATAATCTCTCCTTGTTTCTCTTCCATCATATGTTTATGCGATTCAAAGACATGGGTACGCCAACATTATCTCCATATGTTTCCTGTATTAAGAGCATACATTTCAGTAGCAGTTTTTCCAAACTTCATCTATAACTTTATATCTAATATTTTTTTTATATATAAAAGATAAGTAAACACGCCTCACTACAGTATCATACTGTAAGGGAGATGGTTAAGTATTAGTTGAGCCAAAAACTAAAGGTACCAGACATTGCTTGTGTTTAGAGAGAGAATCACACATACTACTAACATAACAATTTCAATGATGTTTTGAATATTATATATTTCTTCATTTAAGCCTCAATATGGAACTTTCTGAAATAATATTAGATATTGTAAATTTGCATTAAGCAATAAATAATCACTAAAAATCTTTTTTAAATGATTCACAAAGATTATCTTTAAAGGAACTTGGGAATTTTTTAGCTCAAAAAATTGATTGGTATACAATAAACTTTTCCCACCATCTATTATATCTTAATATACTAAAAAATACATAGAAATTATATGGAAATACTCATGTACCTAAATATGTAGGTACATAAAGCTATTATGACTGAGCATAGAAATAATATTCTATATTTTATATCTTGTATGCTAATTTGATTAGAACAATGCAAGATTCCTACTGTCTATATAAGAGGTGGGCAAACTGTGGCCCATGAAGGCTTTTCGTGTGGCCCATATTTCATTTCAGAATTTGGCAAAATAATAAAAATTAATTATTAAGCATTTTGCCAAAATCTCATATTATTTTTTATCTAAGTTCTAGATTCTTAAATCAGTCATTTTCAAATATATTTCATTTGTTGATAAAATGTTCTTAAAAAAATATGATACTTTATAAATATTTATTCTGATTACCTTTATCTGCATGCTCTTTTAACGGAAGAAGTTAAGTTACATTGACTGTAGTTAGTACTTGAATGGGAGATACCTGGGCTCTGGGTAATGATCACATGATGTAGAATTGTAAATCATGGTTCAGATTCCACGTTAAGCTGGAGGTCCCTGTGATATAAGTATGGAAACAGTCTGAAAGGGGTGGCAAAACTTTGCCCCAAAATTATCCTTGATAATTAATGTATATCTCTATCTATGACTATGTTATATATGCAAACAAATGTACAATGGTAATTGCAATTAACTTATATGTATTCAAAATTTGTATCTAACTGTTTAAAGTGCAGGCCGCAAAGCTTTACTACATAAGCTTCAATGTAGCTTGCTGCTCAAAATTATTGCCCATCCATGGTCTAAATGAATGGAATAGAAAACAAGAGGGCATTCACCCTCATTTTTTATGTTTTGTTGTACTATGTCAGTGGAGCTCTGTATAAATCTTACCATAGTAATTCCTGTTGAAAGGAGCATTTGGTATCTTAAAGAAATAATTCATGTTAAAAGGAGCATTTGGTATCTTAATGTAGTAATTTATGTGAAAAGGAGCATTTAGCATCTTAATGTAGTAATTTATGCGAAAAGAAGCCTTTGGCATCTTAAAGGACTAATTCATGCGAAAAGGAGCATTTGGCATCTTTAAAGTGGAATTATCATAGAAAACAACCTAGATGTCATAAGATTCTAGGCATGAGAGGATGATAAATGTGTACAAGTTCACTATATGGTATAGTGAACTTGTAAATTTAAATAAATTATAAATTGAAACTTCAACTTCTACCAATTTCAGACAAAGTGGGGTGAGCAGGCTCCAATGCCATTTCCATCCCATCTCTTTTATGCCATATTAAATACAATGCCACCTAATTTTGCCAGGACCTTTATAATGATGGGGTGCCATGCAGTAGCACACATGCACACCTATCCTACACAATATAATCCACTTCTTCCTTGGTCTGCCCTTTTTCTTTCAATCTTATTCACAATCAACCCCACATTTACATGGTTTTCTAACCCTCCTCACATCTTGATACTCATATTTTATTCACAAGTCTATTTTCAATTCATTCTTACATGTTCATACAATCTCAAACCCTTCTAATCACAAGCTCTGTCAACCCATAAACATCTCTTACCCAACTGTTCCTCACTCTATCCCCTTTTGCACATCAAGCATTCCTCTTAAGTTCACCATTTGCACTGCTTTCACTCAAGATCTTTCCTTTTTTCATAACATAGTCTCACAAACATACACCAATGTCTCATGAAGCTTCCTGCATCCCATACTCTAACACCTAACATTCACTAATCACCACCACTACTATCCCACCATTTAAATCCTTTTGGTGGCACATAGCATCATCTGTACCATTATCACTAATCACTGCATCCAAGATACTTAAAACTTTCCACATGTTGAAACATGACAGAACCCTCTCTCTACTCCAACTATCCTTTCTATTTTTTGCATTCACTTTTATTTAGCTCTTCCACTTACACACCCAGTCAAAATCTCGGATCAGCCTCAAACAACCTGTCATTAATATATAACCACATAGAACCCATCCCTCACAAATCTCCCACCCCTTTCCAGGGTGGACAAATAAAAAAACCCAGCTCTAAAAAACCCGGTGTTTTTTTTGCTTTTTCAAGTGAAATTTGAAAAAACCTGGGTTTGGGGTTTTTTTTTCAAAATTAAATGCTACTTATCATTATTTTATTCAAAATGCATATTTATGTTTATAATTTCAACAAATATGTATTAAATTAAGGTTATTTCTCTGATACTGACTCATAATAATTCACCTCTCCTTCTACAGGTTATGGCTATCATAGGTACCCACAATTCTCGATCAGTGGTCTGTTACTGTGATCTGTTCTCACTATAATATAATTATTAAACTAAGTAATTATTAATATTATATAAAAATAGATATAGCTCTTCTTTTTCTGTTATTCTAGTGCTTGTAGCATTTGTTTTTGGAAAAAACCTAAGATTGGAAAACATTCAGAATAAAACCCGGGTTTTATCGGGCTTTTTCAAAATTTGGGGGTTTTTGCCAACCCTGCTCCTTTCCCATCATCCTCATATATACTTCTTTTAGTACTCTATCCATAAAGATATTAAATAGCCATGGCAACCACACACAACCTTGCCTTAACAACCCTCCTCTATATATGTCAAACCACTCACTCCAGCTATCTTTCACCCAAATCATGCCTTACTTCCGAAATAAATACCCTTCACACCATCCAATAGTTTAACACCACTTATTCCATACATAGGCTTACTACATATTCATAAATCCAGTATACACTATACCATCTCTTACCCTTCGTTTTTTTGTACTGTCTCAATACAAATACTTGATCCACACATCCCCCTATCCTACTTTCCATCTCCCATAAATAAATTTTACTTCAGGATTTTTTCTTTGTTTCAACCAATGCAAGGTGTACTATCTATCTTCATCATAATCTTTATCCCAGGTCACCTAGTATGGAACAAGGACTGTTGTGACCTGTTTATATATGTAACTATGTAAACCCACCTTAATCATCCATCCTCAATCCCTCACTTATCCTTCTTATATACTCAAACAGAATTTTTTCTTACATTCACCTTTCTCACATAACCCATATACAATGACACTATTACTGCACTCTTCCATTTTCAAATGTCTTAAAATACAACCACCAGACCCATTCCATAAAACAATCCCCACCAATTTTTAGCATCTTGGCAACTCTATCATTTACCCCAGCTTGTTTTCTTATTTTTTTAGAACTCACAGCACTAAAAACCTCTTGCATGCTCATCTCTTCCAACCCTGATACAGTAAATAATTTATTCCAATAAAGTCAATCATATTTACATGTGCACTATCTTACATACCCACTTCTTACCTTACCATTGTCTGTGATGTTCACAGTTATTTTTTTCAAGGTTCATCACCCTTCTCTTTCTTCCAGAATAAGCTTCCTGTTCCCATTTCAATCATCATTGATCTTCCTGTTCCAATCTGGAGCCTCATTCATCTTACTGTTCCAATCTGGACCCTCATTCATCTTCCTGTTCCAATCTGCACCCTCATTCATCTTCCTGTTCCCATCTGGATCCTCATTCTCTTCCTGTTCCGATCTCATCCTCATTCATTTTATGTCTGATTCATTTGCTGCTTTCCTACTCTATTTAATGACTTCACTTTCCTTTTCATCTCTTATGCATTCAACTCCATCCCCAGACACTGCATTAAGTATTTGTAAATACTTACTTTTTGCTTTCCAATACATCATTCAACCAATCAGCATTTTGCTTCCCTTTTCTAGTTCCGGCACACTAATTACACAGCCCTTGCACTACCTATAACTTTCTTAAATTTTTTCAACATTTGTTCCATCTCCAAACTTAAATTTATTTCCTCTACTACTATAAAGCATTTTCACATACTCTCCCCTTTCTGATTCAATAACCATTTAGTTTTGATTCTCTTCAGTGGCATCTTCCTCACGTTTTCTCATCCATGCACCAATTAATTTAACCTTATACATACAGCACAAAAAATAGTCCCATTATTTTAGTTACACGATTGCTTAAATTATACAAATAAAAGAAGGTAATTTACATGGAAAATGCATAATTGTACACCTTGATTACCTTAATAAATTTCTATTTTAAAAATTATAAAAAAGAAGAGTTTAATATCAAAGTTTAGGATCTCATTAAATTAGCTGTTAAAATGAGCAAAAATAAAACTTACTGCTTGGAAGCCATTATCCACAACTATGATTTTAATCTGTGACTGTAAAAGTGTATGTATAATTATTATAACAAACAGGGCAAACAAACTATTTGCCAGCAACTGTTCTGGTCATCGAACCACCTTTTATATCAAGATCATAGTTACTTAAAGTGCTGTTTTAACTGAATAAAAAACAAATTATTATCTCTGATCTCAAATTTCCATTCAAACAACCATTGTAAATGTATGAATTAATTATGTTAGCTAAAGACCCCAAGGGCTCCTGGCAAAAATAATCTTGTTAATGTTAATATAAAAATATTAGAAAAGAATATCAATTCACTGAGGCTATGGGAAGAAATTGATTCGAGTATATAAAATACTGATAATCTAATTTTACTCAGCAGTAATTGTTGAAAAGATGTGAGAGATGTTGGGTCTTTACTAATTTTATGGGTCTGAAAAATGCCAATAATAAGGTTACCCCCCCCCCCATGAAGAATTACTGATAGTAAAATTGAAAAGCAAATATCCCAGACAGGCCCATTATTCATGAGTTGGATACCCTAACATCACAAGAGGAAGTCAAGAATGCAATCCATAGTTTGAAGAACAAGTCACCCGCCATTGATGGTGTCCCTGGTGAGGTCCTCAAGCATGGTAGTGATGCTCTGCATCTTCATCTCTACGATGTGGCAGGCCGAATGTGTACCGCAGCAATGGAAAGACGCCAGGATCATATCAATCTACAAGAAGAAGGGCAACCAAGCTGTGTGCGGAAACAGCCGGAGAATCTCACTCCTGGCAAAGGTGTTGCTCCTGCGGCTGAACAAATACATCATTGATGATGTGTGCCCCGAAACTCAGTGTGGCTTCCTAGGGAATGAGGAATCATAGACATGATTTTTATGGCCAGACAAATACAAGAAAAGTGCCACAAACAGCATCAGAACTTGTGTCTTGCCTTCATTGATCCGTTTTGGGTTTTTTAAATTTTATATATCTCATCTGGCGATTGCCTTCTAGGGCATAAGTCACTGTAATCAAGCTAGCCTGAACCTAGGCTATATTAAAAGCGATTAAAAAAAAAGGAAGAAAAAATAAAAACAAACAAACAAAAGAAAAACAAACAAATTGAAATATAGAGCGAGCTCCATCGACGGGGAAAGGCCCACCCTTCCCCGCTGAAGAAGACCACGATCCATAGTTGAATTTTAAATAACAGGGAGAAGGCCGACATCCTCCAAAAAGTCTAAAAGTCCACAGGTCGGTGTGCACAAATCCGTCCTGAGTACAAGGGACAGGCAGTGGCAACCCCGCCCATCCCGGTACAGGGACAGGTAACGTGCACGGAGATTGCCCAGACTGGGACATTCAACAAGAATGTGCCTAACAGTCTGGGGGACAATGCCATCTTCACAGTAGGGCACTGGCGAGCTCTCCATAAAATGGCAGTGAGTCTTGCGAGTGTGTCCAATTCGGAGAAGACCGAAAGCAACCTGAAGCCTTCGTGGCATTGGGGGGTAGGTCCATGGGAACAGTTATGATGCAATGGCATGCAACTTTAAGTTCCCTTCGACCGTCTCCCATCTTCTTTGCCAAGGTGCCTGGAGAGCTGCCTGTATTCCTGCCATGTAGTCGGTGTGAGGAAGAGCAAAACGCTGGTCCGCTCTCAGAGTCCTCGCGGACTCTTTGGCAGCCTCATCAGCACGCTAATTCCCTGCAATTCCTACATGTCCAGGAACCCAGCAGAAGATAATCTCAACATCCGCCCAGCTTGCCAAAACTGTGGCATCACGGATATGATGAACCAGGGAATGCTGAGAATCCAATGCCCTGAGAGCACTCAGGGCGCTATAGACCACAATCCAGTCCCCAAACCGGGCATGTCGCTTAATCTCCCATACCAAGTGGTGTATTGCCACCAGCTCGGCCACGAAGACAGGCGCAGCACCTGACAGAGCCCCAATGACTTCAAACAGAGGCGATACAGCGTGGAAGCCGACCCCCTCTTAGGAATTGGAGCCATCCGTATACACTGGCACAGTTCCAGCGTGACATAAGGTGTGCTACAAAAAGGTCAAACGCTATACTCCCGGCACTGTAGAAGCTTTGTGAACAGAGGCATGGCGACAAATAGCCAAATGTGGTACCCTCCAGGGTGGCATCCAGGGCAGAACCAGGGGTGCCACTGGCCCGAGAGCTATACTTAGCTTTTCAAAGAGTTTCCTAGCCCTAAACTCAAAGGGCTTAGGGTATGACTGGTGTCTCTCAGTAGCATAGGCACCGTTGAAATCAGCTGCAGATGCAGTGAGAGCTGTTGGTGACTAAGGGAGGTGCCAGACTTGCGTGTACAGGCCAATAATGCAGTGTGCACGGCATAGAGCGAGTGGCATCTCCAAGGCGGCTTTGGAGGCAAGGAGCCCTCTTTTCGAGGATCCACAATCTTTGAGCCCCCCAGCCCACCACTAGACATAGGCGAAGGAGCCGAAGCTCTTTTGTTGCTGTCCTCCTTTTGGGGGGCAGCTTTAGGAACCCCGGAAGATGGCCTGGCAACCAACTTCAGGGGTTTTGCCTCCTGTGAGTCTAACAACTCAGTGGAGGTGCATTGCCGTTTCACCTTATAGGAAACGGTCACACTGGGAGAGCCCTGGTTTAGCCGGGGCTGTGTGTAACCCTTTGTGCCACCGCTTTACCAGGGGAGCGCCCGGGTTGAGTAGATCCCGCAGAAGGGTTCTGACTGGGCGCAAAACAACCGTGCTCATTGGCCTGGATGGGCCAGGGGCAGAGGGTGTATTTCTTAGCATTGAGGCATAAGATGTCCCAGGCAGAGCCGGGTGCACCAGGACCAAGTCCTTAGCCTCGCAGAATGAGAGACAATGCTGTTCCTGAATGGCCAGGATTTCTTTCTCAAGGAGCTATGCAGCACACATTCCTTTGAAGAAGTGGGGTGTGGCTCTCAGCAAATGACACACACAATTTGGACTTATCATGTGTGGCCTTGGAGCAATTTACACAGACTTCGGGTAACCCCAACTTTGCATGTCTACATGAGCGATTCACATGGCTGAAGCAGTGATAGTAATAGCACCGCCACAGCAGTGGCACAAATGCCTTCATGTGGTAGCGGTACCAACCAGCACGCACTGATTTAGGGAGCTTGTCACAGTTGAATGGGACAAAGAGTGTAGCGGGTGGGTCTTGAGGCAACACCCTGTTTTCTCATCACACATTCGACCTTGACAGCCCCATAGTCAGCCAGCTCTAAGGTGATGTCCTCAATGGAGTAATCTACAATTTCCCTCACATAAACTACTCCTTTCATGAAGTTCATGGTAGAGTGCGGAATCACACTCACAGGAGTGCCATCAAGTGTCCGAAGGGCACAAATCATGGCTGCCTCGGAGGGATTTGACGCATTCGCCAAAAGGCTCCTGTCTGAGAAATGGGTCACCTTCGGCTCTCTACCAATCACACTTGCTAAAGCTCTCCTCTGATGAATCATGTTGCCCTTAGCCAACATGGTGCCAGCAGGCTCAAAAATGCCAATCTCTGAATGAGGGGCCCCAATGTAATAGAGGCTCACTCTGCGCACTAGCACTTTCAGTAGTAGTCAGGGGCTCTGCACCCGGGGGGGCAGAGGGGGTCTGATTTGCTGATCTTGGCTTGGTCATTTATTGAAGTAGCAGCAGACGCATCCATCCCCACAGCCCCCTTGGATGGAGAGGAGCCTCGAGTCTAACTTTTTTTTTTTTGGTACGAGAGGATGGCAGGGAATGAACCCTCTCCTCCCATCCACCGGCAGGAGGCCTCAGAAAGGTCCTTCTCTGAAGATGGAGGAGCTGGCAGTCATAGGGGCACTGGTCAGAAGAGATCCATCCCCTCCTTCTACTGCCTTGGAAACCCTAGCCGTTTGAGGAGGACCTTGCATAGGAGCGAACTTAAATTTGGTGCTTGGAGCCAAGCCCAGATTTGCTCCCATGGAGGGCCCTACCGTCTGAGGCTGGGTTGCCTCAAGGACCATGTCTATCTCGGGTGGGGCCTCCAGTTGGCCATCCCCCTCCAGGACATCACAGGGCTTATTGGCAGCAGTGTCATGAGTCTTGTCTTGGGAGGCACAGGTCTTGACCCCCGCTAGGTTTAATATTCTAGCCAGCAAGTCTTTTGAGGGAAGTGACTGATGAAGCCTGGCTTCCCTCTCCCCCTTAAGGGGGTTTGCCCCTACTGAGCCGCTTCAATGGGGAGCAGTCAGCATAGGGCCGCCTGCAGGCTTTCTTGTCAGTCCCTTTGGAAAGTAAAGGGGGGCAGACGCTGGAAAGAGAGAGGTGCCCAAAGGCACCCTCCAGACAAGGGGGTAAGGGGGAGTCCCCTACACCCATAGGCGAAGGAGAGGAGTAAGCCTCCTCTCCAGCTAGAGAGATTTAGAGGGTCCCCTTTGAGAACACAGGGAGGACAAACCTCCATTTTTTTTCTGTGGAACTGGCCGAAGGTGGCTCTGTTGATTGTGAGGAGGAAAGGGAAAGGGTTTTTTTTTTAGATTTACATCATCAGGCATGGGGACCCTATTCTTTCTGCGGGAAGCAAACGTTCATCACCCCTCACAGTAGCCCGCTCTGCACAGGGTGTGTATGGGGCTGTCACCATCCCAAACCGGAGCTCAGGGGTTAGGGAACATTGTCCCTTCCCCCCCTCAGCCCCAATCCATGATAGTTGGCTAAGAAGGTCAGCATCTACCCTGTGAAAATAGAGGCTGACCAGAGAAAGTTGTGGGAGAGGTTGTAGGGGAAGTGAGGAAGAGAGAAATACAGGCTGCCTGAAAGAAGGAGAAGAAGCTAAGCTGGAGTCGGACAGGGCGCTGAGTCCCATCAGCACGGCAGCCAGGAAGGCAAATCGCTGTGCCTCTTACAGGGTAAAGGATGGAGAAGTTGAGTCACTGTAGATAGATATTAGGGTCAGTAAAAATAAAAACTAGTAAGTCATCTGGCCCAGACAATATTTATTCTAGGTTACTCAAAGAAGGTGTAGATAGTATTGCAGTAGCTCTTGAGAATGGATGGTAATTGTGTAGAGTATGGCCAGATCTGAGTCATAGCTTATTTTGGGCTATTTTTCGTAGCTACTTTTTCTGAGCTGAGATCTATGTGGACGAAGTTTTGGGCAATTTCTGATTATATACTGGAGGGCTGTGCCCCTATACCCCCCCCCCAAATGATTGAAATCTCAGGATCATCGTAGGCCCATCCCCCCCGATGAGCCATCCCCAACAAGGAGCCAACCCTCAAAATAAGCTAGAATCGCATCCACCCTTACTTGCAACATTTACTGAAGATATATACTAGATCACTCGAGTTTGGAGAAATACCTAATGATTGGAAATTGGCAAATATAGTGCCAATTTTTAAAAAGGAAGTAAAGAGGACCCAAATAACTTTAGGCCCGTAGCTTAACTTCTATCATTTGTAAAATTCTTGAGAAAATAGTTAAAAAGGGGATTTCTGTCCATCCAGTGTGGTTGGTTAATAAATGATGCCCAGCATGGGTTTAGAAGAGGTAGATCAGGTTTAACAAATTTACTGGATTTTATGGATTATGTTACTAAACAATTAGATAAGGGAGAGAATGTTGATGTAATTTAGTTAGAATTTAGCAAAGCTTTTTATAAGGTTCCACATAGGAGCTTAATTTACAAAATAAAAATGTATGGGATATGTAGGAAAGTTTTGAATTGGATAAGTGAATGGCTGAAAGACAGGAAACAGAGAGTGGCAGTGGATGGGGATGAGGTCACAGTGGAGGGAGGTTATCAGTGGCATACCTCAGGGATCCATTCTAGGCCCTTTATTATTCATAGTTTATATAATTGATCTTGGGGAGGCTGTAAATAGCAAAGTGTCAATTTTTGCTGATGATACTAAATTGGCAGCTGTAGTCAAAGAAGTTGAGGGTAGCTTTAAAATGCAGAGTGACTTAAATAAGTTATTAGCTTGGGCTCAGAAGTGGCAGATGACTTTTAACCTTAAAAAATGCAAAGTTCTTAACATGGGAAGGAAAAAGAGGAAATTAAGCTATAAAATAGATAGGCATTGGCTGAATTCAGTTGAGGATGAGAAGGACTTAGGTGTAGTAGAGGATAGGTTACTGAAGTTTTCAAAGCAGTGTATTGAGGCAAAAAATCGAGCAAATGGTAAATATGTAGATTAGCGACTCTGCAAAAAAGGGGTTTTTTGGTAAATATTTTTGTTTACCCCTACCGGAATATTCATGCGCATTTGAGTCGTCTGACGTCAGACCCCCCCCCCATTATAATTTGCAAACCGATTAAAGGCGCTGACATGATTTGGTTAAATCATTCACCTCTGTAAACATTAGCACATTAGTCTATAAACAATTAGGTTTATATACTCGGGGGCTGTGTCCCCCAGACCCCCCCAATTTAATGAAACTCAGGATCATCGTAGTGTGGTCCCCCCATTGTGTTTACCCCAACACAAGCCGTCCCCTTAAATGTACTCCCAAAACGTGAATCATTTTGGAACACGGTGTGGTGGAGCGAATGTGAGTGTGTGTAAAAGGGCCATTCTCCCACCCCTTTTCTCAGTACCCTATCCCTTCCTCTGTAAAAATGTGTGTGTGTCTGAATGGGAATGGGTTTGTTGTTTTTTGTTTATTTTATGTATAAAAATGATTACCATGTTTTTTTTTCTTTCTTTCCAGGCGCCATATTCTGGAAAGATAGGACTTAGTTTCATATATCCTTATATTACAAACAAAGCGCCATATTCTGGAAAGATAGGACTTAGTTTCATATATCCTTATATTACAAACAAAGCGCCATATTCTGGAAAGATAGGACTTAGTTTTGTATATCCTTATATTACAAACAAAGCGTTATATCCTGGAAAGCTATATATTATTATTGTTAATAAAGCTATATATTATTATTGTTAATAAATAAAGGCCAATAGTATAGCTTAATGAAGGAGGGCTTATAAAAGCCACGCAAGCTTTTTAAGGTCATTATCTTCCATCAAGCGCAGAGGCGCCACATTTGTTGTAAGTCCTAGGCATTTTGCTCGCTCGAGTGGCAGGTGGCTGGACATCTCCCCATCCTCTTTGAATAAAGTGAGGCCTTGTTTGTTGTTTATATATTGACTGTTGTAGTCAGGATTTTTTTTGGTTGTTTGATTTTTCATGTTTATTAGGATAGATTAAATAGTATTCATATATATAGGATTTTCTTTTTGTATTTTTTGGTGAAAAGTAAGGAGATCTCCAATATAATCGCCCCTCTCTATTGTAGATATTTTGTGCATATTTACCCATATTTTTTTGTAAATATTGTATTTTTTTGTTAGTAAAGGACTGTACATACAATCCGTTTCATTCTCCTTCGATTTCTCACGTCCAGATTAGTGTAGGGAGCGGGTTGGATCGATTGGGGTTAGTCTAAATTTTTTCGGCCCGCTACAACGGACAAAATAGTACGTCCCATCGTTTGAGTCACTAATCTACATATTTACTGAGCAAATAGGGTGCTACGATACATTAGGAGGAATGTTAGCTACAAGTGTAAAGAGGTTATCCTTAAACTCTACAACCCGTATGTTAGGCCACATTTAGAGTACTGTATCCAAGCATGGTCACCATATTTTAGACATGACATCAACCTGCTAGTCAGTACAAAGAAGGGCAACAAAAATAATACCTTTCCTGAAGCACCTTGAATATGAACATAGACTGAGGGTACTATATATACTCATTTGAGAGAAGATATGTGAGGGAAGATATGATTGAGCTTTATAAATCTGTTTTGGGATGCATAAGTTGGATTTTAGCAAGTTATTTGAGTTGGAAGGTAGTAATAGGACTAGGGGTCACCACTTAAATATTAAAAAACAGAGGTGCAGGTTAGATGTTAGAATTTTTTTTTTTTGTGGAAGGGTTCACTCCTCTTGGATGGAGTATGTCTTGCCACCAGACCAGTATTTTTTATTTGTTCTTCATTAATTCACATTTTTTTAGAGGTGTGTTAATGATAGTGGGTCTAAGAGAGTTAGACACTACACAGTTTGCTGCACTGTATAATTGGTATAATTATGAGTTTATATTATAATTAGGTGAGCTAATGATTCTCTCTTTTCTTTCCTTTTTTTTATCTTATTAATTTATTTTAATATGTAAAATCTTATTGATTTCTCTTTTAAAGGTGAATACCTGTATAAATGAGTTTAAAGATATTTATTAATTTTGAGTTACATCTGGTTCCTGAGATAATTGAAAGTGATAGTTATAGTTAATAGAATAGAAACCCACACCAATCTTCACCTGTGGGGCTCCTCTCCATAGGGCTTCAAAAAAGAAGTGGAACCTTGTTAGTATACTTAATATTTGAACCAGAATATGTTCTTGACTGGATTTAGTCAAAGGTAACATTTACGTAGGTATTTATAGACAAGTTAAATTTGTTAATCGGGTAATTAAGGTAAAATAGTGACTGATCAAGCAGACTTAGTTTATTGATATTGAGTTATTTGAGGTTATTGTGATAATCAAGTTGGTGTATACTAGGTACCTATAATAGTAATTCATTATTTTTAAGCAGTTTAAGTTTTATAATTTTGATAATTTTCTACTTCTTAGAAGCAAGAAATTTAAGAAGTATTTTTTTAATCTTTTCTTGTGTATGTGGGCTGAAACCACCTCCTCCCAAAAGGGTTTTGAGAGTTATATTTTATATATTCAGTAAGCTTAGATTGCCTATCATTTTTTGTCTTTTTATATTATAAGCGGAACATTCTAATAGAAAATGTTTTACTGTCTCAGGTAAATTGCAGTGATCACAATTTGGTGAGTTTTTTAACCTAATTTTGTCTAGGTAGCAATTTAAGCCTACATGTCCTGATCTCAGTCTGACAAGTGCAGTTAAGAACATAAGAACATAAGAAAAGAAGGAGACTGCAAAAGACCATTCATGGCCTACACTTGGCAGCTCCTGTTCCAGTCAACACACAAAAGATTTCTTACCAGAGAAAAGTCATCAACATTGTCACCCTTTACAGGAGTTCGTCAGATCTAATCTACAATATACATAAAATGCATCCAGAGGATTATGTCCATTCATGCAACCGCAAAATAATCTCCCAACTCCTTAGAAAAATATATACATATGTACATAAAAAAGTCAGTCCCATCTAGCAGCTTCATTCATATATTTATCTAATCTATTCTTAAAACTACCCAGAGAGGAGGCTTCTATCACATGTCTAGTGAGCCTATTCCATTCATCTACCACACGATTTGTAAACCAATTCCTCCCAATCTCCTTCCTAAACCTATACTTATCAAGCTTAAACCCATTGCTACGTGTCCTGTCATGTTCACTAAGTATAAGAACCTTACCCAGATCCCCTTTATTATATCCTTTTACCCATTTGAAGACCTCAATCAATTCCCCTCTGACTCTTCTCCTTTCCAATGTATGTAGATTTAGTTTTCTGAGCCTTTCACCATAAGGTAAGTTCCTTAGCCCACCAATCATCTTTGTCATCCTTCTCTGCACAGACTCAAGCAAATCAATATCCTTCCTATAATATGGTGACCAAAATTGTACTGCATAGTCTAGATGAGGCCTAACTAGCGCCAGATACAGTTTTAGAATGACTTCAGCACTCTTATTGCTTACACTCCTCCTAATGAATCCCAATATCCTATTAGCTTTATTCTTAGCATTTAGGCATTGCTTTCTAGGACGAAGGTCTGAACTTACCAAAATACCCAAGTCCTTCTCACAATCGGTCCTCCCTAAATTTCTCCCATTTAATTTATAACTATTCAGTGGATTATTTCTACCTATACTAAGTACACTACATTTGTCTATGTTAAACTTCATTTGCCATTTCTCAGCCCAATTGGACAGAATGGTCAATTTCTCCTGCATTACAACAGCATCAGAATCAGCCCTAATGGCCCTACCTAGCTTAGTATCATCAGCAAATTTACTCAGGTCACTACTTATACCTATGTCAAGATCATTAATATAAATTAAGAATAGCAAGGGACCCAAAACAGATCCTTGTGGAACTCCACTGCTAACACACCCCCACTCAGATTTAACTCCATCTATACTAACTCTTTGCTGTCTGTCACCAAGCCATGACTGAATCCACCTAAATATACTGCCATCGATCCTGTGTGCTTTAACTTTGCTCAGAAGCCGTAAGTGTGGCACTCGATCAAAAGCCTTACTAAAGTCCAAGTATAAAATATCATAGTTTTCATCATTATCTGCTGCTTCATACACCTTACTATAAAAAGACAGCAAATTAGTCAGGCAGGATTTACCCTTACTAAAGCCATGCTGTGATTCTTTTATCAACTTATGCTTATTCAAGTGATCCCTAATATTCCTTGCTATAATAGATTCCATCATTTTCCCTACCACTGATGTCAAACTTACTGGTCTGTAATTAGACATATTTGTTTTATCCCCTTTCTTAAATATAGGTATCACATTGGCTTTCTTCCATGCCACTGGCACAATGCCACTCTCCAATGATTTTCTAAAGATGCATGCTAGGGGCTCACTTAACACATCCTTACATTCTTTCAAAATTCTAGGAAAGACCTCATCAGGACCGGGTGCTTTACTACTTTTGATTTTATCAATTTCCTTTGTCACTATCTCCTTTGTGATCAAGATATCCTTTAATTTCTCTTCATCATTACCCCGAAAGATCATTGACACCTCGGGTATATTTAGAGTATCCTCCTGTGTAAATACTGAGAGAAAAAAGTCATTTAGCATTCCAGCCATTGAGTCCCTATCACTCACTAATTCTCCATTGGAATCTATAAGTGGGCCTATTTTATCTCTAACCTTAGTTTTGTATAATTGATAAAAACTTTTAGGATCTTCCTTTGCCCTATTTGCCACTTTAATTTCATAATTTCTCCTTGCTACTCTAACTAACTTTTTAACATCTCTTGCTAGTTCATTATATCTCTGCCTTAAGTGATCCTCTCCATTTTTTATTTTCCTATAAATGCCCTTTTTAATGCCAATATAATGCTTAATTTTATCTGTCATCCATTTTGGGTCATTATTTTTAGTCCTAATCTCCTTATAAGGAATGTTAATCATCTGACCTGTAATTAATTGCTCAATTATTCTTTCATACTCCTCTTCAATTGTAATCTCTTCCTCCTGGTGATTATTGTCTCCACTACCTGATATCATTGAATCTATTCCTGAATTGATTTCATTGCCTGGTTTCTGTACAACTGCCTCCAGGTAAGTCCTTAGCCCATTATAATTTGCTCTTCTAAAGTCAGGAATTTTAACATTGTTCATGTTACTATCAATACCATTCCATTTCATCTTGAATCTAATTTCACAATGGTCACTATTACCCAAATTTCCTCCAATCTCAGTATCCTTAATAACTTCTTCCCTATTTGTGAGAACTAAATCCAGTATATTATTACCTCTAGTGGGTTCGTTAATAATCTGCCTCAGAAAATTATCTTGGACAACATTCAAAAATTCCTCAGCCTTCTGATCACCCACAAGAGCTTCCCAGTCTATATTAAAGCTTCCCAGTCTATATTTGCTTCCCAGTTTCGAGTCTCCTATGTTTATCAAATGACCTTGGGCAATGCTTGAATTTGTTTTTTATTTCACCAAATTGAGTAGAAATTACAGATCTTTCCCAAATAGAAGAGTATTCTTTTTGTATCTTTTCTCTTAATAAGTTTACAATTTCGCTTTTAAAGAATAGAGGGTTTCAATGTTATTAAAATTGTGGGAGGCTTTAGCTAATAGGTCTGCTTTTTCATTTCCCACTATCCCTATGTGAGAGGGTATTCATTGGAAATATATTTTATGATTGTTGCTCTGAAGGGAATACCACAATGATATTATTTCATTAACTAGGTTTGAGTATGTTTGGCTTGTTCTGTGGTCTTCTAATATATAGAGGCTAGATTGTGAGTAAGTATAACAGCAGATGTGGCAGAGTAGTTTTTGCAATGATTAAGTGCCTTTTTAATGGCAAATAGTTCAGTGAAAAGTACGGTATGATCTCCATCCAATTTCCAAGAGTAACACTGAGTATTTATCGTTTAGGAGTACTTTAGATCCATCGGTAAATATTTTTTGGATTCCGGTAAAATTGTTGTTGATGTAATCTTTTATTAGTGTTTTGGTAATATTTGACATTGATTTGGGGTAAGTTATTGTTAAATTTGATTGTATCGGTAATTTCATGTTTTCCCAAGGTGGTATATTACTGATATAGGATTCCCTATATATGAAGTGGTCTATGACAAGTTTATTACATAGATTGATAGCTCTATAGTAATAAGGCGGTTTGTTTTGGGTAGTCCACATAACTTCTGTGACAGCTTTTTTGTGAATATTGAAGTTTTCTTTCAAAATATGGTTATTTGGTGATGAGAGTATTTTTAAAAAGTACTTCATGCTAACAAAATCTTTCTGATACTGAAGTGATAGCATACAAGTTTCACCATAAAGAGAGGCAATGGGAGAAGACCTCATTGCTCCAATACTAATTCTAATTCCTGCATTAACAATAAAAATCTAGTTTCTTTTTTACCGATTGGCAGGCGGAATCATAAAGTTCACATCCATATTGTATCTTGCTGATAATATATGCCTTGAGAAATATAAGTAATGAATTTTGGTTAGCTCCGTATGATAATTTACTGAAAGATTTCAGTATATTCAGGCATTTTTGGCAATTTAATACAAGGTAATTTATATGACATTTCCAGGTCAAGTAAGGTGAATAAAAAAAAGAGACCTAGAAATTTATTTTCTTTAACATCTTTTATTCTTTGGTTATTTATTGATATAAATGGTGTTCTAAGTATTCTTTGATTTGTAAAATACATTAGTTTAGTTTTATTAATGTTAATTGTAGTTCCCCATGTGTCACAGAAATCTTTTATTTTATTAACGGCTCTTTGAAGATTTTCTTCAGCTTCCTGTAGTGTGTTCCCACTGGTGTATATTGCCTGGTCATCTGCAAAACAGGATATATTGCAGTTTATTAATTGAGGCATGTCATTGTTGAAAATAGTGTATAGAATAGGTGACAATATTGAACCTTGTGGTATTCCTCTATCAAATTTAAAGCTGTCTGATAAGAGTTCTCCAATGGAGATTTTAAATGAGCGATTTTTAAGATAATTGACTAGAATAGTTAATAGTCTTCCTGTTACACCAGATTTTGCGAGTTTGTACATTAGGGCCAGATGTGGGACCAGATCAAATGCTTTTTTGATATCCAGGAATAGCGCTATAACATGCTTTTTTTGTTTTACATTTATCCTAATAAAATTTTCTAATTTCACTAGTTGATCAATTGAACTGTGTTTCTTACGGAAACCACATTTGAAGGATTTTATTATGTTATTTTTTTCAAGAAACCAATAAAGTCTATTGTAAATCATTTTCTCAAAGCATTTTCCCAAAATAGAGAGTAAGGAAATTAGTCTATATGATCCTGGATTTGCAGGATCTTGATCAGGTTTTTTATGGGTATCAGTAATGTTTCTTTCCATGTGGATGGGAATTTACCTAGTGACCAGCAGCTATTAAATATTTTTAAGATTTTCTTTTTATATTCCAGTGGAAGATTTGTTAGGAATGCTTTATGTATTAAGTCAGATCCCATGGCTTTTCCTCCTTTTTCTGAGATGCTGATTAAGCTATCAATGTATTCTTCCCAGGTGAATTCCTTGTTAAAATCTTCTGATAAGTCTTTTGTAGCATCACTGATCAGTTTATTTTGTTGTTCATTTAAAATAACTGGATCTCCATCTTTAAGGATATCTTCAAAATTCTGTCCAAAAATATTTGCCTTTTCTTTTTCACCTAGCACTGGATTACCATTTTGAATAAGAGGAAATGTTTGTTCTCTATAAGTGCCTCTGAACTTTTTAAAAAAGAACCAGATATCTTGAATTGGGGTTCTAAAGTTTATATTAGAAATAAATTTTTGTAAAGATATTTATTTGCCTCTTCTAATTGTCCTTTGTGCTATAGCTTTTTGTCTATTAAAGGCTATGGTGTTCTGTGGAGTGAAGTTTCTTTCATTAGTACGTTTAGCCTTCCGCCTCAGAGGCACCTGTTTGCTGCATTCTTCTGTCCACCATGGTTTGTTATATTTAGTGCTTTTAGGTTTAATACTAAGTTTGAAAGTTAATTTGCTGGCTTCTATTATATTTTCTATTATTTCATCTAATTCTTCAAGTGGATTTTGAGATATGTCAGCTTGAATTGGAGTAAAATTAGTTATCCATTCTGACCATTTATTATTTTTTATCTTCCAATCTGGTCTTTTTCCTATGTTAGATACAGTTATTAGTTCAGATAAATGGATAAGGATTGGGATATGATCTGAGCCGAGATCTCTACCCAAGTTTATTTCAGTTTTATCCGAAAGAATTGCTGATACTAAAGTAAGGTCAATAGTTGAGTAAGAGTTATTTCTTAGGTCATATCTTGTTTTAAGACCTAGAGGAGTTGATATAGTTAGATCTGATTGGGCAATATAATAATTGAAAGCGGTTGCTTGTTGCAGAGGTTCACACTTGAGATGATTATCCCATGTGGGGTGTCTTTGATTTAGATCACCACAAATAATTAATTTATTACCTAGTTGAGATGTATAGAATTCTAGTTCTTGTTCAATAAAATTGTTTGCATGGGGATTATATAAATTGAGTATATCTACAGCATTATTATTTTTTAGATAAATTCTGATAGCCTGAGCTTCAAGGGCTTTGTTAATATAGTCATTTAGATTTATTATTTTATAGTTAATGTTTTTGCGAATTAAGATCATTATACCTCCACCCCTTCTATCTCTGTCTTTTCTAAAAATTGCATCATTAATAAAATTAACATTTGATTTGATGCCCAATCGTGTTTCACATATACAACACAAGTGGGGTTTGTTAGCATATAAGTAAACTTGGAATTCCGATAGATGAGAAAATAAGTTCTGGCAATTCCATTGCAAAATTTTTATCTTGTTTGTTTTATTATCCATTTTACTTGGCTTTTTTATTTATAGGTTCAGGTTCACTACAAACAGGTCTTTGATTTGATTAAGTTTGGATTATTAGTTTTGCCATTTCTTTTATTTTTTTCAGGTTCAGAATTTAGGGGGGTTTTATTTTTACCTTTGAGATTAACTGCATCATTTGTTTCAACAATGGGAGGTTTTTGTCTACTTTTATCTGGGGCTACATTTTTATGAGATATAGTGGTTTAGTTTATTTTCTTTAGGTTTTGGAATACTTGTGTCTTGCCTGACAGTTTTGCCCTGATTATCAGCTTCAGTGAGCATTTCCTGATTTTTATTTCCTTTTTCACCTAATATTAGTTGAATTTCATTATTAAGCGTTGTATCAGCAGATTGAGAGTGTATAGTTTCTTGTTGCATTTGTTTTGCTTCAACTAATGCTTCTTCGATTTCCTTCTGTCCCAAGAGTCTTTTAAGAACATAAGAAAAGAAGGAGACTGCAAAAGACCATTCATGGCCTACACTTGGCAGCTCCTGTTCCATTCAACACACAAAAGATTTCTTTCCAGAGAAAAGTCATCAACATTGTCACCCTTTACAGGAGTTCATCAGACTCCTGTAAGAGAAAATTGTAAATATGTGTATCGTTTGCATTATTTTGATGATTATAATTTTGAGGGGGTCGGTAGAGGATGTATTTGAATTAGTAAGAAAATTATGATTGCTTGTCTTATCATAAACAAGTGGATTGGGGTTATTAATCAAGGTTTGTTGGTGAATTGATTTGCCATTTGCTGTATTATAATTAATGGTCCTATCTTGTAGGTTAGTTTTTAAGATATGCGCATAGCTAGCTTGGTTAACTTATTGGGGGTTTTGAATAATTGCAGCAGTTTCCTTGGAAATAGAGGATGGATAAGAGTTTATATTAAAAAGTTTATTATTGTTTTCTTTTATTTGTGTTTTAGCACTTTCATAACTGATATTTAACTTTTTTGCTACAATTTCAACTTTCTTAGCTTCCTGGTATACTTTGCATCCTTTGAAGGTTGATAAATGGTTTAAGTTGGAATTTGCGCATTTTAAAGTGACTCTTGGGCAGTATTTAGCTGAGTGGTCATTGCTACATATTAGATATTTTGATCTTGATCGACAGGAATTAAATGTATGTCCATATTTTTTACATCTGAAGCATTGTATCGGTAATGGAGTATAATCATTTATATGGAAATATGTATATAGTATTTTGGTAAATATGTAGATTAGTGGCCCGGCTGAAAAAAAAATTGTGTGTAAATATTATCGTTCACTAGTGTCAGAATATTCATGCGCGTTTGAGTCCTTTTTGAATTATTATTCTATAAACAATTAGGATTATATACTGGGGGGCTGTGCCCCCCAGACCCCCCCCAATTTAATGAAACTCAGGATCATCGTAGTGTAGTCACGACATTGTGTTTACCCCCACACGAGGCGTCAACTTAAATGTACTCCAAAAACGTGAAACATTTTGGAACACGGACGAAATAGTACGTCCTATAGTTCGCGCCGATAATCTACATATTTACCAGTATTTTAATTATAGTTGGCTTATTTTCAACTGAGAAGTCAATTTTAATAAATTGTGTCGGAGTGATATCTTTTTTTTATTCTTTTATTGGTAATTGTGAAGACGATGGTCGGATCCTAGGCTTAGTTTTTTGGGGGGCTACTTTTTGTTGTTACTCTTTTAGAGATGAAATCGAAGAATTTTATGGCAATTTTCGTTTTTATACTGGGGGGCACAGTATAAAACTCAGGGTCATCGCAGTGTTATCCCCGCAGCGAGCCGTACCCAACAACGAGCTGACGCTCAAAATAATCGCATCCGGCCATCGTCTACACAATTACCCTTTTATTGATACGAGACATTGATAGTATAGGGTAGCCTTTAGATATTAATTCATTCTTTATTTCCACTACATTCTCATTTAGAGCAATTGGGCCAATAACCCCATAGGATTTTGGAAGATCTGATAGTAATTTACAAGTTACTTTCCACTGCACCTGCACTATCTAAGAATATATTTTTAATCTTAGTACTGGAACTAATAATGCAATTTTTTGTGCAACCAGTAAAAGTTAAGGTTACCAAAGTTAAGTCATGACGTTGGATATCATTAAGTAAATTACTGTATTTAAGGGCAATGCTAAATTGAAGGGGCTTGACATTAAATTTATCATCTTCTTTTGCAGGTGCTATTAAGTATTTAAA
The DNA here is from genome assembly GCA_963969495.1 of Ceratothoa steindachneri. Taxonomy (NCBI): domain Eukaryota; kingdom Metazoa; phylum Arthropoda; class Malacostraca; order Isopoda; family Cymothoidae; genus Ceratothoa; species Ceratothoa steindachneri. Next base: position 30,850,839 of record OZ018327.1, read on the forward strand.
TGGAAGATTTATATTATCTGGAGGAGACCCATCGGGGTCATCCTACCTTTCAAAAGACCTACCGGAAATCAGTAGGCCTGTATAAGCTCCCAATTATAAATAAGTGCAGCAAACCTTAATTACTACAAATATATATAGAAAGATTTAGTTAATGAAATATTAGTTATGCGGAGCTAATCAGGTACGTCAACACCATCTAAAATCCAAAACCTCCACCTCTGAAGATGTTTAATTTATTAGTAAAGTCATGATTGTTTTTTTTTTATATACAACAAATTCACTGATTTAAAGGGAAAATCCGAAAATACTGGGGGGGGGGGGTATTTTAGACTCATTCCTGTGCAATCTTCTTCCAGAAGGGTTTGAACGGCGGCCACCTTTTCTGCATTGATTGATGTGGATGGTCTCCCTTTTTTCTCGTCTAGGAAGGCCAAAGCAACCGTTGAGGCACTTATATCCGGGATTGGTATTGCTTCTAACCATCTTGCGGCTCGTTAGATACACGAAAGTAAATATCGATGGTGCGAGGGAAAGGATTTGCCCGGAAGTGTGCATGGTGGGAGCGGTCTAACTCTATCAATATGCACAGTTTCGTTCCTTGAAGATAGAATATCATTGGGCAGGATCGGGGATATCGTGTGATGGCTAATCTTCGAGGATTGAGATGCGAATATCACTGTCCATATTTGGCCAGAAGTATCGTGCTTTGCTCAGACGAAGCGAAACCTTGATTCCCAAGGGTGACAAACTGTGTAGTTGATTGTAAATCGTCTTCCTACCATCCATAGACACGAATGGTCGTGGGTATTTTGATGTAACTTCACGCCATAGCTAAGCTTCTCCAGAAAAGGGGAAAGAGTTTAACTGCAAGCACAGTTCCTTGGTTTCTTCGTCATTTCTTTGCGCTGCTGTAAAGGCTTGGAGGTAAAAAAAAATTACGCCCCTTGAAAGGTAATCAGCGACTACGTTGCCCTGACCACGTACGTAGGCGATATCGCTGATATACTCCAATGTGGCTGCGTCCGGCTTAGCTTGCTCGAGAAGAAAGCAACTGGTCGTGAGGATCCGTCAACCATTTGGTGCAAGGCAGCACCTGTCGCGAACTGGGAGCAATCTGTCACCAGCTGGTATGGGAAATCGTTGGGCAGCGAGTGATGGAGTTTAACGGATCAAATTAAAGCTGCCTTGATCTCTTCAAACGCTCTCTGTGCTTCTTCACCCCCATTCGAACTCGCGAGCATCGGGTTGCAGGCGAATAAGCTCGGTCAACGGGGCTGAAATTGCCGCAAAACTGGGGATCATTCTGCGGTAATATCCCAACATGTCAAAATAACGGCGCAGTCCCTTTGAGTCTTTTGGCAATGGCATGTCTGCTATTTCTTTTACCATTGTGGCCGATGGGCAGATTCCTTCCACCGAAATCTGATGCCTGAGGAAATCAATTTCTTTCTTCGCGAATTCGCATTTCTCCAATGAAATCCTTAGCCCATTTTATACCAAATTTTGAATATTTCCTTTAAATGCTTCAAGTGGTCGTCCATGTTATCCGAGAAGATCAGAATGTCGTATATATATATATATATATATATATATATATATATATATATATATATATAATCGAACCCCAGTCCTCGAAAAAGGTTGTCCATGTGACTTTTTTGAAATGTGCTACTTGCATTCCAAGGGCCGAAAGGAAGCTTGACGAATTCTCACAGACCAAGAGGAGTTGTGATCGCGGTCTTCTCTATATCCATCGGATTCATGGGGATCTGATGGTAGGCACGGGCCAGAACCAGCCTTGAAAAGATTTTTTTTCCATGTAGGTGGTCCGTCAAACTTTGAATCCGAGGCAAAGGATATCTATCGGGCTTCGTAATTGCGTTGAGCGCCCAAAAACGTCCAACCATCCTGTACTCTCCGGACGCCTTCTTAGGCACTAATTCGATTGGTGAGTTCGATGGCGAGCTTGAAGGACGCACGGCCCCCTTCTTCAATAGCTCTTCGAAAGTTGCTTTGGCAACCTGAAATCTCATTATCGAAAAAGGCCTAGGCCGTGCAAAGGAAGGTGGGGCACTGCAAGTATCGATATTGTGGGCAACTGAGTGTGGAGACGGCAGTGACGGATGAGCGAGAGCTGGTCCGTACATAGCCCCATATTCCTTCAGAATGACCCTGCACGGAGGCGGGGGGAGGGTTATGTTCTGAAGGTCATTTATGATCAGGGCTACCGCAGGTTGCTCAGATAATTTAACACTTAATGCAAACTTGGTCTCTTTGTTCACGAGTACCTCTCGCGCGCAATCCACAAGCAGGTTGAAATCCTTAAGAAATCAATCCCTAAGAGCGGAGAGGTGGTATCCGCGACTATAAACGTCCACCTAAAGGACCAACGAAGACTAGAGATCGTTATGTCCGTGTGAACCTCACCGTGCACCTTGATTTTTCCTCCACTAGCTGTTGATATGTTCACGTTAGATTCGCGCAATTCACTCGACCTTACCAATTCTGCCGTGATTATTGAGACACTTGACTCGGTGTCAATTAACAATTTGCATTTTTTATCATATATTTTCGTGGCGACGGTGAAAACTAATGTCATACCAGCGGCCGCGCCTGCTAAGGCATACCTGACTAGTTTTCCTGTGGGACTGGCGAAGATGGCCTGGAGGAAGGTTGCATTTTCAAGCGTTCTCCTCTTTTTGGCCACCTGCACCAGGGCTAACAAAACTTGACCTCCTCGCCAAAGTATAGGTGTGTGCAGCAAACCACAGGTTTCTGTTTTCTTTGGAATGGTCGCAATCCCTCCGGTATATTACGCGCACTGTTACTATCATTAGCCACAGATCGTGCAAAACCCACAGAATTATTTACGCATTTATCACTCGCTTCGTTAGAAAACGTGGATAGGGCACTGCATCTTTCGGATTTCACACTACGACACTGCTCTTTATCGACCGCAGTAAGCTCATCCGCCAGTTTTCCCAATTGTGCCAGGGTTAGTTCTTTTTGTGTATCAATTATAGGCACAATGTTCGGCGGTAAGGATTGTCTAAATTTATGACGCACGACGTCCTCGCTTACTCCTACCTGAAGGGCAGTTCTTCACAGTTCTTCGAGATCGATTGAGAGCCGGCCTGTGAGTGCGGAGGATGCTATTAGCTTTTCGAATAGCTCAGGCTTGGTCTTCTCGAAAAGGGCGATCACTTCCGTTTTCAAATTCTGGTAGTTTTTCTCAGCCAAAATGGCTGCGGGAAGACGATCAACAGTCTCAGGCGGAGGTGAGGCTAATACGTGTAAGAACTTGGTCTCCTTTTTTAGCCCAGAAATGTGAAACTGCGCCTCCACAACGCGAAGCCAACTTGAGACTGCTAATTCATTGAAGATGGGCGGCTTGATGTTAATGGCGTTCATGAAGTCCCGTTCGCCATGTCCTGTTTGATGGTTGTTTGCAGAGTCCATATCTTTGATGCCTTCACTGTTCGCGACGTAAGGGTCACCACTTTATAAGTGGGCTCACGTCACCACTTTATAAGGGGGCTCACGTCACCACTTTATGGGAGGGAAGGTAAAGGTAACCGTCACCAGTTTATGGGAGATGAAGGATTTTACCAGTTTAAAGGTTAAAATGACGCAGATATTTTGAAGAGGTCCTTCAAGTCCCAAGAGTGAGATGATAGGTGGCGTTAATCTCGTATCTGACTCCAAAAGATACTCAAATAATATTCCGGCTTGGCTGGGCTTACCGAAGGTTTGTGATTGAGAAAGGACTGATAGGAATCACGTAAAAAATAAATATTTAATTCCAACAAACAAAACAAGTACAACAAAAGAGTGGCTCGCGTTTACACGATTGCGGTCAGGGAATATTTCACTACTGGTCAGGAAAACGAGTGTTACGGAAACAAGACTTAGGCGAGTAACACGGGGACTTCGCCACGCTAAACGACCCGTAATTAGTTCTTTACTATCGATCGTTTATCTGACTTAACTGTCTACCCAAGAGTGAATGACTTGTAGGGGTGTGAAGATGTATAAGAGAAAAACTTCCTTCCAAAAGCGAGAATATAAATAGCCCATTAAATTACCAAGTCAGGACGGACTTCGCCGTAGCGTAACGGTAGAGTGCTAGCCTCTGGATTCAAAAGACACACGATCGATCCCCAAAGTCCACAATTTTTACGGAGAAAATCCCCAAAGAAAACGGAAAACGCTTTATGGACAACTCAAGAAATCGACTCAAGAGAAAACCGATGTCAAGGAAAACGAAAAAAAAACGACTTCAAGGGCTAACTCGTCTCAACTAATCTCATCCCATCGAAAATCGTCAAGAAGCACCAAGAAGTCATCATGTCATCAGAATTGGAAGGAATCATCACATCGTCGTTAAAAAGGAAGATACATCAAGAAAAAAAAAGAAGATCAAGAATTCACCCAACTCAACTTAAATATCTCAGCCTACAAGAATACAAGAGTCAGATAAATGGAGTCAATGTTTGAAGGTGCATCTTCAGTCTAGAAATAATACATAGATACGAATAAAAAAAATCAACAAGCTGAATAATACTGATAAATAATTATAAATAAGCCCTCCCCCCCCAGACTCTCCTTCTCCATTTAAATTATATAAATAGTACAGGAGGCATGGCCTCTGGGATCACAATGTTTTTAGCTCCGCCTACTGTGCGGGATATTCCTTATCCCATGGTCCGAAGGTCATCGATTAAATGGCGCCCTCAAATTTACACTTTCTAGATATAATTTTATCATTCATGAGACAGACAGCTGTTTCGGCTTAATTCTATTTCCAGACGAGAAATGTTCGTTTTTATTACACTGTCGCTAATTTTACTGCTATCTGAATTTTCGGCTTCCCGCTTACTTTCTTGACCGGTTTACAAATAAATATATATGTGTATCCGTAAGGACATTTGTTACAATTCTTCCTATTCCTGCGAGGCACTTTGCTGGTGCAATTTTAATTCCAGGGCCATGCTCTCCACACACAATTCTCTAAAACTATATGTACCACTTCCTCTTTTTAATTGCCGTTAAGGATGGTTTCTCGGGCATTAGATATTATTCAACGGTCAATTATACTAAATTAAAAAAAAGTATAAATTTGCCTGAAATCAATAATAACTAAATAAAATGAAAAACTAAGATAAAACATAATTATACACTTAAATCACAACTATAAATGTAGATAACTCCCATTCATTGTACATTCGGCATAATATCTCTGATCATTTTATGAAAGTGTTTTAGAGTCTACGTTAAACATACTTTCCAACATAATAAAAACAACTAAATAACTACAACCAAATTATAAAACGATAGGGGAAACAAAGGTTGGTTGAAGCAATATCGAAAGTCCACTCCGAAGAATACGAAAGGCAAACGAAGAAATCCGAAATAAACTGGCGAAAGGCTTACGGTTGCCGCTGCTGCTAAACATAAATTTGGTTTTCAAATGTGATCAGTCAGCGAAGTATAAACACCGTCAAGAGTGTCGACCCTAGTGACTATATGTGTACTACTTGCGTATTAAGCTAAAAATCAAACAGATTTCATTATATTCACAAAATTTAAACCCAGAAACCCAGCAGTGACTGAAAAACAAAACATTGGGAGTCTTGGATGCTAGTCTCGCTGGAAATTTTGCATAACACCATATGATGTGTACAGTTATGCCAATTTTCCACATCCTTAATCCTCGTATTCTCCACTCATCAAATATCGTCGGACGCATGCTGGTACCATTGCAACTACTAGCATAAAGCTGTAAACGGTGTTGTTGTTATAATAATCAAAGGAATCTACCCACCTTCTTCCTCCATTTAACTCTTCACCTCAATTTACTTTACAATGAAAAGACAAGTGACAAATGGGTCTAACACCTCTACCTCACTTTTAACTCTTCAATTTGGTTCTTTTTCCGTATATATGACCCACTTTTTAATATTTCATTCCTGATAGACACTGGGGTTCAGTGCAGTGTGATTCCATCCTCCAAAAGTGACAAAACTTGTCCTTCCTCTCACTTAGATTTTGAGCTGCCAACAATTCAGACATTAGGAGTTATTTAAGGCGTAACCCTTAAGGTTTACTCAGCTTCCGTCGAGTTTTTCGATAGACTTTCTTACTGCCAGGTAGACCGCTCTATATTAGGCCTTGATTTTCTTTCCTCCTTTGACCATTTAGCGATTCTCGTTGTCGCAAGCTTGTCGACCACACGCCAACTCTTACTGTTTCTGTATCCTACTATCTTTCTCAAAGTTGTCTCGTGTCTGTCCTTTTCATTCATAACATAACATAATTTAACGGAGGACAAAAGCTACAAGGGCCCGTCAGAGTCAACACACGCTCCATAAACTGCATCCATAAGATTGCGTTAAAAACAATACTTAAAAAATAATCCCCATCTTGGCATGTCGAAAACTAAATCACCCATCTACAGTACATATTATCAATAATATAAAATATAACATTTATTTAAAAACTCTCTCCAAAACTGCGTCTACATAAATGCGTTCAGAACATCACCTCCAATCTAAAACAATATTGATATTACAATCTGTAATTAGAAACAATACTACTCAAAAACCTTGACAACCTACCCTGCCCATAAACTCATCTAATCTGCTATTGAAAACATTTAAATGAGTAATATACTACTCTGATGGTGGAAAAATACTTTCTCAAATCAAACCTATACCTCTTAAAAAAATTAGAGTGGTGTTGTAGATAGAGGAGAGGAGGAAAAGGGACAAAGAAAAAATAATAGCGTAAGCGAGTTGCAAACAGCTTCCCGCGTCGCTGAACCACTGTTAGCCAATGGCGAATCCACTCGGCCATCCTGAGTCTCTTACAAAAACAGGATTTATTAATGGCAAGCCCCCAAGCCGCTCGCCTGCACTTCTGGTACGCTACAGTGTCCCTTAGTCCAATAATTATCATACTAGGATAATATGGGGATGATAACCTGAATTCCTCCCTCTGAGTAGTCTGAGAAAAGGTCATTGATGATTAATAATGGTTATTTATACACCATTGATAACACTAGCCAATAAATTTTAATTTGTTTCTGCTACTTGAGTTAATGTTGTTGTAACTAACTAATTTTGGTGCGCTGATTCCAAATCTGTGCTCTGATTTGACCTAGTACGTAAGCTTCCTGAGTTATGCAACTAGGCCATGTGGCTCACTTTGTTACCTTGAATCAATTAATGATATAATTATTACGAGTTTGAGAAGAATGAAACGATCCTGGGCAAAGGTTTGGAATCGGAGCACCCTATTTGGCATTATGTACGTCCTTTTGCAGACCCAGACAAGATATGTATTACATATAAAAGAGGTAATACTCACCTAACTATAAATTTCTAAAAAAAAATGTTTGAGACTCTTGCTCTTGCGCTTGTACGTGGATATAGGATCCTCCCGTTGTAGGAACCAGCAGAAGTCACTCATCATGTTTTCGTTGAAACGGCCTTGATACCTGCTTTCCATCATTGCAATATCTCGGTGGAAGCTTTCCCAATGTTCGTCACTAATATCACCCATATTAGATGCAAAAAATTCTAGATGCGAATGCAAGAAATGCATCTTAAGAGATATCAGGCACCCCATTTGTTGATAGGCCGTTAACATGTTGTCCACTAGTTCTTCATAGTTTTCAGCCCTATGATTACAAGGAAGTTCTGCACTACATGGACAAATAAATCCCATGCAACCAACTCAAGTGGAGTTAGTTTATTTCTGAAGTTCCTGTCACGTATCAATTCTCTGATCTCCGACCCTACAAAAATGCCAGCTTTAAGTTTAGCATCGGTTTTCTTTGCACCAAATTTCTCTTTGAGATACTGGAATCTATCAGAATCATGGGCTATTGATTTAACAAAATTCGTGATAAGGCCAAGTTTGATATGAAGTGGTAGAAGGTAGATCTTCTGTGGATGTACCAAAGACATGTGCTTCACATTGTATCGGCCAACTATGTGTCCTTCTCTTTCGGGTCACTCTTTGACAATATAATGATTCCTGTCGTCACGGCTGTTCCATAGGAATAAGAAGCACATATTATTTGTATATCCTAGCTGCAGTCCAAGAAGTAAAGAAATTACCTTTAGATTACCACAGATATTCCACTTATGATGCGAGTAATGAACACCTTCCAAAATAAATTTCATTGAGTCATATGTTTCTATCATCCCAACAATAAATGCGACAGGAATTGAAGGGGGTTTTTTTTGTTACCATTGTGTAGCAACACAGCTTTGAGGCTAGCAGTGTTGGATCGATGAATAGTTTCCATTCATCAGGTAAATGATCGTTTCCTAGCTGATTTATGAGGCCATTAACATCACTACAGAAACAAGCACCATCTTCTTCTTTATATAAGGCAGCTAAGGCCTCATGGCGTTTACGGAAAGTAGATATTTTTTCACTGCCCTCTAGAAGATTCCATTGCTGTAGTCTAGAGCCCAACAGTTCTGCGTTCTCTATTGACAATGACAAATTCATCCCCAAATCATTCAATCTTTATTGATTTATCAACTGGATCTTCTTTTCCTTAGAATCATCTTCATACATTTCATCGTCATTGTTATCCTCCTCTTCTGGCGATGAATTATCTTCTTTAACTGCACAAGCTGATGGAGGAACTGGGATTGGCATCTCCATATTATGGGGGACTGGTTTTATAGCTGACTTACAATCTGTATATACAATACTTGACTTGTTCTCATTTGAGAATCCCGCAATATTTGTCATACAAAAGTAGCAATCAAAAACATGATTTGTTGGCTCACGCCACACCATTGGTACAGCAAAAGGCATATCCTTCCGTTTGCCATTTAACCCCTGTGTGAGCCCAGTATAACACACAGTACAAGATTTGTGAGGTTCACAGGGCTTGTCTTGGTCACCCCCTTTACAACCAAAATAATAATTGTATGCAGCTTTCACTCTTTTAGCTAAATTTTTCCGCTGGTTGCTTGGAGTATATCTTCGACAGATATAACATAAATTGTCTGGGGTATTTATACATCCTTGCGGATTCATGTTTTCAGCTTAGTTTGTATATATCCTGCTATATACTTGTGTACAATCCTATTTCATTGACAAATTAATTGAGAGAAATCTGAAAGAAAAATACAATTAATCACTGTATGTAAATACCGTCTCAACACCACTTTTCTTATGGTTAAATTTGACACGTGATAAAGCAGGAGTGTAACGCAGGAACCAAACATACACAACATATCCTCTCACTATGGTAGCTGAAGCAACACTGCCCATATGTGTAACTCAGGAACTTTATCTGCTAGAACAATTATGATTACAGATTCGAAATCAGCATACAGGATTTAGTATAAATCACAAGCTAATACCCAAGTAGCGAAATCATTGTTGACTAGTCTAATAAATAAAAGTACCTCACACAGGACCAAGCACTAACTCTCTCAAATCCGATTTTAATATTTACTTTTAAGATTTACCTATATTTTAGACATGTATAATAATCGCAACGGTTTAAAAACTGTTTTTATATATATTTATATTATTTCATAACTCTGAATAGCAGAATACAAGTACGGCTTTAAAAAGAAATATAAAGATAAACGGGTCCGAAATTGGAGGTAGGGGGCTTTAGCTCCCTCCCGCGGATCCTTCTGTAGATTGAGGGGGATTAGGAAAAGGGAAAAAGAAAAAAATAATAGCGTAGGCTGGACCACTGTTAGCCAGCGGCGAATCCACTCGACCATCTTGAGTCTAAAAAAAAGACTCATTCAAACGAAGCTTTTAAACCTCTCGCCTGCACTTCTCGTACGCTATACCACCCCCCTCCTAGAAGCCGAGCGTATTTTGAAGAAATGAAGAGATCCCGTTTGGAAATGTTATCTAAGGGCTAACGCTCCTCCTTCCAGGTCTGGGCACCATTGTAGATTGAGAGGAGTAGGAAAAGGGGGAAATAAAAAATAATAGAGTAGGCGAGTTGCGAACAGCTTCCCGCGTCGCTGGACTACTGTTAGCCAGCGGCGAATCCACTCAGCCATCCTGAATCTAAAAAAAGACTCATTCAAACGAAGCTTTTAAGCCGCTCACCTGCACTTCTCGTACGCTATACTTCCAACTCAGAGAACTTGCTAAAATCCAACTATATACCCAGAACAAATTTTAGAATGCTCAATCACATTTATATAAACTAGTGATAATGGGCTTAGAGCTGTTCCCTGAGGTACACCACAGATAACATCCCTCCACTGTGACCTCATCCCATTCAGTACCCTCCCTCTGCTTCCTGTCCTTCTGCTGAACACTTCAAAACTTTCTCACATATTACATGAATTTTTAATTTTTACACTAATTTATGTGAGATTCTGTGGAACCTTATCAAATGCTTTGCTAAATTCTAAGCAAATTACATCAGCATTTTTTCCTATATCAAATTGATTAGTTACATAATTAATAAATTTCAGTAAGTTTGTTAAACATGATCTACCATTTCTAACTATTATTTATTAAACCAATTCTTCTAGATGCTTAGAAATACACTTCTTAACTAGCTTCAAGAATTTCAAAATATCTACGTTAAGCTTACTGGTTTAAAGTTATTTGAATCCTCTTTAGTTCCCTTTTTAAAAATTGGCACAACATTTGCTATTTTCTACACTTCCTTTAAGTAAGCTAGCAGGCATCTCATTTGAGCCAGATACCTTATTAGTATTCAACTCAATTATTAGTCCTTTAACGAATTCTCCATCTACCGTTATCACCAAAACTTTCGAGACTACTATATTTTTTCATATTAAAAAAAAGTAGAACTAATCAAATGTTTAATTTTATTGTAGCATCTTTGTGTCATAATTTGAAGGTGAAATATACAAAAATTTAGAGCCCAAATCCATTTTATTGATAATACATTAAATTGATACGCAGATTCACTATTTACAATGGTGTTACTCGTTCTTCAAGACCGTTCCATTTCCTTTTGCATGCTGGAGACCAAATATGCGATGATATTTTGATCTATTTCGCTCAATTTGCTAAAATGGAACCCACAACTGGTCACAATTTGATTATTTCTGTTTAGCAACCGCCAGCTTTGTGCCAAGGTGCGCGATCATGCTGAAAAATAATCTTTCCCAAATTGGGCCTGAACCTTTTGAAAAAGGTGCTGATGCAGCACCTTCACATGACGTAGTCTCCTTGCCGGTCCAAACGGTTACATAAATCAATCCAATGCCTCGTACTTTGCACAAATCGCCTGCTCCACCCACTGACCTTCCTACTCATGACCCGATGATATTCCAGCATCGAAAACCGCGGTTGGTAGATCAATCTCTCTGACATAAAAGCGTCCTCGGCACACGATCTCAGATCTACCGTCCGAAAATCTCCCATCGACCTCCTTCCGCTGGGCTATGCGCCCCAGTTACAGGTAGGGGCCTCTAGCGATTCCTCTGAAATATACCCCGTCACCGATATTTCCAGGATCTCTTCCCCTGCTACAGCAGGCGCTTCGAAATCTACTCTCCGCCCTCCCTCAGCTCTTTGGGGACGCGCTTCAAACTCAGCTTCAGTTACATAGGAGAAAAAGATATCTCCTGTGATTTCTAACCGTACCCCATAATATCTTCTATTTTACAATGGAATTGTCAAATGTTATTCCCAAGTGGGAAGAACTCAAAGTCCTTTTGACGACTATCTATCTAGTTGTTATTTGTTTTCAGAACAAACTGAGTACCTGCCCTTTTCCGGCGGTACCAGGTTTTCGTATTCTTAACTCTACTTGTACTTTCTATGGCTCGTCTCATGGTTGGGTGTCAATTATGGTTTCCCCGTCATTCCATGTATCTCCCCCCAACCTAGCTGCTACCGTGAGTTTTCTTACAAAATCCTTTTTACTATTTACCCTTCTCTCTCTTTACCATTGGGAAAAGCCTATCTTTTAGAATTTGTAGACCAGTTGCCCACTCAGTTATTACTCGGAGATTTTAATGCCCGTTACCTATTGACCGAAACAGAGTCTGGGCGCTTCGACAAACTCACTGAACTTCATGGCATCGCTACGTTTCATCGATTTTCTCTATAACCCCTACTGCAAATATCTGAAAGGGGATTAACAAGTTCTGGGGTCGTTATGACGGCCATACTCGTAATTCCCCGACGCTCAAATTGCAAGAATCCTTAGTGAATGACATCCTGGAGGTCAGCAACGCTTTGGCTAACCATTTATGTGTTAACCATTAAAATAAGGCTTTTATTATCTATAATGCCTAGGATCCAATATGGCAACTCCCTTCTTGGCCATAAGTAGCCGAAACAAATTGAACGCAGATCTATATTTCTATATAGCTCTCACCAGCTGTCTGAGCAGTTTGTTAGAGATGGTTCTGGTGCGCCTGAATTGAAGCATCGGTCCAGATTTTTTTTTTTTTTTAAGAGCTCATCTGGAGACTGCCTACTTGGGCATTAGTCGCCGTATTAAAACTATCCTAGTTCTAGGCTACTTTAAAATAAAATTAAAGAGAAAAAAAAAACAACACCTCAAACGAGGGAAAGGAAGCAAGCTGGTGCGTCGGGAAGAGGTCCCCCCGGCGCAGGAGCGTGCAACTAAAGGAAAAAAACAAACAAAAAAACAAATGCTAAAAAAAACAAAACAAAACAAACAAAAAAAAACCTTGCTTAAATATTAGGGAGAAGGCCGGTCTCCCCCAAGAGGTCAACAAGTCCACAAGTCAATGTGCACGAATCTGAACCGAGCACAAGGGACAGGCGGTAGCGACCCCGCCCATCCCGGTACTGGGACAGGTATCGTGCGCGAAGATCACCCAGACTGGGACATTCGACAAGAATGTGCCGAACAGTCTGGGCGACGACGCAGTCGTTGCAATAGGGCGCAGGCGAGCGCTCCATCAAATAGCGATGCGTCACACGTGTGTCCGATTCGGAGACGACAGAAAGAAACCTGAAGCTGCCGCGGCATTGGGGGATAGGCCCATCGGAACAGTCGCGGCGCAATGGCACGCAACTTTAAGTTCCCTTCGACCGTCTCCCATCTTCTTTGCCAAGCAGTCCGAAGAGCTGCCCGTATTCCTGCCATGTAGTCGGTGTGAGGAAGAGCGAAACGCTGGTCCGGTCGCAGAGTCCTCGCGGACTCTTTGGCGCCCTCATTCCCCGCAATTCCTACATGTCCAGGAACCCAGCAGAAGATAATCTCGACATCTGCCCGGCTCGCCAAAACCGTGGCGTCACGGATATCGCGAACCAGGGGATGCGGAGATTCCAATGCCCCGAGAGCACTCAGGGCACTTTGTGAGTCACTATAGATCACAATCCGGTCTCCGAACAGGGCACGTCGCGTAATCTCCCGTACCGAGTGGTGTATTGCCACCAGCTCGGCCGTGAAGACAGACGCAGCGCCTGGTAGAGCCCCGCTGACTTCAAACAGAGGGGATACGGCGTGGAAGCCGACCCCCTCTTGGGACTTGGAGCCATCCGTATACACTGGCACGGTTCCAGCGTGACACGATGTGTGCTCCAAAAAGGTGGAACTCAATACTCCCGGCGCAGTACAAGCTTTGGGAGCAGAGGCGTGGCGACAAATAGCAAAATGTGGTATCCTCCAGGGTGGTGTCCTGGGCAGAACCAGGGGCGCCACAGGCCCGAGAGCTATATCTAGCTCTCGAAGGAGTTTCCTGGCCCTAAACCCAAAGGGCTTAGGGTATGACTGGAGTCTCTCAGCGGCCTAGGCACCATCGAGATCAGCTGCGGATGCAGTGAGAGCTGTTGGCGACTGAGGGAGGCGCCGGGCTCGTGCGTACAGGCGAGTGATGCACTGCACGCGGCACAGAGCGAGTGGCATCTCCCCAGCATCGACCAACAGGCTCTCAATGGGGGAAGTGCGGAAGGCACCGGTCGCAAGGCGAAGGCCGGTGTGGTGGATCGAATCCACCTTCCGCAATAAACGCTCGGCTGCGGATGCATAAAACTCGCATCCGTAGTCGAGCTTCGAACGAACAAAGGATCGATAAAAAAGTAGGGCAGTAGCCCTATCAGCGCCCCAAGGGCTGAAAGTCACGGAACGGAGAATGTCCATGGCGCGGGTACAAAAGACCCTAAGGCTGCGAATATGAGCCTCCCAGGTGAGGCGTCAGTCGAATACAAGACCAAGGAATTTTTTTTTTTTTTTTAATTAAGGGGCTATCTGGCGACTGCCGACTTAGGCATTAGTCGCCGTAAGCAAACAGCCTAGTTCTAGGCTACTTTAAAAATTGAACAGGAAACAATAAAAAGAGATAACAATAACAATAAAAAAGCAATAACAAAAACAACAACAACAATTAAACTGGGTTAAATGAAAGGGAGAAGGCCAGCCTCCCTCAAAAAGTCAATAAGTCCACTAGTCATGGTGCACGCACTCGTCCCGAGTACAAGGGACAGGCGGTAGCGACCCCGCCCATCCCGGTACCGGGACAGGTATCGTGCGCGAATATCACCCAGACTGGGACATTCGACAAGAATGTGCCGAACAGTCTGGGGGACGACGCAGTCGTTGCAATAGGGCGCAGGCGAGCGCTCCATCAAGTAGCGATGCGTCACACGAGTGTGTCCGATTCGAAGACGACAGAAAGCAACCTGAAGCCGCCGCGGCATTGGGGGATAGGTCCATGGGAACAGTCGCGGCGCAATGGCACGCAACTTTAAGTTCCCCTCGACCGTCTCCCATCTTCTTTGCCAAGCAGTCCGAAGAGCTGCCCGTATTCCTGCCATGTAGTCAGTGTGAGGAAGAGCGAAACGCTGGTCCGGTCGCAGAGTCCTCGCGGACTCTTTGGCGCCCTCATTCCCCGCAATTCCTACATGTCCAGGAACCCAGCAGAAGATAATCTCGACATCTGCCCGGCTCGCCAAAACCATGGCGTCACGGATTTCGCGAACCAGGGGATGCGTAGATTCCAATGCCCCGAGAGCACTCAGGGCGCTTTGTGAGTCGCTATAGATCACAATCCGGTCTCCGAACCGGGCACGTCGCGTAATCTCCCGTACCGAGTGGTGTATTGCCACCAGCTCGGCCGTGAAGACAGACGCAGCGCCTGGTAGAGCCCCGCTGACTTCAAACAGAGGGGATACGGCGTGGAAGCCGACCCCCTCTTGGGACTTGGAGCCATCCGTATACACTGGCACGGTACCAGCGTGACACGATGTGTGCTCCAAAAAGGTCGAACGCAATACTCCCGGCGCAGTACAAGCTTTGGGAGCAGAGGCGTGGCGACAAATAGCCAAATGTGGTACCCTCCAGGGTGGCGTCCTGGGCAGAACCAGGGGCGCCACCGGCCCGAGAGCTATATCTACTTCTCGAAGGAGTTTCCTGGCCCTAAACCCAAAGGGCTTAGGGTATGACTTGCGTCTCTCGGCGGCATAGGCACCATCGAGATCAGCTGCGGATGCAGTGAAAGCGGTTGGTGACTGAGGGAGGCGCCGGGCTCGCGCGTACAGGCGAGTGATGCACTGCACGCGGCGCAGAGCGAGTGGCATCTCCCCAGCATCGACCAACAGGCTCTCAATGGGGGAAGTGCGGAAGGCACCGGTCGCAAGGCGAAGGCCGGTGTGGTGGATCGAATCCACCTTCCGCAATAAACGCTCGGCTGCGGATGCATAAAACTCACATCCGTAGTCGAGCTTCGAGCGAACAAAGGATCTATAAAAAAGTAAGGCGGTAGCCCTATCAGCGCCCCAAGCGCTGAACGTCACGGAACGGAGAATGTCCATGGCGCGGGTACAAGAGACCCTAAGGCTGCGAATATGAGCCTCCCAGGTGAGGCGTCGGTCGAATACAAGACCAAGGAAACGGTGCGACTCAACCACATCCAGGCGCACCCCATTAAGAAACAAATCTGGGTCGGGGTGAAGCCGTGGATGGCGGCAGAAGTGCACCACCTTAGTCTTGGCCAAAGAAAACCGAAACCTGTGCGCTTCGGCATAGCGAGAGACGCGGTTCAATGCCTGTTGGAGTCGACGCTCCAGAGTTGGCATCTGGGCCACGCCAAAAGAGATCGAAAGGTCGTCCACGTAGAGCGTAGCGAGAACATCTTCCGGCAGCACCGAGGTGATGCCGTTGATGCTCAGGGCAAAGAGTGTGACACTGAGGACACTTTCCTGCGGGACACCCTCTTCCTGCTCCTTTGGGCCGGAGAGAGCTCCCCCCACCCGTACGCGGAATCGACGATCTCGCAAAAATTCAGATATAAACATTGGGAGGCGTCCCCTCGCCCCCATCGTGTAGAGAGTCTCCATGATACAGTATCGCCATGCGGTATCATAGGCCTTCTCCAGATCGAAAAACACCGTGGCGTAATGCTGTCTACGAAGGAAAGCCTCGCAGACGGCATTTTCCAGTCGGAGCAGAGCATCCGACGTGGAGTGGAACTTGCAGAAGCCGCACTGTGCGGAAGACAGATGGCCTCCGCTGTCCAGGAAAAAAGCTAATCTAACGTTTACCAAATTCTCCATCAACTTGCACACGCAAGAGGTTAGAGAGATTGGGCGGAAACCGGTCGGAGTAGAGTGATCTCTCCCCGGTTTGCGAAAGGCGAGCACAGTAGCGATTCGCCAGGAGTCTGGGAGAAGACCTTCCACCCAGATCCTGTTGAACAGATCTAACAGAAAGGCCATGCCTCGCTCACCCAGGTGTCGAAGCATGGCGTACGGGACATCGTCCGGACCATGGGCGGTGTCCGCGCACGAAGCGAGAGCGGAACGCAACTCACTCACAGTAAACTTGTCGTTGAAGGGTTCTCCGCCACTGGAGGTAAAGTCCAGCCGGCGGCCTTCCGCGACATCACGACGTGCATTGAATGCTGGCGGAGCAGCATCACGGCTAGAGAATGCGGAAAAAGCGGTCGCTAAGGATTCCGCCACGGACGCGGGGTCTGAGATTGCGGTCCCATTCTCCTGGAGAACGGGAGGGGGGTCCTGCGAGAGCTTGCCCCGAATCCTTTTGACTCGCTTCCACACCTCAGCTAAAGGGGTCTTCCCGTTAAGTGAAGACACATATGCCCGCCAAGAAGAGCGGCGGGCGTGCTTCGAAATATACCGGAACCTAGCCCTAGTCCGACGAAATTCAGCGACAGTGAAATCGTTCGGGCGGCGCTTATAGCGCATGTAGGCATAACGCTTCTGTTTGAGGGCCGTCTCACACTCGGCCGACCACCATGGGAGTGGTCGGCGTGCAAAACGGCCAGACGTCCTAGGAATAGTAGTCAGGCCCACGGCGATGAGGTTGCCGGAGAAGAACTCAACGGCCTCATCTACCGACCTAAACTCCTCGACTGAGATAGAGAATTCAGTCATTTCCTGAAATGCAGGCCACCGCGCCCGCGCCAAGCACCACCGAGGTGGTCTCTCAGGCGGCAGTTGCCCTGAAAATGATATTTGAATGGGAAAGTGATCACTACCATGGAGGTCATCGACCACCCCCCAATCAAAATCAGGCTGTGCATCCGAAGAGCACAAAGATAGGTCAAGGCAAGAAAATGAAGCGGTTCTCGGACAGTGATGCGTAAACTCATCCACGTTTAGGACACCCATCTCAAGCTCTTCGATCAGATCGGCAAGGACTTGTCCCCTGGGATTTATGGAGTAATCTCCCCAGAGAGGATGCCTGCCGTTCAGATCTCCAAGCAAGAGATAGGGCCTCGGCAACCGTGCAACGACGCGGCGGAAGTCCCCCGCGTCGAAGTCAGCTGACGGTGGAATGTACGCGGAAATGATAGTATACCTCCTATCCAGGTGCAGCTGCACAGCCACTGCCTGAAAGGAGGTATCTAAAGAGAAAGGAAGAACGGAGACATCATGCCGGGTGTAAACTGCGCATCCCCCAGCCCGGCCATCCCGCGGTGGTGGGGTCGCAAGACCCTTATACCCCGGGAGGGCAGGCAGCGGGCACGCGCCTAGCATGGTCTCCTGCAAAAAAATAGCTAACGGGGAACGGGACGAGACGAGCCTCCGCAGCTCCTCCCAGTTGGCCCGGAGTCCACGGCAATTCCATTGAAGGAATATGCCCTCCAGGCCTAGCTCGGAGGAGACGCGGGGGCCCTCCTCGAATTGAAGACCCTCACGGGAATGGCCGTACGCTTCCCGGGGGCAGAACCCCGGGCGCTGTTGGCCGGACAAAGCGCTGAGGGCGCTGTCGCCTTCGAGGACTTATTGGGGGAGGTTGGGCTCGCCATGCGAGTCTTTTCCTCCCTCCGCCTCGAAACCTTAGGCGGGCGTTGCGCCTTCGGAGGACGGGGGCCCTCTTTTCGAGGAACCACCGTCTCCGAGCCGAACGCTCCACCTCGGGGCGTGGGCGAAGGAGCCGAAGCTCCTTTGTTGCTGTCCTCCTTTCGGGGGGCAGCTTTAGGAACCCCGGAAGATGGCCTAGCGACCATCTTCAGGGGTGTTGCCTCCTGTGAGTCTAACGACTCGGTGGAGGCGCGTGGCCGTTTCGCCTTACGGGAAACGGTCACGCTGGGGGAAGAGGGGGGAGCCCTGGTTTTAGCCGGGGCAGGGTATGAGCCCTTTTTGCCGCCAGCTTTACCAGGGGAGCGCCCGGGTTGGGTAGAGCCCGCAGAAGGGCTTCGAATGGGCGCGGAAACAACCGTGCTCGTTGGCCTGGATGGGCCGGGAGCAGAGGGTGCCTTCCTAACTATTGAGGCATATGACGTCCCAGGCAGAGCCGGGCGCGCCAGGACCAAGTCCTTTGCCTCGCGGAATGAGAGTCGATCCTGGGCCTGAACGGCCAGGATTTCTTTCTCAAGGAGATATGCACCACATTGCTTCGAAGAAGCAGGGTGCGGCTCTCCGCAATTGACACACTTGGCCACACACGATTTGGACTTATCGTGTGCGACCTTGGAGCAATTTACACAGACTTCGGGTGACCCCGACTTTGCACGTCTACATGAGCGATTCGTATGGCCGAAGCGGTGACAGTAATAGCACCGCCGCGGAAGTGGCACGAATGCCTTCACGCGGTAGCGGTACCAACCGGCACGCACCGACTCAGGGAGCTTGTCACAGTCGAACGTGACGAAGAGTGTAGGGGTGGGTCTCGAGGCCCCTCCCTGTTTTCTCATCACACGTTCGACCTTGACCGCCCCATGGTCGGCCAGCTCTAAGGTGATGTCCTCAATGGAGTAGTCAACGAGTTCCCTCGCATAAACTACTCCTTTCACAAAGTTCATGGTAGAGTCCGGCGTCACACTCACCGGGGTGCCATGAAGTGTCCGAAGAGCACTAATCTTAGCCGCCTCGGCGGGATTCGCCGCATTCGCCAGAAGGCTCCCGTCCGAGAAACGGGTTACCTTCGGCTCTCTACCAATTGCACTAGCTAATCCTCTCCTCTGATGGATCATGTTGCCCTTGGACAACATGGTGCCATCAGTGGAGCGAATAACGAGGAAGCGTTTGAAGCCAGCGGGCTCGAAAACGCCAGGTAACCTCTGAATGAGGGGCCCCGATGTCATCGAGGCTCCGCCCTGTGCACTCTTGGTATTAGTCTTCTTTGTCAGGGGCTCCGCAACCGGGGGGGCAGAGGGGGCGGATGTGCCGATCTTGGCTTGGTCGCTTGCCAGAGTGGCAGCAGACCCATCCGTCCCCGTAGCCCCCGCGGATGGAGAGGAGCCCCGAGTCTTTTTTGTCTTTTTTGTCTTTTTCTTTTTCTTTTTCGGAGAGGAGGGCGGGGAATGAACCCGCTTTTCACCTCCGCCGGCAGAAGTCCCCAGGCCAGATGGACCAGCCTCAGCCAGGTCCCTCTCCGAAATGGTGAAGGTCCTGGTTGTCGTAGGGGCACCTGTCGGAGGAGATCCCTCCCCTCCTTCTACTGCCTCGGAGCCCTCAGCCATTTGAGGAGGACCTTGCATAGGGGCGGATTCGGGTTCGGTGCTTGGCGCCGAGCCCGAATTCCCCCCCATGGAAGGCCCTACCGTCTGGGGCTGGGTCTCCTCAAGGACCATGTCTATCACAGGAGGGGCCTCCAGTTGGCCATCCCCTCCCAGGACATCGCAGGTCCCCTTGGCAGTGTCGCCAGTCTTGTATGGGGAGGCACAGGCCTTGACCCCGGCAAGGTTTAATATTCTTGCCAGCAGGTCTTTTGAGGGAAGCGACCGAAGGGGCCTGGCTTCCCTCTCCCCCCTAAGGGGGTTTGCCCTACCGAGCCGCTTTGATGGGGAGCGGCTGGCTAAGGGCTGCCTGCTGGCTTTCTTGGCAGTCCCCTTGAAAAGAAAAGATGGGACTGCCGCTGGGAAAAGGGAGGTGCCCGAAAGCACCTCCAGAGAAGGGGGTGAGGGGGAGTCCCCTGCACCCGTAGGCGAAGGAGAGGAGTAAGGCTCCTCTCCGGTTAGAGAAATATGGAGGGTCCCCTGTGCAAGCACAGGGGGGGGGACCTCCATTTTTTCGGTGGAGCTGCCCAAGGGCGGCTCCGTCGATGAGCAAGGGGGAGTTAAAGGGGTTTGGTTTTTTTGGGGTTGTTCATCTATGGGCATGGTGACCCTATTTTTGCCACGGGACGCAATAGCTCATCACCCCTCGCAGTAGCCCGCACTGCGAGAGGTGCTTACAAGCCCGGCAGAGCCAGGCGCCGCCATTCGGGACCACCGCTCCCGCCTGGTGGCCTGGCAGTCCATCGGCATGGCGGCTCCACCTTGGACACGGCGTAAAAAAGATAGATTTTGAAGAGGAGAGGAAAAGGGATGTGAGGAAGGTATGGGTGGGGATGAAGCAGGTTGTTAAAAAACCCCCATCCCGAACCGGAGCTCAGGGGTTAGGGAACAATGTCCCCTCCCCCCCCCAGCCCCGATCCGGGGTGGTTGGCTTGAGAAGAAGGTCAGCATCTACCCTGTGAAATTAGAGGCTGACCAGAGAAAGTTGTGGGAGAGGTTGTATGAAAAGCGACGAGGTAGGGAAGAAATCGGGCTATCTGAAGGAAGGAAGAGAGGCTAAGCTGTGGCCGGACGGAGCGCTGGATCCCGTCAGCACGGCGGCCAGGATGGCAAATCGCCGCGCCCCTTACGGGGCAAGACCAAGGAAACAATGCGACTCCACCACATCCAGGCGCACCCCATTAAGAAACAAATCTGGGTCGGGGTGAAGCCGTGGATGGCGGCAGAAGTGCACCACCTTAGTCTTGGCCAAAGAAAACCGAAACCTGTGCGCTTCGGCATAGCGAGAGACGCGGTTCAATGCCTGTTGGAGTCGACGCTCTAGAGTTGGCATCTGGGCTGCACAAAAAGAGATCGAAAGGTCGTCCACGTAGAGCGTAGCGAGAACATCTTCCGGCAGCACCGAGGTGATGCCGTTGATGCTCAGGGCAAAGAGTGTGACACTGAGGACACTTCCCTGCGGGACACCCTCTTCCTGCTCCTTTGGGCCGGAGAAAGCTCCCCCCACCCGTACGCGGAATCGACGATCTCGCAAAAATTCAGATATAAACATTGGGAGGCGTCCCCTCGCACCCATCGTGTGGATAATCTCCATGATACCGTATCGCCATGCGGTATCATAGGCCTTCTCCAGATCAAAAAACACCGTGGCGTAGTGCTGTCTACGAAGGAAAGCCTCGCAGACGGCATTTTCCTGTCAGAGCAGAGCATCCGACGTGGAGTGGAACTTACGGAAGCCGCACTGTGCAGAAGACAGATGGCCTCCGCTGTCCAGGAAAAAGGCTAATCTAACATTTACCAATTTCTCCATCAACTTGCACACGCAAGAGGTTAGAGAGATTGGGCGGAAACCGGTCTGAGTAGAGTGATCTCTTCCCGCCTTGTGAAAGGCGAGCATTTTTTTTTTTTTTTTTTTTTTTTTAATTAAGGGGCTATCTGGCGACTGCCGACTTAGGCATTAGTCGCCGTAAACAAACAGCCTAGTTCTAGGCTACTTTAAAAATTAAACAGGAAACAATAAAAAGAGATAACAATAAAAAAGCAAAAACAAAAACAATAACAAAAACAACAACAACAATTAAACTGGGTTAAATGAAAGGGAGAAGGCCAGCCTCCCCCAAAAAGTCAATAAGTCCACTAGTCATGGTGCACGCACTCGTCCCAAGTACAATGGACAGGCGGTAGCGACCCCGCCCATCCCGGTACCGGGACAGGTATCGTGCGCGAAGATCACCCAGACTGGGACATTCGACAAGAATGTGCCGAACAGTCTGGGGCACGACGCAGTCGTTGCAATAGGGCACAGGCGAGCGCTCCATCAAGTAGCGATGCGTCACACGAGTGTGTCCGATTCGAAGACGACAGAAAGCAACCTGAAGCCGCCGCGGCATTGGGGGATAGGTCCATGGGAACAGTCGCGGCGCAATGGCACGCAACTTTAAGTTCCCCTCGACCGTCTCCCATCTTCTTTGCCAAGCAGTCCGAAGAGCTGCACGTATTCTTGCCATGTAGTCAGTGTGAGGAAGAGCGAAACGCTGGTCCGGTCGCAGAGTCCTCGCGGACTCTTTGGCGCCCTCATCGGCGCGCTCATTCCCCGCAATTCCTACATGTCCAGGAACCCAGCAGAAGATAATCTCGACATCTGCCCGGCTCGCCAAAACCGTGGCGTCACGGATTTCGCGAACCAGGGGATGCGGAGATTCCAATGCCCCGAGAGCACTCAGGGCGCTTTGTGAGTCGCTATAGATCACAATCCGGTCTCCGAACCGGGCACGTCGCGTAATCTCCCGTACCGAGTGGTGTATTGCCACCAGCTCGGCCGTGAAGACAGACGCAGCGCCTGGTAGAGCCCCGCTGACTTCAAACAGAGGGGATACGGCGTGGAAGCCGACCCCCTCTTGGGACTTGGAGCCATCAGTATACACTGGCACGGTACCAGCGTGACACGATGTGTGCTCCAAAAAGGTCGAACGCAATACTCCCGGCGCAGTACAAGCTTTGGGAGCAGAGGCGTGGCGACAAATAGCCAAATGTGGTACCGTCCTGGGCAGAACCAGGGGCGCCACCGACCCGAGAGCTATATCTACCTCTCGAAGGAGTTTCCTGGACCTAAACCCAAAGGGCTTAGGGTATGACTGGCGTCTCTCGGCGGCATAGGCACCATCGAGATCAGCTGCGGATGCAGTGAGAGCTGTTGGCGACTGAGGGAGGCGCCGGGCTCGCGCGTACAGGCGAGTGATGCACTGCACGCGGCGCAGAGCGAGTGGCATCTCCCCAGCATCGACCAACAGGCTCTCAATGGGGGAAGTGCGGAAGGCACCGGTCGCAAGGCGAAGGCCGGTGTGGTGGATCGAATCCACCTTCCGCAATAAACGCTCGGCTGCGGATGCATAAAACTCGCATCCGTAGTGAGCTTCGAGCGAACAAAGGATCGATAAAAAAGTAAGGCGGTAGCCCTATCAGCGCCCCAAGCGCTGAACGTCACGGAACGGAGAATGTCCATGGCGCGGGTACAAGAGACCCTAAGGCTGCGAATATGAGCCTCCCAGGTGAGGCGTCGGTCGAATACAAGACCAAGGAAATGGTGCGACTCAACCACATCCAGGCGCACCCCATTAAGAAACAAATCTGGGTCGGGGTGAAGCCGTGGATGGCGGCAGAAGTGCACCACCTTAGTCTTGGCCAAAGAAAACCGAAACCTGTGCGCTTCGGCATAGCGAGAGACGCGGTTCAATGCCTGTTGGAGTCGACGCTCCAGAGGTGCATCTGGGCCGCGCCAAAAGAGATCGAAAGGTCGTCCACGTAGAGCGTAGCGAGAACATCTTCCGGCAGCACCGAGGTGATGCCGTTGATGCTCAGGGCAAAGAGTGTGACACTGAGGACACTTCCCTGCGGGACACCCTCTTCCTGCTCCTTTGGGCCGGAGAGGGCTCCCCCCACCCGTACGCGGAATCGACGATCTCGCAAAAATTCAGATATGAACATTGGGAGGCGTCCCCTCGCCCCCATGATACCGTATCGCCATGCGGTATCATAGGCCTTCTCCAGATCAAAAAACACCGTGGCGTAGTGCTGTCTACGAAGGAAAGCCTCGCAGACGGCATTTTCCAGTCGGAGCAGAGCATCCGACGTGGAGTGGAACTTACGGAAGCCGCACTGTGCACAAGACAGATGGCCTCCGCTGTCCAGAAAATAGGCTAATCTAACATTTACCAATTTCTCCATCAACTTGCACACGCAAGAGGTTAGAGAGATTGGGCGGAAACCGGTCGGAGTAGAGTGATCTCTCCCCGGCTTGCGAAAGGCGAGCACAGTAGCGATTAACCAGGAGTCTGGGAGAAGACCTTCCACCCAGTTCCTCTTGAACAAATCTAACAGAAAGGCCATGCCTCGCTCACCCAGGTGTCGAAGCATGGCGTACGGGACATCGTCCGGACCATGGGCGGTGTCCGCGCACGAAGCGAGAGCGGAACGCAACTCACTCACAGTAAACTTGTCGTTGAAGGGTTCTCCGCCTCTGGAGGTAAAGTCCAGCCGGCGGCCTTCCGCGACATCACGACGTGCATTGAATGCTGGCGGAGCAGCATCACGGCTAGAGAATGCGGAAAAAGCGGTCGCTAAGGATTCCGCCACGGACGCGGGGTCCGAGATTGCGGTCCCATTCTCCTGGAGAACGGGAGGGGGGTCCTGCGAGAGCTTGCCCCGAATCCTTTTGACTCGCTTCCACACCTCAGCTAAAGGGGTCTTCCCGTTAAGTGAAGACACATATGCCCGCCAAGAAGAGCGGCGGGCGTGCTTCGAAATATACCGGAACCTAGCCCTAGCCCGACGAAATTCAGCGACAGTGAAATCGTTCGGGCGGCGCTTATAGCGCATGTAGGAATAACGCTTCTGTTTGAGGGCCGTCTCACACTCGGCCGACCACCATGGGAGTGGTCGGCGTGCAAAACGGCCAGACGTCCTAGGAATAGTAGTCAGGCCCACGGCGATGAGGTTGCCGGAGAAGAACTCAACGGCCTCATCTACCGACCTAAACTCCTCGACTGAGATAGAGAATTCAGTCATTTCCTGAAATGCAGGCCACCGCGCCCGCGCCAAGCACCACCGAGGTGGTCTCTCAGGCGGCAGTTGCCCTGAAAATGATATTTGAATGGGAAAGTGATCACTACCATGGAGGTCATCGACCACCCCCCAATCAAAATCAAGCTGTGCATCCGAAGAGCACAAAGATAGGTCAAGGCAAGAAAATGAAGCGGTTCTCGGACAGTGATGCGTAAACTCATCCACGTTTAGGACACCCATCTCAAGCTCTTCGATCAGATCGGCAAGGACTTGTCCCCTGGGATTTATGGTGTAATCTTCCCAGAGAGGATGCCTGCCGTTCAGATCTCCAAGCAAGAGATAGGGCCTCGGCAACCGTGCCACCACGCGGCGAAAGTCCCCCGCGTCGAAGTCAGCTGACGGTGGAATGTACGCAGAAATGATAGTATACCTCCTATCCAGGTGCAGCTGCACAGCCACTGCCTGAAAGGAGGTATTTAAAGAGAAAGGAAGAACGGAGACATCCTGCCGGGTGTAAACCGCGCATCCCCCAGCCCGGCCATCCCGCGGTGGTGGGGTCGCAAGACCCTTATACCCCGGGAGGGCAGGCCGGGGGCACGCGCCTAGCATGGTATCCTGCAAAAAAATAGCTAACGGGGAACGGGACGAGGCGAGCCTCCACAGCTCCTCCCAGTTGGCCCGGAGTCCACGGCAATTCCATTGAAGGAATATGCCCTCCAGGCCTAGTTCGGAGGAGACGCGGGGGCCCTCCTCGAATTGAAGACCCTCAAGGGAATAGCCGTACGCTTCCCGGGGGCAGAACCCCGGGCGCTGTTGGCCGGACAAAGCGCTGGAGGCGCTGTCGCCTTCGAGGACTTATTGGGGGAGGTTGGGCACGCCATGCGAGTCTTTTCCTCCCTCCGCCTCGAAACCTTAGGCGGGCGCTGCGGCTTCAGAGGCGGGGGGGCCTCTTTTCGAGGAACCACCGTCTCCGAGCCACTCGCTCCACCTCGGGGCGTGGGCGAAGGAGCCGAAGCTCCTTTGTTGCTGTCCTCCTTTCGGGGGGCAGCTTTAGGAACCCCGGAAGATGGCCTAGCGACCATCTTCAGGGGTGTTGCCTCCTGTGAGTCTAACGACTCGGTGGAGGCGCGTGGCCGTTTCGCCTTGCGGGAAACGGTCACGCTGGGGGAAGAGGGGGGAGCCCTGGTTTTAGCCGGGGCTGGGTATGAACTCTTTTTGCCGCCAGCTTTACCAGGGGAGCGCCCGGGTTGGGTAGAGCCCGCAGAAGGGCTCCGAATGGGCGCGGAAACAACCATGCTTGTTGGCCTGGATGGGCCAGGAGCAGAGGGTGCCTTTCGAACTACTGAGGCATATGACGTCCCAGGGTGAGCTGGGCGCGCCAGGACCAAGTCCTTAGCCTCGCGGAATGAGAGTCTATCCTGGGCCTGAACGGCCAGGATTTCTTTCTCCAGGAGATATGCACCACATTGCTTCGAAGAAGCAGGGTGCGGCTCTCCGCAATTGACACACTTGGCCACACACGATTTGGACTTATCGTGTGCGACCTTGGAGCAATTTACACAGACTTCGGGTGACCCCGACTTTGCACGTCTACATGAGCGATTCGTATGGCCGAAGCGGTGACAGTAATAGCACCGCCGCGGCAGTGGCACGAATGCCTTCACGCGGTAGCGGTACCAACCGGCACGCACCGACTCAGGGAGCTTGTCACAGTTGAACGTGACGAAGAGTGTAGGGGTGGGTCGCGAAGCCCCTCCCTGTTTTCTCATCACACGTTCGACCTTGACCGCCCCATGGTCGGCCAGCTCTAGGATGATGTCCTCAATGGAGTAGTCAACGAGTTCCCTCGCATAAACTACTCCTTTCACAAAGTTCATGGTAGAGTGCGGCGTCACACTCACCGGGGTGCCATGAAGTGTCCCAAGAGCACTTATCTTGGCCGCCTCGGCGGGATTCGCCGCATTCGCCAGAAGGCCCCCGTCCGAGAAACGGGTCACCTTCGGCTCTCTACCAATTGCACTAGCTAATCCTCTCCTCTGATGGATCATGTTGCCCTTGGACAACATGGTGCCATCAGTGGAGCGAATAACGAGGAAGCGTTTGAAGCCAGCGGGCTCGAAAACGCCAGGTAACCTCTGAATGAGGGGCCCCGATGTCATCGAGGCTCCGCCCTGTGCACTCTTGGTGTTAGTCTTGGTCAGGGGCTCCGCACACGAGGGGGTAGAGGGGCCGGATGTGCCGATCTTGGCTTGGTCGCCTACCAAAGTGGTAGCAGACCCATCCGTCCCCGCAGCCCCGGCGGATGGAGAGGAGCCCCGAGTCTCTTTCGTCTTCTTTGTCTTTTTCTTTTTTGGAGAGGAGGGCGGGGAATGAACCCGCTTTTCACCTCCGCCGGCAGAAGCCCCCAGGCCAGATGGACCGGCCTCAGCCAGGTCCCTCTCCGAAATTGAGAAGGTCCTGGTTGTCGTAGGGGCACCTGTCGGAGGAGATCCCTCCCCTCCTTTTACTGCCTCGGAGCCCTCAGCCATTTGAGGAGGACCTTGCATAGGGGCGGATTCGGGTTCGGTGCTTGGCGCCGAGCCCGAATTCCCCCCCCCCCATGGAAGGCCCTACCGTCTGAAACTGGGTCTCAAGGACCATGTTTATCACAGGAGGGGCCTCCAGTTGGCCATCCCCTCCCAGGACATCGCAGGTCCCCTTGGCAGTGTCGCCAGTCTTGTGTGGGGAGGCACAGGCCTTGACCCCAGCAAGGTTTAAAATTCTTGCCAGCAGGTCTTTTGAGGGAAGCGACCGAAAGGGCCTGGCTACCCTCTCCCCCCTAAGGGGGTTTGCCCTACCGAGCCGCTTTGATGGGGAGCGGCTGGCTAAGGGCTGCCTGCTGGCTTTCTTGGCAGTCCCCTTGGAAAGAAAAGAGGGGACTGCCGCTGGGAAAAGGGAGGTGCCCGAAAGCACCTCCAGAGAAGGGGGTGAGGGGGAGTCCCCTGCACCCGTAGGCGAAGGAGAGGAGTAAGCCTCCTCTCCGGTTAGAGAAATATGGAGGGTCCCCTGTGCAAGCACAGGGGGGAAACCTCCATTTTTTTGCTGGAGCTGCCCGAGGGCGGCTCCGTCGATGGAACAGGGGAAGTTGAGGGTTGGGTTTTTTTTATCATCATTGGGCATGGTGACCCTTTTTTAAACACGGGATGCAATCGCGCACACCTCTCGCAGTAGCCCGCACTGCGAGAGGTGCTTACAAGCCCGGCGCCGCCATTTGGGACCACCCCTCAGGCCTGGTGGTCTGGCAGTCCATCGGCATGGCGGCTCCACCTTGGACACGGCGTAAAAATTAATAGATTGTGAAGAGGAGAGGAAAAGGGATGTGAGGAAGGTATGGGTGGGGATGAAGCAGGTAGTTAAAAACCAGCCACCCCAGACCGGAGCTCAGGGGTTAGGGAACATTGTCCCCCACCCCCTCAGCCCCGATGCGGGACGGTTGGCTGAAAGGAAGGTCAGCATCTACCCTGTGAAATTAGAGGCTGACCAGAGAAAGTTGTGGGAGAGGTTGTGTGAAAAGAGAGGAAACAAGTGTTTTGAGGGAAGGAAGAGAGGCTAAGCTGGGGCCGGACGGAGCGCTGGATCCCGTCAGCACGGCGGCCAGAGTGGCAAATCGCCGCGCCCCTTACGGGGTGAAAGGCGAGCACAGTAGCGATTCGCCAGGAGTCTGGGAGAAGACCTTCCACCCAGGTCCTGTCGAACAAATCTAAGAGAAAGGCCATGCCTCTCTCACCCAGGTGTCGAAGCATGGCGTACGGGACATCGTTCGTACCATGGGCGGTGTCCGCGCACGAAGCGAGAGCGGAACGCAACTCACTCACAGTAAACTTGTCGTTGAAGGGTTCTCCGCCTCTGGAGGTAAAGTCCAGCCGGCGGCCTTCCGCGACATCACGACGTGCATTGAATGCTGGCGGAGCAGCATCACGGCTAGAGAATGCGGAAAAAGCGGTCGCTAAGGATTCCGCCACGGACGCGCGGGTCCGAGATTGCGCTCCCATTCTCCTGGAGAACGGGAGGAGGGTTCTGAGAGAACTTGCCCCGAATCCTTTTGACTCGTTTCCACACCTCAGCTAAAGGGGTCTTCCCGTTAAGTGAAGACACGTATGCCCGCCAAGAGGAGCGGCGGGCGTGCTTCGAAATATACTGGAACCTAGCCCGACGAAATTCAGCGACAGTGAAATCGTTCGGGCGGCGCTTATAGTGCATGTAGGCATAACGCTTCTGTTTGAGGGCCGTCTCACACTCGGCCGACCACCATGGGAGTGGTCGGCGTGCAAAACGGCCAGACGTCCTAGCAATAGTAGTCAGGCCTACGGCGATGAGGTTGCCGGAGAAGAACTCAACGGCCTCATCTACCGACCTAAACTCCTCGACTGAGATAGAGAATTCAGTCATTTCCTGAAATGCAGGCCACCGCGCCCGCGCCAAGCACCACCGAGGTGGTCTCTCAGGCGGCAGTTGCCCTGAAAATGATATTTGAATGGGAAAGTGATCACTACCATGGAGGTCATCGACCACCCCCCAATCAAAATCAGGCTGTGCATCCGAAGAGCACAAAGATAGGTCAAGGCAAGAAAATAAAGCGGTTCTCGGACAGTGATGCGTAAACTCATCCACGTTTAGGACACCCATCTCAAGCTCTTCGATCAGATCGGCAAGGACTTGTCCCCTGGGATTTATGGAGTAATCTCCCCAGAGAGGATGCCTGCTGTTCAGATCTCCAAGCAAGAGATAGGGCCTCGGCAACCGTGCCACGACGCGGCGGAAGTCCCCCGCGTCGAAGTCAGCTGACGGTGGAATGTACGCAGAAATGATAGTATACCTCCTATCCAGGTGCAGCTGCACAGCCACTGCCAGAAAGGAGGTATCTAAAGAGAAAGGAAGAACGGAGACATCATGCCGGGTGTAAACCGCGCATCCCCCAGCCCGGCCATCCCGCGGTGGAGGGGTCGCAAGACCCTTATACCCCGGGAGGGCAGGCAGCGGGCACGCGCCTAGCATGGTCTCCTGCAAAAAAATAGCTAACGGGGAACGGGACGAGACGAGCCTCCGCAGCTCCTCCCAGTTGGCCCGGAGTCCACGGCAATTCCATTGAAGGAATATGCCCTCCAGGCCTAGCTCGGAGAAGACGCGGGGGCCCTCCTCGAATTGAAGACCCTCACGGGAATGGCCGTACGCTTCCCGGGGGCAGAACCCCGGGCGCTGTTGGCCGGACAAAGCGCTGAAGGCGCTGTCGCCTTCGAGGACTTATTGGGGGAGGTTGGGCTCGCCATGCGAGTCTTTTCCTCCCTCCGCCTCGAAACCTTAGGCGGGCGTTGCGGCTTGGGAGGCGGGGGGCCCTCTTTTCGAGGAACCACCGTCTCCGAGCCACTCGCTCCACCTCGGGGCGTGGGCGAAGGGGCCGAAGCTCCTTTGTTGCTGTCCTCCTTTCGGGGAACAGCTTTAGGAACCCCGGAAGATGGCCTAGCGACCATCTTCAGGGGTGTTGCCTCCTGTGAGTCTAACGACTCTGTGGAGGCGCGTGGCCGTTTCGCCTTACGGGAAACGGTCACGCTGGGGGAAGAGGGGGGAGCCCTGGTATTAGCCGGGGCTGGGTGTGAACCCTTTTTGCCGCCAGCTCTACCAGGGGAGCGCCCGGGTGTAGTAGAGCCCGCAGAAGGGCTCCGAATGGGCGCGGAAACAACCGTGCTCGTTGGCCTGGATGGGCCAGGAGCAGAGGAGGCTTTTCTAACTATTGAGGCATATGACGTCCCAGGCAGAGCCGGGCGCGCCAGGACTAAGTCCTTAGCCTCGCGGAATGAGAGTCGATCCTGGGCCTGAACGGCCAGGATTTCTTTCTCAAGGAGATATGCACCACATTGCTTCGAAGAAGCAGGGTGCGGCTCTCCGCAATTGACACACTTGGCCACACACGATTTGGACTTATCGTGTGCGACCTTGGAGCAATTTACACAGACTTCGGGTGACCCCGATTTTGCACGTCTACATGATCGATTCGTGTGGCCGAAGCGGTGACAGTAATAGCACCGCCGCGGCAGTGGCACGAATGCCTTCACGCGGTAGCGGTACCAACCGGCACGCACCGACTCAGGGAGCTTGTCACAGTCGAACGTGACGAAGAGTGTAGGGGTGGGTCTCGAGGCCCCTCCCTGTTTTCTCATCACACGTTCGACCTTGACCGCCCCATGGTCGGCCAGCTCTAGGGTGATGTCTTCTATGGAGTAGTCAACGAGTTCCCTCGCATAAACTACTCCTTTTACAAAGTTCATGGTAGAGTGCGGCGTCACACTCACCGGGGTGCCATGAAGTGTCCGAAGAGCACTTATCTTGGCCGCCTCGGCGGGATTCGCCGCATTCGCCAGAAGGCTCCCGTCCGAGAAACGGGTTACCTTCGGCTCTCTACCAATTGCACTAGCTAATCCTCTCCTCTGATGGATCATGTTGCGCTTGGACAACATGGTGCCATCAGTGGAGCGAATAACGAGGAAGCGTTTGAAGCCAGCGGGCTCGAAAACGCCAGGTAACCTCTGAATGAGGGGCCCCGATGTCATCGAGGCTCCGCCCTGTGCACTCTTGGTCTTAGTTAGGGGCTTCGCACACGAGGGGGTAGAGGGGCCGGATGTGCCGATCTTGGCTTGGTCGCCTACCAAAGTGGCAGCAGACCCATCCGTCCCCGCAGCCCCCGCGGATGGAGAGGAGCCCCGAGTCTTTTTCGTCTTTCTTGTCTTTTTCTTCTTTTTAGGAGAGGAGGGCGGGGAATGAACCCGCTTCTCAACCCCGCCGGTAGAAGCCCCCAGGCCAGATGGACCGGCCTCAGCCAGGTCCTTCTCTGAAATGGAGAAGGTCCCGGTGGGCGCAGGGGATTCATCCGGAGGAGATCCCTCCCCTCCTTGTCCTGCCTGAGAATCCACAGCCGTTTGATGAGGACCTTGCATAGGGGCGGATTCGGGTTCGGTGCTTGGCGCTAAGCCCGGATTCCCCCCCATGGAAAGCCCTACCGTCTGAGGCTGGTTTTCCTCAAGGACCATGTTTATCACAGGAGGGGCCTCCAGTTGGCCATCCCCTCCCAGGACATCGCAGGTCCCCTTGGCAGCGTCATAAGTCTTTAGTGGGGAGGCACAGGCCTTGACCCCGGCAAGGTTTAATATTTTTGCCAGCAGGTCTTTTGAGGGAAGCGACCGAAGGGGCCTGGCTTCCCTCTCCCCCCTAAGGGGGTTTGCCCTACCGAGCCGCTTGTACGAGGGGCGGTCGGCAATGGGCTGCCTGCTGGCTTTCTTGGCAGTCCCCTTAGAAAGCATAGGAGGGACTGCCGCTGGAGATAGGGAGGTGCCCGAAAGCACCTCCAGAGAAGGGGGTGAGGGGGAGTCCCCTACACCCGTAGGCGTAGGAGAGGAGTAAGCCTCCTCTCCGGTTAAAGAGGTATGGAGGGTCCCCTGCGCAAGCACAGGGGGGGGGACCTCCATCTTTTCTGTGGAGCTGCACGAGGGCGGCTCCGTTGTTGTTATAGGGGGAATTAAGGGGAGATGTTTTTTTGTTTCATCATTGGGCATGGTGACCCTCTTTGTTTTACGGGACGCAATCGCTCACCACCTCTTGCAGTAGCCCGCACTGCAAGAGGTGCTTACAGGCCCGGCAGAGCCAGGCGCCGCCATTTGGGACCACCCCTCCCGCCTGGTGGCCTGGCAGTCCTTCGGCATGGCGGCTCCACCTTGAACACGGCGTAAAACGGATAGATTTTGAAGACGAGAGGAAAAGGGATGTGAGGAAGGTATGGGTGGGGATGAAGCAGGTTGTTAAAAGCCAACCACCCCAGACCGGAGCTCAGGGGTTAGGGGACATTGTCCCCTCCCCCCTCAGCCCCGATCCGGGACGATTGGCTGAGAAGAAGGTCAGCTTCTACCCTGTGAAATTAGAGGCTGACCAGAGAAAGTTGTGGGAGAGGTTGTATGAAAAGCGACGAGGTAGGATAGGAATACAGGCTATCTGAAGGAAGGAAGAGAGGCTAAGCTGTGGCCGGACGGGGCGCTGGATCCCGTCAGCACGGCGGCCAGGATGGCAAATCGCCGCGCCCCTTACGGGGTGGGGATGAAGCAGGTTGTTAAAAACCAGCCACCCCAGACCGGAGCTCAGGGGTTAGGGAATATTGTCCCCTCCCCCCTCAGCCCCGATCCGGGACGGTTGGCTGAGAAGAAGGTCAGCAAAGTTGTGGGGGAGGTTGTATGAAAAGAGAGGAAACAAGTGTTTTGAAGGAAGGAAGAGTGGCTAAGCTAGGGCCGGACGGAGCGCTGGATCCCGTCAGCACGGCGGCCAGGATGGCAAATTGCCGCGCCCCTTACGGGGTCGGTCAAGAAAGCTCAGTAAAACACCAGGTCGGGCGATATTGAGAAATGTTGCGTTACTATATTGGGGTGTGAGGTCTTTTATTCAAAGTTTCTTAGCATCGCAATCCTTTACGGTGTGTGATAGATACACCTACTCTGACCTGCAAATCCAAGAAAAGGGAAGGCTTCAGGGCGGCGTTTTATCTTTTGTAATTGCGAACAAAGACATCTCTTTTCTTCCCAAGGGTATATCGGTGACACTGTTCGTCGATGACTTTGTAGTCTACTGCTCCTCGGCTCCCTTCTTCAGCGTCGCGTCGTCTGCAGTTTTACAACGTATAATTTCTGGGATTCCGTTTTCCACGAGCAAAACAAAGGCAATGTACTTCGTGTTTATAGACATTTAATAGTTCTCTCTCACACGTCCAATTTAAGTTGGACTATGGGGGGCAAATTTACTCTTAGGCTTCATCCTCAGCCCTGAAAAGGCTGAATCCGATTCACAACATCCTAGTTCTTTCCAGTGGCACCTTCTTCGTGAAGAGCCTTAACTGTAAAAGTGAGGTACTCCTATAGCAATGCCTCTGGGCATTCCTACAATAAAAACCTCCTGGGAAACTTATATATATATATATATATATATATATATATATAATCAATTATTATGTAAAATTCATATTATGCAATCCTTCAAACTAACATGTCAAGGGATTAACAGCAAATTGTCAATAAACGGGTCAACATCTACCACCTACACCTCACTTCACTTATTCAGGTAGGTCCTCACTTGCACTGACCCACACTCAATCCTAACTTCGTATCGCCATCATTTCATTCAGCACTCATACAGTGCTACGTTGTCAATTCTCTCGCACTCACATAGTGCTCTGACAACGCCATCAATTCGCTCGCACTCGCATAGTGCTCTGGCAACAAGTCATCAATTCGCTCGCACTCGCATAGTGCTCTGGCAACACGCCATATATCCTCTCGCACTCACATGGTGCTCTGGCAACACGCCTGAAACCTGGTAATACCGAAAATGTTCATCTAGAGCCACTATCACCTCATTCTCCTACTATACCCCTTTATGATACAGTAATTCCCCAAAACAACCTAAACCCCACCTTTTTAACTACTCCAGCCTCTCCGACTCCACCTTCCGTTTTGCTGCCTCCTCCTCCTCCTCATTTGTTGCAGGAACTCTCGTCGACAGAAGTGGTTAGTCAGGAGGAAATCTCTCCCCCACTGGTAACTCCGTCAGCGGACAACGGGACTCAAGACTCCCACATCCCTCTTGACGCCATCTTGGAAGGAACCAACAAGCGGATCACCTTTGTTCCATCAACCTTCTCTCGTGCAAGTGCCTCGTTCAACGCTAATGCCACTGCCACAGCAAATCTCTGTCCCCGTACATAACCATATACTATACTCCCCTTACCCTATCATTGAATTTAGATATGTATACGATACCTCTGTGTACGCCCCCCTTCTTGAACCATCAATTAGATCATCTCTCCAACCTGGATGCTCTAAGGGATATTGCCCTTCCCTTGTCGCCGTACTACCCCCTCCGAAAGCTTGCACCAGCATGTGGCGCTTGGATAAGTCATCCGTGGACTTTTGCTCCATTAAATGCCTGCTAGTCATTCTTTTAACTTTTATTGATCTAAATTTTGCATTTTAAACATTTTATTTTGTCCTACTTAGAAGTGTTTTAGAAACGATTCCCTGTTTTAGTGCTTCTCATCCCTTAGCTGCATTTTTTTTAAAGGGGCTATCTGGCGACTGTTCCTTAGCTGCAAAAATTTCCAACTGGTTGGTCCAGAATGCGTCATCAGGTTCCCAGGCATGTAAGAGACCCTGGGAAAAGGCAACTTATCCCTGGGATTCGGATAGCTCAGCATTGCCTTTTAGATATTTCTTTCCCTTTATAACAGGGGTGGGCAACGTTTTTAAGTGGGTGTGCCAAAATTGGCCAAATCTTTGATACAAAATTTTCTCACCTCCCAATAATTGACCAAAACAATAAAAGGACATAAAATTAAAGATATTCTTTTATTCATTTTTAAACACGTATGATGCCTAAAGATTACAAGGAAAAGATAGTTATTATACCTATAAAATTACATATTATATTAAACAGAATTGAATCTTTACGATTGTAAGTGGAAAAGAACAAATCCAAACTAGAGAAAGAAAAATTGTGGTTTTTATTTATTTACCATCAATGAGACTTCTGCGTGTGCATCAATGATAACATAATTTATAAGAGATTGTACACCATGCGGTTGCTATATAAAAGTTAGAACACACTTACTTAGTTTTCTTAAGTTAAGCATTTGGCTTCGCGTGCCGGTAAGAAGCCGGGCCTGCTCTATAAGGTATTATTTCTCATTTGTGGGATGCGTTTCATCTTTTAAATTATACTATCAATAAGGCTGTTAGTGTTTAGTCCTCGAGCCTTCAGAGACTATTCTCCTGAGTTAGCCCTTTGCGGCATTCGCATCCGTCACAAGAACTTAGCCAGGGCAGGTGTTCGAATCACCCCTTGCTTCAGTTTTTGTGGTGAGAACCAATCGGTTGCCAATCTTCTATTGGGACTGCCTCATTTTGACATTTTCAAGTCGTCTAGTTCCCCAGCCAATTCAAGTATACCTGACCTGTCTCACCTTGGTTTTCTTCTGACAGATGAATCTTTCAAACCATGTTTTTAAAATTATCTGATAGTGGTCTTCTCCCTCTTTTGATTAATTTGCCCCCCCCCCCTCCTTTACACACATTATGTTGTAAAATGACAACATAAAGGATTGGGCAGCTGTCCAATTTGTTTATTCTTTAGCAAGCAAAGTTTCAGATGAGAACCTTGACAACCAAAAGGCGTGGATAATCTAGATCTGGGTCAACATCGTTGGCATAGGGATCTAACGAGCGAGGGAAGGCTGAGAGGGGAACTGAAAAACGTTTGGCATGATAAGCTTAGGAAAAGGCAAACAAAATTGACTTCATATTCCCCCTCGGGACTCCCAACCACGGAGTCCTACAAGGGCCTGCGCAACTGCAACTCTCATGTACCACACAATCTTTATGGGCCAAAGAGGCTGCCTGAGTTTTCCTACGCGCGGAGGAAAGTGGGTCAGTGATGGGTTTTGCCTTGGGCATCGACAAACGAAGGCGAAAGAAAGTTCCAATCTCCGACCTTACTGAAAGAAAAATTCAGAATCTTTCCGAAAAAACAAGTAGAAGTCAGGTAACCGTTAGAGCCAATGAATAGAAGAAAGAGGGGAAAATAAAAAGGTGGTAGAGGAGAAAAGTGTAATAAAAGTCTGGTTCGCAGCACCAAGGGACACCAAAGAGCCCCAGGGCTGACCCCCCTTCCCCCATCGGCACGAGAAGACTAGCCTCTATGAGACTAACCCCATAAAATATTTAACCGCCTTATATATTCAACACCTACACGATAATAAGGTTTGCTATTTATAGTGGGACCATCATATTTTATACTTTAATTATGAGCTGTAAAAGAAGCTACAGTCCAGAAAGTGGGCCCCAACATGCTTTTTATTTAAAAAGCAACCAATGATGCTTACTCTAACTCATTATCTCGGAAATCTGAGAATCTCAATACATTAATATTTTCTTTCACCTTCAAATGAGGTCTATTAAGCCACAGTAAAGAACAAGGAACAAGTAGACGAAAAAAAAGTGCCGCACCACAATGAAATAAAAAGGACTGTGTCAATGGAAGTAAGAGCACAAATTTCCCTTACTGTAAAGGTGGTCACACTCCCCAGGAAGAAATTCCTAAAGTTACATCACAAAATTTGGCATCCTACGGATAATACCAATACTGATAATGGATTAGGAAGAAAATAAAATTAATCGATGCGAAAAAAACTTTATTTAAAGGTATCTAAACCTTAAACCTTCGAAAATAGAGGACGCAAATGTCTAATTTTATAGTTAATACGTCAATGAGGTTTTCTTAATTTTCCCTTTTCATAAGAAATAGAAAAGGATCATTTATCTTGAGAAAACTGAATGGGACAAATACCATTGAAACCAAATGAAATGATAGTTTCAAATTAAAGACGTATAAATTTCCCCCGCTCTAGGCTTGCTCATGGAAAAATAAATCATACTATGACACCTCTAGCAATTTTCACTAAACTATATCTTAGGACCAAATCGAGGGTATAAATCTTCGTATGTAAAGATAAACTATGACACGGCCATACGTAGTTAGGCCATCGGGAGCAGCCACTTTTGTGACTATTGCAACAAGCTAGACCGGGAAGACACGCGGCGGATCGAAAGTTTAAAAAAAAAAAAAAAAAAACTTAATGGAGAGTAAATTCCAGATAACAATCGATAAATAGCATCTATTAAGTAGCTATAGCTACACAGCTCATGTCCCGAAGCGTACGAATCGACTCGTCCTACTATGTTCGACAGGCGATGATCATTTAAAGTTTAATGTCCTTTTTCGCACAGTCGGCTCCACGTAGACAGAGTATATTCATACAGCAAGCCTCATCCCAAATGCTGGTGTCAGACAGACACCAGAAAGTTAGGATTACATTCGTACCAGTGGTCGCTCGTAGCTAAAATTAGTGGGGTGCTAAATCAAAAATTTGTTAGCATTGTTTTATTATTGTGTAAAAGGAAATAAACAAAAGGAAAATTTATAGATAAACATGATAAAATCCTAAACAAAACCAAACACTTTTTTACTTACTAATAGCTTAAATTGTTTCAGTTTAAGCTTGATTGATTAATTTAAAAACAAAATCCATTCTTCTTGTTTTAATTATTTTCTCCATTGAAATCACTGCAAGTGCATTTAGTCTTACAGAATTAATTTTGCTTATTAGAAAAGTTTGTTTACTTTTCAGTGTTGAAAAGCAGTGTTTTGCCTCTAATGTAGTCATGGGCATAAGCGTCATGCCAATAGAAATTGAGAGGCACGTGCCTCCTCAGATCTTTTGTATCTGGACTTATTAATATTATATATATATATATATATATATATATATATATATATATCTTATATTACTATAGTGACTTTATTATGCTGTATTATTAATTTTATTCACTGAATGGATTAGCATTTAATGTGAATTTAAGCCTTTTAGATTTTTTAATTGTGCCCCTGCAGAATTTTGGCTTGCATGACGCCCCTGGTCATGGGAACAGTAAAGATTTTTATCAGCTTCGTAATTTCACTAAGAACATCATCTAGATTATTTTCATTTTATCCAAGAAAAAATTAATTAAATTCTACACTTTAGCACATTCAAGAATATTAACACGCTTTTAAACACAACACACGGGGAGTAAAAATAAACACTACCTTCCACCAGCACACCAGGGTCGGCACTGCTTGCTTCATATCTTGAACATGTGAGCATGCGCACAACAGCCAAACACTGCGTCACTGGAACTGTGAAGTGCACAGTTCTATACAAGGATTTTAATTTTTTTTCATAAACTAGGGAATGGCTACTGGGATTATATAATGTACAATTATAAAGAAAGAATTAAAAAAAAATATGGATATCGAGTGGAAATTGGGTGCTGCAGTTCCGCAGTGCCTATAGACGAGTCGCCACTGATTCGTGGGAGTAGGGGCGACTTCCGATTGCCACATATGCGTCCTACTCAGTTAGACTACCTATGATGGAGTTGGAAAATGGTGTGTGAGGGCTAAAGAAAAATGAAAGCGTAATTATATCAAAGGGGAAAGGCTGAGAGGAAGGGCAAGCGATTATTTACAGATATCAAGGGCGTATTGGGCAGGATTAAATGCAAGGGTTGCGTCAAGGTAGGAAAAGAGAAAAAGAAAGTGATGACGAGGGATTGATTACTCAAACACGTGGGTCACGGCGAGTATTGTACGGCAGGTGATCGCGGGTTATAAGGTACCGGTGTTATCCTGGTGTGACCCAGGCGTAGGCGGTCCAGGTGGAGGTTTAATAGTGAACTTTGGTGATAGTAGTTTGCAAGAAGCTAGCTATTGTGCATTAATGATCTCTTTCGCATGTGGGAGATCAATGAATGGAAGGGCAACATAGTGCGTTAGACCGGCCCAAATCATCGACTGAAACGAAAAACTACTCCGCAAGCAAATACGTTTTTAACCCATGAACAATTCTACCAAAAATATAAACACAAACCGATTATATTAGTAGTTGTTGCTGCAGCGTTAGGACCTAAGCTTTATTGACTAATTACTTTCTCATGATAAAGAAATGCTACAAGCAGGTTTGCACGAGTGAATTCCACAATGGCTCATCCCTGAACAGGAGACATCAATCACACTCCCTCCATGCATACAAAACAGCATACATTCGCTCCTCATCTAACCCCCCTTTTCAAACACCTGCAATCAACCAACCTTCTCTACGGTCTTCAACCCTACGGCCCCGACATTCTCTTATACAGGGTGCCTCCCCCCCCCAAAAAAAACCCTGGACCCAACTTTTGATTGGCTTTATTTCTTAAGTCGACCAAAACATTAAGAAATATAGCCTATCAAAAGTTAGGGCCGCGTTTTTTTGTGTGTGTGCCACCCTGTATTCACTTCACGAGCCTATCTACTATTAAAATAATCCTATCTCATGGCACTTTCAGACACCCTCCACGCAATGAACATCTTTTACCTAGTTATCGAATTGAACTGCTTCCACTCAACATATTTCCTTCTGCCATAAGAGTAGCACTTTCATACAACATTGGCACCAGCATAACCTCATGCAGCTCCATTCAACATGCAAACAACATCCACTAACGCTCTC
Source organism: Ceratothoa steindachneri (assembly GCA_963969495.1). Classification (NCBI taxonomy): domain Eukaryota; kingdom Metazoa; phylum Arthropoda; class Malacostraca; order Isopoda; family Cymothoidae; genus Ceratothoa; species Ceratothoa steindachneri. The sequence goes on from OZ018327.1 coordinate 30,890,976, forward strand.
ATCGCCCCAGATTTCACTCTCATTTAAAACCTCGTGGCTACAATTTTCAGCTGAAGTACTCTCATTCCCGCCGCATCCTACACTTGTACAAGGGCGACACCATGGACTCGGATATCACATCTCACCCTAAACATATTCTTTTATGCATTTACCCTTAGCCTCGAACATACAGCCATCAGCATTTACAAACATCGATATATATATATATATATATATATATATATATATATATATATATATATATATATATATATATATATATATCCCTCACCAAGCTAATCATCCTTACCTCCTTCCTCCATCATATACTCGTACATTAAACAGCTACGCGACATCACAAAACATTACCTGCTTCCACCACGAAAACCATCAAACCACGCATACCAGAAACCCGTTAACTATAAACATGCTTTAATTAAAATATAAAGTAAAGTTATATCAACTAACCGTTTACCACTACTCTCCATACATTCTAAGCACCTGATCAAATGCTCCCTGCAGATATTATAAATCTTTTTAGTCTATAAGTTACTATGTTGGTTCGTAGGCCGTCGGTCGGATGGTAACCATTTTACTTTCAATGAATCTTTTCGTCAGATTCTAACAAAATTTTAAACCCTTTAGGTTGTTTTACATTCTCTTTAGAGTATAATTACCAAGGTCGTCCAAAGGTTAGCCCTGGAATTATATAAAAAAAACTAATTAAGGGTGGGATTGCACCACCTTGTTGAAGTTTTGAAGGTCATATCAAAATAATTGAGAGCATGCGACTTAGGTGTGTTGACCTTGGGTTTTTTTTTGGGGGGGGGGGGAGAAAGGGGTCACATGCAAATCTAAGTCGAAATAACTCTCTGAAGACGGCTAGCTCAGCCTCTATTTATCCCTGTTAGCTTTCATACGAGGGGGAGTCAAAAAGTTCTCAGATAAATGGCATAAAATTTTTATTTGTAATAATACTGTAATCATTTTTCTACATAAGCTCCATTAACATCTATACACTTTCTTAATCTATGAATCCAACGGTAAAGACCATCTTTGTAGAATTCACGGGGTTGTCTCTGGCACCAAGTAATGACCTGCTTTTTTGCTTCATCTAATGATTGAAACCGGGTTCCTTTTAGGTGTCCCTTTAAATTTGGAAACAGAAAAAAGTCAGAGGGTGCTAAATCAGGGCTATAAGGGGGATGAGCAAGAGTTTCCCATCGAAATTCCCGTAGCTGAGATCTCACAGCTTTGGACGAATGTGCAGGGGCATTGTCATGGTGGAACAAGATTTGCTTGTGGAGCTTTCCTCGTCGTTTTTTGGCTATTGAAGTTTTCAGCTTCCTTAAAACTCCTTCGTAATAGCTGGATGTAACAGTTTTTTGTCCTTCTAAGAAGTCTATTAAAATAATTCCCTCCGAATCCCAAAAAACTGTAGCCATTATCTTCTTAACGGACCTCTCTGTCTTGAACTTGATAGGCCCTGCTGCCGCCCTTGGGTGCCACTCTTTTGATTGATTTTTACTTTCAGGATCAAACTGATACACCCAAGTTTCATCTCCCGTTACGAGGCGCTCAAAAAAACTATCCTCGTTTGCTTCAATCTTGGTCAAAATAGCCAAAGAAAGGTTGGCCCTATGATTCAGCTGGTCTTCTCGCAACGCTTTTGGGACCCAACGTGCTGAAAGCTTGCTCAGGCCAAGATTTTCAGTTAGAATTCCAAATGCTGAGCCATGAGAGATTTCACATGCATTGGCAACTTCATCAATAGTAATACGGCGATCTTTATCCACTAGATTCCTCACAAGCTCGACATTTTCTGGGTTAATGGAGGTGGAGGGTCTCCCTTCACGTGGATCATCTTCAACTTCTTCTCTGCCCCCCTTGAAGCGCTTAATCCAGTCGTAAACTACCGCTCTACATGGCGAAGAGTCACCATAAACCTGTTGTAGAGCGTCAATAATCTTAACAGGCTTCCAATCAAGTTTAGTCAGGAATTTAATGTTCGCTCTTATCTCAAAATTTGCCATTTTATGGGTTCAAAAAAGTAACCTTTTTGAAGCACATCTAATACAAAGAGTCTCGACAAATTGAATGACGAATTTTGTAGGAATTGTTCAGAAAACATGAAAGTCGTGTTTGACCCTGTATTTACTTGTACAAAATCGAACATTTCAATAATCTGGCATTTGTCTGAGAACTTTTTGACTCACCTACGTATGACTAAGAATATTTCCATACATCTCGCGGCACCACCCTGCACAGTAGTTCGTGCTTTAACCTTCCATACAACGGTATTATCAATGTACTCTCCTTTGGACCCCGCAAGGGGCGCGGTGATTTGCCTTCCTGACGGGACTGGGCGCTTCTTTTTTTCCTGGGCTTTTACCCTGCAACCTCTCTCACAACTTTCTTTGGTCGGCCCCTAATTTCCTCTCACCCAACTATCTTGGATCGGGGTTGAGGAAAAAATGCTCCCTCACGCATGAGCTCCAGTTTGGGGTGGTGGGTTTCTAAAGACCTGCCTAACATATCACTTTTCTCTCCTTTCATGGTCTATCAATTTTACGCCCAGCCCAAGGGATGACTGACGACTGGGCAGGAGGAAAGGTGCCAAATGACGGCAGCTGGCTTTCCGGCCTATTATTCACCTTTCGCAGAACGGGATACTGCGTTTGGTCACCATGCTTGGTAGTGTATAAAAAAACTCCCAAAACTCCACAATATTAAAGATGCGTGGGTTCTCAGGGGACCCTCCAAATTTCATTTACCAGATAGAGCTTCCTTTGCTTTCCCAATGGACTGCCAAGCGCGAAGGCAGGTGGCCTATAATTGACCGGGAGCGGCTCGATAGGGCTCACCTCATTAGGGGAGTAAGGGATAAAAGGGCTCTTACCCACGAATCTCCTTGTCCTACTTCCATGCATAAGTTTAGAAGGGGTAGAGTGGACCTGCCGCCCTTTCTTCCCCTCGAATAGGACCCGTAATGTCTTAGGGGAGGAAATGGAAGTTTCCCCCTTAGATGGATATGGTCCCTGAGGTGACCCAGCTCCAGACAGTAGGATACTCCATGGGGTCGAACCCGGGCTCGGTGCCAAACACAGAAACCCGAGTCGGCCCGCCCCTGTGCAAGCTTATCCTTAAACGACTCGGGTGCCCCAAATGAGGGATCCGCTGCACTCCATGGGGTCAAACCCGGGCTCGGTGCCAAACACAGAACCCGAGTCCGCGCGCTCCTGTGCAAGCTTATCCTTAAACGGCTCGGGTCCCCCCCCCCCAAATGAGGGGTCCGCTGCCGTTTCAGTAAGCGAGCAAAGCAAAAATCGGCACGTCCGCCTCCGGTTGAAATCCCTGACAAAGCAAAATTGCAAGTGCGCAGAGCGGAGTCCCCTCATTCAGAGGTTACTTGGCGCTTTCGAGCCGCTAGCTTCGAAGGCTTTCTCGTTAGTCGCTCCACTGATGGCAGAGGAGAGACCTAGCTAGCGTGATTAGTAGAGAGCCGATGGTAACTCGTTTATCGGGGAAAGAGGGGGGGGGCGCTTCTGGCAAATGCGTCGAATCCCTCCGAGGCAGCCATGATTAGTGCCCTTCGGACACTTGATGGCACGCTGCACTCTACCATGAACTTCTCGCGGACTACTCCATAGATGACATCACCTTAGAGCTGGCCGACCATTGAGTGGTCAAAGTAGAACATGTGATGAGAAAATAGGAAGGGGGCTCGATACACACCCCTATTCTTGGTCACGTTCGACTCTTGACAAGGTCCCAGTCAGTGTGTGCCTGTTGGTATCGCTCCTGCGTGAAAGCATTCGTGACAGTGCCACGGATGTGTTACTACTTCCACCGCTTCGGCCATACGAATCGCTCGTGTAGACGTGCAAAGTCGGTGTTACCCGAAATCTGTGTTACTCCAAGGCCACACACGATGTCCAAATTGTGTGTAGCCAAGTGTGTCCATTGCGGAGAGGCGCACACCGCTTCTTCGAAGCAATGTGGTATCTCCTCGAAAAGGAAATCCTAGCCCTTTAAGCTCACGATCGTCTCTTATTTCGCGAGGCTAAGGACTTGGCTCTGGCGCGCCCAGCGCTGCGTGCGACTTCTTAAGCCTCAAAGTTAATAAAACGACATCCTCTATCCCTGGCCCCTCCAGACCTACGAGCGCGATCGTTTCCGAGCCCATTAGGAACCCTTCTGCGGCTTCTACTCACCTTGGTACAGCTGGTGGCACAAAGGGTTCACACCCAGCCACGGCTAAACTCAGGGCTTATCTAACTTCCCCAGGCGTGACCGTTTCCCGATTTTAGGAGCCCATCTGGCGACTGCCTACTTGGGCACAAGTCGCAGTACTCAACACAACCTACTACTAGATTATATTAAAAAGCAAATTAACTAAGTAAATGACTAAAAACAACGATAAAAAGACAAAGGTTAAAAAAAAGAAAAGGCAATAAGATGGAAGCAGATTCCGCTGGCGAGGGTAGGCCTGCCTCCCCTGTCGAAGCAACATACGACCTACAACAGTCAAATAAAGTGGCGTAGGCCAGCCTCCTCCAAAAAGTCATATAATCTACAAGCCTGTACATGAACCAGTCCAGAGTAAAAGGGACAAGCGCTAGACAACCCGCTCATTAAGTTACCGCGACAAGTAACGAGCGCAAAGATCACCTAGACTGGGACATTCAACAAGAATGGGCCGAACAGTCTGGGGGACAACGCAGTCGCCAAAATAAGGGGGAAGCAAACGCTCCGGTCAAATGGCGGTGCGTCCAATTCGGAGACGACAGAAAGCAACTGGAAGCCGCCGCGGTATTCGAGGGTAGGTCTATGGGAAGAGTCGCGCCACAATGGCACGCAAGTTTAAGTTCCCCTCGACCGTCTCCCATCTTCTTTGTCAAACAGCCAGGCAATCGGTGTGAGGAAGAGAAAAACGCTGGTCTGGTCGCCCAGTCCTCGCAAACTCTTTGGCGGCATCATTGGCCACAATTCTTACATGTCCAGGAACCAAGCAGAAGATCATCTCGACATCAACCCGGCTCACCAAACCCGTGGCATCATAGATATCGCGAACCAAAGAATGCGGATTCTGATGCGACGAGAACGCTCGGGACACTTTGTGAGTCACTATAAATCTCAATCTGGTCTCCGATACGGGCATGTCGCGTTATCTCCCGTACCGAGCGGCATATTGCAACCAGCTCGGTCGTGAAGACAGACACAGCGCCTGGTAGTCCCCCTGAGTGGATACGGCGTGACAACCGACCCTCTCTTGAGACTTGGAGCCATCCGTATATACTGACACTGTTCCAGCGTGACTCGAAGTGTGCTCCAAAAAGTCTTAACGCAATACTCACGGCGCTGTAAAGCTTTGAGAGCAGAGGTGTGGTGACAAATGGTCAAAGATTGTACCCTCCAGGGTGGCGTCCTGGGCAGAACCAGGGGCGCCACCGACCCAAGAGGTATACCAAACTCTGAAGTTTCCTAGCCCTAAACCCAAAGGGCTTAGGGTATGACTGGCATCTCTCGGCAGCATAGGCACATTCGAGTTCAGCTACGGATGTAGTGAGAGCTGTTGGAGAGACTGGGAGGCGCCTGTCTTGCGCGTACAGGCGAATAATTCACTGCATATATTATTGGCAGGGGACTTTTTGACGGCCGACTAAAGCGGCCCCGACATTGTTAGTAAACCGGGATATACTGTGTGTCTTGACCCCTGAGATTGACAACCTTAAGAACGAATGTTCTACACCGATGTGTCGTACAAGCTGGGAAACGAAGCACTCGTCACAATAAGGCAAGAGAGACCGCAATGGCACGAAACTATATTGCAGGTGGACAACCATCTTCTTTGACATGCGATCCAAAAGGATGACTTGATCCCTGCCATGTAGCCAGGGTGGTGGATAGCAAAGCGCTGGTGCGGTGTCCCAGTACTTACAAAATGCTCGGTTCCATAATTTCCCGTAATCATACTCTACAGGAACCCAGCAGGAGATAATCTAGACATCTGCCAGCTCGCAGCAGCAGTGCCGTCATGGATAGGTCGAACCAGGATACAGGATGTGTTGGACATTCCAATGCCTCGAGGGCACTCACTGAATTGATATATATCACGATCCGGTTTCCGAACTGAACACGAACAATCTACTGTACCGAGAAGTATATTTCAACCAGGTCAAACAAGTGGCAGCCGCCCAATTCTAATGGATTCTTAGTGGCCCGAAAAAAAGTCAAGAGGCGTGGGGGGCACTCAATAAACATGGAAAAAAAGCAAAGGATTAGAAGAAAACAGTACAACACACAGAGACGCACACTTAAATTACGGGCATACAACACACATTCTAAAAACAAGGGCGGCTGGGGCAATAAACAAATGACATGCGCCAGCCGCAGGGGAGGGCACAGATAAAAGAATAAACCTAACCACAAAAATGGAAAGAATTTATAAAAGGGATAAAACTCCACTTCGTGATAGAAATGTAAGGAGGACCAAAGTGTCCTCTGATAAAATAAAGCCAAGTAGAGCAGGGAAGGCGACGCCAGAAAGGGTAGGGAAGCAAGGCGGGGACAAACTACTAGAATGTGAGCCATAGACGGCTCGCCACCAGAAAAGGGACAATTCAGCCTCCACCCGAAACTAAATAGCCATGGGTGAGTCGCGTGTGCCCAATTCACAACCGGCAGAGTCGCTGAGAGCTAGAGGACCAGGAAGGGACAGAGCGTTTAATAAGGGATAGCTTAGAAGGGGGTAACGAATTCCACTCTCTCTGCCACAAACAAAAGACATACGCCTTCGATGGGGGGCCGAGCGGGAGCCTCGGTGCCCGGGACCCCCCCCAACAGAACGGCCCCCTGTAACGGGGGCATTTCTAACCAGCCACGAGCGAATCCGTAAAACCAAAGCGTGGGTGGACCGGGAATGGCTAAAAACAAGATCTGAAGAATTGATGGATAAAATCCAATTTAATGGCAAAAGAATGGCAGTCAAATCTGCGGTAAAAACGGATGCTATAGGAGGGCGGGCGTACCCAACAGACTGTAGAGGACACCGCAGCCGCCCCAGCACCGAGGTCCGACTTCGAGCGGTCGTTATAGATGGAACGCTGGTGAGCATGAGAACACGCATGGTCAAGAAACGCACTTTAATAGACCCTTTAAAATTAACGCGATTAAGTAGCCTATATGCTATATTTAAAAAAAAAACACGCAAGAATTATCTGTATCTAGAAGACGTTGGATGTTCGCTTTTAACTAACGGTTATTCACGCATGCGCGTAAACTGTCGAGCGCTCACGATGAAACGTTTACTGGTAAGTATATCATATGAAAGGGAGAGTGCGCAACTATCTTTAATCTGCCTTCACACCACAAATAATAATAATCAGCAGGTAAAGATATTTTTGTGGCAGGACGTTTTATCCTGGGTAACACCTATATACAATAGAGGAAGCAAGAAAGTCCATCTCCCTGTTCAGATTTGGAGCTCGAACGCAATACTCCTACTGCTGTAGAAACTTGGGAATTTCCTTGTCCCAAAACAAAAGGAATACATTGATTGGCATCTCAAGGTGAGAAAGATAACCTGGAGAATGGTCGCGGGTGAAAAGAGCTGTTGCCAACAGAGGCAAAAGACCAACATGCGAATACAAACACCAGATGGAGAGCTGTGCGGTGGATCGAGTCTACCTACCGCAATTGGCGTATTCATCCTGTACTATAGTTTGCAGGCCAGTTTGGCCCATTTAAGGACTATGACACGTCATGTATTATTGTAAACTACACAGGATCGCAAGCCCATAGGAATTGGCACCTAATGGAAATAAAAAGGGGGAAACTGTTAGAATACAGAAAATTGGCATTGTGGGAAGTGGTTTGTGAGAGTAGAGAGAAGTGTAATGAACTTAGATGTTAAATGTTTGAGATTGGCTAATTTTAGGAAAACCTTATCTTTTGGCACAGTTGTTCTAATAGTTTTGGAATACGAGGAGCGGTCAATAAGTTTTGCGAATCGGTAGGGCAAAACAGAGAAAGGGGGATGGCTGTTTGTGGGGGTGTTAGGACCAGTTATGGCAAGTCAGGACCTGCAGCCGCACGCTCCTGCCTCGTCTATTTAAGAAGCAGTAGCTGATCGCAGATCATCAGTCACAATTTTTTCAACAATGGAGAAGGTTGAGCACCGCGCAGTGATCAAATTTTTTAACAAGGAAGGCAAGAATGTAAAAAGAGATCCATGAACGCATGGTTGCAGTGTGCACCGACACCGCCCCTTCCTATGCAACCATTGCTCGCTGGAATAGGGAGTTCTGCCATGGTCGTGAGACCCTTGAACATGACCCCCGTCAGACGTGACCAATGAGGACAATGTGGAGAGGAGGATCCTCGAAAATCGAAGAAATCAAGCGAGAACTTGGAATATCACATGGAAGTGTTATCAACATCCACGACAATTTGGCCATGACCAAGGTCTCTTGCCCGTTGGGTCCCTAGAAACCTCACACCCCATGATCGACTTCAACATCGTTAAAGTCCACAAGGCCAGAGTTGCACAATCTGTCCTGCGCGAGTGTGGATTTGAAGAGCTCAACCATCCCCCCTACAATCCAGATCTGGCCCCCAGCGACTACTTTTTATTCCGCCAGCTCAAGGCTGCACTCCGTGGACGCCGGTTTGGGGACGATGAAGATGTCCAGCTCGCCGTCCAGGAGTGGATTGAACAGCAGTTGGGAGATTTCTGGTTGTCGGGAATTTGAAGCCTCAGAGACAAGTGGCGCAAGTGCATTGAAGTCGAGGGTAGTTATATTGAAAAATAATAAAACACCTTTCCTTATATCCGAATTGCAAAACTTATTGACCGCCCTTCGTATTTCGGAGACAAATTTATTGAAAATTAAATTAGTGATTTGAAAGAAATCCCTAAATAAGTTATTTCTTCATGAAAAGCTAACCTGAAGTGACTAGGAGAGCTACTGAAAAAATGAGTACCCAGTTTGCTGCTGGTAGATTTTCTAAAAATTGATGTATCAGAAGCCAAAGTTACGGACATTAACACCAGAGATGATTTTTTTTTTTTTTACCATTCTGTTTCCATTGAATACTATATATTTGGATGTTGCTTAATAAAATTAAGAAGGGAGCATGTTGTGCTTGAAAATCGGGAAACAATCAATGGATCTTTTTAAAAGATCGATTTGAATTGTGAAGGACAGCTTTCAAGCAAATGTGTTTCATGGTGGTAAAAGGCAGTTGGCAAAGGAGACCCAATGGAGAACCTTTGTTAAACAGAAAAATGATATCAACCTCAGCCAGCTTTAAAATGCTAAGCAATAGTTGCTAAGATAAACCTCAAAATTCACTCATAAATGTGAGAGAATATGCAATAATAATTGTTTCTTGTGCCAAAATAATAATAAATAACGCTTCCACATCGATTGAAGCCATAAAAGAATCCCTGAGGCGGAGTTGAACATTTTGCAAAATCGCAAGTCACGCCAAGTGAAATTATAATGAGGTTATTTTATTACCTTAACTTCATTGTTTGTTTTTAATTCTTAATATTGATTAATGTGTAGTAAAGAAATATTTTTGCCTATTTTAATGGTTTCCCTTTCATTTTCCTGGTTTATTTAATTTAAACATTTATTCAATGTATTTTAATAACTTTGGTGTTAATATTTTGTCTCCTCTCTTTAGTGACTGATGATGGTCCAGAGGTGTAAAACATCAGGCAAATAAATGTTAAGACACATTTCCTGGGTCTTCTGATATATATATATATATATATATATATATATATATATATATATATATATATATATATACACCCCCCCACATGAGGCCAGCCTCGTTAAAAAAAAAACAAACAATAAAGAGTGCATATCAATAAGGAATGCAGATATGAGCTAAGATATGCCTTAACAACCCGACGAGGCGTAATGGCAACTTTGAACCAGAGGATGGTAGTATACCAGCCTCCTCCAAAAAGTAAGCCAGTCCAGAGTACTAGAGACAAAGGGTAGCGACCCTGCTAGTCCCGGTACTGGGACAGTCAACATAAGCGAAGATCACCAAGAGTGAGACACTCAACAAGAATGTGCCGAGGTATAGGGTGCAGTGCCAGTTCAAGGTACCGGCAACTCGGGCAGTTCCTGCGGCGCCATTAAGGATCTGCCCCCAACCCAAAGGATTTTTTTTTTAATCTGACATTTTTAAGATGGATAAAAAGCAGGATCATTATATATATATATATAATATATATATATATATATATATATATATATATATATATATATATATATATATAGTGTGTGTGTGTGTGACTTAAGACAGCTATTAATTCTTTATCAGAAAGATTTGAACAGTAATAACATTCTAATAACACATGGACATTTTTAAATGACCTAAAAAATCTACCTGATTATATAAAGTTTCTAATAGAAGCCACTCGCTTCATAAACACTAAGTTACAGGAGGTGATGCCAAATTTGTGGGTTGCATTAAGAATAATGCTTAGAATACCTATTACTGTGGCCGCTAGAGAGAGAAGCTTTAGCAAACTAAAGTTTACAAAAACAAATACACGGTCATCTATGTCTCAAGACAGATTAATTCTTTGTCAATTTTCTCTATAGAAAATGACATTGCAAAGAATATACAGATAGAAATTGGCATGAAAAGATTTGCTGATGTAAAGGCTAGGCAAAAATGTTTCAGGTAGGCTGATTGTTCATGCTGTCCAAAACCCAGGTTGAAAAAACAACAACAAACTATTTAAAAACCCAGGTAATGAACTCATTTCTATTATTCTATATTTTTTTTCCTTGTGGAAATTTGTAGAATTATACTTAAAAAGGGTACAGGCAGCCATAGGGGCGGGCCTGCTGGCGACCGACGCAATCGTCGGAGTAAGGTGCAGGGGGAAGTGTGCCATCAAATGACTATGAATCCCGCGAGTGGGCCGGCACCATTTCAAAGACGATAGAAAACCGCCGAAGCATTTGGGGATAGGTCACGGAAATTCGCGTCTCGATTGCACAACCCAGTCCTCATCGGCCATCTCCGATCTTCTTTGTCATGCAATTGCGCTGCTCAATCCTCGCAATCACTACATGTCCAGTAATAGAAGATAAGTAGTACCCGAAGAGTTTCCTCAAATAAACTACTCCGTCAGCCTCACCGGCGTGACATTAAGTGTCCGAAGGGGATTAATCATGGCCGCCTCAGAAGACCGACGAATTAACAGAAGGTTCGTGTCCGAGAAACGTGTCACCTTCGGCTAACATCTGTGGAGCGACTAACTAACCAGAAAGCGTTTCAAGCCAGACAGGGCTCATAAACGTCATGGTCTCTGAAGGAGGGACCCCGAAGTAAGCGAGGCTCCGCTCAGCGGGTTTCGGGGAGACACCGTCGAGATCAACTGCGGAAGGTGAACGGTTGGCGACTGAAGGAGGCGCCGGGATTGGGAATACAGAAGAGCAAGTGGCATCTCCATAACATCAATAAGTAGGCTCTCGATTAGGGAAGTGTGGAAGGCACCGGTCGCCAGGATGATGATTTTTTTTTTTAAGGAGGCTATCTGGCGACTTGGGCATAAGTCGCTGCAATCAAACAGCCTAGCTATAGGCTACTTTAAAATAAGAATATGAAAAGGAAACGACGATAAAAAGGGAAGATGAACACAATTAGGAAGCAAGCTTCAGCGTCGGGGGGAGGTCCGCCTCCCCCCGGCGCAGGAGCGTGCGACATACAAAAAAACAACAATAATAAAACAAAACCTAGTTACATAAAAGGGAGAAGGCCGGCCTCCCCCCAAAAGTCTACAAGTCCACCAGTCAATGCGCAGGCAGTCGTCCCGAGTACAAGGGACAGGCGGTAGCGACCCTGTCCATCCCGGGACAGGTAACGTGCGTGAAGATCGCCCAGACTGGGACATTCAACAAGAATGTGCCGAACAGTCTGAGGGACAACGCAGTCTTCACAGTATGGCGCTGGCGCGCGCTCCATCAAATGGCGGTGCGTCCCGCGAATGTGCCCAATTCGGAGACGACAGAAAGCAACCTGAAGCCTTCGCAGCATTGGGGGGTAGGTCGATGGGAACAGTAGCGGCGCAATGGCAGCCCGAAGAGCTGCCCGTATTCTGGCTATGCAGTCGGTGTGAGGAAGAGCAAAACGCTGGTCCGGTCGCAGTCCTCACGGACTCTTTGGCGCCCTCATTCCCCGCAATTCCTACATGTCCAGGAACCCAGCATAAGATAATCTCGACATCCGCCCGGCTCGCCAAACCCGTGGCGTCACGAATATCGCGAACCAGGGGATGCGGAGATTCCAATGCCGAGAGAGCACCCAGGGCGCTTTGTGAGTCGCTATAGATCACAATCCGGTCTCCGAACCGGGCACGTCGTGTAATCTCCCGTACCGAGTGATGTATTGCAAGCCATCCGTATACACTGGCACGGTTCCAGCGCAATACAAGCTTTGGGAGCAGAGGCGTGGCGACAAATAGCCAAATGTGGTACCGTCCAGGGCAGAACCAGGGAGGACACCGGCCCGAGAGCTCTCGAAGGAGTTTCCTGGCCCTAAACACAAAGGGCTTAGGGTATGACTGGCGTCTCACGGCGGCATAGGCACCGTCGAAATCAGCTGCGAATGCAGTGAGAGCTGCTCTCAATGGGGGAAGTGCGGAAGGCACCGGTCGCCAGGAGAAGGCCGGTGTGGTGGATCGAGTCCACCTGCCGCAATAAATGCTCGGCTGTGGATGCATTAAACTCGCATTCATAGTCGAGCTTCGAACGAACAAAGGATCGATAAAAAAGTAAGGCAGCAACCCAGGTGTGGAACAAACAATTTCCATGGCGAGGGTACAGGAGGTCCTAAGGCTGTGAAAAAGGCTCCCAGGTGAGGCGTCGGTCAAAAAAAAAAAAAAAGATCAAGGAAACTGTGCGAATCTACCACTTCCAGGCGAACTCAGTTTATCACAAGACCGGGTCGGCGCGGATGGCGGCAGAAGTGCACCATCCTAGGCTTAGCCAAGGAAAACTGAAACCTGCACGCTTCGGCATATCGAAGGATTCAGTTTAATGCCTGCTGGACTAGACATCTGGGCTACACTAAGAGAGATTGAAAGGTCATCCAGGTAGAGTAGCGAGAAGACCTTCAGGTAACACGAGGTGCTACCTTTGATCCTCAGGGTAAAGACTATGACACTTGCCTGTGGGAAGCCATCTTCTTGCTCCATTGGGCCAGAGGGCTTTCCCGACCCGTACATAGAATGGACGATCTCGCAAAATTCAGAGGTAAAGATTGGGAGAATCAGCATCGGTAAAAATAATCCTAGTTTTCCGATTCCAAAAACGATTCCTTCAAAATTTCAGTAGACTCTTTCAACAGTGTATTTTTAATTTTCTTTCCTACTTGCCAAATAGCTGAATAAAAATTTTCAAACATAACAATTTTATGGATGACAAAATCCACAAGGCCTATCATCTGTCCTATTATTCAGTGAAATTATAACATTAATAAGTTATTTACTAATAGATTTAGATTAGTCAACAAGAATGCATCACTATTTAATATTAATTAATATTGAAGATCTGACTGTATAAGAAAGGTATTTTATGTTTAATTGTTTATATGTGAGAAATGAAGGTCTGCTCAGGGCTCGGGTGTCATTTAGAACAGGTGATGCAATTCTAAGATGTTAGAGCTTTGTTAAGTAGCGCTGCCGAAGTTGGCATTTCGTACAAATTTGCTACCTTTTTGCCACCAAAAAACACTTTTTTATACCATTTTACTTCTGCTTTGTTTTAATTAGATTTGGTACGATTTCACCAATTTTGTTACATTTTCAGAGTAAGTTTTGGTACTATTGCTAAAATTCTTTCGGCAGCGGGCAGCCCCGTTGTTCAATTGACTAACAGTGACTGTAGATGTTATGCTGCGCACACTTCCTACTCCCAGCTCATGTTAAATGTTGACTAACAATATCATAATAGCTGAATATTAATAGTATTTAATACATTAGTCATTATTAGTTGACATTATCGAATTAGTCTGATTTGAATTACAATTTCCACATAAACTGTGCATTATTCACTATCAAAGATCTCTAAATTCACTTCGTTGTGATGACTGACGATACCGAACTTCCAGCATAAGGCACTATATCAGAAGATTAGTTTTTAGCAGATACTATGTAAATTTAGGCACAATGTTCATCTTACATTTATGTTTACAAATAACTTTATTAATTATTATTATTAGATGGAAGGAATTAAGAATGAATATTCTATTTTGTGAAGGAATCGGAATCATAACTTATACCTGGAATTGGACTCAGAATCTCAAATTTGGGGGGAATCATCTCATCTCTCCTCTCAGGTAGAAGATGGCTGGAGAGACCCTTGAGAATGCATAGTGGGGTCAGCTCCTTTTTAGAGGTGGAGCTGCACAAGAGCGACTACAAAGATGGCAGAGGGGAAACCCCCTTGCCACATGGCGATGGTGAGAGCAGAGCCCCTACACCGGTTGAAGCAGTGCCTCAATTTTCCTCATCATCCCCCGACACTTGGGTAAGTGAGGCTGCGCTTGGAGGCAAACTTCCATGCGCTTTCCCACTATTCCTTTGAGTTGTCACCATGATCAGAATTTTTTAAAAAAAGGAAAAGGGAGCCTCATGGAAAGTAGACACTATGACCCTATGAGTGCGGAGGTTAAGAGAGGTCTCCATAGTATCAAAAACACAGACTATGATCATTTACACATAATCAGTCTGTCCAGCGCTAATGGCATTTGTCAACCCTTCTCGCCATTTATGCAAAATTGTTCTGGAACTTTGACCACAAAAGATGGTGCCCGCATATCCACCTTGTGCATCTAGTGGAGGAAAGTAAGCTGAGTCGACTGTGCAGCAGCCACCTACATAATACTTGCCTTAGCCAGCTGGCTTTCAGCCCTCACAGCAAGTAGAGACACCACAATATACACTACCACTCAATTAAGGCTCTAAAGACGAAAGTGCGCTGCGACCCAGAACCTCTGTGGATAAGATAGTAACCGTGGAAAGGGGTAAAAGGGTATGTAATAAAGAAAAATAGAGATAATGGATCCACTAGTGAAGTAGGGTGGGTGATGGATCACCTATTATTATAAGACCCTGGTGCTAGGTGATCCCAGGATGGCATGCAGTCAACCAAGATACCAAGACTACTGGACCAAACTGTGTACAAGTGGAAACACTCCTCCTGGTGCAAAGTGCCGGGAGACAATGAAAGTCATAATAATAATATTAATAACTAATAATAATAATTAATACTACCCATCAAAAGTGAAAGTAGTGCTGAGTTTGAGATAATTAAAAGTCAACCAGGTGACAGGGCCTCCCTAATTTGCACTTAGGCCAGGACGATGTGCAGCTCCTCTGGATACCAAGTGTAACAGGGTACCCCCGGGTCAGTGGTGGTCAAATTCCTTGCCCAACCAAACACTGAGCTTAGGGGTTGATTCGCTGATATTAAATAGAAAAGGTTGGTGTGTTCTATCCAGCACACCATCTATCCAATCTTGGGTTTTCAGTTTTCATGGCTTCAACCTGTGCAGCAAGAAAGACCGGACAAAGTTGCCCAGTGGACTGGTCTCTCTAAAAGATAATGTTGAGAAATAACTGGTACACCCCTACAGTTCATTTTTGTGGGTGAGTGTGGAAGGTTGGAGGAGAGGGAGCCCTCATTTTAGCCGGAGGGGGGAGCTTGTTTCCACCAGCTTTCCCAAAGTGGAGACTGGGAGGTAGAAGGATCACAAATGAACACTATGGTGAGCATGCTAATAGGCCTGGAGGGACCAAGAACAGCCCCTTTTTTTTGGAGTAACATGTAGAAAGACAGTGGCGGCAATTCTGACACTTGGCTTAAAATGGATTTATCAACAAAGGCATTTGAGCAGTTTGCACAGATTTCGGGTTAAATGGACTTAGCAGATCTGTAAGTTTATAGTATGACTATAGCAACTCAAGAAGCCTGTCATTAAGTAATGTGACAGAGTGCACCTCTAGGTGCATCCTTCATTCATCCAGTCCTGGCAATTCATATGCCTGCAGCTCTGAGCACCCCTCTAGGTATAGGTGCAGTATAACCGACACGTCTAAGGAAGCCTCAGTAGCTTTGACCTCCCCCACCCCTTCATATGCTTGGTAGCTGGAGGACAATCAGAGTGATGCCCAGAGCAGTGTAAAAAAAAAATATATTATTATTAAGACCCATCTGCTAACTGCCTACAAGAGCACAAGTCGCCATGATTTTGCTAGAGCCTAATGCTAAGTTAAAAAAAAAAGAAAGACCCAAAACCCCAGACATACACACTAGCAAAAAGGAAGATGCCCCAGCATCAGGACCCCTCCCCTAGCATGGGAGTATGCAACCAACATCAAAATCAAATGAGGCCAACCTCCTCCAAGAAGTCAAATAGTCCATGAAATTGCAGTCTCAATGCACTGACCTGCAACTTTTAATCCCCGTAGGCAGGCTCTCATCACTGGTCTGGATAACTAGCCCTCTCAAACTCTTTGGCACCATCATTACAAATAATCACAATTGTCCAGGAACCCAGCAGAAGATAATCTCTAGATCTACCGTGCTTGCGGCAACCATGGCACCATGGACACCACAAGCAAGGTGTAGAGATTTAGAGGCAGAACTAACCAAGGGCAGCTCCAAAAGTGGTAACCTTTTTACTAATGGGGAGGAGACAGGCGTTCCTCTCCACAAGTCAGACATATGTTGTGGTTTTCCTCTCCAAACCCAAAGTTAAATGAGTTTTTTGCTATTTCGCAACAGGTTACTCAAATTTGTAGGAAAATTTCCCACAAAAGATATTTCCTAAACTTGTGACCAATATAAGAAAAGGTTGATGGGCTATATTCCGCGTCCAATGCTTCTCCCAGCTATCCCATCTATCTTCAGGTTACCACTCTGGGTGGTTAAAGAGTGGTGTTTGCACCAAGTTGGCCAGTTGAGGGTGGATCCATAAAGGCAGCAGCTCACAACTGAGCAGGCAGCAAGAGGCAGGGTGTGAACCGGATTTCCTCACTAGGTGCACTAATCATCGATGTGATGGCCAGGATCTTAAGACCTGTTGTAGCAAAGCCAAAGAGCGGACTCAAAACTTTTAGCTGACCTGACTCAAAGCCTACCCGCCACAAGCAGCGCATTACATGACAGCGAGGGGTGGGGCAAAAGTGATCTTCCCATCATACAGGATCATTCAATTTGCTTACAAATTCCAATGCCTCTCTTCTGATGCAGCATGAGGTAGCTGGTCAGCAGCCCTTAACGCCACGAAAATAGAGAGGGAAAAGGGGTAGGAAAAAAGGGGATGCTTAGAGGGACAAGGAGGAAGTGCATCGCTTCCCCAATCCCTGTCAACCCAGTGAGCAGAGCATAATGTGTAACAAGTTACACCAGAGAAAGGGCCTTGGCAACCATACCACGATGCGGCAGAATTTCCCCGCATTGAACTGATGATGAAATATAGAAGCAAATAAATGTAGAACCCCTACCCAGATGCAACTACACTGCCACAAACAAAAAAATATTTATAGTAAGTAGAATGGAGACCATGCCGGGTGTAAATCATCCCCTCCCACACGCCTCACTTGCTGATGGGGTAAAAAAAACCTATCTGGGAAGGGGTGATTTTTTTTTTAAAGGCGACCATCTGCATGAGTCACTGTAATTAAAATAGCCCACAACTAGGTTACATTAAAAAACACAACACCCAAAATAGAACAAAACTAAGCCCCCCCCCCAAGCAGGTAGCATGCTCCCACATCAGGGGAGGGGTGGCGCCTCTGCCTAGCGCTGGAACATACTACTAACACCAGAGAGAATCAAATAAAATGGATGCTGCCAGTCTCCACCAAAAACCAGAATCTACAAGTCTGTGTGAACAAATGTCACAAATATAAAGGACCAGTGGTAGCAACCGCACTCATCTCAATGTGTGGACAGGTAATGTGTAGAAAGATCCCCAAACTGAGACATTCAACAAGAATATGCCAAACAGTCTAGGTGAAGATACAGTCATTGCATTAAGGTGCAGAGGAGCACTCCGGGAAAGGGCAGTTTATCCTGCAAGTGTGACCAATTCAAAGAAGACAAAGCAATATGAAACTGTCAGGTTTGCGAGGTTGGCCCACAGTTAACAGTCAGGGTGGGAAGGGTAGGCAGAGAGCACACAGCCAGCATGGTATCCTGCAAACAGGCACCAGGAGATGCACCTCAAAAGCTCCTCACAGTTGGGACGAGGTCCACACCAATTGAATTAAAGGAAAATAACCTCTATGCTTAGCTGACAAGAATGGACAGAGACTCCCTAGACAAAGAACTCAGGGGGATGTCACCTTTAAACACTTATTGGGGGAGGTTGAGCTGGCCACGCAAGGCTTTTTCCTCACCTCAAAAACCTTTTGCAGGCAAAGCGGCTTTGGAGAAAGAGGCCCTAGTCTTTTGAAACAGAGGGTCTCTGGTTGCTATCCACCTTTCAGGATACATTAGAATGCCCCATGACCGTCTCATGAACACCTTCAGGGTTTGTCTCCTGTCAATCTAACAATTCAGGTGATTTAAAAAAAATAATAAGATACCATCTGCTGACTGCCTACTAGGGCACAAGTTGCTGCACAGCCTAATACCAGGCTAGATTAAAAAATACAAGGCTAAGACACAAACTGAATAACAATAACAAAACAAGATAAGCAAAAAGGCAACAAGAAGGAAGTGCGCTCCAGCATCAGTGGTAGGCTACCTACCCCAATGTAGGAGGCCAGCCTCCTACAAAGTCATATAGTCTGCAAGTCTGTGTACACAAACCAGTCCCAAGTACAAGCAGTAGTGACCCCACTCATCCTGGTACTGGAAAAGGTAACGTGCATGAAGATGACCCAGACTGGGACATTAAAAAAAAAGAAGCCAATAACACAGTTGTCACCAAGGTTCCAGCGAGCACTCCTCTTTGGCATGCAACTTAAAGTCCCCCTCTGCCATCTCCCATTTTTTTGCTAAGCAGCCAGTACTCCTGCCATGTAATTGGTGTGAGGAAGAGGGGAAACACTGGTCTGGTCACCCAGTCCTCGTGAACTCTTTGGTGCACATATTCCCCATAATTCCCACAGGTCAATCAACCCAGCAGATAATCTCAACATCCGCCCATCTTGACGAAACGATGGTGTTACATATCACAAACTAGGGGATGCAGAGATTTCAATGCCCTGAGAGCAGTAGGGCACTTATTGAGTTGCTATAGATAATCTGGTTTCCCAACCGGGCATGATGTATTATCGCCTATACAGAGCAGTGGATTGCAACCAGCTTGGCTGTGAAGATGTATGCAGCACCTGGCAGAGCCCCCACTGACTTCAAACTGAGAGGATATGGCATAGAAACTGACCCCCTCTTAGGACTTGGAACCATTTGTATACACTGGCATTGTTCCAGCATGTGCTTCAAAAAAGTCAAACGCAATACTCCCAGCGCTGTAGAAGCTTTGGAAGCAGAGGCGTGATGACAAATAGTCAAAAGTAGCATCATGGGCAGAGCCAGGGGCGCCACTGAGCTCTTGAAGGAGTTTCCTAGTCCTAAACCCAAAAGGCTTAGGGTATGACTGACATCTCTCTCTCTCTCTCAGATCAGCTGCAGATGCAATGAGGGCTGTTGGTGACTGAACAAGGCATTGGGCCAGTGAGTGGCATCTGCCCAGTATCGACAAGTAGGCTTTCAATGGGGGACATTGGGAAAGCAAATGATTCAGTGGAAGGCAGTGACACCTCTTTAACAGTAGCAGACACGTGGATAGAATTCGTTTTAATCGGGATGGGGTGTGAGCCATTAGCCCACCATCCCAGGATGGTGTTGCAAAACTGATATCCTGTGAGGGTGGGCAGGGGCACACACTCAGCATTGACTCCAGCAGAAAGATAGCTAACAGGGGTGAAGCTCTCAGCAAATGAGACTTGGCTAAACACAATAAAGACATTGTGCACTGTGTGAGCTTTTTTCACATTGTGTATGTGCTTGGATCAACTAGCCAGACTTCAGGTAAATCTGTTTTTGCATGCCTACATGATCGATTTGTATGGCTGAAGCAGTTTTAGTAGTAGCACCTCCATGGTAGTGGCACAAATGCCTTTATGCAGTAGTGATATCAACTGGAACTTACCAAGTCGGGAAATTTGCCACAGCTGGTGTGATACAAGAGTACAGGGGAGAGTCTTAAGGCCCCTACCCATTTTCTTATCACATGTTCAACCTTTACCACCCCATGGTTCACTGGCTCTTTGGTGATGTCTTTGAAGTAATAGTTCATGAGTTCTCTGGCATAAACCGCTCCTTTTACTAACTTCATGATAAGAGTGCATCACACTAACTGGTGTGCCAGTGAGTGTACCAAGGGCACTAATCATCACCACCTCGTAAGAGTCCAACATATTAGCCAGAAGGCTTCCATCCAAGAAATGCATCACCTTCAGCTTCTCCTAGTCAAATTGGCTCATCCTCTCTTCTGTCTTGACAGATCATGTTGCCTTTGGCCAACATGCAATATGTGGAGTGAATGACTATAGAGCACTTAGAGGCAGCCAACTCAAAGAACTGCCAGGTAGACGCTAAATAAGGGCTCACAATGTAATTGAGGTTGTGTTCAACACACTTGCAACTGGGTCCCTGTCTGTCCCCAGAGCTCCCAAGGAGGGGAAGGAACCCAGTCTTCTTTGACTACTTTTTACAATTTATTTATTTTTAAAAGGAGATAGGGAAATGAACCTGCTTTTCTCCAGCCCCAGAAGCCCCCACCCCCCAGACTGGACAGAGCAGCCTCACCAAGATCATTCACCAGAATGGAAAAGGGCTTGGTTGTTTTAAGGGTACCAGTCGACGGAATAGGTCCCGTCCCTCCTCTCCTTGAGTCCTCAGGGGGGCCAAGCTGCCTGAAAAGCAGCTTGCACAGGGGCTGGGTTACCTTCTGGACTGTGTCTAGCTAGGAGCCTCCATGTGCAAGGGATACCCAAGCAAGGGCTGAAAAAACAATGTAAGGCTCTGGGTCTTAAGAGATTAAGTCTAAATGCTGATTTGCAATGACATTTCAACCACATTTAAATGCTGCTGAAGAATGTTCAAGACTAGAGACTGCAGAAAAGACAGTCTCCAAATATTAAGACATACAGGGGTCTGAAATCTGTCTTAGCTACCTGTAGTACTCAATTGTTTTATCATGGAAGCTTTAGACATGCTTCTACTTCAATGCCAAAAGAGTTTGACACTATTAAGTTAAGATACCTAGGACTGCAATGAAAAGCAGCAGGCCTACTTCAAAATATAAGAAAACTCAAGTGTTCAGGTAGCACTGGTAAACACCCAAAACATGCTGATTATCACACACACATCTTGCACTGAGTAAGAGATCCCATTCAAAATGTCTGGATGCTAAAAAAATAAGAGGAAATACTGATATAAGCACAGTTCAAGCACAGGGGCTGTCATCTCCAGCAGGATGCATTTATATGATTGAAGCTGCTGTTAACTATTTCTTTTTGCACCTGATGTAAACATCTAGATACATGAAGGGAAGGAAGTGGACATTCAAAAGACAAGACTTGCATCCATGAAGGTCATCAATACCCTCTCAATCCATGTCCATGTGTGAATCAGGAGAGCACAGGAAAAGGTCCATACAGAAATGATAAGCATGCAGAAATGCATAAAATCACTGAGTTGCAAGTCCCAATTATAACTCACTAACCAGAGTAGCTAGGAACTGGCCCAGGAGAATGACCATATAGTCCCCCTTCAGTGGCTATCTACTGTTTAGAACCTGCATCTGAGTATTTTGCTCTTCATGAGTTGGCTAGCTACCTCCTGGACATGGATAACTAGCCTAAACAAATTCAGAACTCGGTATATTATATATCCACAATCCCAGGGAGGAGGTATTGAGAGCTTATGCAAAATATGAAGATTAGGTGCTAGGGATACATTTCCCCCTAAAATTTAAGTGAAAATGTGTGGAAGATATATATAGTTAAAGATCCCCCTGCAGGCATGCGGCGGAAAGGGTAAACTGTGCATAATGGGTCTGTGATGGACTACAAGCCTCAAGATTTTTTTGACTGCCTTCCAGGTCATAAGTTGCTGTAATTAAAATTTCAGCCTAGTGATACTAGACTACTTTAAAATTCCCCACACTAAAAATAAAAAGGCACCAGTTTCAGACGGAAGACCTGACACCAGCGCACGAGCATCCAACCAACACCAAACAGTCAAATAAAATGGAGGCCAAACTCTTCCAAAAAGAGAATACACAAGTATGTATGCACAAACTCGTCCTGAGTACAAGTGGTAGTGACCCCATTCATACCAGTACCGGGACAGGTAATTTGCGCGATCACCCAGACTGGGACATTCAACAGGAATGTGCCGAACATTCTGGGGGACAACTCACATCACAATAAAGTGAGGGCAGAGGTCCATCAAATGGAGATGCATCCAGCGAGTGCATCCAATTCGGAGACGATAGAAAGCGACCCAAGCCCATCACAGCAATGGGGGGTAGGGTCCATGGGAACATGTGGCGAATGGCACACATCCTGCATGGGCATGAGTTGCCATAATCAGGTTAGCTTAGTATTTAGGATATATTAAAATAAAAAGAACAAAAAACAAAACAGATGAGTAAAAACATAGATAAGGAAAAGAAAGAGCAATAGGAGAAAAGGGTGAGAAGAATATAAATATGTTAAAAACTACCACTGCAACAGAAACCAAGAGGGAGGGGTGAACCACCACCACTACCAGGCATGAATAAACAAAAACTAGTCAGTGACTAGCGTGTGATTATTAGCCATGAAAGGAGGTGAGGCTTATAAAGTGGCCCCAATAGAGTAAAATAGAAATGTCTAGAAGGAAAAACCTGGGGAAGATTCAAACTAAGTTTGAGACTGCTTATCGGCACTGTAACTAGAAGGCAATGGCACTACACGTATAAAGTGCAATTCTATATAGGGGAGGCTGTTGCAGGACACACCAACATGGTTCTTGGATGCAGATTATGACAATTCCATTGTTGGAATGCACCCTACATATGAGGGGCCTGAATGGCAGATGCTATTAGCCTTCACAAAGGTGGTACTGAATGGCAGATGCCATTAGCCTTCACAAAGGGGGTACTGTGAGGATTGCTGTTAAATGAACACTGTAAAAGGACCCAGAAAGCTATATTACGGGCTTTAAAAAGCGAGCCAAATGGAACCAAGGGGAAGGGGGAACCACGCACACCAGGGCTGAGTGGATGAAAGCTAGTCAATGATTAGTATGTGAAATTCATCACTATTCATGGAAGGAGGCCTTAACATGCATGAGACAAAAACATGTCCAATTTTCATACCAAACTGCACAAAAATGATAAGTTCTCTTTGTTTATGCATGTCTTTTCTTTCTGATTATTATTGACAAACGCTTTCAACATAAAGCCATGTTGGTTCAACTAAAGAAAACATTCAACACATCTTGTTCTACAAGTTTCCTATAAGGGTAAAGTTAAGTGAAGGAGCAAAAATCCATCGTATGTGGTGGTTTTGCCATTTTAGAAATGGGGACTTTAGCATAAAGGATGAGCCAAGAGACTTATCCAAATGGATAGAAGCATTAGAAGCAGCAAATCCTGCCAAGAAACTCAGCAGCCATTTCAAGGTTAAGGACTCAATTGTCCTACATTAATTGAAAAGGCTTAGAAAAGTTTCAAGGGTTGGAAGATGGTTCCCATAACCGTCAGTATAGAGATTCAACAAGTCAATTACTGTGAGGGATTGCATACACAACTCCAAAATACAATTATGGCACCAAGCCTTCTCAGGCATTGGAGAAGAGAGGGAATGCAACTGTCGCAATTGAGGCCAGATGAGTACTAAATCCAACAGATGTCAACCAGCACAATTTCTATGCATCATCATTCCACCTTTGCAAAGTACAGGAATAAAAAAGATAGGTGCAGTAAAATGGAAAAGGGGTGGGAAGAAAGCAGGCATGTGAAATCAACACACACATTTCTTACAACCCCTACTTGTCCAGAAATCCAGCAGACAATCTCATCCCCTCACATTGAAAAACCTTGCAAACTAGACAGAGGAGGGGTTCAAAAGTGTTAAAAGAACTAAGTGTGCCCTGCAAGTCAGCCGTGAAGACAGATGTAGTACCTACAAGAATCCCATGGAATTCAAACAGGTGAGAAAACATGGAAGCTCCACAAAATACAAATGCAGTATTTCTAGCGTTGAAGAAGCTTTGGGAGCAGAGGCATGGTGTAAAACATTCAGATGTGGTACCCTCCAAAGTAACATGTTGGGCAGATCAGCAGTGGCTTAAATTGAGAGCCATTGGTCACAGGGGGGATGCTTAACCTACAAGTATAAGCCCATAACCTGATAAAGCAAGCAGCAACTTACCAGGATTGACAAGGAAGCAATCTAAAGGACTACTACCAGGATTGCCAAGGAACCTCTCTGAAGAACTAAAGACATGCACAAACAAGCAGCATCTCACCAGGCTTGACAAGGAGCCTCTCTGAAGAGCTAAGGATGTGCACAAGGTTGCAGATATCATAGGGCAGAGGAATAGTAGAACATTAAGGAAGCAGCCCTATCAACACCCAAGGAACTGAATGATACAAGAGACCATAAGGCTGCAAATATGCTCCTCCCAGGCAAAGGCAATGCATGGGTTGAAAACAAGACCCAAGGAAACAATGCAACTAGCACAGGTCCAGGTTAGGGCAGAGCCCTCAAATGTGTACCATCTTAGTCTCCCTACCCCCTCCAACAAACCTGTGCTATTTCGCCAGTCAGTGGTAGGCATCTAAGAAAAAAAAAATCATCTACATCGAATGTGGCAAGAACATCTTACATCAGCACTGAGAACACTTCCCATACAGAGAATCAACACTTTCTTAGGAACTCAAAACAAAAGGGAGATATCTACTTAGCCCACATCGTATGGAAGGTCTGCATGCTACTGAAGTGTCACACAATATCATATCTTCTCCAAATAAAAAAAATAGCATGGAGGGCTGTCTACAAATGTAGAGTGAGTAGAACTTGCAAAAGCTGCAGGGCAAGAGACAGGTGACCTACAATATTCAAGAAATAAGCTAGCCTAATATTAACTAGCAATATCTGTGCTTAATGCCTAACATTAACCATCAATGTGTATGCATACAAAAAATTAGAGAATTTGGTAAAAAATGATCAGGGTAGTATGATCTCTCCTCTGCTAGCAAAAGCAAGCACAATAACCAATTACCAGAAATTTGGGAGGATACCCTCCATCCAGTAAAAAATGGTCAGGGTAGTATGATCTCTCCTCTGCTAGCAAAAGCAAGCACAATAACCAATTACCAGAAATTTGGGAGGATACCCTCCATCCAGAACCTGTTGAACAAACCTAGGAGAAAGGCTATATCTATCCCATACCCATGTCTTGAAGCATGACATACAGGATATCAGTAGGCCAAGGGCAAGAAAGCAACTCATTTGGCAAAAACAGGTCCTTGAATGCTTCTCTTCACCTCTGGAGGTGAAGTCCAATCAGCAGCCAGCTTTAAATTTTTTAATTCTGTCAATGCATCATCCTGATGAGAATAAAAAGAAAGTTGCTTCAAAGGACTACCATGGCAGCCCCATCTTCTTTTAGACATGCTTCAACACCTTTACAAGAGGAATCCTACCATTGATTGTTTTACTGAAATGATCTGGAATAGGCTCGTCAAAATTTGAGCAAGTACAGTTGTTCAGAGAGCACTTGTAGGGCTCATAGGCATATCGCTTCTCTCTGAAGTCTCACACTCAAACAAACCACTTTCCTTTGTGGTTGGCTGAGTGTGAGAGTCCTCAAAGAGAAGCAATAGGCCTATGAGCCTTACAAGTGCTGTCTGAACAACCACTTCTTAAGTCAGACACACAACAAAGAGGGTGCCAGAGAGCACAATGGTCTATTCAAATGACAGTTATTTTCCTGAATGCAGGGCCACCATACCAGATCAAGCAACATTGAGATGGGTCCTCAGGTAGCGGTGGCCCAGCAAAAGATATTTGCATGTTTAAGTGTATGTTAGAGCAAGGTCATCAACCATACCACACACAAGTGAGTGTAGATGAGAGCACATGGACAGATCAAGGCTGGAAAATGGAATGGTCGTGGGAGAGTAATGTGGGAACTATTCCATATTAGAGACACCAATCTCCAGCTCTTTGATAAGTTAAACAAGGACCCTGATTCTTGCCATGTAATCAGTGTGAGTAAAGAGTGAAATGCTGCTCTGATCACCCAGTCCTTGCTGACTCTTAGGCACGCTCATTCTCTGCAATTTCCACATCCAAGAACCTAGCATAAGATAATCTCAACATCTACCCAGCTTGTGGCAAATGAGGCAGATATCGTAAACCTGGCTGTAGAGATTCTAATACCCGGAGGAGCACTCACGCCACTTTGTGAGTCTCTAAAGATCACAACCCAGTCTCCAAACAAGGCACAACATGTTATCTCCCATACTAAGCAATGTATTGGAACCAGCTCAGCTGTGAAAAAAGATGCAGCGCCTGGTAGAGGATGGGAAGAGGGGATGCATCCAAAATGGTGTGAAAACAGGGCTAGGCTAAGGAAGAGTAGAAGAAGCTTTGCAGATCCTTGCCATTGGCAGATCCACTGAAGGATTTTGCTTCCCTGCCCTTTCTTGCTGGAGTTGCATAAGTAGCATTTGAAGAAAACTCCATAGGGATGGCCATAGGCCTTTTAGAGATGGACCTCTGGGGGACACTGATGCAGTTTCCAAGGACTTATTACTAAACTCCAACTTAACCCATACCCGTGGGTTGATTCCTTCTGCTGGTGAGGTACTTAAGCAGGAGCAAATCTATTAGGCCACCTAAAAGTCTAACAACTTGGTAGAATGGTTGCTTTATATTACTAGTCACAGTCATACAGGAGGTGGGGGATAACTGGAGCAGGGCCTGCATC
This sequence comes from Ceratothoa steindachneri, assembly GCA_963969495.1. Taxonomy (NCBI): domain Eukaryota; kingdom Metazoa; phylum Arthropoda; class Malacostraca; order Isopoda; family Cymothoidae; genus Ceratothoa; species Ceratothoa steindachneri. The sequence goes on from OZ018327.1 coordinate 30,918,002, forward strand.
CTTCATACTCAGGGAGGTAGAACCCATTGAAAGGTTCTGATTGGGCATGCGAGTTACCATGCTAGTAGAACTGGAGGGGCCAGAATGATACTTGGTTCACAACTAGAACTGCCAAGACCTCTTTTTTTTCAGATAATTATAACTGCTTTGAAAATGCAGTACGCGATTTGTCTCAATTACAAGGGGTGGTCAATAAGTTTTGCAAATCGGTAGGGCAAAACAGAGGAAGGGGGATGGCTGTTTGTGAGGGTGTTATGACAAGTCAGGACCTGCAGCCGCACACTCCTGCCTCATCTATTTAAGAAGCAGTAGCTGATCGCAGATCATCAGTCACAAATTTTTCAACAAGGAAGAAGGTTGAACACCACGCAGTGATCAAATTTTTGACCAAGGAAGGCAAGAATGTAAAAGAGATCCATGAACGCATGGTTGCAGTGTACACCGACACTGCCCCTTCCTATGCAACCATTGCTCGCTGGAATAGGAAGTTCCGCCATGGTCGTGAGTCCCTCGAAGATGACCCTCGTCCAGGACGCCTGTCAGATGTGACCAACAAGGACAATGTGGCCTGTGTGGAGGAGGATCCTCGAAAGTCGGTGGGGGGAAGGTCGAAGAAATTGAGCGAGAACTTGGAATATCACATGGAAGTGTTATCAACATCATCCACAACAATTTGGCCATGACCAAGGTCTCTGCCTGTTGGGTCCCTAGAAACCTCACGCCCCATGATCGACTTCAACGTCATCAAGTCCAGAGTTGCACAAGCTGCCCTGCACGAGTGCGGATTCAAGGAGCTCAACCCCCCCCCCTTACAGTCCAGATCTGGCCCCTAGCGACTACATTTTATTCCGCCAGCTCAAGGCTGCACTGCGTGGATGCCAGTTTGGGGATGATGATGTCCAGCTCACCATCCAGGAGTGGATTGAACAGCAGTCAAGAGATTTCTGGTTGTTGGGAATTCAAAGCCTCAGGGACAAGTGGCGCAAGTGCATTGAAGTTGAGGGTAGGTATATTGAAAAATAATAAAACACTTTTCCTCATATCTGAATTGCAAAACTTATTGACCTCCCCTCGTAGATGCAGGACCTTCATTCAGTAGGGAGGTGGGAATATTGAAACTGGTAATATGAAAATGTTCTTTGCAGATAGGAAAGTATATCTATAGAATGGTACGCTCTGTGGTCAAAGAAAGGCCCTGATTATAAACTGAGTAAAGGTGAGAGGATGGAGACATGGATTTTCTTTAAATTTTACGAGCTTATCTGGCGACTACCCACTTGGGCATAAATTGCCGCAATCATGACAGCCTAGCACTAGGCTACTCTAAAATAAGAATATAAAAAAACAACAATAAGGGAAAATGGCAACAATTAGGAAGCAAGCTCCGGCATCGGGGAGGTTCAACCTACAAAGAAAATGACAATAAAAATACAAAACCTAGTTAAATAAAGGGAAGAAGGCCAGCCTCCCCCAAAAAGTCTATTAGAGAGACATGGAGTTGTCCACCACAGAATTGTTTGAAGTAAACTAAGGCACTGTAGAGGTGCAGGCATATGTCAGTCGGCATCCTCATTTGACAATTGATGCATTCTGTCAGATCAACCAGCGCCTAAGACCCTAATCTCAAATTTTGCTGAAATTTTTTTTATAGGAAGATATGACCTTGGACATTTTGAGGTCACTAACATTTGATGACCCAAACTATGGTAATAAAGGTCATAATTATATAAAATTATATATATTTAGAATCAGAAAAAGACAAGGAATGAGTTTTAGAACTATGTTAAAAAATTATACATTTGCAAAAATTTGAGGTAAAGATTTGACTGGGATATCAAAATTTAAAATTTTTATAAATGAGAAAAATGAAGGCTTTGGCTAGTAGAATCAGTAAAAAAAAAGAAGTTTGTTTATGCTAATATTTTTCAAGTAATTAACACATAAGTGAGTATTAGAGTTTTAAGTTGTCCAGTCAATTCTACATATTTTTCACACTTAAGCTCCTAATTTGAACTATAGAAATTAAAATTACCTTTTTTAATATAAAAACAGCCATAAAAGGGTTGTTTATCTTGTTATTTTTCATGTAATTAACTTATATAAGTGAACACCATATTTACAAGTTGTTTATCAATTCATTGAAATTTTATAGCTTTGATATCAATTCACTGCCAATAATATATAGTTAAAGTAGTGAAAGGGGAAGACAAAGCTCACATGTAGCTTAAACAATCCTGTTGCAACATGTTGCTACTTATACAGAATCAACGCAGATAGTTGTAGTTCCTTGTCTACAAATTAGTATAGTTTCAGCCAGCAGTGTGTGTGGTGTTGTTATTGTTTTTCAATAAGACTCAAAAGAATATTAAGAATTAAAATATTGTATATAAATATATTCTAAAAAGTGTCATCTAATTGTATATCTTAAAATTACAGATTTATAGAAATCAACTTGTAAAATCTCCATCACGGCTATTAGGCCTATTCACCAAAATACAATGGTTCAGCACTTGGAATACTGTCAAGACCCTACTAAAAAACACATGAAGCGCATAACAATCAATCTTAGAAAAGTGACTGATGTGCTTATTGAAAAATGTGCTGGAAGAGTGAAAAAAAAAGATGCAGTATTGTGTGTGAACTGTTGGACACTAATAATGAAAAACTCCACAATACTTAGAACCACTGAAAACAATGAGACTGAGCAAGATTCAATTGAATCATCTTCAATCAGTGATTTGAGTAACATATCTTCAGTTCGAGATCTGGACAGCGATTGCTTAGTTGAAGAAAATCCTTCAACTTCAATTTAACCAGTTCTAGCCTTTTTGGAACAAATAACTTAAAAAAAAGTAATTACTAAGATATTATATTTTATATTTCACAAGAAAGGTGTTTGATCTATATGGCCCATTGAATATAATTTAAGGTACTGTATTAAAAAAATTGATAATTGGCAAGCTTTTACTTGGAAGGATTTATTCTTTAATGATGGTCTTTAGTCTACACAAAATGCAAATTTCGCTCTGTATAATAATTTAAATATATTCTTTTTTGTTGTTTTTTTCAGAAGGGTTGTCATTGAACAAGGGAAAGGCGCAAAGCTTGTGGTAAGCTATCAAGATGCCCAGAAAGACTTGAAGAAGAGGTTAGAAGTCAGTTATGGTGTTCATATTAGTGAGGGGGTAAATGATGCTGCAAAACGTGAAACAGAATCTGAAAAACATCTAGAAACATTAATGAATGAATTGAAACAGTCATTCCTGTAGAGCAAATGTCAATCACAAATTACAAATATTGACTCTCTCCCCATACACAATTGAAAAAACTGCTAGTTTCTTTAAAACTACAACATATATGGTGAAAAAAAAGCTATTCACTAAAACCAGAATTTGGAATCCTTCCAAAGATTCCAATAATGAGCAAAGGAGAGGTGATATCTGAAGAACACAAAGATATAGTTAGAAGATTCTATGAGTCAGATAAGGTTAGTCGTATGTGTCCTGGCAAGAAAGATTGTGTTAAAGTAATGAGTGCTGAAGGTGCAAAAATGACTAGTACTTGGCAAATTTAAGTTATTTCAACTATATAAAAATGATACAAAGAATCCTAAAATAGATTTTCCACATTGCTAAATTATGGCAGCCATATTGTGTGCTTGTCGGTAGTGATGGGACTGATTCTATCTGTGTTTGCACATATCATCAAAACCCCAAATTATAGGTGGCTACATTGGGAGAAAAAGGTCTCTCATACAAAGATCTTATGCATTAGTTTCTGCAGTACAGAGAGAGAGGCTTGCATGATGCGACTTTGCAAAGATTACCCAAGAGGTGATCTGAACTTTGTTGAGTTGACATTGTAAAATCAGCTCCAAATGAAATAGCTTTCAAGCAATGGGTGACTGTTGACTGTGGTACAATGGTAGACAAAGTGGAGCCACTTCATGAATACTTATCATTAAGCATGAACATATCCTGCATGGTTCATCATCATTTTGTTGCACAGCAGCAATCACAGTACTTAAAAGTTGAAAAAAACACTACCACCTCAGATGCTGCCCAAGGATTACACTGAGACAATTCACAATATACACTTCACCCTTTTGTCATCTATTATAGATTATCTCCAGACCAGGAACTTAACCATTTTAGTGTCTGTTTCTTATCTCCATCACTAAAACACAACACTATAATGGTTTACTCGTTTATAATAAAGCTTATGAACTATGTTAAATTCAGATGCTCACAACTGAAGAAGGTGTACTATTTTTCGGATGGATGTGCTGGTCAATATAAGAACAGATACAACTTCACAAATCTCTGTTGCCATGAAGAGGATTTTGGTTTGCTACATCCCATGGCAAAAATGCATGCGATGGGATTGGGGGAACAGTGAAGAGAGCTGCTGCTCATGCCAGTTTGCAGAAAACAACAGAGAGGCAAATTCTAACATCAGAAGACATGTTTCAGTTTTGTGAAGAAAACTTGAGCAAGACAATAAAATTTTTCTTTGTAACTACATCTGATTTGAAAGATGCAGAACAACGGTTAGAACATTGATTCAAGGACAGTAGGGCTATTCTGGGAACTCAGAAATATCATTTGTTCCCATAAACAAGGAAGAACTGATGGTGTATCTGATTTCAAGTGTCATTGGAAAAAAGAAAGGAATAAAGAAAAGTCATATTACTAATGAATCTGCAATGGTTGATAACCTAAAATGTGACAAACAAGGAGAATATGTTACCTGCATTTATGATGGGCAAGTTTGGTATGGAATTGTGGAGGAATATTGTGAGGAGTTTGATGATTACACAGTGAACTTTTTTACATCAATCTGGGTCATCAGAAGCAAGTGCATATCATTATTATGTGCAGTGCTGGGACATCACATTAACTGTCATGAGTTGTCCTACAGTAAGAGGAGGCAGGAGAATTAAATATATTTTTTCTCAGAAAGAAATTGATGAAAGTATCGAATATGCCAAAATTATATTAGGTTAACAGGTCTTTCCTATCATTATTGTAATTATTTTGTCAGTGAAGATTATCAGTGAAATATCATTTCTTTATGCTTGGAGATTTAGGTCAAGTCAAAATGATAGCTAAAATAAATTCTTAAATTGACTTGTAATTTATAAATATTGTGTCAACATAAGTTAGTTATATGAAAAGTAATAGCATAAAAAACCTTTTTATGATTGTTTCTAATAGCCAAGACCCTTGACTGTTTTTTATATGCCCCCAAAATTATAATTTCAATTTCTATAGGTCACTTTAAGAGCTTAAGTGTGAAAAATGTGTAGAATTGATGGACAACTTAAAAATATAGTGCTCACTCATGTGTTAATTACTTGAAAAATACTAGAACAAACAAACTTTTTTTTTTACTGATTCTAATAACTAAAGCATATGCCTTCATTTTTCTCATTTATAAACATTTTTTCAATTTTGATACCCCAGAGGTCAAATCTTTACCTCTAATTTGAGCAAATGTATGATTTTTTTTTTATTTTTCAACCTAGAGTTCTAAAACTTTCATATTTGGATTCCTTGCCTTTCTCTCATTCTATATATATATATATATATACCTTTATATAATTATAACCATTATTACCATAGTTAGTTACCAAATGTTAGTGACCTCAAAATGCCTGAGGTCATATCTCCTGAACCATTGGTTGGATTAACCTTAAAATTTCAGACATGGGTTTAGGGCCCCCAAACTTCTTATAAACCAGATTTCAGCAAAATCTGAGAGATGAGGGTGTTAATTTGCAATTTTTCTGGTTGATCTCACAGAGAATGCCCCAATTGGGTTAGGAGGTTATGATAGGAGGATAAGAGGCAATGAAGCTTCCACAAAACCTTTTCAGCGACAATGAACCTAATACCATCGTTGATTATATTTGGAGTTCCCAGATATAAACATAGATGATTGCAGCTGAGGTGGAAAAGAACACAGGAGAATTGTGGAAGAGAATCTTTGAAAAGTAAACATAACAGGTTGGACCTGTCTAGCGGCTGTAGGAAGACGTACCAATGCTGATGGGACAGGAAAGAGATTACTATTCCTCACAAAAGAAAAAGGAACATCTTTGAGACCAAGCCCTGGGAGTAGAGGTTGGAGTAAGAGGAACTCATTTAAAGTTGGGAGAAGCAGTACCAGCAAAATCTGAGAAATAAATGTGGATAGGAATCTATGAAGTGCAGAGAATGTAGACTATAGATAATAGGAGTAGCTGGTAGTGACAGTGGCAGAGGCTTTTCTCATGCGAAAAAAGACATTATAAAGTGAGAGAATGCCTTTGGGACATCTTGGCTGGAGCGGATGGATCTAGAACACTGCAGAATTGGCAGACACCAGCTAACATTCAAGAAACAGGAGAATGGGATTCAACATTTAAGGAAACGTAAGACTACCACTATCTCAATGATCTTGGATGAGCGGCAGATCATTGCTATGGGAAGGTAAGATGAGACATCCAAGTGCTCAGTCCATCTTGAGGGAGGGTAACAAGACTGCTTTAGAGCAGGCAGTGGGGGAAACAATAAGGGCAGAACAAAGGGATCTCAGGGGCATAGATAGGTTTAATATAGAAAACAGGTGGACCTTGAAAATAATTTTGGATTGAACGGGCAGCTAGAGCAGTGGAGTGGCATGAAACATCAAAACATCCTAAGTGGAAAAGAACAGCAAAAATTTTCAACAAGGAGATTGCCTACAGTGAAGAGATGAGCTTGGTATGCACACTGAAGCTGTGCTTCATTCTGGCTGCAGCTGTACAGTGAGTTGGAAAAAGAGGAGGGAGGCAGTAACTAGGATACTAGAAATCAAGAGAAAAAAGATTATACAGAAATAGGAGACTGCAGTCAGATCTAGAGTTCATTGGATCAATGAACTCTAGTCATTAATATGTGAGAAGTCTATATTACATCACATAAGTCTATATAACATAAGGTTATATAAAGTGATCTGTGTCATAGAAATATTTAGGAATCAACACATTTGAAAAAAAAGAAGAAAAAGCTACATGCAATAAAAATAAAGGGACAAAAATGGCAATTTTTCAGAACCAAATTTAAAATAAAGTAGTAAGCGCTGATCAGATAAAAATTTTAAAGCCATATTTAAATTCAACTTAATGCTTTATGCTGGTATGGGACAAATTCAGCACATAGAAAATAAAGGCTTATAGCAAGATAAATTATATGCGTTGAGTCTAGCAAGCGAGTAGGACGAGTACCCACATGTTCTGTTTAGGTTCACACAAGGGTTACATTAGATTTGTGTGCTGTTTGCCACCTAATGGAAACGATCACTGGAATTAATGGGGTGGGGGTAATTAATTCAGGGGATATAGGTTTAAAAAAACATCATTTAAACACAGTTTATGAGATGATAAAAATTCCATTTTAGCTTAATTGTCCTGGTACTGGGACAAGTAAAACTCGCAGTTCTCCAACCTAGGACATTCAATAAGGAATCACAGATACTGCAGAGGACCCTGTATTGATATGGATGACAAACGAGTATCCAGACTGGTCCTGGCACATGACTGAGCAGTATATTTCAATGGGCACTTTTAAACCAAGAGGGAGAAAGCATAGAAACCAACTCCCCTTTAGCTCTGAGAAGTGGGTGTACACTGCTACAGTGTCACAATGTAAGCTCTAGGATTCCCAAGTGCAATATGTACTCTCAGGGCTGTATAAGCTTTAGGAGCAGAGGCATAGTGACAGATATCCAAGAGCTCCACTGGCCCAAGTTACATCAAACTCTTGTAATTTCCTTACCTAAATGTAAAGGCTTAGGGTATGATTAGCATGCCTCTCTTCAGCATATGAATCAAGCACAGAGACAAAAAAGCTGTCGAACTTGCACATGAATAAAGGCAGTATGAGTAGCATCTCACCCAGGTTGACACATAGCATAGAAAATCCATGCTGTTGGTACATGAGACCGTAAGGCTGCACCGGGAAAGTCCCATTTAGGAATAGGTTCGGTTGGGGTGAAACTGTAGATAGTGGCACAAGTGCACTATCTTAGAGCCTTGGTTAAAAACAAACTGAGGTTCAGAATAGCGAGACACGCAATTGAACCTGTAGGAGTTGACACTCTAAGGTAGGCAGGAATAAGGGATCAGCATTATCTACAGTGTAGCAAGAATATCTTTTAGTACTGAGGAGACTTCTCTGTGGGACAGCCTCTTTCTGTTATATTGGGCTGGAGAAGGATGTCATAGGAAATCAGAAATAATGGGAAGAATCCCCTCACTTTCATAAAGGGTTTCCTTGATTCTATACACAGCGTAGATTCTAATTGCAGCAGGGGCATAGCCGCTGCTATACCATCCACACCCTTTGCAGGTCAGAAAGTAACTAGAGATTTGTAAGGATAGTTAAGATTGAGTGAAAATAGTGGAAGATATAAAGCTTCAGGTCCTGCAGACAATAGGGCAGAGGTGATAACTGTGGGCACAATGGCTGGTACAAGATGTACCTAAATATTTACACAGCCCTGCCCTGCAAGGACTGCATTTCTAGGCACATTTGTTTCTGGATTGTTGATAGGGTTTGGGAAGATGAGAAAGTAGGGTATGAATGGTAGCAATCACAGATGCAGACAAGGGCAGTAGGGGTTATTAGGCAGTCCATATTCATTAACGGGTCATTTTAGATTTATTTTTTATACCCATACATAATTGAATGCCAAAATTGGATGATCCGACCAATATTGGCAATTTAACAGCAGTGCCCAGCCTGTAAGGTGCTTCACCCAGGATAACTGGGTCCAAATCCCAAACCAGGCATTTCATAGACAAAGGTAGTACAAAGACCCCAAAAGATGGGCATCTACCCAAACAAACATGCAGCTTATTTATGGTGATAACCCCCAGTAAGAGTCTAAAATGATGAAGAAATAAGGAAATATGGATTATAAGCTGTTGTGAGAAAGGAGGGAAAATAAAGTTAGAAAATGGATTGGAGGGAGGGGAAGAAAAGGGTAAAATTAAAAGTCCTCTTGGTCACAGACAAGCCTATTAACCCCCCTTAACTCAAGGGAGGGGGGGGCTATCTTCTGTCAGCCATAGAAAGATGTTAGATGATGAGTACATTTGGCTACTCTACCACCCATAGATTATAAATATTAACTAGATATAGAACTGATACTGGCAGTACTCCACTGCAACTTTACTCCATTTAGTACTAGACTACTTTGTCTTTTAGGCATTCAACTACCAAATAAAAAAAACATCCTACCCATTTCAATCAAAGTAAATTAAGTCTACAATTTCTCTCTTATCCATTTTGTTATATACTTAATCCATAAATTCTAATAAGCTACACACAACCTAACTGTTCTAAACTCATGCTGAGCATTCATGATTAGGTATTCCCCCCTATACTATTGTTCTAAAATCCTTTTTTTTTCTACTATTTTCAAGAATTTCATAAACTATAGAAGTTAAACTTGCGGGTCTAAATTAAAATTTTATTTAATTTCCCTTTTAGAGTCACTTTAATATTAGTTTTCATTCCTTTCAAAAAGTTATAACAATGCCATATGCCCATTCCCAATACTTGGTCAAAAAAGACCAAAGGCAATAACAATTACCACCCTAAAACTATTAGTACTAAGGTTCATTCCATGTGAAATCAACATATCACCATCACAAATTTTATTAAAAATTGGCATCTTCTCATCTGTGCATTAAATGGTTCCTGAGATATAACTATCCAAATTTTGCAGGTCATGCCAATTTTCAGAAATGGAAAACTCAGTTATGTCATGCAAGAGAAATTGATCTACTATTTTAAAGCTACATGTCATCATATAAAACAGGTGACAACCTTTTCATGGCTCTAAAGATGTATCCAACATTACCCCCCCCCCCCCTCAAAAAAGAGATATTCCTTTTGGCAAGATTTGAATGAAATATCATGAAGGGGCGTGCCAATGGAAAGTAGAGATAAATACATTTATTGGACCTAACGTCCAAACAATTTTAGCAAAAAAGAATTTTTTTTTGCTAAATTTTCAGAAATGGAAAACTTGGTTATGTCATACAAGAGAAATTGATCTACTATTTTAAAGCTACATGTCATCATATAAAACAGGTGACAACCTTTTCATGGCTCTAAAGATGTATCCAACATTACCCCCCCCCCCCTCAAAAAAGAGATATTCCTTTTGGCAAGATTTGAATGAAATATCATGAAGGGGCGAGCCAATAGAAAGAGATAAATACATTTATAGGACCTAACATGCAAACAAGTTTAGCAAAAAAGATTTAAATAATGTTATCCCAATTTCAGTGTTAATATCTCAGTTACTATGGTCCCTATGATAATTATTTATATGCTCTATGTATTAAAGATTGAGTATAAATATACCTTCCTATCTATTCATACATGGTTATTCAGCTAGTAAATATTCCTGGCCTTTATAGACATTTAAGAGAAATTAAGTCACACCTTAAATAAATTTTACAATAACCTTCAATTTTGATACACAAAATTTGCAGTTTCATGGTAGAAAAAAAAAAAGCCTGTAGGGTGGATTTTTGCTAGTATCATTAATAGATCTATTGAAATTGATATGTATTTAAAAGAAAATAAAGCTTAATTTATTTATAGAAAAGCTTAAACAACCACAAAAGAATGTGCCTGTACTGCTTTATAGTGTAATAAGCAAAAAAAGTGTGTGCCACAAAAAGTTTCCTTAGAAAAATGTGAAATATGGATAGGCTACTTAATAACCCATATACAACCTGCTAGAATATTTAATGTCTATCAGTTTATTTTAGTAAATTGCGTAGGTACCCAATAATTGCCTTGCACAGTTAACATACTTTTGACTCAATATCATAACATATGAATGTAAAATAGCTACTTAGAAACTTTGGCTATGTTTAAAACATAATTCAACCAATGACAAAAGCCACAAGGGTGCATCAGGTGTGATCCAAGTGAGTCGAGAGCTACTTGAATAAAGAACACCCAACATTTCTCATAAACTGCATCCGCAGAAATGTTTCCAGAATACTACTTCAAAGGCAGTACCATTTAACGATTGTCAAGAACTAAATCATATAGTTACAATATGTACTCTTGCTCCCCCCCCCAACTGCCATAATCTTCACACCCTGACTCATCTAACCGTTTAAATGCGGACTACTCATGACCTGTGGTAATTTATTCCACACACTATTGGTGAAAAGATATTTTATGCAAATCAAACGTACACATTTTCTTTTAATTTTCAAGTGGTGAGCACTGGTCATATTAATACTCTTATAACTTTAGAATTTTAAATATTAGATTCATTTGAAATAGTTGTATGGTTTTTTTCTAAGTTATTTTGGTCTGGATATAGTGAACAAATTGTTACCCATGATCAAAACAAGGGATTTTTTTTCTTACAACCCTTATTGCAAATTTGCCATATCAACTTTTAGAAGGGAGAAAACCTTTTTTTACAAAATTCACTATAAAAACATATATATACAAAATCTTTAAAATAACAATTATATTACTAGGTGCCATAGTACTTGAGATACAAAACAAATTTATTTTTCATATTGTTGTGAAATTTTGTAAGAAGCTCGCCAAAAGGTATGCCTGTTTTTTGGGAAGGGGTCACTATATACCTCTTTTGAACTATGAAAGGTAAAGGTCACCTTTTTTGTGTGAACTTAAAGGTCAAAAGTCTATAGAATGAAATTTTTAGATCTATTATTCATAGATGAGATTTTTGAATAACAACTCAAGCGATTAATTTCTAAAAATTGACAAGCTTCAAAATTTGAATGGTCAAATTCCATGAACCATTTGAGTTATGGATGCCATTCAATTCAAGTTCATAACCTTGCCAATTTTAAATAAAATTGATGATCATGATTTTTTTTCAATAAAAAATGGTCAATTTGACATGTCAAATTGCAGTTGTCAATTTTCAATTGATTTAAAAGTGGTGCCTCTTTTAGTGCTCTTAAATCAATAGTATCATGTACCTATCGCTGTTATCATACACTTAATTTTTATCACTATGGAAGAATAACAAATCAAAACAGATCAAAAAATGGATATAAAAGGCATGCAATTCCATGATAGGTAAATATATATGCAAACTAAAAAAAAACTAGAGTACAAAATATTATAGTGCAACCGCTTCTTAGGGCCAGCAAGGACCCACTAGAAACATTCCTATAATGAAAATGTAGCACCTTTAGCGCTATGAATTAAAGACTGCAGTCAGAATACCCGTTAATAAACAGCAATACAGACCAAGTGAGGAAGCCAAAAAAATGTTGCAAATAGGTGGGTCTGTTTTAAATGCTCAGAAGAGTACCCTATTCCCATAAACTGCATCCATAATTATAATTTTCAACTACTGGAACCAATTACAATAGTTCCTATTATATTTGTAAATACAATATTTGATTAAAGCAAACTTTTTTACTTTATTACTCATTAAATGAAGCCTGCTTGTATTCTATCTGCTGACAAAAATCTTTAAGGATAGATCAAGATTTGAATATCAGAAAGTTCTCCTTTAGTCAAAGAGTTATTGATGAATGGAACCATTTAGATGATCAAACGGTCTATGCAAGGTCAATAAATTCATTCAAATAAAAAATTGGCAAATTATTTGAAGAATGTCTGGAGCTACGAATAAGTCTGCCTGCTCCATTAACAAGACCGTTGGATGCTGCTTAATCAGCTCTGGCGGGGCTGGTAAGTCTGTTAAGGGAATGGACTTTAACCCTGAGGGCTAAAATCCATTCCCTTTTCTTCTATAGATTTATTCAAATTCTTGAAAATTCTCAGAATGGTGCTATTAATTAATCGCTAAATCCACTATCAAATCTTTCTCTTCTGTAATCTCCAATGTAAAATTTAGAAACTTCTAATTTATAAAAACTTGGATACAACCCTAATAGATTTTTTAAAAACTAAGAATTTCCCCACTCAATTACTACCCAACACCTGGACCTTAATGAGGTGCAAGAGTATAGAAACAATAATTGGTTGTTTGGAAATAGTACACATAGCTAGTCATTTGTAGTTCTAATCTTTAAAAAAAATTATAACTACATGTCTAGTTGAATAGATCGGTTAAAAAAAACAAAGGTTTATTTTTCTTTTACTTACAAGAAAAAAAGGTTATTCTCCCCCAATAGAATGGTAGATTACTGGAATAGTTTGCCACCTGAGACAGTAGACAGTTCAAACTTAAATGTTTTCAAATGCAAATTAGATGATTATATGGGGAGGGAGAGTTAACTTTTAGGGGGTGAGGGGGGGTATTCTGGACTCATTCATATGGATGCATTTTGGGGGGATTTTTACAAGCCTTGATGATACCTTTTCTTTTTGATGCATTCATAAGAACATAAGAAAAGAAGGAGACCGCAAAAGACCATTCATGGCCCACACTTGACAGCTCCTGTTGTAAATGCATGAACTGACACATCATATGGATGCATTTTGTGGGTAGGTTTTGACAGATGCGGATGACTTTTGTGGCTTTTGTCATCAGTGAAATTATGCTTTATTCAAGAAAATAATGATAGGAGATTATATAACTGGGACAAGCTGGTATAGAGAGCACAAGTACTCAAAAATAAACTTAAATGGCTTGTATAACTCGTCTTCAAAATGTTTTCATTAGTAATATTTACTCCCAAACCAAATAATATTTTTTCATCAGTAAAACCTTTAACTTACCAATTATTTTCTTGGAGTTTCCAGTATCTGACCAGCAATAAAAATTAGGATATCTCTATTCACCTCTCAAATTACTATACTTTAGCTACTGAAAATCAAGGAATACCTTAATCCATTGATTTTGATTTTAAAGATATACTGTGTAAGAGTGATGTACTAACCTAAGCGTTCCCCGGAAGAAAGAAAAATCAACCAATGAATCATTACACCTAATGAAGTTACCAAAGCGTTTGGTTCAATGAAATTAAAAGCTGGGACTTGAAGAACTTTGAACTTAGAATGGATGGTATCAAATCACTGCACAAACTCTCACTGATAAAAGCAAAATACTTGCAAAAGATTAACTTTCACTGATAATGGCACTTTCCTATCACAATTGGCACTATCGGTTAATAGCTGGCACATTTTACCTTTAACTGACTAAATAAAGCACTGGAATTTCACTAAACCACTGAAATTTGAACACCTTTTTATCTATTCACAAAACTAAATTAATCACCAATGCACCTTATCACATTTCGTTAGAAATGGGAAAAAAAATAAGAATAGATTCACTTTGAAAGTAGCACAAATGTGAAAAGCGGGATTCACTTCAACTTCACATTAGTTAAAAAGCAAAGGTATATATATCCAAGGAATGAAGGGGTGGAGAATAATTCACATTCTTATTTCAGATAATATATTACTATATTTCATTTTGAATCACTTTATTTTGAGTATCAAGAATGCCCTAAATGCCTGAATATTATAATTAAAAAGATTCTTACTTGATATAAATAATCCATTAATATAGATAGATAGATTTGACTTAAAATATAGTTTATAATAAAAACTTAAAATACTCCCATATTTAAATAAAATGTTTATTATAAGCATTATTAAAATATATGTAGTTACTGATTATGCTTATTTAATTTTGACTATAAAAATTAATTTATATTCAGGCTATTTAGGGCTTCTAGAACCCATCCTTTAAAAGCATCTAGGTTTTAGCCACGAGATACACATCACTATCAAATTTCACTTTGGTATTATATAGGCACAGAGCCAAGTAAAAACTTGAATCTCAAAGTAAAACACGAGCACGAACTATAGAACGAAACTCCACCCCTACACTGTTATTACCAGCACCATTATTCACAGAAATACTTCCTCTCACAAATCACTTCTTTCACCTCATTTAACACTGAATTCAAATGCACATTATTTTTTATACACTGCATGGTATGCAAATGAATAACTCCCACTCAATTCTTCAGTATTGCACCAAAGATTCTTTTAGGCATTACAGTGCGGTACCCCCACTTTGGATATGAGCTTACACTTATGAGGGTAAAAATATACGGAATAAGCATCTTTCTTAATATATTGCAAATTCAAGTTTACACAATAACAATTTGATAATGTATTTTAAATTGAATTGTTACACTTAGTGTTAACTACAATTATTTCAAGTATTTCTTCACACTTTTGACTAAATTAATTTTTTTCAACACCAATTTCAGAAAAATAGCAGCACTTAAAAAAATTCACTATTAACCATAATTCACTTTAACCACAATAGAACTGAAATTAATGCCTTGATATTAGTACCTAAGTCTAGAGATAGTAATTGCCTTGTTTATATATATATAGAATATATAAAAATTAAAAAATGCATAAATCACTGAAAACATTAGCAAAATCTTATTTTACAAAATGATGTGCATTTAAATATAAATTCCCCCCCAAAAAAAAAAATGTTTAGTCAGACCAATACATTGGTTACTAAAAAAAACTTTAGGCTACAGAGCCTCGATCAATAACAATGACTAAATGATCCTCCCTTGTAGTTTCCGAAGAGAGAGAAGGAGCGACTCTTTGCAATAAATCTAAGGAAAACGCGCAAGGAGGAAAGGCATAAAGAACCCCACCCATTGGTCCATTAAGTGTTATTACTCCGGCAGCTTCTTTCTGTTTTAAGTAAGCCACGAGATTACGTAAAGGTCTACTCTGGACACCCTGTTCTTCAGGGATAGCAGGGGCAGTTGCTGTAGCTAATGAAAGTAAAATAGTTGCATTAGAAGGTGCATTGATTCTCCGACTGACATCATCAAGACGAGGTTGGTCAAGACGGAGTCTCTGAGTGATTTTGAGGAGGGGTTGACCTTTTTCATCTTGTAGTAATTCACTAATATCAGGATCCCCCTCGATAACATGAAGTTTCGTAGCAAATGTAGAGTTCTTTAAGATCATAGAGCCTTGCCAAACCATATTAGTCATCTTGGTAAGATCCGCGAGGCTACGAGCACTGCTTAAACTATCCTGAGAATCACCGTGTTCGGATGTATGATTTTTATTATCACTGGCATCTGCATTTCCTTCATAATCACGATAATCATTTCTTTGATAATCATTATGATAGTTGCCACGATGCTGCGTTCCCCGACCCCGTTCTACCCATCCCCTACCTCTCCCCCTTCCACGAGCAAACCCTCCACTATATTCACCATAATCATCATATCCCCGATTACTCCAATCATCCCTGTAATCCCCACCAGTAGGAGGGTAAGAACCCCCCGGAGGCGGAGTAACTTCGGCAAAATCTGTCCTCAATTTTTTGTCTTGTCCCCCGAGAGGAAACCCTCTCATTTCCTTTACAGCAGCTTGTGCTGCATCCAAACTTTCATATAAAATATAAGAATAACTATCTCCTTTATGGTAATCAATCTTCTTAATTGCTCCGAATCGATCAAATTCTTGCGTCAATTGAGTAAGTGAAGTCCAGGGTCCAAGACCCCCAACCCAGACACGAGTGGTAGGCATCGCTTTTCCATAACCGATCTTACACTGAAACTTTCCAATATATTGTCCTGAAAGCTCAATTTTTCCCCTATGCGCCATATCAAGATTCTGATACCTGACAAAGGCATAGGCATTTCCAGTGCCCGGAGGAGGTCGCTTTATATCAATGTCATCAACAATGCCATATCTTCCAAAAATGCGGCGAAGTTCTTCTTCTGTAATGTTGATTTCTAAGTTACCAGCAAAAAGGGTTCTTGTAGCAAGAGGGTCATCTTCTGGGGCAATATGATGGAGGTAATTGGGAAATTTATCACGTTTACTTTCCATCATACCGCGTCCTCCGCCAAAATGTGGCTTGAAACCCCCTCGATGAGGAGGTCCGTAGTGATGAGGACCTCTACCTCGATGAGGACGGTAAATATAATCCTCGGGGCGCATTGGAGGAGGACCTTCCATATAATAATCTCGGTGAGGCGGCGGGGGACGGCCCCTGTCAAACCTGGGTTCATAGTGGTCATCAAGATCAGGGACAGGGGGAGTTCGGGGGCGGTAGGCCCGGTCATAATCGAGTGGAGAACGAGAGCGACCTCGCGGGATGAGACCATATTCTCGGGGGGGATCATAGATCGGGTCAACGACCACAGGCTTGTCATAAAAAAGGATGCGGGGCTTGCTATGTTTAGCCTCTCTTGCTTCTTCATAGCTTCGAAAATAGACATAAGCCGCCCTATCACCGTCACTATCAAAGGTAACTTTGACACTTGCATCGCCAAAACGTTTGAATTCCCTGCGTAAGGCATCTCTAACCATCTCGTCGCTTGCTTTAGCATGCAAATTCGAAACGCATAATACTTTGTATGAAGGAGGTAGAAGGCTACTTTGAACGCCACGCCCATAGTCGTCTCTGTCAGCACGATGGATATGATCGGGAGGCATATAACGTCGGACTAAAGGACTCCCACCCCTGCTACTTCTTCGCCCCTCATCTTCACTACTATCTTCAAACCGTCCTAAGCTCGATCGTGAACGTTTACTAGACGGAGAAATATCTCGGGACGCACCTCGTTTCATTTTTGCGGATTAAATTTGGTTGTTGGAGACAGCTTACTTACGTATGAGCTGGAACAATGGCGGCTTTCGGAGCCTGCAAGTTAATGAAGTGTTCAGAAAAAGTCCCCGAAGCTATTCGAAAATACCCCTGAACTCAGGGGATAGAAATATCGAGATCCACGAAATTTAATATTAGAAAACATTTTGAAATTTGTTTGATTTTAAAATGTTGTCAATAGTAAAAATGGCAGTAATAACAATATTTTTCCAATATTGAAGCAAAAATATAATTGATTAATATTATATCATAAAGGATTACTTATTCTTATATATGTATTATCTTCTTTACATGAATAAAATTATTATTACTTTTTATCACCAAACACTTTCCCACAAGGTAAAGTTGGCGTGCATCTACAACACTTCGGGTATGAATGAATCTGGTACTCAACATTATAGCAAAGAGTATTTTGCATGCAAAAACAAAATTTTAGAGGGATGCGCTACCCAAATCCAGTAGCTCCTATCCTAACTCAGTTGCCTTTTAGGGCACCCGCCGAAAAACGATATTGGTATTCTAACTGAGCCACATGCAGGTTAAGATGATTAGGTTGGGGGAAAATACATTAAAGTCTTGCACATTATAAAATAGCTTGAATGCATATTGATCCTATACAGTGAATGTATAGCATACATGGCCACATCGTTTTCCAACTAATGGGAATTGTGTCACAACAAGAGAGAAAGAAGTGACTGATGTAAGTAAAGATGAATGGTGGATAAATATGGATAGAATGGATAGGTTAGGCATGTGAGTAAGAGGGGCATGAGACCTGTTAGATTGACTAACAGATTCGATGCCCCGAGAGAGGAAGAGGTTTATGGAGGTGCAGGTGAAGGTTTGTATGATGACAGGATCTCTTCGTTGGTCACCAGATATATTTACATTCCACCTTGTTTTGTGATTCTCTTTTTTATTGCACTTCCCATAAGATTGTGGCGAAACGTTGATGGTTAAACCGGATTTGGGTGATACAATAACGTTCAGAGAAATTATTACCTGACTCCAAAAGATAATGATGGGCAATGAGAAGAAATTCTGATCTGATTTTGCCTTCGAGCAAAATGGTAATGAAAACAAGAAGACTGCAGTTTTATTTATTTAGTGGCTTTATGTAGCAAATCAAGGAGTTGAAATTAGATTGATTATCGATTTCACGAGCTTATCTTTGATGATGCTTAAATACAACTCTCATAATGTTCGTGCTTTAGTACGATGAATGAATAAGACTCGTCTTGATGTGAGATCAGTTGCGAAAATGCTATTAATACAGTTTCCGCACGTCCATGAGGGAGTTCTATTTCGAACACTTTGTCGTTTCGAGCAAAAACCTTGAATGGGCCAGCATATGGCGCTTCTAACGGCTTTCGTATACGATCGACACGTACCCAAACATGCGTAGCGTCGCACAAGTCGTTAGGAACGAACACTTATATTTTCGTATGTAAGTGTCCTTGAGACATTTGAGCGAAATCTATGTGTCATTGTTTTCGCTAATTCAGTCGCAAATTTTGAATTACTTTTAGATGATGAGGAAGTGACAAGTGGTCTAGGATTAAGAAGAGTGGTACCTGTGACAGCTTTGGTAAATGGCAGCTTTTCCATAGAAAGGGGTCTTGGGCGAGCAAAAGCTGGTGGTGAACTTCCTGTATCAATGGTATGAAACACGGAATTTGGTGAAGGATTAACGACGTCTACTTGTTGCGGGTTACATATTGAGTTGAATTTCTGAGCCACTGACTTTCATTTTGGGGGGATGTGTGAAAGGTCATTGATAATTATACAGACTAACGGGGTTTCTGATTGTTTAATTTTAGAAGATTACTTGGTGCATTTGTCTACTAGAATGCCTTGACCACAGTCTACCAAAAGATCGTAATAAGCGAGAAAATCTGATCCTAGAATGGGTGATGTTATGTCCGCGAATACGATGATCCAATTAAAGGTACAGCGTAAACTGGGTATGACTATGTCTAGCATGACTTCACCGTGTACTTTTATCTTACCACCGTTGGCTGTAGCAATATTTACACTCGACTTTCTCATTTCGCAATACTGTACGAGGTTGATGGGAATAATCGAGGAGCCTGCACCAGTGTCTATAAGGAATTCGCCTTTCTCTCCATTCAATTTAATAGCGACAGTGATTAACATTGGCATACCGGTCGTCGATTTAATTTCAGCCCGCCTTACTAGTTTTCCGAGGGAATATGAGATGAGGGTCTAGATGATGGTAGGATTTCTATATTTTCTCCCAGTTCAGGCCATTTGCGCCATGGCCTGCAATGTTTCACATCTGTTTGTACCAAAATACAAATGGGCTCGACATACTAAAGGTTTTTGATTGTACAAAACGGTTTAAGTCCTAGCGGTATGCTATCATTACGCTTATTTGTAAATTTATTCGTGCCAGTGTACGCGTCACTGGGCATTGACTACGCATCCTTCGCGTATTTCACATTACGATTCGAATTATCGCACTGCCTATTGTAAGCACTAGCACTATCTTCGCGAATAGAACTGTTACTTACATGACCATATTGAGGTTGAAAAAACGGCATTAGTTCGTCAGCCAATTTTACTATCTGCATGATTGTCAATTCCTTCTGCGTCGCGATGATCAGAGAGATGCTCAGAGGTAGAGATTGAACGAATTTATGTCTCACCAGATCTTCACCAATGTTGCCTTGGAGTGCCGTCTTCCTTAAATCTTCAAGTTTCACCGATGGTCGTCAGGTTTCACCGGGTTTAGTCCTTTCAAATAAGCTGATAACTTCAGTCAGTCCTCAGTTGTGTATATTTCTGCTATGAAAGAACTGCGTCAGGGATACGATCGTGCTTTTGTACGATGAATGAATAAGACTCTTCTTGATGTAAGATCAGTTGCGTAAATGCTATCTCCTAATGCAGAGTAAATGACTTGATTGGTATGACCCGCGAGCGATATGTGAAACTGCTCCTCGAAATAATTTCTCTCGAATGATCTCTCTCGTCCTTGATTTGCTTAGTTTATACTTTGACACATTTACAAACATATAGATATATATACATATACAATACTTTTGAAAACCTTTTCTCTCGTGAGAAAATATACTGAAACGGTGAAATTTGGTCAAACGCTTTTTTTTCGTCTTCCTTAACAAAAATAAAAATATAATATTGTAGTTCTAATTTGATGCTCACCGAGTGTCGTTACGATCGATCTAACCGATTTTAAGGTTCCTTTTGTAACCACAGAATAATTAGTCTCATTCCCAGTTAAGCTTTTCACCGCGACTTTGGTCTTTTCGGAAAATCATCAAATTGGAATGGTTCTAAAATATCCTGTTACATTGTTATATGTTACAATGTTTCATTTGAGTTTATTTTTGTTTCGTTTCACACACATAAATTTATTTACATTGGCTGAGCGTACACATTACTACTTCATGGGTTTGTGTGTGCACATATTGTGTGCAACACAGGTTGAAAGTGATTTGTCTGATGTGGTTGTGGCTGAAAGAGGAATAAGTGGTAGTTTGAATGAGAACAGGAGATAATGTAATGCTAGGCCTAGAGGGACTAGGAGGATGACTGAGGTGCTTGTGATGGGGGACTCTCAAACCTCTGGCAAACACGTCCTGTCTGGCACCATCCAGCCAGAATGTAATGATTGAATGCTGCTCTCGAGATGTCACATAAAAAATTGTCAATGAGATTAAAGATTCACAGATGTATGCTATTATGGTGGATGAGGCTAGAGATGGTTAAGCCGAACAACTTGCTCTTTGTGTCAGGTATGTGTCTGTGGAGGGTGTGGTCAGAGAGAGGTTTCTAGCTCTTACTGAGATGGCTAATTTTGATGCTACATCGATAGCTGGTACCATTGAAAGTCAGCTAAAAGGTAAGGGTATCCATAGCTTGAAATGTGTAGCACAAGCGTATGATGGAACAACTGTGATGAGTGGGGCTGTTGTTGGTGTTCAAACTCTGGTCAAAAACCAACACTCTGAAGCCATTTATGTCCACTTTTATGCCCACGGCCTAAACCTTGTTTTATGTCACACATGCAGAGCAGTATCAGATGCTACATATTTATTTAGCACCTTGGAGAGTCTTTACTCATTTTTCAGTATCTCACTAGTTCATCACCACAAGTTCATGGACACACAAAAACAACTAGGACTGCAACAAAGTGAGCGTGTGCCATTATCAAACACACGCTGGGCATGTCAGCTCAATTCAGTTACCGCAGTTCTAAAGTGTTTCTCCGCCATTATTGAATGTCTTAACACAATTGGGACACCTATTGTTGTGGGATTAAAGACAAAACTAACAAAGTTTTTATCTGCGTATTTGTTTTTAGTTTTTGAGGCTCTACTATCAATCAAAGCAGGGTTGCATAGGTATCTGCAAAAGGGGAATGTTGACATAGCCCAGTCTTTAGCATACAAGGATGCTGTTACTGATTCCCTGAAAGAGAAACGGAGTGATGTCACGGCTGCAGACATTTACTCACGAGCAAAGACACGTTGGAGGCAAATGAAATTCCAGAACTCTTCTTTGAGAAACGAGAAAAAGCAAGGAGATTAGAGGATTTTGTTGTGAAATCTGCATTTGGGGCAAGGAGGGAAGCTGATGGCTCCTCAGATTTGGTAGAGTTTAAAAGGAAACTTTTGTCTCCTTGTTTAGATCGAATGCTGGCTGAACTTGAGAAGCAGTTTTCTGGTGTTAGTCAGTTTCTTCAAGGTATTCAGGCATGCAGTCCTACAACTGCAATTTTCTTGTCTGAGCCTCACTTGTCAACACTGGCCTAGCATTATCACATTGATCTTAAGACAGAAGAAGTGTTAGTAGCTAAAAACTACATTAAGCGCAAGAGTGAGGCAATGCTAATACAAGACATACTCTCAGTGTACAACCTCTTAGGCAGTGGCATGTTCCCTTCCCTAAAACCATTGTTGCAAATTGCATTAACCATTCCTGCGAGCAGTTGTAGCTGTAAGAGGTCATTTAGTGCATTGTGTAAGTTGCACACTTGGCTGAGAAGGACCTCTGGTCAAAGTAGGACACACAATATGGCAGGGATGTCAATTGAGAAGGAAGTGCTTGACAACATTGAACATCACAGAGTCAATGATAGATTTTCAAGATTAAGAGTGAGGCATCACAGATTAACTCTTTAAGGATCAGTCTGTGTAACCTACAACATACAGTTATTTGTGTTTTCTGCTACATTTCCGATGCACAGAAGAGTTCAGATGTTGTTTTATTACAAGTTATTGTGAGATGTTTAAAAGTTGTTATCTGAGAATGCTCCAATTTGAACTCAATAATATATTTTGTATTTTATTGTTTAATTTGATTTAATTATTTTTCTTCTTGATTTTCTTCTAATATCTAAGGAAATTTAATTGATACGGTAAATTATTTTGATATAGGCTGCCAACCAAAACTACTCAAAGAAATAAATACTGTATTTATTTGATGTATACATAATCTTTCATTTTTGTAACTCAGTGACCTCAGATGAAAAGACCATTGTACTCATGAGCCAGCACATCATTATACCTTGTCTGTCCTCTCTATGCTTGAAAGTACTGTTAATTCAATAAATAAGTCATATTCATGATATATTTCATATCATGAGCCCATTAATGCAAGGTCTCACTTAATTTATCATATTTATCTTATATCTATTTATTTATTTTACATTTATAAGAGAGAAATAGGAATTTAGCTTATTTTTACATATTTTTCTATCTTTTTTAGTTGCATTTTTCTTGTAATCCGGTGCATCTAAAATGCACCAAGTTACAGGAAATTACATCTGCTTTGTTAAAAATTTCATATGGGAGGACCCCCAGACCCCCGTCAAACTCTAACCCCCCTTCCCCTACTCCATCCCTGGTGCTAAGCACCCCTAAAGCTGAAAAG
The DNA here is from genome assembly GCA_963969495.1 of Ceratothoa steindachneri. Taxonomy (NCBI): domain Eukaryota; kingdom Metazoa; phylum Arthropoda; class Malacostraca; order Isopoda; family Cymothoidae; genus Ceratothoa; species Ceratothoa steindachneri. Next base: position 30,941,549 of record OZ018327.1, read on the forward strand.
TCCAAAATAATATCCTTGACCTTCGCTCGACTTCGTCGAGGCAGAGGGAGCGCGATAAACTTTGAGGGGAATTTAAAACCCCGGAGTGCGCAGATATTAATAAATTAAGTAAGAGTGCGGTTAGCCAAATTAATATGATTTCTTAGAGGTTCTGGGCATAGAAACTGGGGAAAGAAAAATAAGCTTTACTATTATACAGACAATTTACAAATAATAGAATGGATACGCAAAGTTATAATTTCAAGGTCAGATGAACTCAAGAATGTTAAAGGGACATTCGTGAAGTCACTGTGCGTGCCAACAAACTAACAAACACTTCAAAGAACACGAAAAACTGGATTCACGATTGAGTCACTCGTGGAACCAACTTTTAGCGGTATGTTTTGGGTAGTTGCCGGGGAGAGAGATTGCAAAATGGGAATCGCAATCGCCACGTTTAACCTCGAGGTTATGGATCGATGGAGTATTACGCTGGACGGGGACGGAGCAAATACCATAATAATAGTCAGTTGTGGCTAGACTATCGTTAATCTGGAGAGAATTCTTGTCTTCGAATTCGAGGGGTGCGGGAACCAAATCCAGAGTTTACGCGTTCAAGGGGTTGGCTGATACTATTTTCTTGAGGCCTGCATCTGATATTTTACGGGCTCGCCGGAAGTTACTTGCCCGAGGCCCGAATGGAGATTCCACTTTATCAGACGCGGAGCCGAAAAAAGTGAAGCGTAGCTTGGTTTACACAATTTCGCGGAGCTTCCGCCGCTACACTCTGCTCGTTCGGTCCGTTCATCGTTCTTGTTATCGCCGGAAGTGGGTTAGATTTCTCAGGGCGCTGCTTGACGATTTCCGTCTGCGTGGCGCTTTTCTCTCTTTCTATGACATCTCCTTGCTCGGCAAGATGGAGCTTCTGGAAGAAGTGACATCCGGCTAATAATAAAATGGATTACACGTCTCAATTTTTGCAACATCAACGCGGATACAACAATGGAGAATACATGGTACTAAATTCGAAGAAAACGCAAATACTTAAAACAAATACATAAGTAAATTCAACTAGATGGACGGGAGGCGGGGGTGTACAATTGTATACCGATTATTATACAAAAGTAACAAGAAAAAAACATTAATTGACGATAGCCACAGTTATTACCGCGACTTTTAAATGGATGCTCGTTTGCCTCAGGTCAATAGCGACCTAGAGTTATACACATACAAAAAAGGATACAATGCAAAGAAATTAAAATGCACAAAAAAGGTTCCAGTTCTTATAACATAAAAAAAATTATCAGAGTATATATACAACAAGCAATAACACAAAAAGCTCCTAAAATTAAAGCAATTGGCTCAAGGTTAATTTAGAAGAGAATCCAGAAGTTTCATGCTCAAACTGTTTGCTATACAATTGTCAGAGCCTTTTATATACAAAATTCTAAATTGAAATTCTTGGAGGAACAGACTCAACGCATGATACGTCCATTATTATTCTTTACATTACGTAGGTAAGATAGGGGTTTATGATCTGTCTCTATAATAAATTCCTTGCCTATCAAGAACATTTTGAATTTTTAGATACCCCAAATTATCGCAAGGTCCTCTCGCTCAATCACAACCTAATTCTTTTCACGGGGGAGTAATTTTCAACTAGCATACGCGATGGGGAAACCCTCGTCATCGCCCCCGTCCCCGTACTGAATTAGGACGCAGCCTATTCCGCCATTGCTAGCTTCTGCCTGAATTACAAACGGTTTATTTGGATTAGGCAAATGAAGGATGGGTCCAGATGCTAATTTTCCCTTTAGTCGGTTAAAACTGGCGATTGACAGCGGAGTCCAAACGAGGCAGTCCGGGGCCTCCTTCTTCAATAATTTGCACAAGGACGCAGAGAGGGAGGTGGGAAATTTCGCATGAACCGTCGATTAAAAGACGCAGAGCCAAATGAAAGATCTCAGTTGTTTCTTCGTCGCTGGTAATGGCATTTCCACAATTGCTCGAATTTTATCTTCCTGGGGGGCTAATCGATCATTCCAAATATGGAAGGCTAAATAATTTATAGTGCTAAAGGCGAATTGGCACTTGCTGAGGCCCAATGTGAGATTGTGCTCCCGGAGTCTACCCAATTGTGCTTGGAGAGCAGTCAGATGTTGATCCCATTCATGGGGAGCCACATAAATGTTATCAAAATAGAATTTTATATTAGGTACCCGTCTAATAATCGTCTCATCATCCGATTGTAGTTGCTACAAGACGTAACCAGACCAAAGGGCAGCCGACGAAATTGAATTCACCCTTTGTCTGTTGGAAAAGCCGTGCACTTTTGACCTCTTCTCTTAATGGGATTTGGTAGTAGGCCTTGCACAAGTCCAGTTCCGTGATGTATTTGGCCCTTTCGAAACAATGCAGATTTGGCTTAATGATGGGGATGGGCTCAGCATTGAACACAGTGACTGAATTTAATTTTCTGAAATTGATGCACATACGATAGGATCCGTCTAACTTCTTGACCATGACAGTCGACCAAGGTTAGCATTTAGCTATGACCTTACTTGACGGGGGGTGGGGATTGGACCGATTAATTCGATTGGCCGTCATTTTACAGATGTCGTACGAACGACAGTAGCGTAAAATTTCGTCCGTTGCACCTGGCCAATAAAAATATTTGAAGGTTCTCTGTGCCATCTTCGTATGGCTAAAATGGCCCGACAAAAGACTATCGTGAGCGGACTGCAGAATGAGATGAACGTGGGAGCAGGGGGACACATAACGCTCAAGGCACGGGTTATTACCTTCAGAGCAAGCGCGATAAAGTAGGCCATCCTTAACGAGGTAAGAGATTACCTTATCACCTCTAACGGCTTCTTGCACCCTATTTGGGGCCTTTGTCCAAAGGGGACAAAGGCGAATTTCTCGTTCATTACATTATTGAATTTTGAAACGCAGGGGGTTTCTAGCGGTGCAGGCGTCTCTAATTCCCTTTCCGCTTGGGAACGGGTGATCACGGGTTGAGCCACAGGGGTGGAGGATACCCGCGGACACTGGCCAATTAGAACAGCGCATAATTTGATGGTGGCTTGCTACCACTTCTGCCCAACCAGTAAAATAAGCGCATTCGATAAAGCACTTGACAATCAGGAATCTATTTGCCCGCCCAAAGTAGTCGTCCACTACTGCAAATTTGTCGTGATCCGGGGCTGCAGGTGGGAGCAGCTTGTCCGAAACCACGATGCAGATGTACCATGTATCGCGTACAATGGTGGAGATACGGCAGCCGTTTACTGTTCCATTTTCGAATCTGAGGCCCCCCGGGGTGCTTTTATCGAACAAAAAGTTCAGCTGGTGGCCAGCAAGACTCGGTGTGCTCGAAGGGAGAGGATATTCTGGTTGCGACGATGGTGGCGCGGGCGTGGCACTGATTTGGTGTACCTGATGAAGAGGGTTGTTTTGAAGGCGCGAGTTTTGAGGGTAATTGGTCCTCACACGGCCCTCAACACCACAAAAGTAGCAGATGATAGGCCTCCTGGGAAATGATGAAGCAGGAGGATTAGACGAGAACGGTTTAACGTCACGTTGGTCGGACGAGCAGAAATGTTTGGGTTTTGAAGAACCAGTTACCTTGACGAACTTGTTTCCGTTGTAGGGAGTAAATTTAGTCTTGCTAGTCTTGGATTTGGGAGATTTAGGTTCCGTCTTCTTTTCTTCTTCAGGGTAGCTGTTATGGTCAGCCGCATAGACATCGGTTTCCTCGATACACCCCTTGAATGTAAAACACTTCCGGTCTTTAACAAAGGATCTAATTTCTGAAGGAAGTGAAGCCCAAAGTTGATCCTTCAGGACTAAGTCGACCAAGTCATCATAGTCATGGGGAATTTTTGATGCATCCAGGCAAAAATTAAAGTGGCGTTGTAAAGTATAACCAAACTGATGGAACGTTTGGTTTGGCTGTATACGGCAGTGTTGGAATTTTGCGCAGTAGAAAACCGGGGTCATATTTAGGCTGCCAGTAATTTGGATTTCAACGTAGAGTAGACAATAGTTGTTTCTGACGGGAGTGAGATGAATATATCCCTGAACTGAGTTCTCGGTAATGACAACAATTTGGCTACGCCATCGGCCTCAACATTCCAATGGTTGACCTCGAAATCTTTTTCAAAGTGAGTCCGATAAGACCCAAAATCCTCACTTTCTTTAAATACGGGTAATTTTATAAAGGCTGTTTGCTGAATGTCGGTCCTTGAATTGATGGAAAGCGTCTCATTCCAGGTCCTGCTCATTTCTAATTCATGAAGACGATTTATTTCCCTTTTTTCTCTTTCTCTTCTTTCTTCTCGTTCTTTCTCTTCTTTTCCCTTTTTCTCCTTTCTTCTCTTTCTGTTCTCTTATCCTCTTGAATGTACGCTAATAACTCTTTTCCATTGAGTCCAAGAGACTCACCTTGTGACTTAAAGATGTCGAAAGAAGGCATGCTGTTGAGTTTTATCAACTTTGTCGCGAGAAAACAAAGCACAACACAAAAAACAAAAACGTAACGGGGTTGTCGAGAACGATTTAACTGTAATTCACACGAATCACTTAAATGCACAGCGGGAGTGCCGGTGAGATTTAATTGACCCAAGATAAAATCGCAACACACAAAAAAAACACACGTAAAAACAAACGCAATTGTTTCGCACGAAGTGAATTTTATTCCGTATGCTCACTCGGAATAAATCCCCTCACTGAGACTGAAGCGAGAGTCTGGCGTCTACCCCTTATGTACGCCAAATAACACGAAGAAAATACAACAACAATACAATTCCGATTGTACCTTTCAATTATGGCAGATGAATATGTGGCCTGTAAGGACAAAAATTCCGCTGGGAAATAGATGCGAAGCACAGTTACAAAATATCACCCAAAATAAATTCACAAAACAATAAGGAATGGGTAAACAGAAAATTGGTTTGCAAGCAGTCCAAGCGCGAAAGAGTTACCAGTTTAATATATGAGGTGAATATAATTGTCTCTTCACAGTTTTCTAATCCAGAACCTTGCCCTTAAGAACCTGACACCAGTTTAATAATATATATATATATATATATATATATATATATATATATATATGATGAAAAAAACTCACAAATTGCACGTGCAGATACACCCACAAAGGAAAGGTGAAAAACGATTCCGAGTGCTTTCGTCTTTATTCTTAAAGACCTTTTCAAGGAATGAACAGGAGGCTGGGCATACATTGCCTTAAATAGTGGAAGGGGGGATTAGACTACCTACCTCTGAACTTTAATTAGGGGGTACCAAATTCTGAAACAACTTTATTTGAGATTTTATATATGTAGTGATAATGTGGTCTAGCATGAACAAACCAGGGCTAAGGTTGAAATTTTGGAACGCGTTGATGGAGATACATTTTAATATATTTCTCGAAATATAATTACTACATTTTATGACTGGTTTGACACTGTTCCATTTAATGCTATGGTTAAGATTGTACATATGTAGAAAAAGCGCAGATTGTTCACTGTGATTACTACATTGGCTTGATGTTGCTTAACCCAGACATCTAGTTCTTTCCCGGTGTGTCCATAATAACATTTTTGGCAGTAGTTGCCGCCTATCGAATAAAAAATGCCAGCTCGGAGGGATGAATTTTTGACAAGGATGCGATAAATTGTGGTCTTGTACTTAAAAATAACAGTTATGTTCATAGGCCTAAGTAAACGAGATAATTTAATGAAAATATGGTTATAGGGTAAAGCTCATAGGTGGGCATTTTCGCGATAACTATATCGGGTTATCCGTTATCGGTTATCACCTTATCGGGCGATAAATTTATTGCCAGTTATCGATTATCGGTTATCGTGATACATTTTTTCGTTATCGCGCTCACCGATGGTAAAACTAATAAGTTTTTGTCCAGAAACTTCGGGATATTAACATTAGTTTGATAATAGGAACGCTTGGTGGACTTATAACAATTGTCGAGAAAGTATAGAGGGTAGCACAAATTTATCCCTATTTTATATATTCTATCGACTTCTTTGTTTAGGTATTCTAGACAAACCTATTATCAGTAAAGTATTTTCCAAAAGTATTTAAATACATGATTTCAAATGTATTTACAAATACAATTTTAAATACATAAATTTATTTGAGTACAAAGTATTTAAATACTGCCCACTTCTGACTATTCATATCCTTGGAATCTCAAATGCCCCCAAATTGGCTTACCTAGTTGGCCAACTAAAGGGAGTAGCACTCCGTCTGTTAGACGGCTTTACCGGATCTTGTGATCAGTATCTAGAAACCTACGAGTTGCTAAAAAAGACGTACAGAGATAAAAGGTTAATAGTATAATCTCATGTGCATGCTATCCTTGACTTAACCGAACCCCCAAATAACTATCAGTCACTTGGGGAGTTCCGCGCGGCTTATGAATGCCCCATGCGTAGCTTAAAGTTATGGGATTAAATGTAAGTAGCGCGGACTTCTTTATTGTGTACATATTATTGCGAAAACTTCAATCTAGTTTAAGAAACCAAATATACAGGTCGCTTAACGAGAGTACAGACTAGTGGAAATTGGACGAGTTTTGTAACATTTTAGAGAATGAAATACATCTGTTAAATCAAAGGAGTGGCGACAGTCGTCAGTAGAAATATGGGTCTATTAGGGGTTCTGAGAGAACTCGTGTGTCTACCTTTCAAATAAGTAAAAGCTAAACTAAAATGGAAATTTTCAAAAGTTAAATTTCCTAAATCAGTCGAGCACCCCCTAATGTGCGCTATGTAATGGGAAACATAAAGTGTACGACTGTTTGAACTACACAAATCCAAGCAAAAATATAAACATGCTAAGTTTCTTAGGTTATGCACAAATTGTTTGCGTTCGGAACATAAAAATCAAAATTGTCTTCCAAAATATAACTGTCTAACATGCAATAGTCATCATCATTCTTGCCTCTGTTTCTCCCATATTAAATCTAAAGGTATAAATGAAAAAAAGGTTTTGACTTCCAATCTTAATGTGTAATGTGAAAGTAGCATTATCCGTTGCACAGATTGAAGTCGTAGGTTCGCAGGGAAACACCAAGGTAAAAGCACTTTTTGATCAAGATTCCCAGAAAACCTTTATAAGTACTGAATTGGTCAAAGTATTGTGCTTGCCCGTGATTCGTAGGATTAAATTACGGGTACATTGTTTTGGAGACAAGGAAGTACATAAATTATATGACGAAGTGTCATTTACAGTTAGTACAGACCATAAACGTATTCTTATCAAAGCACTTGTTATTGAACATTTACGGAAATCGTATCCATATGCCAGGATTAAAAACAAAAACAAACAAAGGATAGGCTTGCAGCGTTAAATCTGAAACTGGCCGATACATCCACGGGTGAAACCGTTACTGGTATTTCTATCCTAATAGGGGCTGACTCCTATTTTAAGTTCATTAAGAGTATAGGTGAGAAAAATGGAATCACGTATCTCGAATCTACAGTTGGAAACCATGCACTCAGGGGTCTTACCTTCTGACAAAACTATTTCAAACAATTTTATGTCCAATGGAGTAGCCGTACTTAAGGCAACCGTGGATGAATTATATGAGTTGGAGACATAAATAATATATCAACTAAGGATCAAAAGGTGTATGCTGACTTCAAATTGACGGCTGAATTCCGTGATGGAAGGTTTGTCGCATAAGTTATTATGCGACAATTATGCAATTGCTAAATATGAAAAATCGACTAATACGAAGAGACCCTTCACAACTAAACACTTATGACGAAATCTTTAAAGAACAATTGAACAAAATGTACATAGAAGAGGTAACTCCAAGAAGCCCTCATATAGAGGGATCTAAGATATATTATTTGGTGTCCCGTGGAGTTATTAAAAATTCTGCTACCCCTCCCTTGAGGGTAGTTTTTGATTGTTCGGCAGATAAAACTAGTTTGAACGACTACCTGTAACCGGGGCCTTCTCTTGTTAATAATCTATTCCACATTTTAATAAGACTTAGGCAGCATTCATTTGCTTGCATGGCCGATGTAGAGAAAGTCTATTTACAGATACGCTGAAAGGATGAAGATAAAGACTATGCTCGTTTTTTTATGGTGGAGGTGTCCTATGGATCCTAATGGCCCTCTTGTTACTTATCGGTATAAGGTCATGTTTTTGGAGTCAACCAGTAGCTAATTTTTGCTAAACACTTCACTTCTTGAGTTAAGTGAAGAATAGGGCGCAGGTTATTCGGAGGTGTTAAAAAGGGGCCTTTATGTTGACAACTTACTTTGTTCTTTCCCTATAGCAGAAGGTATAACTCAATATTATAAGGCATCAAAGGAAATTCTGATTCAGACAGGCTTTAACCTTAGAAAGTGGTATTCTAATTCATCCGACATTAATAGTATTTTAAGGAAGCAGAACGAATTGGCTAAAAAGCCTATTAAGGCTCTTGGTCTGGGTTGAAATGCTCAGATTGATGAGCTCTATTACTCCAATCCGAACATACAATTTGTGGCCCAAAGCAAAAGGCAGGTGTTAAGGTGTATAGAATCTCTATGATTCATTGGGACATCTACTCTCAGTAAGGATACTAACACACTTCTTTATTTAGAGTTTGTGGGAAAAGAAACTAGAATGGGACCAAGCTTTAGACGAAGAGAGGCAGGCACAATGGAACCATTTAAAACCCCAACTAAGGAGATGCTTGGATATATCATTTCCTAGACAAGATTTACCCTACAGAAACCTAGAATTGCATTGTTTTTGAACTCTAGTTCTAGGGCATATGAGGCCGTGGTCTACTCTGTATCCGGCGATAAAGCTTGCCTCGTTATGGCTAAAGAAAAAATCGTGGGTAAACCCATTACCGTTCCAAAACTAAGATTAACTGCCGCTCTTTTAGCGGCTTGCCTTTTACAGGAAATAAAACGAGCTCTAGATCCATTCTTGTAATGAGCCATACGTTAAGGACAAGGTAGGGGAAATCAGAGCACTCTCTCATGAGCATGGGTGGCGTCATGTAGAGTCGCATCTCAACCCCTGTAATGTGGTCACCGGGGGATTGAAAACTAGAATAATGAAAAATTCCATGTGGCTTAAAGAGCCAAAATCGATTTTAAATAAAGAATTATTGGCGGGGCCAGTACGCATTCCTGAAAACAGCTACGTGCTAACATCTACCTTTCAGATACCTCAACTCCCGCCAGGCATGGTCTCGCCTTCGGACCCACCTGCGGGTCAACTCCCGCCAGGCATAGTCTCACCTTCGGACTCACATACAAAATATAATATAGTCATGTTATTTAGTAATAAGCCTTGCTATATATTAGTAATATATTTTACGACTTTGTTAATTACTTATTGTAATTGTCTTCTTTTCATTTGTAACGGTTGTTCAATCGTACTTTTGTTTATCTATGTAGTTTATATCGGGGAATAATCTTCCTAAATTCTCACTTATTCGCTTGCATTCATCCCGTGTGGTTCGCGATAATATCGCTCTCGCTATAAAGACTCTATGCTTCCTATCGGAATGATTCCAATGTTACATTCCGTAATCATTAATTATTGCCTTGTCATTCCTTTGACGCCCAATTGATTGCCGGTTTGTCAACTATTGAAGCTCTTTCGGCTGTAAGTATTGTATATACGTAAATTGAATAGAAGTGATTATAATCTTTAATTTCTAATTCCTCAACGCTGCTATTAATAGCCTTAGAACAGTAATCTGTTCGCTTGGTGTGTACAATAAAGTTTCTACTTACTCTAAGACAACTTTATTTACAAAGGGTAATAATAAGGTTCCTTAATCCTCTAGAGAAGTCTCCTGGAGTTCCTCAACCCTCTTCAGAAGAGTTGCATGTACGACAAGGCAACCATCCACTTCGCCCCTAAAAGGAAATTTCAAGAAGCCTTTTGTATAAGCTAACGTTTAACTTCAAAGGAAAACGAAGAAAATGTGAATTTAATCCGTGGATCTTCGAACTTTCTATTTTTTTTATAAATGAACAATAACGTTTTACTCAATCCAGAGAGAGAAGTCTCCTGGATTTCTTCAACCCTTTTCACAGATAACAATGCCCCAATATACACCGTTCATGTGGTTAAGAATTGTTATGAAGCGCATAGGAATGAGCTAAAACACATTGAGTGACCCTTACAATCTCCAGATCTTAATATTATTGAGCATTTGTGCTGGGGCAGGTATTGCAAGAAGAATGGCTGTAAATTCCTTTCAATGAAGTCAGGAAGCTGTATGAATCAATTCCAAGACGCATCGACGCTGTTCAGAAAGCAAAAGGAGGACCAACTCCGTATTAAATAAATATTCATTGAATTTAATACGTGTTGCAATTATTTTGTCCATCCCCTTATATATATATATATATATATATATATATATATATATATATATATATATATATATATATATATATATATATATATATATATAAATATAAATATATAAATATAAATATAAATATATATATATATATATATATATATATATATATATATATATATATATATATATATATATATATATATATATATGATGAAAGTTGAAGAACTATCGCAAGGTGGGTGAGGAATTAAACCACATTTCCTGAAGACATTTATTCCAGAACAGTTGACAAGGATGTGTGATACACCGAAACTGCTCTGGAATAAATGTCTTCAGGAGGTGTGATTTGATTCCTCATATATATATATATTGATGGAAGTCTATGACAACAAATGGAGAGGGAGAATAAGAGAAACCAAGAGAGGTACGAGGTTCTTTACTACTGACGTTTCGCTCCGCAGGAGCTTCCTCAGAGTGATAAGAATCAATGACTATGAACGATGTAAGTAAGAAGTACGTGTGAGTAGGGCTAAAAAAAATGATAGCTGAAAATAGACAAACGGTGAAAAGAGAAAAAAAATGTGGTAGGGTGCAAAGAGATGCTAAGTGCCTGGTGATCAGGCATATCGCTTTTAAATATTTTCTTGTTCCTTTGTTGTCTTTGGGATAGTTTATATTATTATGGCGTTCAAGCCATTTGTCTTCAAAAAATTAATGTTCTTGGATATGTTATGCGTATTTGCTGTTGTAGTAATAAATTACTTTAATCACTTTAGTGTTATGCTTAGTCTTTGGGTTTTTTTGTATATCTTGTAGTGAGTGTAAATCGTGTCTTTTTTTTTTTTTTCTTAGATGTCTTCTTCGTTATAGCTGGGTCTTCATCGGTGAATTCTTGTAGAAATCGGTGAGGTTTGACAATTAGGTATTCTTTTCTTGGCCGGTTTTCTTGGTTTGGGTAAAAACATTCTTTTTCTCATGTGTAGAACGGCACTTCTGCTCCGTCAGCTAAAAGCCCAGCGGAGCTCGGAAATCTGGCACGACTTATGCCTCTTCTGCTCTGATTAATCATTTGGACGATATCATCGTTCAATTCACGATTAACTAGTTCCTCGTTAATGGGACTTAACCCCGCCTCCCGGCGTAGCTCTTTCTGGCGTCTTCTTTCTCGCCTGTATGTACCTGTAACTAGGTACATACATTTGTTCTGCACCACTTTTAGTTTCCTCTTTTGCGTCTTCAAGACACACAAGAGGGCGGAAGCTTGGTATAGCAGCGTTGATCTTACAAGTGCATTGTGGATCTCTTTCTTGTTGCTTTCACGAAGATTTCTGAAAATGTATAGAGTTTTGACTGCCGCTGTGGCCTCGGGATGCTTTCTTTGTACTGGGTTGAATTAATCTTCATTCAGAATACATTGCAATCCGTGGTTTAGGGATAGCGTCTATCCCCCACCCTGACATCGTTAAGTAGTCTCCTGCTTATGGGGGCTACTTTGCACTTTTCCTGGTTGGTGCGGATCTTCCACCGGGCCTCGCAGGTGTTAAGGTTTTTAATTTCTGCTGCTGTCATACGAGCATGTCAAGGCGCATTCCTCCATGGACAAGTGATTATCTGGGTAAAATCATCGGTGAATTGAATGTTGAAGCAAGTGGGATTTACAGGGGCTGGGACATCAGCGGTGTAAATCAAGTAGAGAGTGGGGGACAGCCCCCCCCCTGTGGGAGGCCCGCAGTGAGCGGAAACTTTGGTCCGTCCATGCATCCTAAACCGATATACGCCGCTCTCTCCATGACATAGTCACAGAGAGTTCTTTCTAAGTTTTCACTTAGGCCCAGTCGTAAGATCTTGTACTGCATTCCCCGTTGCCATACCTTATCAAACGATTTTGATACATCCCAAAAAACAATGCTCACGTAACTTCTTTCCCGTTGTGTTTGGGCTAGCTTTTTCGTGATGACATTAATCCCCATCTTCGTACTTCGCTTCCTCCTAAACCCGAATTGATGTGGGTTGAAGAAGGAGTTCTCCCCCCTAGGTGAGATACCAGTCTTCGGTTGAGGATCTTCTCGAAGAGATTCCCACCAAATTCTAGACGTGAAATTGGCCGGTAGCTCTCCTTCAACGTTGGGTCCTTTCTGTGCTTACGCAAGAAAATCATCTTAGCCATTTTATATGCATCTGGGAAGTATCCCGTGTTCAGACAGACGTTAAATATCCGTCTCATATCTTCGATGGCATTGGCTGGTGCCTTTTCAAAGTATAACTTTGTAGGCCCCGATTGGCCTGGGGCTTTTTGTCGGAATGAGCGGAGCGCGCCGAGTAGTTCTTCTTCGGTAATCTCGGCGTTTCCGTCGCGCTGTCTATCCACCTGGTGGTAAGGGTGATTCTTGTGTATTTGGAAGAGTTCTTCAATTCTTCCTTCTTCCGTTTCGATGTTTTCGTCTTCTTTTTGTAGTTCGATATTCTACTTCCCAGTCGATCCTTTGAGACTTCTGATCTTTTTCCAAAATCCTTTGGGAGTTGCTTCGTGATCGAGGCTATCGATCGCATCATCTCATCGTCTCCATTGTTGCTCGAATATCAACTCGTTCAGTTCTTCTTTGATTTCTTGACTTCGTTGCATTGAATGAACTGATGCATTCCTGATGTTCATCTTATACAATAATTTTCCCTCACGGTATAAATCCTTCATGTATTCGGTCCATCTGTAGGTAGAGATGGTCCTATACTCGGATTTAATGATACAAGCCCTATCTGCGTTGATGAGATGGTTATTGAGGTCGTCGAGTGCCTCGTCAATCTCCTAGAGAATTGCCTCGTCCAAGTTAGGCTGATCGTAGGCCTTGTGAAGGTGCGCGTACCGTGTCCAGTCTGCTCTTCTGTAGTTCTTTCTGACTACAGCTGGAACTTGTATAGGGTTCTTGTTGATAATGGTCATTACATGGTACCTGGACTGGCTCCATGTAGTAATTTAACGGCAGCTGACGATTCGCCAAACAGATGTCTGGTTTTGTGGCACTTCCTCCTCTGACAAAGGTGGGGAATTCGGGGCCTATTCGCTGGGCAATGTTTTTGTTCAGCAATAGTTCCAGGCTTCTTCCTATACCGTTGAAGGTCCTGTAATCGGATTTTCGGCATCTGGCTTTCAGATCCCCCATTAATATAGTGGAGCTCTTCTGCCAAATAGGCCAGTGAGAGTGTGAATTGGTAACTCGTCTCTCCTTGGCGGTTGATATCCGGTAGAAATGACCAACTTTCCTATGTCAAGTTCGACCTCAATCGCGAGGTAGGATTCTTCTATATTTCTTATTTATTTGTATTTAATCCCTTTCTTTATTGCAACAGCGGCACCTTCGAACCGTCTTGTGAATATTTCGTGATCAACACATCGTAGTTAAAGATTTTCATTACTGCACTACGCGTGTCGATCCCGTGTTCCGAAATTAAGATGATGTCTGCATCAATTTCTTTGAATACATTTCCGTAAAGAGTTTTTTTGTGGTCCAGCCGTTGGTATTAATTTCCATTATCTTCAATGCGTTCCGTAACATGGTGAATTGTTCTTACCTATGCTTCTTCTTATTCTTCTTGGAGGCTGCCCAGGGTTTTCCTTCTTCGGAGGCGGGGGGGCTTAGGGTTTTGGACCTGCTCTTCGTAGCTCGTGTACGGGTGCAAGGGCCCTCCTCGTTATCTGAAGAGGAGGATCCCTCCTCATTTTCAGTTTTTTCCTTCTTCTTCTTCTTCGTCCTCTTCGGATTCTTCCGATGAGGGAGCTTCGATGATCTCCTCCAGTCCAGATTTAACAGTGTTGTTGCTTATGACTGATTCCTTGAATACCTTGGAGCATTCAGGGTCTGCAGGCATGATCAGTGAAGGGGGATTTTTTGCATTTAAAAGTGCATTGAGAACCTGGTTGTAACAGCCAGGCTTCACTGCATTAGCCACATTTGCGTGAATGATGCAGATCAGAATCTTTGCACTCAGGTCTCCTGTGATGTTCATCTTTGCAGGTGTAGTTTTTACTTCTCCATTCTTCTTGGCGGCGCTCATTAGGTGAGAGAAGAAGGGGGAATAGTTAGAATATAGCATGTGAGTTTTTGAGGTTTTGTTTTTTTAATATTTATATAGGGGGGAGGGGTAAGTGTTAGTGCGTGTGAGAGAATAGAAAATTAAAATCGCCAGGATACTGGAATATCTTTTTTTTTTTTTTTCTTTTTATGCTCTTCTAATTGCTTTTCGGATTGTGTTTTCTATTTGGTTACTTCTAAGTTTTTTGTTTTGTCTTCTTTATTATCTGTCTTTGTTTCCAGGCATTCATGCATTTGCAATAGTTTTTGCTTGTTTGGTTGTTTTGTTGTTGTTTTTGGTGATTATTGGGTCTTCCTCGCGCCATAGGCGGAGCCTACTGCCGGGGAAGACTTGACGGTCGTAATTGATGTTTTATATTTCTAGAATTCTTAGTCTCCTGGTTATTTACTTTAAAATTTGACAGATTTCTTTGGCTCATTTCTCAATAATTTTATTTATTGGGTCCAGCCTTGTCATATCCATTATTTCGAGGAGTCTTTTTCTTTCTTGGCGCCTTGTATTAGTTATAAGGTAGTCCGCTTTATTTTGCACTCTTTGTAATTTTTGTTTGTTTGTCTTAGTTGTTGTGTGAATGGGGATCGGTGGATACACTAGCACCGACTCTACAAATGCTTTGTAGAGCGTCTTTTTTCTTTTCTGCTCCATATGTTTCAGGCTGAATATAATCTCAGGCCTGATTTAACCCTGGCAATCCTCTCCTTTACGTGGGCGTGATTTCCTCTTTCCCCTATCTGCAGGCCCAGCACCTTTCCTTCAGCTGTGGACCTGTATTCTGTGCCGTTGATGGTTATCCTGTCCTATTTTACTCTCATTATTGGTATAATTTTAAATTTGTTCAGGTTGTTTTTAATTTTCCATCTCCTTTCGAATTTATTTATATTTTTTATCTCTCGTTCTGTTGTCCTAGGTTGCCATCTGGGATTTGTGGCCCGAGTGGAGATCACCTGGCTGATGTCGTCGGCGTATTGCACATTCATACCGCCTGGTGTTAATAGAGGTGGCATATCCGCTGAGTACATCGAGTACAAAGTGAGGCTCAGACATCCCCCTTGTGGGATCTCAGTTTTCAGATGGAATTTGGGTCCTTCGTGGTCTTCAATGTCAATGTACGTCTTCCTTTCTTTACGTAGTCAGTCAGGATTATTTTCATGTTCAGTTCTGGCTGTTCATGGCTATTTAACATAGCTGTGTATGTCTTCCAGTTCGCTTTCCTGTAGGCTTTTCGAAGCTTGATTGGGACTTGTTTCGGGTTTTGATTTACAGTCACCAAAACTCTAATATGATCGCTACAGGG
This sequence comes from Ceratothoa steindachneri, assembly GCA_963969495.1. Classification (NCBI taxonomy): domain Eukaryota; kingdom Metazoa; phylum Arthropoda; class Malacostraca; order Isopoda; family Cymothoidae; genus Ceratothoa; species Ceratothoa steindachneri. The sequence continues at coordinate 30,957,271 of OZ018327.1, forward strand.
GATGGGTATCGTTTCCATATAAGTATTATAGGGGAAGTTCTCTGTCGTCATTATTACGAATATGTCCGGTTTAGTTTAAGTTCTTTTGGTGATATATTTTGGGAATTCCGGGCCTATTCTTTTTAATATTTTTCTGTCCATTATTGTTTCTAGGTTCCACCCTGCGTTGTTGTTTGTGCGGCACCCTGATTCTGGAATCCTGGCGTTGAGGTCCCCCAGGAGAATTGATGGGTTGTTTTTTGTGTAATTTTTCCATAACAGAGTATATCGATATATACGAGTGACGGGGTGGTTGGTAGCCTGCCACTATTGTGATCGGGGTGTACTCCATTTCGATAGTAGCGGTTCTGTAGGCTTCGTCAACTTCCCGTTCTTGTGTGTATATTAAGTTTCTCTTTATTGCGATGGCCGTACAATCGTACCTTTCCCCGGTGGGATTCTTTTTTATTATATGATAGTTAAGGATTTTTATTGTTTCTTCATTTTTTATTCCTTGTTCCGAAATTGTGACCACGTCAGGATCTAGTTTCCTAAAAATAATTCCATATTGTATGCTTTTGTTAATCCAACCGTCGGTGTTAATGGGACTATCTTTAGCTTTTTATCGTGTTATCCATATTTTTTATTTCTTCTTTTGTAACTACTTGCTTTTTATTTGGGGGTTCTTCCGTTTTTCGTTTTCTATCCTTTCGAATGTGTCCTTTTTTATTATTTTCGTGTCCTGGGGTAGATTCTAATTCGGTTTGCTTCAATCAGTTCATGTATTGCTTTTTAGTCGTGATCGGTGACATAGTTCCACTTACATGTTCCTCTTTTTATTCCTTTTTTAATATCTTCTAGTTTTGCTCCTTTTGGTAAGGTGTTTGCTTCGTGTACGAAAATCTTTAATTTGAAGTTTTTAGCTTCATAACGAAAGCCTTCTTTATTTTCTGTTTCTGATTCTGATTTAGTTTCTGATTGTGTATCCGTTTCGGTGTGCACTTTCTTGGTTTGACTTTTCTTCTTTTGGGGGTTCCGCTTTTTTTCTTTCTTTCTTGCACTTTTTCAGATTTTTCAGTGTCCTTTTCTTCTCCATTGGATCTGTCAGTATCTTCTACTGCTTCTCCCTCAGCCAGTGTGGCCCCCACCTCTAACATATCTTTTACCTGCAGCGTTTTTCCAGCTGTTACGCCCTATATTAATGCTGAAGGAAGGTTGGGGTAACCACATTTTCCTGACTCCGTTCTTTTTTTAAAGTAGGTTCAGCGTCTCCTGGTTTCTAAAAGTAGGTTCAGCGTCTCGCGAATGTTCCCGGTTGTGCTATGTTATGCACGTGAGCAAACATTATACAAGTCAGTATGTCGAGGCCGGTTCCTTCATTCACATTGATGTTAACTTTTTGCTCCTACTTTTCTTTTATTTCTTTTACTGTGGCTTTTGCTATATTGGCGTATGTTTGGTTTGCTCTCTTTTGTGTTTCTTCTTTTTCCACTTCTTCTTTCCTGTTTATTATGGCCTTTCTTTTCAGTCAGTTAATGACCATAGTTCGATTCCGGCCCTGACAGTTGATACATTTTTTTATATTTGTTCATTGCATTCTCGAAAAGTATAGCCAATTGTGCTGCACTCTGAGCAGATCTTAATGTCTTTTGGGGGGCAGTTCCTTGTCACGTGATCTTCGATCTCATAGCATTAGAAACAGGTCTGCAAATTTATGAATTTTTCTATTTCGATGTTTTCTGGCGGTATCCGCATTCCGAATGCCATTATTTCGTTTTTCGTAGTTTTGTTGGCCATCTCTAATGAGATACACACTACCTTGAAAACGTGGCCGAATTTGATGATTTATGAAATTTTGAGGTGCTTGTTTTCCCTTTCTAATTCTTCTTGAAGTTCTTCTTTTGTGTGCGATCCAACATAAAGGTCTACTTTACGGCACACAAATGAGCGATTCGCCATTAATTGTGGTGGAAGTTTTAGTGTTAAGCCGATTTTGCTTAGAGCTTTCAGCCCATCGGTCGCCACCATCCTTTCAATGTTTTCTTGTTTGTGGTAGAGTACAACGTATCCGTTTGGTACTTCTATCAGCTTCGTGAGATCGATTTTTAAGTCAGTGTATAAATTCCTGATGAGAAGTCCTCTTTCTAGTTTAGTTTTCCCTGCTTCGGTCCTTACTGGCAGCTTCTATACTCCAAGTTCATGTATGTGATATCTGGGTCCCTCCTCCCAATTATTCCGTAGACCCACCCTCGCTAAAATGGCTGATATAATGTTGTGATGAATGAATGAATGAATGAATGGATGGACCAGGGTGGGCTCCTCTCGAGGGGTGAAAAGTGATGGACTTTTTGTTGGGTAGCGCGGAATCAACCATCGCTAGCCGAGGGTGCCGCCGCCAGGAGGGAAATAAAAACAGTGGTTGCTTCCTTCCATACACTGAGACGGTTGTACGCCCCTCAGTGTTCTTGGGGGCCTTCCACAGGGGAAGTAGTTCTACTCCCTCGCAAAGGTGGCAATCCGGCCCATTGTCTGGGGTTCCTCTGGTACAGGTATCTGGCAGTAAGCTAATCCTCAAACCTTCCTCCTCCCTTACCCCTCAATTATGCATATGCTAGTGTTCTGCATAGTTGGGACGAGGTCGAATATCAGCATCCTTTAGCTAAGGCATTGGTCCTTGGCTGAAAAATATAACTGGCCTAAAAATGTATTTCTCTCTTTTTAGTACCCCTCTGTATGGGAGGATTTTGGGTGTGGGAGAGGAAAAGGTGATCAAGACGATAGATGAAAATGAGGTGAGCTGCAGCTTCCTTCTGAATCTCGTATGCGAGTAAATATACTCGTATCGATTCCTTCCGAGAATAATACGTAAAAATCTTCTTCGATCGAGAATGAGTTGAATTTTCGCTGAGTCTGCTTTACCAAGCTTAAGGAAAGTGGTCTATCAGCTATCCGGCGGCGCTGAAATGAAATGAAATGAAACGGAAAGTGGGAGAAAAAGTTTTAGATCCCCGTGCCTCCCCCCTTGGCCAGTCCCTTCTGGAGGAGGGACCCGGTCAGGGGGGCGGGGCGAGGCCCGGTTCCCTCGAGTTTTCCTGGCGCCGTCCTCCCTCTGGGCCTGAAGGCACCGAGGGAAAAGAGCTCCGGAGGGAGGGAGGGGAAGAAGAAAGAAGTAAGGATAGGACAGACTGAAATAAAATCAAAGGCTTGAAAGTTGACAAAGTTGGCATGTGGACCTGCTTAACGTGGGACCCGGACCACGGGGATTTTATGTTTTCCTAGCTTTTAATTGTTACTATTTGCTGTACCTGTCCCTGGTGTTAGTGTTTGGCCCATCTTTGGATAGCGGTAAAGGAGAAAGATGATTGAAGTGGAAGGAAGTTGGAAGTTTGCAGAGAGATGCAAGTTGCTTGGAAGTCACGCTAATCTCTGTACTATAAACTAATTTTAGAGTTAAGTTTGAAATAAGTTAGAGTGAAAGTGTGTATTTTTGTTTATTTATGTGACTGTTTTATTATTCTGTTATGTGTGTATGAGATAGGCGTTCAAACCGTTGTTAGCGTTATTTGTTTTCCTGCTGTTAATAACTCGAGGTTCTATAATTTTGTAGCATAATTCTTGTATCTGTATCTGTTGTGTGAGCTCATGTTCCTTGGTTATTTATTTATTTACTTCTCTTATTTATTCATGTTGTTTTTCCTTTTTCGTTCATTTGCACTTTTTGGTTAGTTTTGTCATTCCTTGTGAGTATCAATTCCAATCCGGTGAGTTTGTCATTAATCAGGAAATTTAGTCACAATCGGGTTTCCATATTTGGTTTACACGTAAATCTCCTCCTCTTCCCTTTGATCCGCTTTGTTTTTAGCACTAGAAAACATCATATATTGTTTCCATCCTGCCCCTCGTGCTATTTAATTATTTAGTTCCTCTCCTATTTCTTCTTGTGTATTTTTCTATGATTTTTTTAAATCTTTTTCAATTATTTTGTTTAATGGATTTAATTTCGCTTCAATGTGTAAGTCTCTTTGTTTTTTTCTCTCTAATCGTCGCGTATTCGTAATTATGTATACTGCCTTATTCTGTATACGTTGCATTCTTATTAGATTGCTTCTTGAAACCGTATGCATGGCAATTGTTGGATATATCAAGGTAGGCACTATCATGGCCTGGTAGATCTTTCTCTTATTTTTCACGTTTAGATTTCTTAATCTGTAGAGTAAAGTTAGCATGCCCCGTGCTTTGCTTATTCTTTCGGTCACGTGTTTCTTGTAACCATTTTTGGTAATAGTTAGGCCTAAAATCTTGCCTTCACCGTTATACCTGTATCACTCTTCATCTACGTAAACGTCGCATAGTTTTCTGCGATACATAGGAATATTTTTAAATTTATCTGTATTCATTTAAATTTTCCATTTGTGTTCATACTCGTTTAGATTTTCTATTTATGTTGCCGTTACTCTGGCCTGCATCTGAGGGTTCCGATAAACACGGAATTAATTGAGTGAAATCATCTGTGTATTGTATGTTCACACAGCCCTCGTTCCTGGGTGGGGGAATGGCTGAGGTATACACTGAGTATAGCGAACGACTTAAACACCCTCTCTGAGCGAGGCCCGCATTAAGCTTAAATCTTTCACCTTGGTAATTCCCCGTGTCTATGTATGCATATCTTTCCATGACGTAGTCGTATAAAATTGTTTCCAAATAGTTGTTCATTTCCAGATTTAGAATTTTATGTTGTATGCATCTTTGCCAGACTTTATCGAATGCCTTCGATACGCCTCGGAATACAATTTCCATACTGCATTTCTCTCCTTTCACTTTGCTTATTTTTTTCTGTAATCACGCTGAGTACCATCTCCGTATTCCTGTTCTTTCTGAAGCCGAATTGTTGATTGTTCCAGAGATTGTATTCTGTGAGATATTCATTTAATCTTGTGTTCAGGACTTTTTCAAACACCTTCCCGATGAAGTCGGGAAGGGATATAGGTAGGAAGTTTTCGATCTCCAAAGGTGGTTTTCCCGGCTTCAGTATGAATATCATTTTGGCTATCTTTAACTCATCGAGGAAGTATCCCGTGTTTATACAGGCGTTAAACACGTTCTTTATCCCTTTGAGTATATTATCCAGTGCTTCTATATAGTTTTTTTTCTGGTGAGGCCCGATTTTCCAGGGGCCTTTCGTTTAAAATTTGAAGTGGTATTCTTTAATTCCTCGATTATGATTTTGGCATTAAATCCTTCGTTCGCATACCGTTCCTCTTCTACGTAGTGATATGGGAAAGTCCTCTCAATCCGTTCATTTAGTTCGTCAATTATTTGGTTTTCGAAGTCTATATCGTATTTTTCGTTTTCCTCTTCGCCGATGTTGAACACTCCTTTCCAGTGTTCCCTGAACAATTTTTCAGTCTCGCGTTCATCTTCTATTAATTTCCCGTTTCTGTACTTAATCTTTATTTTCTCTTTACCTTTAGTATTTCCCATTCGTAGTATCTTTTTCCAAAATTCTCGGGGCAATAGCTCGTTGTCAATATTTTGAACGGATATGTCCCAGTATTCTCTTTGTTTGTCCGTTATTGCAATTGGTAGTTTCCTCTTCTTCGTTCTCAGATTGCAGGATTTTTCCCTTGACGTTCCGTTTATTATTATGTCCTCGTTTATGGCTTTTATTTCTGCATTCTTAGTTTTCATTTCGTCTGTCCAATAAAGTATTTAACTGTTTTGCATGTGTTTCTGGGTATTGCATTCTTGTCAGCTGTTTGTATTCGCGTCCTTATTTTTTTCCAGCTCGCCGTCGATTTCTTCTAAAGTAGCTTCATTTAGTCTGTTTGGTGCGTAGTCATTCAACTCTTGTTTGTATTTTTCCCAGTCTGCTCTATAGTATGCCTTCCATTTTTTAGCGGGTATTTGTATCGGTTGCTGATTCACGGTGAGTAGTGATGCTGTGTGGTCACTGCAGATAACATCTACAGGTTCAATGTGGTAGTTAAAAGGAATGTTATTGTTTGCTAAGCAGATGTCTGGAGTTCTCGCTGTTCTGTCATTAATTAGCGTTGGGTACTCTGGTCCTAGTCTTCTTATTATCCGTCTGTCTATTAGAGCTTGTAGGTCTTTTCCTGTTTGGTTTCTGTTCCTATATCCTGTGTACGTGCATCTTGCGTTTAGGTCTCCCTAAAACAAAGTTGGAAGTCTATTGTTAAATATTCTCACAAAGTTATTAATTGGGACTCCTGGTCGTCGCGGTGGTTGGTGTCCCGTAGCGATTATTATAGCGGTTAATTCCATTTTGACCTTAATTGTGAGGTAAGATTCGGTTAGTCCTTGTTTTGCTTTGTTTTGTACTCTATTCCTTTCTTTATTGCTATTGCTGCTCTGTCGATGGTTCGTTTGTGTGATTAGTGGTTATTACGTCATAGTTCCATATTTTTAGTTTGTGAGTCTCAAAGTTAATCCCGTGATCTGAAATTAGAATAATGACGGGATCTATTTCCCTGAAAATATTTCCGTATGTGTTTTCTTTATCCTTCCAGCCATCCGTATTTATCTGTAGAATTCTTAATTTTTCTATTATCCATCTTGTTTGTATGTTCTTAAGCGCTTCTTCTTTTTGGGAGAGTGGAGGTATTACGTAAATTTATTTGTATCTTTTCCTGGTATTTCTGCCTTTCATCTCTGTCCTTGCTGAGCTGTGACTCTTACCCGTTTCACATTTCGTGGTTGGTATTTCCGGTCTTTGGTCGCATGGCGAGGTGTCCCTAGTCGACTTTCTTTTTGTTTTTTTCTTTTGCGTGTTTTTCTTTTTACGTTTTTCTTATTATTCTCGTTGGTGCTGCTCTCAGATTCTGTTTCCTTGCTTTCTGTGTCTTCCTCTTGTTCAGTTTCGCTTTCCTTTCTTTGTGTTTCTTCCAAGAGTTTCTTTTTTGTATCTTCTGAAATTTTTATGTTAAATAATATTGCCGATGAATTAAATATTGGCGGGAATTTCATTGGCTCCAGTCCATTTTCCTTGATCATGGAGTTCAACGTGGTGGCCTATGTTCCTGGTTGGGAAATGTTTAAGATGTGTAAGTGTAGAATGCATGTCAGTATTTTTACGTTCAGAGTTCCGTCAAGCGTCACTTGAGTAGTTGTTCCATTGTTTTTCGTTGCTGCCGCCGCCGCATATGGGGTGTTTCTTGTTCCTTCTTTTCTTTGTTGTGTTTCAGTTTCTTTTCTCTTTATTATTTCTTTTCGCTTCGGACATGTCATTGCCATTGTTATGTGGCTCCCTCCGCAATTAACACCCTTTTTCGTAGAGTTTGTGCAGCTCCTCCAAGAATGTGGGCCACTGCATTCTGAACATATTTCTCCTTCCTTTCTTGGGCAGTTTGCGGTGATGTGGTCTTCTATTTTGTAGCATCTAAAACAGATTTGTATATTGTGATACTGGTCCCTTTGAATGTTACAAGTTGGGATTCTCATACTGTATGCAAGGATTCCCTTCCGTAGTGCCTTTGTTGCAATCTCGCTTGACTCGCACACTATTTTGAACACATGTGTGTGTTCCTTAAATTTGATTATGTCGTGTATCTTCATCCAGGGTTGTTGTTCCATTATTTCATGTTTTATTTCGGCTGGGGAGTGTTCTCCCACCCATGATTCTACCTTACGGCATACGATGCTTCGGTTGGCAATAATCTGGGGTGGTGCTTTAGCCTCTAAGTCGATTTTCCTTGAAGTGATGGTTCCTGTCGATGAAAGTAGCAGTTCAACATCGTTGTTTTCCGCACAGATGACAAAAAATCCATTAGCTGTTTCTATGCATTTGATCAGGGCGATTTGTAAATCCTTGAAAATGTTTTGGGCTACATCCTGTGGTTTCCGTGTTATCAGTTCTGAATTAGCCGAAGTGGGAGCCTTTTGGTGAAGTCTTGTGGGTCTATGTTCAATTTTTCATGCCCCCCCCCCCCAAGTGTATGTGGGGGTGGAGTCTCTGGAAAAATAAGGTAGTAGATTATTTACCTCACTCCACTAGTGGGAGAAGCCCCCTATCTGTTCCTAATACTATCTCGCCTGCCTGCTCTGGAGTGCACACTCCCTGACCACCCTACATAATTAGGCCTAGCCCTATAAGCGGTCCTGCAGTCAGATTCTCATCCTCACCGATAACTGGGCTCCTTCTCTGGCCCCCTAACAGGGTCTCCTTCGGGAGTTTACTACACTCTACTACTAACTGCTTCTGAGACCTCCTTGTTGGTGGTATATAGAAAATGCTCTCTTCGCAAAGTTATTTCAAGTCAAAAGATTGATGTAACTTAGAAGTGCGTAGATGGCTGTGAGTTGTCAGATAAACTGAGTTGATAGGTCGGTGGCTAGACACCATTGCGTGGTGTAGTTGGGTGAGTCTCGGGGTGTTCTTGACTGGATGACGGTTGAAGGGTGGTCAGGAAGGAGATCGTGTCTGTTTAGTCGGAAACGCGTTATTCATGATGCTCTTAACTTATGCATAGAACGGCATGGGTTGCGGGTGGTCATGGGCTACGGGGTATCGCAGTCCCATCGCAACATACCATCTTGCGTGTAGTGCGGTGTATATGGGGTCTCTGGCGAGCTTCCCGAGTTGTTTTGTGAGTTTAGTGTGAACTTATGTGTTGAGGGGTGCTAATTTGTTGTTGTCGTGTGGTGTGGACATTCTCGCGTATAATGGAGATCAGCAAGCGTGCTTCAGAGCAGAGTTCTAAATGCGCTGAGTCTTTCTCTGCCACGTAATACTCGCAGCTACGAGTGACAGTGGGGCGTACGTGAGAAGAGGTCACACGAGTGTTTTATATAGGTGTAACTGTGGCGCTCGAATGGGACCGCCGGCTTATATATGCATGTGACTGAACATTATCCTGACCATCATCTGAGCTCGACGCTGATTGGTCAGTTTCCAGATGATTCTGGACCAGTGTGTGAAACAGTCCCGCGCCGAGAAGTTCCTCTGATTTTTTTTTTACGGTAAAGGAAGCAAAGGAAAGGGCAACACCACTTGCTCGGCCACGTTCCGACTTATGTAAAAAAAGCCGGGTTTGGCGTTCAGGCATTCAGACGTGGCTATGAATGCAGCATCCAATGCCTTCCTCCTCCTTTTGTTGGATGCATACGAGACTACTCTCGTTTCCCTCCAGCTGATGCGGTGGTCAGCATCTCGCAGGTGTCCGGTGAGAGCGTTGCTGAACGCCCTGCCCGAACATCCTGCTTGTGCTCCCTTACCCTGTTGTCAACGCCCCTGTGTGTCTCACCAAAGTAGGTCAGTGGGCAATCACTGCAGGGAACCCTGTATACTACGGAGTTCTTGTTGTTCTCTGTCGATGGTTTGGAGCGGTAGATGTCTCCCACTTTGACACCTGCTCGAAGGGCGAGGAGGAGGAGGTTGCCCCCGGGCACTGAGGACTCAGTTAGCCCTACCCCTCGGGGCCTGATCAAACGGTCGTCGGTCTAATTGGAGATACCTCCTATTTCTGACGATCCTGACAGGCACTAAACAGGATGAGATAGACTAATTAGAGATTCCTCCTGTTTCTATCTTGCCTGTGAGGAAGGAGAAAGCTACTCGGCGGAAACGAAGTCGGGGCATCCCGCCCCTTCCAATAATATGGAGTCCCAACCATGAATGAAGCGGGGGAGTCTGTGGACTTTTGAGTCCCACTGAGGCTCATTGGAAATGAAAAACCCGATAAATTCAAAGAATTTGAAACGATCTTCGGGAAACTGGGGATTGGCCTCAAAAGACTAATCGAAGTCACCAGATACACCGCTATTTGCCCCACTCAGGCGTACCTGGTTAAACTGACCTCGACAAGAAGCAACAGAAACCTAAGTGCCATAGGACTAGAGCCCAAACCTTCCCCAGCCCTAGCGGCAAGGAAGGCTATCGTATGCAAGCGAGTCGACCCATGGGTAGGCGAAAGATCAGCCGAAGACATCAAACAAGAAATAGAGAGAAATCAAGGAATGGGCAGAGGTGACCGAAGTGGTTAAATTTCGAAACCTCATACACGTGTTTAAAATCTTGTTCAGAGAAATGGAGATGGTGGCCAAGGCAAAGGAAGTAGGATTGAAGCTATTCTCTATGATAATCTCCCCAGGGCAGATTGAAAGGGGGAGATTCTTCGAGCTGCTAACTTGCTTCTCCTGCTACAAGGTCGAAGAACATCTTACTAGTGCCTGCCCAGACAAGGAGGTCGCTAAGACTTGCTCCGAGTGCGCACAAACCGGCCACGACTCGATGCACAGCGTTAACGACGCGAAAATGTGCATTAACTGCGCTGGTCCCCACCGTAATTTGAGCATGCAATGCCCAGTCAAGAAGGAACACCTAAGAAAGAAGAGAGTAGCGGCTGACAGGCCAAACATCTCATATGCAACAGCTGCCAAGACTCCACCGCAAACAAACACAACACCAGCACAACCCCAAATAGTCCTACAGCTCACCGATGCGACCCCTCCTAAAATGCTAGCATGCATTCTTCACGCGCATGTAATGAACCTAGTCTGCCAGGGTTCATTTAATACCGAGATGAACAAGATGCTGGCTGCAAATGGCCTGGAATCTATCACCTTCCCGAACAACCCACAGTCAGACAAAATTCTCTCGGAAACATGCACCAAGGGAGCACAAGCAGAACTAGTCAAGCCAACAGAAGAAGCAAAAACCCACGAAGATATACTTACAGCGTATCGATATGAACCTGCATCACCCAGACATAAAAAGAAAAAATTATAAACAAAGAAGAATCCGGAAAACAAGGGAATAAAACATAACGACTACCACAGCAGGAGGAACACGAGCTCGACGGAAGGGATATCAAACTCACCATCGCCCTTAACAAAAACAACATTTAACAAAGAGATATCCATCGACGAGGTGGCTTCAGGAGTCGAAAGAGGCCACATCAAGTGGTGCCATGACTCACCCGAAGAAGAAGAATCGGTCAAGATAGCCTGTCGTAGAATGGACTCTCGACGATATACCATATATGACTATTCGTTGAGGGAACTATTCAATTATATTTAGAGTGCGTGGTGTCTGGTTGACCGATATTATTTATCTTCAATATGCTTAAGAAGTGGAACTGAGCTCAAGGATAATAATATGGCTATCCTCAATAAAATAGAGTTTTATTAATAAAACTATCAACAACACACAAAACGGAAATTAGTGACATAAAAAGAGAATGGAAAGGGTCGTGGGAAATCTGGCTAATCCGAGGATTAAGATTTGGAAGAGATTTAAAAAGGTAAAACAAATAAAAATTAAAGGGATGGGATGGTTCGCTAAACCATTTAAAGCACAGGATAGGGTTGACAAAAAGGTTAAATATTCAAAGGTAATGTTCAGCTTACGTAATTACCAGTTGGTGTGCAGAGGAAGGCGACGCGAAGGAATCTTCGGTCCGCTGGCGGGTTCCAGCTGAAGGGAGGGGGGAATTAAATGATCCCGACGTGACGTCTTGGGAATGAGAACTGGTTCTTGACGAACGGGCTTGAAGAACAATGGCTGTTCTACGTTGTTCTCTTCTGAACAACAGGGGGAGTGAGAACCATCTCTTGTCTACGGGCTCAAAGAACAATGGCTGTTCTAACGTTGTTCTCTTTCTGAACAACAGGGGGGAGTGGGAGAACCGTTTCTTGTCAACGGGCTCAAAGAACAATGGCTGTTCTAACGTTGTTCTCTTTCTGAACACATGGGAAAAGGGTGAGAACCGTTTCTTGTCAACGGGCTCAAAGAAAAATGGCTGTTCTAATGTTGTTCTCTTTCTGAACAACAGGGGGAAAGGGTGAGAACCGTTTCTTGTCAACGGGCTCAAAGAACAATGGCTGTTCTAATGTTATTCTCTTTCTGAACAACAGGGGCGGTGGAGGAAGAGAACCGTCTCTTGTCAACGGGTTCAAAGAACAATGGATGTTCTAACGTTGTTCTCTTTCTGAACAACAGGGGAAGCCTTGTGGACTTGGCGTCTTGAAGGCTCGAACCTTGGCACTCAAGGGATATTGTCCTCTTCTGGACAATGATCGTGGATCTCGAGGTAGAGGGCCCTTGGTGTACAAGGTGAGACCGGATCGTAGTGATGTCTCGCGAAGAAAATCTGGATCTGAATCGGATATTAGTGGTAAAGTTTCCATATAAATAGTCGAACCATCCCCTTGGCGTAGGGGACAATGGAGGGGGGGGGGGCTTCGAGGAAATGCACAGCCGCGCCTGAGAACAATACCTTATCTGCCCATACGCCCAACTCAATCTGGCGTGATCGGCGCATGGTGCGAAACGTGGAGGGGGGGGGATGAACCTCCTTGGTTAAATATTGACTCAGGTGGCGCGATAACGCGCCCGGCTTCAAGTCGAAGATGCACGTGGGTAGCATCGTGTTTCTAAATAACATGTGATAGCTGTTGAAATTAAGCGGACTTGAACCGTTCTATCACACCCCTCCATTCCGGGGGAAGTTGTCACTTTGAAAAAAAAAGAGAGAAGGGACAACGATAGAGCTCCGTTGTGGGGAACTCGTTTTCTTGTACTGACCGTACCTTCATGCACCTAACTAGTATTACCTCAATACATATGATTATTTTGATCTTTTGATTATAGGGAAAACTAACCTTTAATACAAATTTAATCAATAAAAGGGGCATGGAACAATGAAATGATATAAAATTAGTACATATGGGACACAATAATTTATACGTAATTTAATGGGTACACATATATATACATACGAGAAAAAACTAGACATTGAGCGTTACAAAATTCAGACATATACATTAACTAATTTTATTACAAGAGAATCTAATTTAAGTCGTACAAAACGGTATATACTTACATGAAGATCCTAATCCTACGAATACAATTAATCTACACTATTTGGTAACGCATTCCTTCTGAGTGCGTCAGCGACCTGGTTATCGGAACCTTTATATAATTTATCTTAAATTGATACTCTTGCAAGAGTTAACTCCAGCGCATAATTCGGCCGTTGGAGTGTCGTACATTCCGAATATAGGCTAACGGGCGGTGGTCAGTTCCTATCTGAAATTCTTTTCCTATCAAGTACATTTTGAATTTGTCTATAACCCAGATAATTGATAGAGATTCCTTCTCTATAGTGGCATATCTCTTTTCGCGTGGTAATAATTGGTGACTAGCATATGCAACTGGATGACTCGTTCCGTCATCCTCAAATTGAAGGAGTACACCTCCAATGCCCTCGTTGCTCGCGTCGGTCTTAATCCCAAAGGATTTTTCCGGGTTGGGCAACTCTAAAATGGGGGCAGAAATGAGCTTACTCTTGAGCTGATTAAAATGGAAAACAGTGACATCATTCCAACGTAGACGATCGGGGGAATTCTTTTTTAAAAGGGAGCTGAGGGGCGCCGAAATTGCAGCGAAATTCGGGACAAATCGCCGATAGTAAGATACTGATCCTAGGAATGATCTTAATTGCTTCTTAGTATTCGGGAGGGGCATTTGATAATACGCTTTGCACAAATCGAGTTCTGAGATGAACTCGGCGTTTTCAAAAAGGTGGAGGTTTTGGTATACCAACGGGATGGGCTCGGCGTCGAACACAGTTACCGAATTTAACTTCTGGAAGTCGATGCACATCCGATAAAAGCCATCAGGTTTCTTGACCATGACGATTTGGGAACAAAAGCTAGAGGTGGACGGTTCTATTATGTCTAAACTAATTAAATTATCAACTTCGGCGTTAAAAGCTTAGCGTAAATGAATTGGCATGGGATAGGGTTTTGAACGGACGGGTTCTAAGGTTGTTAATTTAATATCATGCTCGAAACTAGTAGCGCATCCAGGCTTCTCTGAAATAACGTCGTCGAACTGACATAATAGTTCTTGTAGCTGACTCTTTTGATGTGGTGTCAGCTGTGCGTCGATATCCAGGTCAGCGTTCAAAAAACTCGCCTGGTAGGGAAGGAAGAAGGTAATCGGTATCAGGTTGGATGTACACTGTCTGTATTACATTAAGGGACTCTGCGGGGTAATCCTCTTCAAGCGCCGATGTTTCGTCCAGTGCTACGAACATATCTCCATGTGCACGTTGAGGGTACTTATTTTCTTTGGGTCCACGGACAGTCTCCGTGTCCTTGTTTTGGGCCTTATCACCTAAGGGTGTTATTACTTCACACTCCTTTTGTCCTGTCCTAAAGTCCTGGTTAAGGATCTCCGAGAATTCGGACGGTATCGGGGTTCTGAGGGGGACGGACTCCTGGGCTTCTTTCTTAGCTCGGCCTCGAGGAAGGGCGGCCTGCGAAACAGGGTCGGAACTTACTTGGGGGCTCTGTCCTATAAGTACGGAACAGAAGTGTATGGGTGCTGAAATGACTTCAGCCCAGCCATTATAATATTGACACTGCAGGTAACATCTAACGACGGGGAATTGGTTCGCCCGCCCAAGGTAGTCATGTACCACCGCAAATTTTTCGTGGTTAGGGTCCACTGGGACGAGGAGCTTGTCGGACACGATGAAACACGTACATCCTGTGTCCCTGACGAGAGTCGATACTCGGCAGCCGTTCACGCTGCCCTCCTCAAATTTCAAAGTTCCCGGTGAACTTTTGTCCAAAATAAAATTTACCTGGTGGCCTGATGGAGGGGGAGAAGTTGCTGCTTGGGTCTGCACTACCGGGGAAGCCGGGGTGGCATTAATCTGGTGAACTTGGTGGGCTGGTCCGCTTTTAAGCCTAGAATTTTGGGGGCAATTCCAGCTCATGTGGTTTTCTACACTACAGGTGAAGCATATGATTGGTCGCTTCGGGAAGAGTGATGGAGGAGAAATCTTAACGGGAGGTTCGGAGTCCCGTTGTTGGTTTTGGGGAACGAAGTTTTGGGGTTTTACGGGGCCCGGAAACTTCGTCAGCTTTCCTGGGAAGCGGCGCGAATCCTTCCTTCTTTCCTGGTTGGGGGGTTGGTGAGAGGTTCGATTCTCCTTTGGGTATAAATTATGGCTTGCGGCATAGACATCCGCTTCTTCGGTACACTCTTTAAAGGTCTGGCACCGACGATCCTTGACGAACGGGCGAATCTCCGTCGGGAGAGAGGCCGAAAATTGATCTCGCAACACGAAGTCTGTTAAGGACTCGTAGTTAGGATCAACCTTGGAGGATTCTAACCAGAATTTAAAATTCCTCTGAAGAATGTATCCGAATTGACGGAACGTCTGTCCGGGTTTAATACGACCTCCTCGAAATTCTTGGCGGTAGAAATCGGGAGTCATATTATGAGCGGCCAATAACTCAGCTTTTAAGGTGCTGTAGTTAATTGTACATTCAGATGGTAAGGATATGAATATTTCGCGCAATTTACAATTTAACAAGGGAAGTAATCTGACTACACCTTCAGCCTCCAGATCCATGTTATTGATCTCGAGGATCTTTTCGAAGTGGGCTAAAAATGCTCCGAAATCCTCTCCATCCCTGAAATTGGGGAGCTTAAGTGGGAGATTAGGCGGGGCTTCTGAACGTGAGCTGGCCGATTGTATTTCGGCTTCTACACGAGCTATTTCAATCTGATGGTGAAGCTCAGCTTGCCTTTTCCGTTCCTCTCTTTCTCTTTCTTCTCATTGGATTTCTCTTTATCTTTCTTCTCGTGGATTTCTCTTTCTCTTTCCGTTCTTTGCTCCTCTTGAACGTACTTAATTAATTCTTTTCCGGAAAGTCCCAAGGATTCTCCTTGCGCTTTGAAGATTTCCAACTGAGTCATATTTGCACTTGGGGGCGCAATAGTCAACCAACTAAAATTCCTTGCAATAAGAATTATGCCTTCTAGAGAATTAGCCTACCTAAATATGGGCACTGACCTATTCGTAATTGGTTTCTCGATCTAGATAACCAATGACTAAAATCACACAAAAAAAACACAAACAAAATTATTATAACAGTTCCTTGAGCTACTCCAGCTTCTTAAGTTTAAAAAAAGGGGATAGCAATCGTTAAAACATAAGGGAAAAACTATACTCTATTCTTATAACGAATAACACTATGCTTTACTCGACTGAGACCAGTGTTTGCAAAGATATAGCGTTAAACCTTACACACTTGATACCAAATTTAAATACTATATATATATATATATATATATATATATATATATATATATATATATATATATATATATATATATATATGTCGTAGAATGGACTCTCGACGATATACCATATATGACTATTCGTTGAGGGAACTATTCAATTATATTTAGAGTGCGTGGTGTCTGGTTGACCGATATTATTTATCTTCAATATGCTTAAGAAGTGGAACTGAGCTCAAGGATAATAATATGGCTATCCTCAATAAAATAGAGTTTTATTAATAAAACTATCAACAAGACACAAAACGGAAAATAGTGACATAAAAAGAGAATGGAAAGGGTCGTGGGAAATCTGGCTAATCCGAGGATTAAGATTTGGAAGAGATTTAAAAAGGTAAAACAAATAAAAATTAAAGGGATGGGATGGTTCGCTAAACCATTTAAAGCACAGGATAGGGTTGACAAAAAGGTTGAATATTCAAAGGTAATGTTCAGCTTACGTAATTACCAGTTGGTGTGCAGAGGAAGGCGACGCGAAGGAATCTTCGGTCCGCTGGCGAGTTCCAGCCGAAGGGTGGGGGGGAATTAAATGATCCTGACGTGACGTCTTGGGAATGAGAACTGGTTCTAGACGAACGGGCTTGAAGAACAATGGCTGTTCTACGTTGTTCTCTTCTGAACAACAGGGGGGGTGAGAACCGTCTCTTGTCTACGGGCTCAAAGAACAATGGCTGTTCTAACGTTGTTCTCTTTCTGAACAACAGGGGGGAGGGGGAGAACCGTTTCTTGTCAACGGGCTCAAAGAACAATGGCTGTTCTAACGTTGTTCTCTTTCTGAACACATGGGGAAAGGGTGAGAACCGTTTCTTGTCAACAGGCTCAAAGAAAAATGGCTTTTCTAATGTTGTTCTCTTTCTGAACAACAAAGGGGGAAGGGTGAGAACCGTCTCTTGTCTACGGGCTCAAAGAACAATGGCTGTTCTAATGTTATTCTCTTTCTGAACAACAGGGGGGAGGAAGAGAACCGTCTCTTGTCAACGGGTTCAAAGAACAATGGATGTTCTAACGTTGTTCTCTTTCTGAACAACAGGGGGGAGGGGGAGAACCGTTTCTTGTCAACGGGCTCAAAGAACAATGGCTGTTCTAACGTTGTTCTCTTTCTGAACAACAGGGGGGAAGGGTGAGAACCGTCTCTTGTCTACGGGCTCAAAGAACAATGGCTGTTCTAATGTTATTCTCTTTCTGAACAACAGGGGCGGTGGAGGAAGAGAACCGTCTCTTGTCAACGGGTTCAAAGAACAATGGATGTTCTAACGTTGTTCTCTTTCTGAACAACAGGGGAAGCCTTGTGGACTTTGCGTCTTGAAGGCTCGAACCTTGGCACTCAAGGGATATTGTCCTCTTCTGGACAATGATCGTGGATCTCGAGGTAGAGGGCCCTTGGTGTACAAGGTGAGACCGGATCGTAGTGATGTCTCGCGAAGAAAATCTGGATCTGAATCGGATATTAGTGGTAAAGTTTCCATATAAATAGTCGAACCATCCCCTTGGCGTAGGGGACAATGGAGAGGGGGGCGGCTTCGAGGAAATGCACAGCCGCGCCTGAGAACAATACCTTATCTGTCCATACGCCTAACTCAATCTGGCGTGATCGGCGCATGGGGCGAACCGGGGGGGGGGGGATGAACCTCCTTGGTTAAATTTGACTCAGGTGGCGCGATAACGCCCCCGGCTTCAAGGCGAAGATGCATGTGGGTAGCATCGTGTTTCTAAATAACATGTGATAGCTGTTGAAATTTAATGGCCTTAAACCGTTCTATCACATAGCCCTAATGAAATGTAGAGTAAGGATCTACGACGACAACTTCAAACTCTACGAACTACCCTTCTTCAAAAAGCTACGATCGGCAGACCTCAAAACCAAAAGCCCTCAAGCAGCTCAAACACACATGATGGCATCTATAAATAGGCTAACTATTCTAGCACACTACGTGCATGAGTGGCAGGTGAATAAACAACAGCTATACAACGTCTGCCGAGAACTGGATTGGGACATTCTTTTGTTGCCATAAACTGGAATCAGGGACGACGACAAGCAGAAGATTTTCGGATACAACAATCTCAAAAGGAACGTCACAGGAGAGAGCTTCGACGGAACTATAATAGCCGTCAAGAAAGATCTGCAGTACAGACCAGGGAATCCAATGGACAAATCTTTTCTATTTATCATACTGAGATGCTCTCTCGGTGACATCGAATTCGGCGCGGGCTACCAATCTACCCGCCTTCATACTTGCCATACCAGGACATGTATGCCCTTTTCAGGAAAGAACACCCAGTGTTGTTCACCGAGGACCTGAACGCCAGGAACAGAGCAGCGGGCTATGCAAGGACAAAGGCAAGAGGCAGGAATCTTGACCTCTTGCTAGGAAGGGATATCGCTGAGCGCATCTGGCCGGACTTCCCTACATTCTTGTATCCAGAGTCGGCCACGAAACCTGAGGTAGTTCTCACGAATCCCAGCTTCCCCTTCCACTAGCTCGTCAGTCCAGGACCGCTGACACCTAGCGATCACATTCCCATGTTAATCATCATAGCAGCTGCTCCTATTCCACTTCCTATTGCTCCACGGAAAGACTTCTCGAAGATCAACTGGGAAGCATACAGGAGGGCGTTCCCATTTGACCTCCCGGACCTGGACGGTGCGTCTGAGGTAGACCTCGACGATGAGTTTACTGCTATTAATGCCTGCATTTCAAACACAGACGCGACAGCTAACCCGACAACCTCTCACAAAATCACACTGCCAACAACCCCTACACAAGAGAGAGTGGTGCTCTAACAGCGCTTCGCGTATATCTATAACTGCATCCTTGACATGGGCTACACCAGGCCCATAGATTTCCGACTCGTTTAACACCTCAGGGGATAGCTGAACACCACGCTGGCGCACGAAATGAGGGAGAAGTGGAACCGTCTAATTGAAAATTTAGATACTGACGGGAATCCGAAATCTTTCTGGGAAATAGTCAACAGACTAAAGGGAAACTTCCCGTTCCCATAGCCCAACTGCAATATCACACGAAGGTACCACGGTGACCACTCCCAGAAAGAAGGAGAGGCTGTCCCGTGGAGTCTGGAAAAACGTTTTCAAAATCTCCGATCAAGAGGAGGATAACTTTGACCTAGGCTTCGAGGATCAGGTTCTCGAGTACACGGAAATGAAGGAGAGGGGAAGGGGGGCAGGTTCGACACTTAAGGTACTTCGTCCCTCCACCGTCTATATGGCAACTTTCAAGAGAGGAACCCCATCACCAGTGCGGAATTGTGGGAAGCAATCGCTTCATTTAAGCCTAAAGCTCCAGGCCTCAACCAAATCACCATCAGGCACCTGAATGATGCACCCAAAATATTTCGGACTAAGCTTTTGAACCTACTCAATTCGTCCCTAGCAATGGGATATTTCTCAGAAGGCCTGAAAACCTCCAAAATGATTTTCATCCCTAAGCATGGGAAGCCAGCGAACCATGTCATGAATTTCAGACCTATCTCATTGGTAGGGTGATTTGAGAAGGTTTTTGAGAAAATTCTCAACAACAGACTATCAAAACACCTGTCAGAGCACTCTCTGTTGAACGAGAAACAGCACAGATTCAGAATACACTGAAGCACGGAAACAGCCATAGCCTACATGCTTTAACACGCAGCGGCAGGGCGGGCCAGGGGGTGCTGGATCAACGTCGTTTACAGAGACGTAAAGAAGGACTTCGACAAAGTTTGGATCGACGGCCTGAAGTACAAAATTTCGTGGCTAAGACTCACCCCTCTTCGAAAAGATCCTATGTAGCTACTTGACCAATAAGTAAGCTGTCATTGCCTTCGAGAAGTATACAGAGAAAACCTTCGCCTGTCCGGTGTTCCTCATGGAGGATGCCTCAGCCCCACTCTCTACACCATCTTTACGAGAGACGTCCCCAAACCAACTGATGGGAGAACTCCCAACATCCAATATGCGGACGATATTACCCAAGTTGTGGTTTGGAGAAAAAATTCTGCGAGGATGATGGCCAGAGCCACGACAGCAGAAGCTGGAAGAATCTCCAGGTTCGAGAAATGCTGGAAAATACAGACCAACGTTTCAAAATTCTCAGCAACTGCAATAGAGAGACGTTCCGTCCCTCTCAGTCTAGAAAACTTCGAAATTGACTACTCACCAAGTGCCAGTCCTCGGCTACAAACTTGCCAATACTGGCATGAACAGACACGTCAGTTCCAGGATTGGATACGCCAACACTGAACTCGACAAACTCCTCCGATTCAGAAACATCAGCACAACCAATAAAAAGAAGTTGTACACCATTCTAGTCAGATGGAAACTGGTGTACCCTGCTATTCCTCTCAACGCAGCGTCAAGGAAATTATGACAAGACTTCAGAGATTGCAATATCGAGGCCTCCGGTTTATTACTAACGCTAAGTGGTATGACTATCGGACCTCAAGAGCCTCCATAAGAAACAGGTCTTGAACCACTAAGCACATAACTCTATAAAAAAAGCTCGAGACATCTGGGCAAGTCTAGAGGCTATTCTCCCTATGGAGACTGTAGCGGCTCTAGACCTAGGGGTAGAGGGAGGTGTATACAAAAGATTCCTCCCCAGCACCAGTATAACGGAATCTGTACCAAAGTACAACTAAAAGGAAAGAAAAAAATGCAAAACAATAATATTAAAAAAAAACCCAAACTGGGACAAATTAGAATGACAATAACAAATACTAAATAATTAAAAGATCCTGGAATAGGAGAACATTAACAAATACGAAAAAATAAACAAAATAAAAAATGGAGATGGCCCGTTCACCGGGCACCCACAAACATACATATCTGACTATCACTTCCTTCCTTTTCTCACTATTACCCTCCACCCTCTCTTTCAAACTCTTCCTCCTCTTATTCTATCTTTCTCTTTCAAGATTCAAGATTTCTTGTGACTGCTAAGATTTTCCTGTTATCATTATTACTCTCGTTACGTTATTTCTGCAAAAGGAGGTAAAGTCAAGTGGAAAATGATAAACATTCCCGAAGATTTTCTTTTCGCGTAAATTTTTCCAAGTAAAAGTTATTTTCCTCCAAGAGTAAAGAATAAGTGTGGTACGTAAAAAATACCACCCAAAGTGCCAGTGACACCATAACTACGGAGTACGGCAAGTAAATAGACATCCCAGAATTTTCATTTTCAAAAAGGTAAAGTGGCATTGGAATTTTAAAAAAGTTCTTTTTACTCCTACAATAACTTCACACCCAATAAACCGACCGACTAAAGACCGACAATGACAAAATGACGAATGACATCCTACGAATTAGTCTTATGACTCTCCCCGAAAGGATTAAACCTGACCGTGGGGAAGGTCTTTGCTAAAGTGCACGGCAATATGCCAAAAAGAAGCAGACGCGGAACTTATAGCCTCATCCGAGGCCACCCAGATATTCAATAAAACCAATTTGACCCCCCAAATCCCTCCACAAATCCAAGCGCACAGGAGCATTGTATGCAGAAGCTTAGACTCCCGGGTGGGTCACCACGTATGCAATGAAATCAAAGAGGAGATAGAGCGTAATCACCAATGGGCAAAGCTAACAGAAGTGATTAAATTCAAAGAGTACACTCATGTATTCAAGATCATCTTCCAGGATACAGCCATGGCCCAAAATGCAAAAAACTTGGCCTCCTGCTCTTCTATGTCAGGGTGTGTCCGGACCAAATAGAGAGGTGCAAACGTGCTTCAAATGCTACAAATATAACCAGCACACAACTAGAACATGTCCGCAAACCCACGATCTATGCTCGATATGTGGTCACTCTGGCTACATATTGAGGGACTGCAAGAGCAGTACACGTAGATGTGTAAACGGCAAAGGTAAACACGGAGCCATGGCGATGTCATGCCCAGTCAAAAAGGAAGCCATCAAAAAGGTGCAACAACAAAAGAAAAAGGAAGAGGAGGCCAAAACTAACAGGACTTACGTCAAGGTTGCAAAAGAACAATCAATGAAACCTCAACCCAGCGGACCTACCTTAAAGTCTAAAGTGAACAATCAACAAAAATCATGTGCTGCATATATTATGTGTACATCGCGAACCTTACAAATCCGGGAACCTTCAGCAAAGAGCTGAATCAGACGCTAGTCAAAAACGGCATGAAAAAGATGTGGTTCCCTGAGAACCCCGCCTCAGAGGATGCGCTAAGAATTCAAATGCAGCCTCCCAGAACAACTCTTATAGAAATGGAGACATTCAGTAGTAGTAGAAAAACAGCAGACTGCATTCCAACATCCTACAATAGAGTAACCACAGCCATTGGTTGAAAAAGTCACACCAACTCCAGCAGCAAACCAATCCTCCCAGCAAGGTGCCCGCAGTAAAAGATCCCCCCACCGACAGAGAGTAAGATCTACATCAACATCAAGGGATCATAAGCATAAATATCACGGCAGGAAAATAAACCTGAAAATCTATACCACAGCTCACAACCCATTCCCCAACGCCCTAACAGACAAAACTATCAGTGAGGGCGTGGCAACAGGTATGTATGTACAAATGGGAATATGATGATATCATCCCGGAGAATGTGGTTGAAGAAGCCTTCCTCCTTGGGATGGTCCGATTGAACCAGGAAGTCTTCTCCACGATCACAACCACTGAATTCAATTCAAGAAAAGATCCGGAAAAACTAGATTCCCCCCCCCCTTCACCTAGCCCCTCCACCCCAAAGAAGCACGACAAAAGGAACAACTAAACGATAGACAACATGGACAGACTAACAAAAGACTGAGCAATTCTACAGATGAACGCTGACGGATGGGACAACAAGCAAACAACATACGGCAACGTAATTAGACAATGCGACCCTGACATAGTACTAATCTCCGAACATAGAGTCAGTACCGCGCAAAAACAAATAAAGATCTTCAGCTACAATGTTATTTCTGAAAACCACAGCTTGGAACGATTCGATGGCGCTGCCATCGCAGTCAAAAGAGGAATTCAGTTCAAAACACTCCCATCTTTAGACGAATCCTATCTGGCTATCGAGATCCAAACCACCCTTGGGGCCCCTGGTGGTGTCCACAGGGTACCAACCTCCGAGACGAGACTATATTTCGATGTACAATTTTCTCCAACTTTGTGCACACGGAAGAACAGTCTTGTTTGGGGGAGACATTAACGCCAGATGCCAGGAATCCGGATTCTCCAGGTGTCAAAACAAGAAAGGGAAGAACTTGAAGAACCTTATTGGCAGGGGTATTGTTGCCGGTATTGGATCCGGCTTCTCCACATATATCACCAAAACCTGCGCGACCAAGCCGGATATCACCCTGACCAGCTCACAAT
This sequence comes from Ceratothoa steindachneri, assembly GCA_963969495.1. Lineage (NCBI taxonomy): Eukaryota > Metazoa > Arthropoda > Malacostraca > Isopoda > Cymothoidae > Ceratothoa > Ceratothoa steindachneri. The sequence goes on from OZ018327.1 coordinate 30,980,698, forward strand.
TTCCCTACAATTACTATATCCAACCCGGCCCACTAATCCCAAGCGACCACGTCGCCATCATGATTAAAATATTCTCAAGCTCAATAGAGATACCCGTCAGGGAGAGAAAATGTTTCTCCCGAGCGAACTGGGAACAGTATCGTACCCTTTTCGGTGAGTTCAGACCTCAACCACTCGAAGAAGCCACCCTGGAGGAGATCGACCAAGAACTGGCAAGGTTAACGGAGGTATTGGTGGAGGCGGACCGCGCAACAGTACTCAGAACAACCTATAAAGCGTTACCAGCACCAAGGTGGACACAAGAGCTATATGACCTAATGGGCGAATACAAAATACTATTTGAAGAAATTAGACTGACTGGCACAGACAGAGTTAAATGTAGACGGTTAAGAATACTAAGGACTGAAATGAAGACACACATAACACAACAACAATAACACTTTGGAATGACCTCATAGACAAACTAGACGAAGAAGTGGATCCCCCTAAGATTTTGGAATACACTATCAAGATTAAAGGGTAAGCCACCTGACAAAAATATACTCCTTAACAAAGACGACGGAACAAAAAGGGACGCAACAGAAACAGAAGAAAAGTTCAGAGACTACTGGAAGAATGTATTTTCCATTACACCAGAAGAGAACGAACACTTTGACTTAGACTTTGAGGAACACATTCACGACCAACTAAGACAAGAATTAGACAGGACATACCCCCTTCAACAATATAACTTCTGACAGAGAGATGACTGGTTATGGTCGGAAGATTACGGAAGAAGAAATCCTAACGACGCTACGTACTGCCAAACAGAGAGCACCAGGAAAAACGGAATTGACCAAACTTGACTTCTTGAACGCCTCCTGTAACATCTTAGAAGGGCTGTTTAATATAATGAATTCGTACCTAAACGCTGGCTATTTTCCGGACGAATGGAAAATCGCTAAAATGATCATCATTCCAAAAGCCGGAAAACCGCCGGACACACCAGCAAACTTCAGGCCCATTTCCCCCCTCGAATTGGTAGGCAAGGTCTTCGAAAGGTCCTTGCCAATAAGGTCCAGGAATTTATGGACAATAACAACCTCCATAACCAACACAAGTAAAGCAATGCCTCTGGGCATTCCTATAATAAAAACCTACTGGGAAACTTAAATATATATATACATCAATTATTATGTAAAATTCATATGCAATTATTTTACTTAACTTTGTCAATTTAATCTTTCAATTATTTTACTTCACTTTTGTAAATTAAATCATTTTATGTACAACTTAATAATTAATTAATTCATTTATTTTACTTGTCAATTCATTTAACGTACTACTGTTTCAAACATCATCTCTTAAAATTTCACAAAAAAACAAACAAACATACGCTTTCAGCTCGACCAAATAGCACACTATTCTTTCCCAGTCGACTCTCAACATTCTTCGTATAAAGGTCGGTAATCAGTCCTTCTACAATTAGTCATTTACCTCCAAACAAATCGTACTTAGTTTAATTCCACTTTCTCTCACAATTCTTTGCAAACGACCATACGAGAGTAGGTCATAATTTTATTTACTTCTCATATTGCAGCCCCTAACTCAAAGTCCATCATAGTCACCATATTATTCCACCATATTATTCCACCATATTATTTCACCATATTATTTCACCATATTATTCCACCATATTATTCATATTTATTTCACATACTTCAGTTCTCTTCGCATCTTGTTACTTTAAATTATATGTTACAATATCTTACATTGTATACCTAATCTACTTATCTCATTGTACATTCGTTGATTCTATGAATATATTTATATTTGTTTAATTGTTTTTCTTAAAACCCAGTTCATTATTTCAAAATTAATTTAGCTGTCGTCTTAGGCCTAAAAACTATCAGCCGACAACTTCGATCAAACAAATTTATGGTTATGGTTTTTGAAACGCTATTTAGGCTGATATATTAACAGAAAATAAATCACATGAATAACCTTATATTATACCAGCATGGATTCAGAAGAGGGAGAGGAACTGATACGGCGCTAGCAATCATCACAGAAAAACTGGCTAAGATTGCTAGCCAAAAAAGGTATGCTAACCTTGTGCTCAGAGACGTTAAAAAGGCATTTGACAAAGTATGGAGGACTGGGCTTCAGTACACAATACTAAGACTTGGACTAAATCCAAGACTAGAGAAAATTCTATGTGACTACGTGACAGACAGTATAGCATATATACAAATATACGACCACACGGAACCAGACTTCGAGCAAACTGCAGGCGTACCTCAAGGAGGGTACCTAAGCTCCCTCATATACAATATATACATCCTCGATCTACCCGATCCGTTCAGGGAAGACTCGCTGTACGTCCAGTTTGCTGACAACATCTCTCAGATCATCACTGCCCCCTTCAAAAGTCATGAACTCATGGCACAAATTACAGCCAGAGAAATCGACCATGTCAAAAGGTACGAAAGAAGATGGAAAATCGCACTAACACCTAGAAATTTAAGGTGATACAACTCTTCCGTAGGAAACGGGCCCATATCGAAACAGATGATGTCCGCATTCTTCCATACAGCACTGATGGGACAGTACTAGGACTAAAGATAGGTAAAAATGGATACGGAAGCCACGTTGCTCAGACTGCAGCGCGAGCGAAGGTCGATCTCACCAAGAAATTCAGGTTCCAAAACCTAACACATGACCACCAAAAAGAAGATCTACAACGCGCTCATAAGATCAAAGCTACTGTATCCACCTATACCTATCAACACTAGTTCCAAAAAGAAATTACGACTCCTCCAAAGGGCACAGAATAATGGAGTACTCTTAATCTCTAATCACCAACGTTAGGAGGAGAGAAAGAAGAAGGTAATAAGACCTACATCAGATGATCCAGATGACCCCAATTAACTTGGAACTGCAAAGAAGAGCATGAAAAATCTGGGAGAAAGTCCTACGACACATGACTGACTAAATCATACAGAGACACATTGATATCCCGTTGGAGGACATACACAGAAGAACGCTAGACTTCATCAGTAGTATAGCACAGACCGAAAGACAAGAAGAATCAATCTACACATAAGACTACGCATAGGAAAAAACGACAAACAATAAACTACGCAAATAATGTACAATAAGAACACTAAAAATACATAAACGAACAACGAGAGAAATACCAAAAATACAGAAAACACCTACAAAGGATTGAACGCCACAAGAAACTACCATAATCTACATGAAACAAAGTGAAAACACACAAACAAACAAGCAATCTCATCACAAGCCATGAACAACACAAAAAACATGCAATACCATCACAAACCAAGAACAACCCAAACAAAAAAACAGAAAAAGAGTACGCAAAAGAACATGAATATAAGACCAAAAACAATGAGAAGAACACCAATCTCAGATAAACGCCTGCGATTCTCTATCACCAGGGATTTTCTACCTTTCGATTCCCCTTTCACCAGGGAAATCTATCCATCTCCTAATATATATATATATATATATATATATATATATATATATATATATATATATATATATATATAGTGCAATTGCAATCTTATATGTGTGTATATATTTTCCTTTCACAACTTATTATATCCAATTTCCAATGCCCATTTTTTGTCTTTAATAAATTACTAATTTAATTTGACCTTTATATATATATATATATATATATATATATATATATATATATATATATATATGAGTGCAACTGCAATCTTATGTCTTGAGGACTTTTTTGTCCTCTTTATATCCTGTGTTCATGAATGCTTGGTAATAAAGGTCTATTGTACTTGGGTCTTCATTTTCTGCCTAAGGTTGTGGCATGAGTACAACTTCTGCTTTATGACATTATCGATTGACGTTTGTGGGTCGCCGTTGTTGACGAGCAGGTTAGTTACTCTTTTTGATTTTGTATCAACCGTTGTCCAGTTTGAATAATGGGATAAGGCTTTGTTGATGAGGGACTTCCGTACGGAGTTTTTGTATTGGTCAGAACATTCGGAAGATCCGTTCATGCAGAAGCCCAGTATTTTGGATTTTAAGTAAGCTTCAGTTGTAAAATGCATCTGTTGAGATTGGACGAGAACGTTGAGAAATGGTAACGTGGTGTTGTTTTCTGTTTAGTGAGTGAAGTTGAGGGATGAATTTTCCTTGAAAGTTTGAAAAAGGGTAAGAACCAGGTTAGACTTATCTGTATTGATGAATATATCATCAATATATCGAGCGAAGATCAATGGTTTCAAGGGAGGATTGTTCTTCAAAATGGGATCCTATACTAAGCCCATGTCAAACTTGGTGAAAAAAACAACCAGTGGAGATCTTATTGTCACTCCATCGATTTGAGGCCATCAGGGCCGTAGAAAAGAGTCTCTTTGGTGCAAGCCTTAAGGAGATTTCGCAAGACCACAAACTTGGCTACCCGTTCCGACTCGTCATCAGCAATCCACTGACGATCACCTATCATCTAGCCAAAGTACTCAACTCGCTCATTAAACCATATGTCCCATCTGATCACAGCTTATATTTAACGGAAGACTTTCTAAATATCCTCAAAATCTCCAAACCAGCCGGGTTCATGTCTTCAATGGACGTCGAGGCCAGTGAATATATATATATATATATATATATATATATATATATATATATATATATTTATATATATTTAAAAAAATTATTACAGTAACGCCTATTTTAAGTGTTACCTTCTCGTGTATGTGAGAAGAGCTCCTTCCGCGGGCTTTGAGGAAGACTGTGTTTGCCAAAAATAGCCATTTAACCATATATATATACGAGTATATATATATATATATATATATATATATATATATAATTGCAGTAGGAAGGATACGAACATCAGTGACATTCTTATATATTCCAAGCAACGTTCCGGATTACCCAATCCATCATCAGGCTAAAGGGATAAACACATTTTTTAAGGCGAACAAATGTTAACTTAAACTTAAATACAAATCAAAAGCAAATAATTAAGATAGTAAACCTATAAAATTAAAGGTACTAGGGGCGGTCAATAAGTTTTGCGAATCGGAAGGGCAAAAAAGAGGAAGGGGGATGGCTGTTTATGGGGGTGTTAGGACAAGTTATGACAAGTCAGGACCTGCAGCCGCACGCTGCTGCCTCGTCTATTTAAGAAGCAGTAGCTGATCGCAGATCGTCAGTCACAAATTTTTCAACAATGGAGAAGGTTGAGCACCGCGCAGTGATCAAATGTTTGACCAAGGAAGGCAAGAATGCAAAAGAGATCCATGAACGCATGGTTGCAGTGTACACCGCCCCTTCCTATACAACCATTGCTCGCTGGAATAGGGAGTTCCGCCATGGTCGTGAGTCCCTTGAAGATGACCCCCGTCCAGGACGCCCGTCAGACGTGACCAACGAGGAAAATGTGGCCCGTGTGGAGAGGATGATCCTTGAAAATCGACAGGTGAAGGTCGAAGAAATCGAGCAAAACTTAGAATATCAGATGGAAGTGTTATCAACATCATCCACGACAATTTGGCCATGGCCAAGTTCTCTGCCCGTTGGCTCCCTAGAAACCTCACGCCCCATGATCGACTTCAACGTCGTCAAAGTCCACAAGGCCAGAGTTGCACAAGCTGCCCTGCGCGAGTGCGGATTCGAGGAGCTCAACCATCCCCCCTACAGTCCATATCTGTCCCCTAGCGACTACTTTTTATTCCGCCAGCTCAAAGGCTGCACTGCGTGGACGCCGGTTTGGGGACGATGAAGATGTCCACCTCGCCGTCCAGAAGTGGATTGAACAGCATTTGGGAGATTTCTGGTTGTCGGGAATTCGAAGCCTCAGGGACAAGTGGCGCAAGTGCATTGAAGTCGAGGGTAGTTATATTGAAAAATAATAAACACTTTTCCTCATATCTCGTTTGCTTATATCCGAATTGCAAAACTTATTGACTGCCCATCGTATTAATAATTACCAGTACATATACAGATAAGCTCAAAGCAAAGGAGAGGAACAAATTCATACCTGCTGTCAGCGAGTCAGGAGAATGACTAAGGAATTTACCAAAATCGGACACGATTATGGGTAGTTTGTTGTCGGTAGAATATTAACAGGTCTGAAGCTGGTTGGTTGTGGCTATTACCGATAATGGGTGGCAGGTCAAGCCTGAATTTAACGTGGGCGAATATGTTTTTATGAAGAGAGATTCCATAATTCTGAGCTGGGTGATGTTAGGATTAGAGCCCAGAATCTCAAAATTATTGATGTTTGCATCAACCTTACACTTTATAATGTGATCTCTGATTGGCGAGACTTCCTTACTAGCGAGAGACTTTCCTGTTCGGCAACTAATGCCGAGGTGTGCGCAAACCCTCGAGTGTAACGAGCGAATACTACTACCAATATATGTTACCTGGGAACATCCAGGGCAAGAAAAATTGTATACACTACTATTGCGCAAATAAGCCGGGGTTAAATCCTTGATGCGGAAGAAATTACCTATTTTTAAATTGTTAATGAAGGTTATTCGGAAATGTATTTGCGGAAAAAAAACTCTGAAAACTTTTCGGTACCGTCTTGAAGCCTCTTGATTCAGAAGACCGAGATCAGGTAGGAGAAAATATCGCAAGTCCTTAGGGACATCTATCTTTGCAACATTTGGAAGAAGAGTAATCTCAATATTAGCCCTGGGCTAATATTGAGATTACTTTTCTTTACTATAATCCATAGGAATTATTTTATAAAGAGAAATATCCTGGAATCATTTTTAATCTCCCACACAAAGGAGAGTAATCTCAACATTAGCCCAAGGCTGTTTTCCCTAGATCCAATTTTATCACTCTTTCTAAAATCCGACTTATCTGATAGCATTAAAATGTTGACCTCATCCGAGGGAAACGTACTTTGTATAAATACTGGGTGTCTTATTCTTCTTACCATTGAGTTTGAAAATGTCGAATAGACGAAAGTACTAACTCCAATCCTCTTTTTATTCAGTTTCCTTACGTGGTACATATTCATATATATATATATATATATATATATATATATATATATATATATATATATATATATATATATATATATATATATATATATATATATATATATATATATATATATATATATATACGTAGGTGAGTCAAAAAGTTCTCAGACAAATGGCATAAAATTTTTATTTGTAATAATACTGTAATCATTTTTCTACATAAGCTCCATTAACAACTATACACTTTCTTAATCTATGAATCCAACGGTAAAGACCATCTTTGTAGAATTCACGGGGTTGTCTCTGGCACCAAGTAATGACCTGCTTTTTGGCTTCATCTAATGATTGAAACCGGGTTCCTTTTAGGTGTCCCTTTAAATTTGGTTAGGTTAGGTTAGGTTAGGTTAGGTTAGGTTAGGTTAGGTTAGGTTAGGTTAGGTTAGGTTAGGTTAGGTTAGGTTAGGTTACCTAACCTAACCAAATTTAAAGGGACACCTAAAAGGAACCCGGTTTCAATCATTAGATGAAGCAAAAAAGCAGGTCATTACTTGGTGCCAGAGACAACCCCGTGAATTCTACAAAGATGGTCTTTACCGTTGGATTCATAGATTAAGAAAGTGTATAGATGTTAATGGAGCTTATGTAGAAAAATGATTACAGTATTATTACAAATAAAAATTTTATGCCATTTATCTGAGAACTTTTTGACTCCCCCTCGTATATATATATATATATATATATATATATATATATATATATATATATATATATATATATATTTTCGTAGTATAGTAAGGACCGAGTGATGGTGTTCGTACGTATAGGCTTGTTACGTACTTCAAAACTCCGTGATTAAGTTTTCTCTCTTAGAGTGCTATATTTGATTAGGATTATTAGGTTATTTTAATCTTTGAGGGTTTCTAGTGTCATGCTTAGCGTTTCAAGGATTGAATAAAAAATGTTTCTAAGAAAACTAGACCTTTAATTAAAAACATGAACCAAAATTGAAATTTAACAAACAAACTACACAATAATGAATTAAGCAAATTTAAGTGAGGCTTACTAAATTACACAAATGAATTTACAATAATGGTTGACCCATGCTTGCTCTAATTTTTGAACGCAAATTCACCTTCAACGAAACAGATACTGGGGTTTTAAATACCTTTCAAGATTCCCACGGAATTGGGTTTGAGCCTGACCTTGGCCTCAATTTTTATGTCACCTCAAGAATGTTGCTTCGGTGCCGGTGCGTGGACAGGCCGTTCCAGATGGGTTCTGAAGGGCCAATGCTTTAAAGCCGCAGAGGAATTCGGAGCGTGTGGCAGATGGAGTTAAACACGTATTCTTCATGAAATGATTTCACCACGGGACAGGGAAAGTATGTTTCTTCCAATCTTCGGGTTACTCTGTGAATAATTCGCACTGACGAGTGATGAGCCAAAGAGTGAATCCTTTGACGAAGGGGAGTGCTTGAGGGAGTTCACTTTGGGGTATTCCTCAATGGCGAGGACTATCTCTGAGGTTTGGAGTACACCAAGATAGGGTGTTTCTCTGACGAGAGTTAGTTGAACCTGCTTCTCAATCCAAGTTAACTAAAGGTTCGGTGTAACCACCAGGAACTGGCTCAGGATTAGCTTCTTCTAAGTCCTTTCGCTGGTTGCTGGGCCTCTAGCCAGACTTAGTTGTCTCGATGACTAACATGATCTTCCTGGTGTGACGACCAGGAAGTGTTTCAGGATGAGCTTCTTCTAAGTCCCTTTCGATGGTAGCCGGGCCTCTAGCCGGATTTAGTTGTCTCGATAACTAACACGATTTACCCTTGACAGGATGCTAAATTCAGTGTGACCACCAGGAAGTGGCTCAGGATGAGCTTCTTCTAAGTATCTTTCGTTGGTAGCCGGACCTCTAGCCGGACTTAGTTGTGAGGGTGGGGTATCGATTCCCATATATATATATATATATATATATATATATATATATATATATATATATATATATATATATATATATATATATATATATATATATATATATATATATATATATATATGAGTGCAATATAATGGTAAACCACAATATTTGAATCAAGATTTTATTTATAACTATCGGACTAGTTTCCCCAAATAGAGTGCTTAATTTGATGAAATTGGAAGCTTTTATGAAAAACAGGATGTCCCCTAATTTTTATTTGTATTTTAGTCCTTTTCCTAATTTCTTTTTAATGGATATTAAAGAAAAAAAAAGTTTTATTATTCAGTCTCAATTTTGATCACAAAAAGAAAAAATCATCAAAAAACAAAAAAAAAGTAAAACTTTTATTCAAATTATTCTACATGTGCTCCGACCGTGTATCTCTGCAAATTTCAAATCGATCTTAAACATTGCGAAAAATATTGAGGAACATTTCGGGAGTTATGTCCAGCAATGTTGAAAGTATGCGTTGTTTAAGTTCGGTTAAATTACTCATTTTCTGCTGATAGACTTTTGCTTTGATAAAACTCCGCGCAAATAAAATCCTGGTGGGTTCAATCTGGAGAACGCGGAGGCCAAGGTCTAGCTCCTCCGTGTCCAATCCATCGATTTGAAAAGCGACTGTTCAGGTAATCTCTGTCAATTAGAGCATAATAACATGGTGCACCATCTTGTTGAAATAGGATACTATCAACAATGCTTTTATCCACAAGCTGTGGTTCTAAAAACTGTTGGAGGATATCAAGGTATATGTTGCCTGTCACAGATGCTTCATGAAAAAAGAATGGGCCATAAATTATAAATTTGGTTATTCCAAGACGTGCGTTAACTTTTGGAGAGTCTCTTTTCCATTCCATGAAACCACTTTGTCTTTCCTTTACCCAGATATGACAATTGTGTCGATTAACTTTACCACATGTGCGGAAAGTCAATTAATTCACTGAATAAGATTTTATCTAATAAGTTTTCATTTTAATTTGATCCACAAATTCTGCGCACTTTGCTGCTCGATAGATAATCTTCTTCATTAAGGGAGTGCAGTAATTGAATGTGATGAGGCTTTTACATAAGTGTTGAACGCAAGACTCTGTACACTGTTGTCTTTGGCATATCAAGTCTCTGAATGGCCTTTCTCACCGAAGTTCTCGGTTCATTTTCACACAATTGTCGAATTTGTTCAGTTTTGTTGGGGTCAATCTTTTTCCGTCCTCTTCCTTTCTCATCATGTACGAATCCGGTTCTTTTAAATTTGTTCACAAAAGTGAACGGATCGCGTTGTCTGTAGGTTCAGGTTTTTTAAACTTCTTTGGATCTTTTTTCGTACTTTATTAAACCTCGATCCTCTGATACGAGCTATCAAAACATAAATCCGCTCTTCTGTTTTCATAATTAAAGGGTTCTGTAAAGGATTGAAAAGCATATTAAAATGCTGGGGCACCCTACCCTGCACATGGAACACTACAATTTTGTGCAGAGCACAATTTGAACATGATGAACATACTTGTAATTCAACAAAAATATTTCCTCAAAGTTTTCAATTTTATCAAAATACGCAGTCAATTTTAGGACTCCCGGTATATATATATATATATATATATATATATATATATATATATATATATATATATATATATATATATATATATATATATATATATATATATATATATATATATATATATATATATATAATGATAAAACTCCCACAGTGGCACGTGAGGAAAGCAATAATATGAACATTTACTCACAGGAAAATGAAAAGATGAATCCAAGCACTTTCGAACTATATTTGAAAGTTCATTTTCAAGGAATAACATGAAAATGTAAAGGACAACCTTATATAGGGTATAAAGATTAGAAGGGAACGCCCATCACATAGTACAGACCAATGAAAAAACACAAAAACAAGACAGAAAAATACCAAGAAAAAGAACAATAGGCAATTAATAACAGACATATGCATCCCTAAAACGATATATACACAACAACGCCATGTATATGAATGGGATATGGTGGGTAAAAAAAATAAAGGATTATCATTAGAGCGAAAACATTTAGGGCTAAGAGTTAATCCACGGCACAACAAAGACACATGGTGGGGGAAGCAATGCGAATGATATTACACTAATAAAGAGTAACAACAGGCTGCATTATGAAGTTATTTCATTTAGTACAAGTTTTTTTAACAGGGTCGAGTTTAAATAAGCCAGGAGAAATGTTTATATTGGGTAAGAGGCCAATTAAGGAACACTCGACAATATTTCTTTTTGTTAAATCAGCGGAATGATAAAGCAATTTTGCAGATTCCAGTCATTGGGGTGGTTATTTTCGGATAAATGTAAAAATAAAGTGCTGTTTATTTCTCCTCTTCTAATATTATACTTATGTTGGTAAATTCTAGTAGAAAAAGATTTACCACTCTGCCCAAAGTAAGGTAAATTACAAATAGAACATTCTATAGAATATACTCCACCTTTTTTCCATGTATTATTATGGACTAACATTTTATATAAAGTAGATTCATATCTAAAATTTACAGGGATATTAAGTTGCTTAAAAAGACGGGTGAGACAAAAAAATGGTTCAAAGTATGGCAAGATAAGACAATTTTTGTAATTGAAAACCGGTAGGTTATCAGTTCTATAAAAAGTTCTCTTAGCAAAGTTTAATGAAGTATGCAAAAATTGACGAGGGTAACAAAGTTTTTTACCTATTTCAAAGATATTGGACAATTAATTCCTTCTCCAAAAATTCCGGACTAACAAGGCGTAATGCACGCAGAAACATAGAAGTGAATACAGACCGTTTAATTTTAACACTATGATAAGAATAAAAGTGAATATATGAACTGGAGTTGGACGGTTTCTGATAACCAGAGAATTTAAAACTATGACGGCGTCCTATGGATTAAAAGGTCAAGAAAAGAAAGAGTCCCATTTTCCTCAATTTCAAGTGTAAATTTAATAGAAGGGATAGAGAAATAAGATTACAAAGAAAATTGTGAATATCTTTTGAGGAAAGCCAAAGGCATATATTATCATCAATGTAACTGTACCATACAATAGGAAAATTGAGGATTTGGGGCAAGAATAACGTCTCAAAGAATTCCATATATAAATTAGAGAGGGTGTTTGATAGACAACCCTCCATCGGAAGACCGAATTTTTGAAGGTAAAATTAATCATTGAATGAAAATTTACAATTTTTAGCATAAAGAAAAATAAACCTTAGGAAAGTATTGACCGGTACAGGGAGATCTAAATTATATAGTTTATCACAAAGGAGAGGAAGAAGATCGTCTAAAGGAACTTTAGTAAACAAAGAACAAACATCGAAGCTGACAAGAATGAAATTGCTGGAGTAAGGTACTGTATTAAGCTTCTTTATAAGTTCACAACTATTTTTAATATGAGATTGGGAGATGGACCCCACAAGCGGAGATAAGCGATTCACAAGCCATTTTGATAAGGAATATGAAACAGAGTCTAACGGACTTATAAAGAGGCGCATAGGATTATTAGGTTTACGAGTTTTTACCAAACCGTACATATATGGAAGAGAGGCGTTGCTAGATTAAATTTAGTAATTAAATCGGGAATTTTTTTTAAAAGGGATCGAATGTTTTTATGAAATTCACTATTAGTTTTTAATGTAGTCTTTTTGTATGACATCATAAGTATATTCATCTTCTAATAATAAGTTCATTTTTTTAATATAGTTCACTTTGTCCATAATAACAACGTCACCAGATTTGTTAGCTTTCGTAATATGTATAGAGGGATTTTTACGAAGATTAGATATAGCACGGTGAAAACGCAGAGGATAATTTAAGTGGGTAGGCCTTGATAAGCACTGATAAACACAACTCTTGGCGGTTGAAATTAAATCACTAGGGACATCACAATATTATTTCGAATGAACAAAGCTTTGAGCAATAGACACAGCAGATGGTATAGAAGGAATGGAGAATTTAGCCCAAATCCAAGGGCAGCAGTAGTAGTTGCGTCGAGATGTTGATTGGAAAGATTGACGACTGTTTCTGGTCGACTATTCTTGGTCCAACTTCTATTCGATATGAGACGTTGTAGTTTGCTATCCAATTTATCCTCTAAATTCGAACAGCTTCTTCGAAGGGTACCAAAGAGGGAATCTTGGATTACTCCAGACCAAAGACAAGGAATATTAGAAGTAAAAATATGACGTCGTGAATTGACGTTCTTGAACGCAATCGAAGTTTGGTATTTTAAGAGGGAAATGCGTTTAGAGAGAAGAGTGCGTTCAATTTTCCGAAGGGAAAGCCATCAATCTCCAAGTGTATGTTACCAATGAAAGAAGTTGGTATGACTTTTTCACTTAGACACTTCTTGAGGGAAATAAGTTTGATCTTCATGTGATGGGCACGGAGCAGACTTGCACGATACCCTTTGACAATAGGTTTTAATGCAGGGTAGAAACGACGGAAGACAAAAGCATAGTTGAAGAGACGCGTCAGATCCATAGTAATAATGAAACACACAAAGTGGCACGTGAAGAAAGCAATAATATGAAAATTAACCCACAGGAAAATGAAAGGATGAATCCAAGTACTTTCGAACTAAATTTGCAAGTTCATTTTCAAGGAATAGAATGAACTTGCAAATATAGTTCGAAAGTGCTTGGATTCATCTTTTCATTTTCCTGTGGGTTAATTTTCATATATATATATATATATATATATATATATATATATATATATATATATATATATATATATATATATATATATATATGAGTAGCTTCATTGGAGCAAATGAGACACTTGCATTGGTTAATTTTCCTGGCTCATTTTTTAAAATCATCTATTGAATTTATAATTTTTCGTCCCATGCCGTGAGATCAATTGCGTGTTTTTTTATCAATAAATCCTTATCAATTTTCTACTATATTAATTTTAGGCCGTTCGTAAAAATAACACTGACATTTTGCATAAAGAAGCAGTTGTAGTAGAGTTTTGAATTTTTGCCTGTCAATTGAACTATACCTTGATTTTGCATCCAAGAATTCTCTGGTGCAAGAAGTTGAAGATGAAGCTAAGCCAAACAGTAAGTAAATGTATTTTCTACATGAAAGGAAATACCCGAGAAAAAAACTCATTAAATTTAATTAATTTGGCTTAAGCATTGACTAAAATTTTAAATTAGAAATAAATTAAAAATTTATTAAGTATTTGTTAAGTATGTAAATTGCTTTTTGTAGGAAAGCAAATAAAAATACACAAGCCCCCTCCTAGAAGCGAAGCGTATTTTGAGGGATTGAGGAGAACGGCGTCTGGAAATGTTATTCCAGGACTAACGCTCTCCCTCCCCAGCCTCCCGGATCTGGGCACCATTGTAAATAGCTTTGTGTAAGAAAGGGGTGGCAAAGAAAATTAAAGAAAGAAAAGTAGCGAAACGAGTTTCGAACGCTCTTCCCGCGTCGCTGGACAGCCGTTAGCGAGAGCCTTAAACCACTCGGCCATCCTTCTCGCATGGTATAAGTATTTATTAAATTTACGAATCTCACTAAGTTTTGTTTATCATTAGCAGATATTTAGCATTTGTGACATGTAATTTTTTTCCCTCGGTTAGTTAGTCTATTTTAAACAAACCTTATTTCCAGAGATGAGTGCTTACACATTGACGCAGATGATAGCAGCTGCAAACAAGGATTTTTTTTCAAACATAAACTATATGTAAAAACTCTCCTAACTATACCAGTCAGCTCATGCTACTGTGAGCGCTCCTTCTCTGCCTTAAGATGCCTCAAAACTCGGCTTAGAAACTCAACATCGTAAAACAGATTGAATGGCCTGGGTTCCAGTAGTGGTTCATGTATAGTCACTGGAGAACTGTAGCACCACCTATTTCAACTCGATATTACCAATAATATTCAATGTAATGAGTCTTTTTTTCTTTAATTGTTTCTTTATACTTGTACATTATATACTCCTTAAGCTTAATGTCAGTAGCCATCCCCCGCGGGGTTTGGATGTTTTGCGCATGCTCACATGTCCGAAATAAGCCGCTGCACGCTAGGCAGAGAAAATACTGTGGCTCACGCAATGCCGACCCTAGTGTGCTGGTGGAAGATAGTATTTCTTTTTTACTCTGGGTGTGTTGTGCTTAAAAACGTGTTTATATCCTTGAATGTGATAAAGTATAGAATTTAATTGATATTTTTTTTCGGTTCTTCCTTGTATGGATCAAGCTTGAACTGTAACAATTTAGGCTATTAGTAAAAAATGTTAGATTTTGTTCTGTTTAGGATTTTATCAAGTTTATCTATAAATTTTCTTTTTATATATTTATTTCCTTTTACATAATATTAAAACAATGGTAAAAAGATTCTGATGCAGCACCCCAACTAATTTTAGCTACGAGCCTCCACTGACCGCATGTTCATCGAGATCTATTTGTGAACCAAGACATCATCAATCGTTTTGATGCCTCCGGGCATAGAAGAATTGTGCTGTAATTTTTTTGGTATTGTATTTTGTACATTTTTTTTCAATAAAAAACTACATCGCATAGTTTCGGTTTCTTTTTTGCCTAGCCTATCTTAAGTGAGGGCATGGCTACGCCTACATTTATACACAGTTTCCAATTATTTGCCCCCTGGCTACGGGTTAGTATATAAGTAATTTTTATCACATCAAAAGTTACATTTCAAATCCACCAAAATCTTTACCACAGTCCTTAAAAGAAATGAATTAAAATAAGTTACAAAAATAGATTAAGATATATCTCTAGTAATTTTGTTTCTAGATAATAGTAATGTTGTAGTTACTTACTTATTCTGACTTATGACCATATGACCTTACGAACTACAAAACTTACAATAATTCCCGGAGTAACCTTTGGGGGACCTTGGAAATTATATCATTCGAAAGAGAATGTAAAACAACATAAGGGTTTCAAATTTCGTTAGAATCGGCCGAACAGTTACGATGTTATTGCCAAAAAACTCATTGAGAGTAAAATGGTTGTCATCATACCAACCACCTACGAACCGACATAGTAACTTATAGAGTCGCGTTCACGCCACTAAAAATGCTCACAGTTCTATCCCATACTACAAAATTTGTTAAGGTTAATTCCAGAGGTGGGCGCGAATCGAAAAAATTGAAGTCCGATTCGATTATCCGATTCTGGTGCCATAAATCTAAGTCCGATTAACGATTATCCGATTTGATTAAATTTTTTAAATGCAATTCGATATTTTTAAAAGCGATTCATTGTTTATAAAGCGATTTTCAATGTTTCTAAAGGACATTTAATGCTTTTTACCCTAAATAAGCCATTTCTAACTAATACAAAGAGAAACAAATCTTTTAAGATCAAATTTTTATATAAAATATAACAAAAACTTAAACTATACAGTACATATTACACAAAATACACACAGTAATACTAATATACTCTCTCAGGCAAAAAAGATAGGGTCAACTAACAACTTTGTTCCATATATACTTCATAATATTTAAAGTTTTCTACTCTACTCTACTCTAAGCCCGCCAGCTTAGTCCTCGTCATCCTCCTCCACCTCGTGGGCCTTCTTGAGGATGTGGAGGTTGCCCTTCATTAAGACGAGGGCCTCGAATTTCGGTTCAGCGAGGGCCGCCCTCTTAGGCTTGAGGATGTCCGACCCATAGCTGAACACGCGCTCGACCGAGGCGGAGCTCGGGAGCGGCGTGTTATACTTGAGGAAGAGTGTTACCCAAGCATCACGGAACTCGAGCGGGAAGAGATTGGGGGAGAGCACCGGGTTCCTCCTCACCGGCTTCCTCGACCAGTTGTTTTCCTCTTCCCTGACCTTCTCCTCGAGGCTCTCCTCCTGCTGCCCATCCTCCATGGCGAACAGGTACTCCTTGCTGCTGGAGCCTGGCTGGGGTCCCTGCTGGAGGGCACGGTCCAGGTGCTCGTCAGGCCGGACGAGGGCGAGAAATTTCCTGATGAGCTTGTCCCTCACTGGGTCACAGTAGACCTCATTGTCCTGTCCCCTGCAGATGACTCTGACCGTGGCTAGTTTGTTGTAGGAGTGCAGCGCCGTAGCCATCAAAGGTCCATGTCCACAAAGAGGTGGCTGAACCTGCAGTAGAAGAAAAGTTTTAAAATAAATTTGAAAATATATCAGATTTGTCAATTGAAAAATTAAATTTCATTACACTGATTTTCGTTCAGTTCAAATGAATCATTTGAACAGCCAGGATTATAATCATTTAATAATAATATAAGAAGAAAAAAACACCTATTAAGTTTGAACTCACTGCGATAAAATATAATAATAAAAATAATAATATCATAATATGACTAACCTGCCATCAAAACCCTTTGTTACAGGCTGGTGGAGGAGGTGGGCCACCAGATTCTGGGGATGGATAATGCTGTCGTCGCACGACAGCGCCTCCAGGAAGTCTTTGAGCACCTAGAGGTGGGGGAGAAGGCACCCTATGTATGCCTTCTCCTCGCCCTGGTGTACGTATAGGCAGGCTGCGATGGGGGCGGTCACCTTGACGTACTCCGACCATATCTGCACGTCGTCCTGCGTGAAGTGGGGCAGGGAGTGGGGGTGCTTCCGCTGACACATCTGATTCAGCTTGTTCCTCTTGTCTAAGCCAAGCACCTCGATCAACAGGCACCTGTAGGCATCGTGGCTAGAATTCCACCTGGTGACGCCAGGGGTAACAAGCTTCTTGCCCAGAGCGGATTTAATGCCATTTGCGGTCACTGTCTTTCTGTTCTGGGCCTTGGCGGCCGGCTTGTTGAAGACCGGCCTGGGCTGGGTGGTCCAGCCGGGGACGTTCTCCACACTCCTGGAGGACAGCAGGTTTACTGTGTGTGCCGCACAGGGTGACGTGACTCCAACTGTTCTCCTGGCCGAGGCTGTCTGTCTCCATTGTGGCTCTGCTCTCAGCCGACTCGTTCGAGCCTAGCGACATCCTGCTGTCGCTGCGCGAGAGCGTAAGGGTCAGGGTGTCGTCCACGCCCCTCATGATGTTGTCGTTGCCCGCCGCCGCCGCCGCCTGGTCGCTGTACTGGAAGCCCAGGGACTTCTGCTTTAAGCCGCTGGCGTTCCTGTTCCTAGGCTGGGGAGTCAGAAATCTCTCCATACTGAATGTAAGGGACGCGTCTTCGTCCGCTATCAAAGGTGTGAATAAAACTCCGTCTTCGACAAGGTTACTTCTTTTGCACGCGCTAAATTCTTTACAAAAATTTAGTATTTAGAAACAAAATTACGAAACGCACAAATAAATGTTAAGTTGAATGTACAAATAAATGCTAACTAGCATCAAGCAAGTGCGCCCGAATACATGATGAAACTTGTATGAAATAGCTAATTCACGAACTCTAAGCTTGATTCATCGTTACTTTATGAAACTAATAGTCTAGATATGATCATATGAATACCATTAGAACAAAATAGAAATACTAAATGCAAATATTAATGGTGCAACTTACTGCCGTTGGGGTCCGCAATAGCAGGAAAATGAAAACAGAAGCATTACTTCGAAGCGTTCACAAGTGGTGGCAAGGGAGCAGCGCAGTAGCAGCTTGCTCTCACGGCGACTGTCCCTAAACTGGTGCGGCGCGTCACTTAACCGATATGAGACGCATGCGAAAAACCAAAACTAAAACGTATTATACCTACTTTATAGTTATAAAATATAACTTTTTTATTATGTATGATTTAATAATTAATCATGATATTTTATGAAAATACGAAAATACGAAAGTGTGAATAGAATAGAATAAAACGAAAAGATATTTACTTGAGAAAAATATAGGAAAATTTATTAAGAAACTGCTATTGCGAAAAAAACAAAGACGACGTCGACCTGGATTAATCGCAAATTGCTTTAAATTTTCGGCAGTCCGATTGCGATTATCCGATTCGTTTGGAGGAGGTTAGTCAGATTCGATTATCCGATTCGAAAATGCGAGTCCGATTAATCGGACTTCCGAATCGGACCGCCCACCTCTGATTAATTCATCGATTAAAAATGTTACGTTTAAAATTGAAGATAGAATTAATCGTGTATTATCTAAATTTAGGAAGTTAAAGTCTATCGAGTTAGAGACATATGGTCGCCTTTTCGCATTTGGCTCTTCCCATGGGATTCTATACGACAGCCCCAAAGTACATAGGATTTCAACTGTATTGCGAACCATTTTATCTGCTATAAACACCCTTTTTATGCCTTGGGCAACTTCATGGTTCCTCTACTCTCCTCTCTAACCACAAATAAATTTAACCTCAATAATTCTTCAGACTTACTTAAGCAAATCTCGAGCCCTTCCAACGCTCACAAATATACTTTAACCAGTTTTTATGTTATATATTTGTTTACTAACGCCCTATTACAGAAACTATTGGCATTGTTATAAATAGTCTTTTCGGTTCCCCCAAAACATTTTTCAGGCTTTTCTCACTGCCAATTTCGTTCTTTTCTCGACTTATCT
Organism: Ceratothoa steindachneri; assembly: GCA_963969495.1. NCBI lineage: Eukaryota > Metazoa > Arthropoda > Malacostraca > Isopoda > Cymothoidae > Ceratothoa > Ceratothoa steindachneri. Next base: position 31,000,136 of record OZ018327.1, read on the forward strand.
GTCTCCATTGCCTATTTCCATTTTAATCATGAGCTTTACCTACAAAAGGAAAGGGTTGGGGTGATATTTCCTCTTGGTCCAACCTTTGCAAATATCTTCCTGTGTTTTCATGAGGCTTTCTGGCAACAAACCTCCCCATGGGAATTATCTCCCCTCTTTTATACAGGTTTTGTTTACAACTCTCTAATCGTGTTCCATAAAGAACAACATGCCCTTAAATTTCTGGAATTTATTAACCACCAGCATAGGAACATAGAATTCACAATAGAATTAGAAGACAATGGTTCATTGTCCTATTTAGATATCAATTTAAGCTGCACGGCAACTGCTCATTCCTCTACTGTAGACCGAAAGCCTACCTTTACCGGCTTCTTTAGTTACTTACTCGTTCGTTTAAACTAAACTCTATTGGTACCTTCCTTCACAGAGCGCTTGAGATCTGCTACACTTGTAAACTATTACACGAATAGTTCTCTTTTCTAAAGAAACTTTTAAAAGATGATGTATTCTCAAGGTCTCTAGTAGACAACCTCTTAAGGAGACGCCTTGACCTTTACCTTAAATCATCTGTAATTAAACCCACGGCAAATAAACTAATCTACTTTTGGTCTGTACCCTTATTTGGTCCACAAACTTAGAAAATGAACAACAAAACCCGCTCCACAATCCAGAAACACCTAACTTTTTTAAATCTATAGATAATTAAACCAAATAGCTATGCAATCGGCTTACTGTTTCGTTACAAAGACACCTATCCAATTGCTAGTTGTTCTTCTTTTATATACCAATTCAAGTGTAAGTCGTGCGACACAACATATATTTGCTCAACAAGCAGAACCATTCATTCGAAAGTTGAACAGCACGCTGGGAGGTCATGCAGAACACGTCTGCTGCATGCCAAACCCGACCACACTATACGATTGGTCGCATTACGACCTATGCATCATTGAATCTTTATACATTTTGAAAGCTAACCCCCTCAATGACCAAATATTATCTTTTCCTTTGATCTTTACTCGTTAAAAAGCTCTCTGTCTCATATTATCATTGCCTTTGTACTTACAAGATTTTAAATGTTTGATTAAATAATATAAACACATGACACATTGTATTTCCCTAAATTATCTGTCCTAGTGTTACTTTCAGTACCCTGATGATGAGGTTGAGAGCCTTGAAACTTCGTATATTAATAAATTAGAAGAATACAACTTATATATATATATATATATATATATATATATATATATATATATATATATATATATATATATATATTGGGGACGATACTTGGGGAATCTGAGTCGTTAAAAAAATAACCAACCTGACTAGGCAATAGAGGAATATTTATTTGGCTGACCTTCCAGTAAATCTTTTATCATCTACAGTGGTACAATTAAAAGACACGCGCGTCATATTAAATCCTTATTAAAAGAAAATATATCAAATTCAATGTACGAACGCACAGAAATAATTAGCAAATTCTCATCACACACAAGTGTATAAAACATTACAAAGTCTAATAAAACTACGCGGAAGACTGAAACTAAGATCGCAACTATGTAGAAAGAATGAAACACACATTAGGGTAAGTCATAAGGATGAGATTTAAGTAAAAAGGCTAAAATTTTAAGGTTTCTCGTGTGATCAACATAACCATGATCTCTAAATGTCGAAAAGGAAACCTTACAAAGGGTGCGACTCTTTCTTTATGAATATATATTGATTAATGTCTTCAGTGCACAAAAATGATAACGATCGAGTCTACAAGATTGAAAATCACAAAATGATTAATAAACTGTTTATATTTATTCATCAGAAATGTCCAAGGGAGTTGTTTAGAAGCTAGAAATAAGGCTAATAGGGTATTAGGCTTTATCAATAGAAATATTAGTTATAAAATTAAGGAAGTTATTCTCAAAGTTTATAACTCGCATGTTAGACCACACCTAGAATATTGTATCTAGGCATCCCGCATTACAGGCAGGATATAAACATTCTGGAGACAGTACAGATCATAGAAACAAAAATAATAACTTCCTTGAGACACCTTTATTATATGACTAGGTCAAGGGTCAGCCACCTTCGACAGTCAAATAGCCACTTGGTCCCGTTTTCCACTGAAAAGAACACACTAGGAGCCACAAAACCCTTTTGACATATTTCAATTTACCACGATCAAAGTGGCGAGAACCGTTATCCGCTCATTATGGACATGAACTCTATACTGACTTGAAAGAAAGTTCACTAACTCAGTTTGTACTACGCCCTACTCGCGGAAATAACATACTCGATCTAATTTTTTCGTCAAAAGAAGATTTGATAGAAAATATTAATGTCGGAGAGGGATTTAGTAATAGCGAACACTATGCAATCATATTTAATATAAATTTCACTAGAAGCTATATAATTAGTAGCAACGAAAAAGTCCCCGACTTTCGAAAAGAAAAGTTTATTAAGCTCAGAACTAAATTTAAGCAAAAAGACTGGAACAATTTGAGTGAGATAAACGATATAAACGCTAAATGGACATTTTTTACTAGTTCATACTTAGAAGCGGTAAAAGAATGTATACCTTTAAAAAATCGACGCTTGCCACACAAAAATAAACCTAAGTGGTGAAGTAGTGAGATAGCGAACTGTTTAAGAGATAAGAGGAATGCTCATAGTAGATTAAAAATCTCTGACGATGAGACCGAATATGCCAATTATACAGACTTATGACGTAAATCCAAAAGGTTAATCAAAAAGAGTAAAATGTCCTTGGAATCACACGTGGCAAATCAAAGTAAAACAGACCCGAAAGAGTTCTATAGTTACATAAGACAAAAAAGAGAAACAATCTCATCTATCGGACCGCTAACTGACGAGAACGGAGACACTAGCACGAACGAAGAGCAAATGAGCTCTATCTTAAACACATTCTTTATATCAGCTTTTATTACAGAAGATCTTAGCGATACCTCAACACCGGCAGCTTTCCAAATATGTAACAACGAGACGTTAAGTAGTATCAGCGTTACAGAAAGAGACGTATTGAGATGCATTGAAAAACTTAAGATAAATAAGTTACCCGGCCCGGATATGATCTCCCCCGGGTATTAAAGGAAGCCAAATGTGAACTAGCCAAAACGCTATCGTTATTGTTTAATAATTCGTTGCAGACCGGAATAATACCCGATGAGTGGAAGTTCGCTAACGTAACACCAATATTTAAAAAGGCAGTAAATATCTACTTAGTAATTATCGCCCAATTAGTTTAACCTCGGTCCCTTGCAAAATGTTAGAAACACTTATACGCGAAGAACTCGTTAACCACTTGGAAGAAAAGAAGCAACTTAGAGACTCAACACGACTTTCGTAATAAACGCTCTTGCCTAACGAATCTATTAGACTTCTTAAATATTTTTAATGAACACGACGAGAGTAAAGCAGTTGACATAATTTATCTCGACTTTCAAAAGGCCTTTGGATAAAGTTCCCTACAAACGTTTACTAACTAAATTAAAAGCACACGGATTCAAGGCGCCATAGCGAGGTGGATAAAAAACAAACTGGCTGAGTAATCGTAGGCAACGCGTAGTTATAAATGGAAAATCATCTAACTGGACAGACGTCAATGGTGGAGTTCCTCAGGGGTCTGTTCTGGTAAGACCAGTTCTGTTTCTAGTATGCATTAACGACTTAGACGGCCTTTCAGGCATAATATCGAAGTTTGCTGACGACACTAAAATCGTGAATTCACAGATTAATGAAATTTAAAACAATCTCGACAAATTGTCAAACTGGGCGCAAACGTGGCAAATGCCTTTTAACGCGGATGATTGTAAAGTTGTCCATATCGGATACCGTAACGGCAAGGCAAATTACTCACTAAATGGTACTCAATTCTTAAACGTAGACAGAGAGATGGACCGAAGAGTAACAATATCGAGCGACCTAAAACCCAATCAGCAGTGTTCAGAAATCCTTAAGAAAGCAAATAAAATAATTCGATTCATTGGAAGAGCATTCGAGTATAAATCCAAAAATACAATCCTTACTCTCTATAATTCCTTGATCCGTCCCATTATGGAATACTGTGTTCGAGCTTGGTACCCGTACTACCAAAAAGATATAGTGAAATTAGAACGAGTCCAATGAAGGCTTACTAAAATGATACCAAGTTTAAAGAACAAAGCATACGTAGAGCGACTTATAGAACTAAATCTATTTCCGTTAACTCAGCGTAGATTAAGAGGGGACTTAATTGAGGTCTTTAAAATTATCAAAGGCATAGACAATATGGAATGCAATAAATATTTCACTATCGACCAGTCAAATTACACGAGAGGAAACGGTTGCAAAATTATAGGTAAACAGTTTAACTCGTACGAATCTAAGAATTTATTTTTTAACCTAATCGTCAACTTATGAAATGGGCTTCCTCGTAAAGTAATAGACTGCAACACCGTAGACACTTCCAAACGTCCTATAGATAAATACTTTAAATCTAATCCCCGACTAACAGAGTTTTCTAGAGAATAGCTAACTCCCTAACCTTCAGGTGACAGGTTCACCAAATTTCTCCTACTTTCCATCTCCTCTAAATAAATTTTACTTCGGGATTTTTCCTGTGTTTCGACTGATGCAAAGTGTACCTATCTATCCTCCCCGTAATCTTTATCCCAGGTCACTTACCATGGACCACAAGGACTGTTGTGACCTGTTTATCTATGTAACTCTATGTATATATAAAGAACAATAGTCTGTTGCATTTATGAAATAAAAGAACTGCTACAGAGAAAACGAAATATTTATGTATACAAAAACATTGGAACTACGAAAAAAAAAGCTGCGTTGAACAAATAAAATATTTAGTGTCTATCTGAGTCATCCCCGAATTCACGAAATAAGAAGCTGAACTTAAATAATTCACCTGCAGCAAACCAAAACTGCCTTCTGCTTCTGAGGGCCACCATCGTGCAGTCAGCTGTCAATCTGAATAAACAAAGAACTATTCCACTGAGCAATGTAAAATATATATTTGTAAAAATGTATAAAATAATAGACGATTAAAATATTTACTTGGTTAATGTGACTTTTACTCCTGAACCTCAGGGCACAGTGTCTGCACATTAGGGCTGTAAGACGTCACCTCATCTTCACGCGAGATTGCAAGCTGTCGTCTGTGAGGCGTGAGCGATGTTTGTTTTATATATAGCTCATGGTGGAGAAGACCTGCTCACATATCTATGTAGATCCGAATATTGACAGACCTTCAATTGCATATTATTTAATGTTGGCGTAAGTGTCGGGGATGGCATTTTATGTTTCAAAAACAAGTAGGTTCGGTATGGGAAAGTTTTTTTATCTCACTCCATTTGTAATTGTGAGCAAGCATAGCTTTCTGACGGGCAACATCTTCAAGCTCAGTTGTCAATCCCTCAAAATTCGACACCCACATATCTTTGTCGGCTATGTCGGTCAGCCCTATTTCCAGATCTGGTTTATTTACATTTACAAATGCAGTCATATCCAGTATAGATAGATCGACGATCAGGGAAGTGGCAGGAAGGATAATGTGTTCTTTTCATTCATCTTTGAAGTCACTGAATCGTTTTCCAAACGATGTTTTCATTTCGGTAATTGGAGACTGCCAGTACTCTAAACTGATCATTTTGTGAGTTTGGTTGAGCAATCTAAAGGAGGAGAAGTGAGATAGTGTACCTCGCTGTAAATCTCTGGCAAACACTGTTAACTTGCCCTCAAATGCCAAAACCTCCTCTAGCATTTGCAGAGCTGTGCCTCCTTTTCCCTGAAGAGTAGGGTTCAGACTGTTTAGGTGCGCTGTCATATCTACCATGAAGTGTAGCTTTTCTAGCCATTCTGTCTGTTCCCGCTCAGGTAAGGTAAGCCCTATGCTGCCCAGGAAAGTTTTTACCTCTTCCAGACACGCGGCTAACCGTTTTAGCACCTCCCCTCTGGACAGCCACCGGACTTGGTTGTGCAGCAAGAGACCAGAATGCGTACTTTCCGCCTCATCCAGTAACAAACGGAACTGACGGTGATTTAAACTTTTTGTCATTTTTTTTTACAATCTGAATCACAACATTCCTTACTTTTGCGCATTCCGGAAGATAAGTTTGAGCACATAATACCTCTCAGTGTAGGATGCAGCGAAATGTTAGCAGCGTTCTACCCAGCGACTTCTGCAGTAAAGCCCCACTGTATCCACTTCTTGAATTTAATTTGGCTCAGTTCAACCTTCCGCATCAGTTCCGAAACGCCCCCCGCCCCCTCATCTCTATCCGGATATTTTTAAGCAAAGGCTGTGCGCTTATTTTGGAAATGCCTTGCAACATTTGACTTTTAGTTGTTGGCCAATTTCTCACCACATATTAAGCATACTGGTAAACCAGTCTCGTCAGTATTGAAAGCAAATGAATCTGCCCACTTAGCATTGAACGTTCTGGGTTTGTGTCAAAACTTTTCTCTTCATAGATTTTTCCATGGTTCGCCTACCCGAGGTTGAAAATTTAAATAAACAAATAGATAAATTAAAAAAAAAATAACGAGCTAAAAAAACATTTTAATTAAATGCCCGATAGCAGAGCCGTTTGCAAGGACTGGCGTGTTGCATCAGCGTCGTTCCTCCACCACAGGGAGCCGCAGGGAAGGGAAAAAAGAGCCGCGGGTTACAGACCCCGAAACTAGGTTGCGGGCACTTAGCATGTTTTCATTTGAAAGGAGGTGCTTAAGAGGTGATAGGATCCAACTTTTTAATGTGTAATGGGATTTAGAAATTAGAACTAAGGACGTTTATAGAGCTGGAAACTGACAAAGGTTCATTGTTTGAAAATTAAAATTCCTAGATGTAGGCTGGACTTGAGGAAATATTGTATCTTGGAATGCATTGCCTGGGTATGTAAATAGCTCTAGTTTGACACCATTCAAAGGAAAGCTAGAAAAGCATTGAGGGAAGAGCATACGTGAAGAGCATCTTTCTGCAGGTTTATTTAGGCATATGATTTTATCTTTACTTACATGATTGGGATCTTTTATTATAAACTCAATATGACGAGCCTATTGGTTGATGGCTGATAACGCAATCCAATGGAAGCAGATTATACCATGGTGATGGTTTGATGGGTTTCGGCATGCTCTCACTTGAATGGCGTTGATAGACCCATGTTTGTTCTTTTTATTTTTTATGTATGTGATGTTAAATGTAGAGGAACGCCTCAGATAACATTGGATTTATCTGTACAATACGGTCCAAACCTAGAGAAGAAAATGTCGAAATCTACATTATCTTGAAAATACTCGTTAATTTAAATGAAAACAGTCATGTACGCAAGAGTAGAGTTGAAACCAATTAATATGGAAGTCCAAAGGCTAGGGAGAAAACTATGGAAAAAGGTGTGAGGAGAAATCATCTTTACACTCGATAATTACTATATAACAATATCACAGTAGAGGCAACACATGGTTGCAAGAATATCAAAATTCCCGAGCGGAAGAATCTGCGCGAGAGAAGTAATAAACCGCATTTTTACATGACCAAATAAGAAGAATTAACACTTCAACAAACAAAACAACCGGAATGAGACGAAATCGACAAAAAGAATAGAAACGAATCGAAAAAGAGGCGAAGTGACCACATATGAAATAAAAATAAATACAAAACTAAATAAAAGCTAAAACAAAAAAGGTGAAGTACCCACAGAAGAAAAAGGAAAAGAAATCAAAACATAAAAAAACAAAAAGGGTGAAGTGCCCCGAAAAAATAGCATAAATAAAGTAACTAAAAGAAAAACTAAAGTTAGCAATTAAATTTAATTGAAAGACTTGAAAGCCACGACGGAGGATAAAATAAATGAGTATATATATATATATATATATATATATATATATATATATATATATAATGAAAATTAATGCAATATTGCAAGAAAAGATGAGGAATTAAACCACATTCTCCGAAGACAATTTAATTCAGAACAGTTTCGGTGTATCTCACACCCTTTTTCAACTGAGACTGGGCAGAAAATATAAGAGAAAAGCATAACACAAGATCCCCTCTTTTTTCCCCCAATCCCCTACTTGTGGCTAATCGGGGGGGGGTTAGGCCTAAACATATTGAAGGGCTGACATTTAACTATTTTGTTTATATGCTTTCTTATTACAGGATTAAAAGAAAATTGACCCTCAGATAGATTTAAATTAGGAACTGACGATATCAAGCTCGATTCTACGATTCTTCTCTTAACATAGTTAGCCGATTCAAATACCATTTTACTTCCATTCAAATCGATCGTATGATTCTTGTCTCTAACATGGCAAAATATTCCACTGCTTTTGCTGCCCACTCTAATATCTCTTTTGTGTTCATACAATCTCTTGTCTAGATTTCTTCCCGTTTTCCCTATATAAACTTTATGGCAATCGTTGCATGGTATTGCATATACTCCTATGTTATGATGTTCTTTGGGTTTCCTGGCCATCATCAATTGGTTTAAGGAATTAATATATTTAAAGGCTAGATTAATACCCGCTTTTCCAAATATGTCCCTAAAACTATTGAATTTATTATTAAATGGCAATGTTATACATTTGTTGAAGTCGTTAGTGCGCGAAGGCTTATTACCATAGAATGTTTTCCTAGCGAAAACATTGGAAGCAAAGGAGGAAAAATAAGAAAAAAATATGGTAGAAATGAAAACGATGCCATCATCTCCAGGACGAACAAATCTACCTCTTTCACCTCTATCACACCCACTCCACATTTCCTCACTTATTTTAACAAAATACCCCCAAATTTCTCGTCTTACTTCCTTGTTACTCTGAGGAAGCTCCAGAGGAGAGAAATGTCAGTAATAAAGAACCTTGCACCACTCGTGTTTTCTCTTACTCTCGCTCTCCATTTGTTACCTAAAGACACCCATTATTAGCCCCGCTTATATTGTAAACTTCTACTGGTGGTATTATTGATTTATCAGGGTTGTGAGAAAAGGTATAGTCGACAAACCCTTCTGAAAGGGTCAGCCTTATCTTTTAGTTATTTTGTTTTTTCTCCCGCTCAATTTCTAGGCTTAAATTAAATTATTCTTCTGCAAAACTCATTCGTTTATTTTTCTTCATCTCAATTTTTATCAAGAAGTGTAATAAGGTATCGAACTGCTTTATACTCAACACATTACCTCGATAAATATCGCCCAACCCGATTTAAGGTAAAATTTCAGATTAGCCAACCAGTTCATTTTCTAGATTTTTCTCATAATGAATCGTCTTCTTTCCCAATATATATCGTAGAACAGTTTCAAATATACTTTTTTTTAGCTAATTATTATGAATTAGTGAAACAATATTTTTTAATTAGTTAATTAATATTTGTTAATAGTTTTCTATTTTTTTTTTTAGTTTTTAAGTACATTTTTTTTATAATTATGTTTATTTTCGAGTTAGATGATAATGTTAGCTGACAGTACTTTCATAATTTTAATTCTACTCTTTTCAGCTCTTTTACCTCTTTATTTCTGTATCTTACTGTTCTCCTCCGTTGCATCCGTCGAAACAAACAAAAAAAACCTGTTGAAGCCTTTTTTCTTGTAGGATAAATTCTATTGCTTGAAATGCGTTTAAACTTATTCACATATATTAAAAAAGACGAACGATCTTTCTTGGACACCTGATACTAAAACCTTCTTAGGAAGATAAAAATAATGGTTTCATGACGTTTATTATTCTTTTTCGTGTAATTATTTGCGAATCTAAGACATTATCCCTGCCACACGCCATAAAGGTCTTTAAAAACACAAAAAAATATGCCTCAAACATTTATAAAATTAAAACCACTCAATTGTCCTTGTCTTCTGAATTCTTTATTGTACCAATTGGTGTTTACAAGCAGTAGTTCTCCTGCGTGCACAAAACTTCTTCCTTCTTTATTCTGAATTCTTCTCTTGCGATTGAAACTGATGGTATCCCAGTATGACACCCTGCGAAATCCCCTCTTCTGGGGGAAAATCAGCACACTATATTAGGCAGTAGAGGGTATTTCTTATCTCATAATGGAGCGTGTAAACACACCTTTATTTTAAATGCTAAGTTCATTAAAATAATTCTAGACTCAAAGTCTGTCTCATTTTTGTTTACTTTCAGATTTGTTGTTCACCAGTGTGCAGCTACGAATTGTTGCCATCCAGATCACTACAGTGAATAAAAAAAAAGTAAAAAAGAGAAATACAAAAAAGTAGTGAGATTAGATTGTTATTCTATGTATTTTATCCACCCATTTTAGACTGATTAATAAAATTCCACTATTTCATTGCATTACTAATTAGTATATATTGCAATATTACTACAATCCGTTCTGTCTTCTAAATGGCTTCTCTAAAGGATAAAGTTATTAATATAATTATTAATAATATTAATATTTCTATTTAAATTATTATTAGCAATACTACTAATGTTGCTATTATTATATTATTATTATTAGCTCGATATTTTATGTTAACAAATTAATGTAGTTTTAGAAGGAAATTAAAATAATTTTAATATAACAAAAAAAAACATTTATTCCGAAAAGAAGTTTCCACCGTTATTGATCTCAGTAGTGGTGGCTCTCATTATTGCCAATGCTCTCCAATTTCTTAACTAAGCAATGGTTTCCTTTCTTGAAGAATTCATTAAATTTTGATGAAATATATATTATTTGATATCCTTTTCAACCTCCTTCATATCAGAATAAACGTTGTTGTAAGATGTTGTAATGACTTAAATAAATGGTAAATACATGGTGCAAGATCCAGTAAACATGGATGATAAAGAACAACAGTCTCCTGAAGAGCCGGAGAAGCGAAATGTTAGTAGATAGAAACCACGTAACCGCGTTTCCCTGGTTTCTCTTAGCTTCTCTCTCCATCAAGAGAGGAAGAGATGTTAGATAATTGAAATCAATTAATTTCACTTCCAAGACTCATTAAAAAAAAAACACCCATAAAGAACTAAAAAAAAAAAAGATGAAGAGAGGTTTCAAAGCGAAGTTAAAACTATTTGTTTTTTATTACCTGATATATGGTCAATTTTTTTCATATAGATTAATTAATGTAATACCGTGAAAGAACGACTAACAAAGCAAGAAAAAATTGCTTTGATTATATAGTTAGAGTTGCATTAATATTATATATATATATATATATATATATGGAAAAATATCCAAGACAAATTGGTGCGGTTAAGGTAATGGCATAAATAGACAACTGCTCTGCTTCAGGTCCAGCAGGTGATCCTATCCTCCTTGAACTGGAAGACAACACTTAGGGATGACCCATCCATCAGCCCAAAAAAGCTGATTTCAAAGACACGCCTTTATGTCGTCTCGTTTACCGTCACAGAAAACTGTTATTATTAATATATTAACAACGTTGACTGAGCCAAAACGCTCGAACGATGGAAAAATATCCAAGACAAATTGGTGCGGTTAAGGTAATGGCATAAATAGACAACTGCTCTGCTTCAGGTCCAGCAGGTGATCCTATCCTCCTTGAACTGGAAGACAACACTTAGGGATGACCCATCCATCAGCCCAAAAAAGCTGATTTCAAAGACACGCCTTTATGTCGTCTCGTTTACCGTCACAGAAAACTGTTATTATTAATATATTAACAACGTTGACTGAGCCAAAACGCTCGAACGATGGAAAAATATCCAAGACAAATTGGTGCGGTTAAGGTAATGGCATAAATAGACAACTGCTCTGCTTCAGGTCCAGCAGGTGATCCTATCCTCCTTGAACTGGAAGACAACACTTAGGGATGACCCATCCATCAGCCCAAAAAGCTGATTTCAAAGACACGCCTTTATGTCGTCTCGTTTACCGTCACAGAAAACTGTTATTATTAATATATTAACAACGTTGACTGAGCCAAAACGCTCGAACGATGGAAAAATATCCAAGACAAATTGGTGCGGTTAAGGTAATGGCATAAATAGACAACTGCTCTGCTTCAGGTCCAGCAGGTGAACCTATCCTCCTTGAACTGGAAGACAACACTTAGGGATGACCCATCCATCAGCCCAAAAAAGCTGATTTCAAAGACACGCCTTTATGTCGTCTCGTTTACCGTCACAGAAAACTGTTATTATTAATATATTAACAACGTTGACTGAGCCAAAACGCTCGAACGATGGAAAAATATCCAAGACAAATTGGTGCGGTTAAGGTAATGGCATAAATAGACAACTGCTCTGCTTCAGGTCCAGCAGGTGATCCTATCCTCCTTGAACTGGAAGACAACACTTAGGGATGACTCATCCATCAGCCCAAAAAAGCTGATTTCAAAGACACGCCTTTATGTCGTCTCGTTTACCGTCACAGAAAACTGTTATTATTAATATATTAACAACGTTGACTGAGCCAAAACGCTCGAACGATGGAAAAATATCCAAGACAAATTGGTGCGGTTAAGGTAATGGCATAAATAGACAACTGCTCTGCTTCAGGTCCAGCAGGTGATCCTATCCTCCTTGAACTGGAAGACAACACTTAGGGATGACCCATCCATCAGCCCAAAAAAGCTGATTTCAAAGACACGCCTTTATGTCGTCTCGTTTACCGTCACAGAAAACTGTTATTATTAATATATTAACAACGTTGACTGAGCCAAAACGCTCGAACGATGGAAAAATATCCAAGACAAATTGGTGCGGTTAAGGTAATGGCATAAATAGACAACTGCTCTGCTTCAGGTCCAGCAGGTGATCCTATCCTCCTTGAACTGGAAGACAACACTTAGGGATGACCCATCCATCAGCCCAAAAAAGCTGATTTCAAAGACACGCCTTTATGTCGTCTCGTTTACCGTCACAGAAAACTGTTATTATTAATATATTAACAACGTTGACTGAGCCAAAACGCTCGAACGATGGAAAAATATATTAATATATTAATAATAACAGTTTTCTGTGACGGTAAACGAGACGACATAAAGGCGTGTCTTTGAAATCAGCTTTTTTGGGCTGATGGATGGGTCATCCCTAAGTGTTGTCTTCCAGTTCAAGGAGGATAGGATCACCTGCTGGACCTGAAGCAGAGCAGTTGTCTATTTATGCCATTACCTTAACCGCACCAATTTGTCTTGGATATTTTTCCAATTTGTCTTGGATATTTTTCCATCGTTCGAGCGTTTTGGCTCAGTCAACGTTGTTAATATATTAATAATAACAGTTTTCCTGTGGCGGTAAGCGAGACGACATAAAAGGCGTGTCTTAGAAATCCTCTTTAATTGTGGCTGATGGATGGGTCATCCCTAAGTGTTGTCTTCAGTCAAGGAGATAGGATCACCTGCTGGACCTGAAGCAGGCATTAACCGCACCAATTTGTCTTGGATATTTTTCCATCGTTCGAGCGTTTTGGCTCAGTCAACGTTGTTAATATATTAATAATAACAGTTTTCTGTGACGGTAAACGAGACGACATAAAGGCGTGTCTTTGAAATCAGCTTTTTTGGGCTGATGGATGGGTCATCCCTAAGTGTTGTCTTCCAGTTCAAGGAGGATAGGATCACCTGCTGGACCTGAAGCAGAGCAGTTGTCTATTTATGCCATTACCTTAACCGCACCAATTTGTCTTGGATATTTTTCCATCGTTCGAGCGTTTTGGCTCAGTCAACGTTGTTAATATATTAATAATAACAGTTTTCTGTGACGGTAAACGAGACGACATAAAGGCGTGTCTTTGAAATCAGCTTTTTGGGCTGATGGATGGGTCATCCCTAAGTGTTGTCTTCCAGTTCAAGGAGGATAGGATCACCTGCTGGACCTGAAGCAGAGCAGTTGTCTATTTATGCCATTACCTTAACCGCACCAATTTGTCTTGGATATTTTTCCATCGTTCGAGCGTTTTGGCTCAGTCAACGTTGTTAATATATTAATAATAACAGTTTTCTGTGACGGTAAACGAGACGACATAAAGGCGTGTCTTTGAAATCAGCTTTTTTGGGCTGATGGATGGGTCATCCCTAAGTGTTGTCTTCCAGTTCAAGGAGGATAGGATCACCTGCTGGACCTGAAGCAGAGCAGTTGTCTATTTATGCCATTACCTTAACCGCACCAATTTGTCTTGGATATTTTTCCATCGTTCGAGCGTTTTGGCTCAGTCAACGTTGTTAATATATTAATAATAACAGTTTTCTGTGACGGTAAACGAGACGACATAAAGGCGTGTCTTTGAAATCGGCTTTTTTGGGCTGATGGATGGGTCATCCCTAAGTGTTGTCTTCCAGTTCAAGGAGGATAGGATCACCTGCTGGACCTGAAGCAGAGCAGTTGTCTATTTATGCCATTACCTTAACCGCACCAATTTGTCTTGGATATTTTTCCATCGTTCGAGCGTTTTGGCTCAGTCAACGTTGTTAATATATTAATAATAACAGTTTTCTGTGACGGTAAACGAGACGACATAAAGGCGTGTCTTTGAAATCAGCTTTTTTGGGCTGATGGATGGGTCATCCCTAAGTGTTGTCTTCCAGTTCAAGGAGGATAGGATCACCTGCTGGACCTGAAGCAGAGCAGTTGTCTATTTATGCCATTACCTTAACCGCACCAATTTGTCTTGGATATTTTTCCATCGTTCGAGCGTTTTGGCTCAGTCAACGTTGTTAATATATTAATAATAACAGTTTTCTGTGACGGTAAACGAGACGACATAAAGGCGTGTCTTTGAAATCAGCTTTTTTGGGCTGATGGATGGGTCATCCCTAAGTGTTGTCTTCCAGTTCAAGGAGGATAGGATCACCTGCTGGACCTGAAGCAGAGCAGTTGTCTATTTATGCCATTACCTTAACCGCACCATATATATATATATATATATATATATATATATATATATATATATATATATGTGAAGGTAAAGTTGGGCAATATATTTTCATCGTAAAAAGTTTTTTTAAAAGCGACTGCTAATTTTGCGTTTGTGATTGTTTTTACACATCTTTCAATTTGTCTTATATTTGCCTTTATATCTGCATTGAGTCCATGAATAAGTTCTCCAATGAACTTTGGAAAACTTATACATGGATTCAATCCAGACATAAAGGCAAATAAATATAAGACGAATTGAAAGATGTGAAAAAGAAAAACAAACGCAAAATTAGCAGTCACTTTTAACAAAACTTGTTACGATGAAAATATATTGCCCAACTTTACCTCCATACACACACACACACACACACACACACATATATATATATATATATATATATATATATATATATATATATATATATATATATATATATATATATATAATATATATATATATATATATATATATATATATATATATATATATATATATATATATATATATATATATATAATTAATTAAAAAGTGTGCCCGAAAAGCCACACGTATGCAATGTTCTAGTAATTGAAAATAAGTGATATTCCATAAGTGCTAAACCCGGTAACTATCTGGGATGTGGAAGAATATCCCATAATCCCATACTAATAATCTTATCTTGCCCTGAGTTTATCTCGCATTGCCATGTTGGAGAAAAGCAGCTATTCTGTTTACCAAAGCTGGTCAGTGTTGATGTAATGGTTAATTTACAAGATCAAGTCCCTGGTAATATACCTCTGAGGCAATGTTCGTGGATAGTTTGAACATGAACAATTCAGTGATTGCGCGCCAAATCTTTGGTCCAAACCATCGCCATCCAATATGGTTTGTCTTCCAGATCGAGGCGCTATACGAGAGATCACAATCGCTAAGGCGGGATTTTTAACCGCAAATGGCATTTGCAAGTCTTCACTTCATTATGATTTACTCCACAAATCCTTTTCATTGTCTGAGTACCATCCATCGAAACTCATACAATAAGCAATGACAAATAGGCTGTTCTCTAGAATCTTCATCTTCCATGGGATGGTGAAATGATAACTTAAATCAGAAACACACACTGTCATATTGAAAAGATGATAGGTTTAGACGTAGGTTTATCGAACACTTTAATACATTTGGGAAAACTATTTTAACCCATCAGTCGCCCGAGGGCCTTTTATAAGTCCTCGATTCGGTGCTACGTAATCGCCCGAGGGGCCTTTTGTGGCCTTTCACGTATAGACTCTTATTTGCCTTGATAATTATGATAATTTGTCAATTTATTTTTCAAACTCTTATGTTAGTGATTAAGCATATAATTAAAATACATAAATGACCTAGGTCAGGCCTTATTTGTTTGTAAACCGAGATTTATGAATGAGAGTAACTTGACTCCGTTCTAGGCCTCACCACAACATGACCGCGAAAAGAGGCTGATTTGTTACTCACATCTGTGTAAACACGCCGTTTTTGATGACTCTTCGTATTTTTTTAGTTAAATAGCCTTATGTTTTTCATTTTTCATCCAAATGAAACGAGGAAATGCCTTAAGTTAGTATGTTATAGAAAGCACACAAACGTGGGTCGGTTTTGACAGATGCGGAAGACCTTTGATAGGCCCTTGTGGCATTTGCCATCCGTGAAATTATGTTATGTTATGTAATGTTAAACCAGCAAGACTATTTTGTCTGGAAAATACAGTTTTATAGGTAAAAAATAATCCTTGAGCAAAGTTTTCATAAAATTTAAGATATAAAATAGTATCCCATGAAAAGCGGCACTGTTTTTTATAATTAGATATAGGTTTTAAAGCGTAACTGATTTAAAAAGCATTAAACACCCATTGGTATTTATGAAAATTTGTGTAAGAACTGAAAATTATAATCAATTATAATTATAAATACGTAGAAGGTTATTAATAATTTGTGAATTATATCAATAGAATGATTCTTTTCAATTAAATTGATATATTATTTGATTTATAAAAAAGGATTCAAATATTTTATTTTAATTATTTTCGATAACATGGACCATTTGTTATTTTGCAGAAGGCGAGTGCGAGCAAAAAAGCCGGGCGACTAATGGTTTAAGGAGTCTATTAATACGCCATTGATTATTATAAGTCCTTTCATCCCCTTGTTTAAACAAATTAAATTAATCCAACCCGATTAAGATATTAATCCGTTTCAAATGAACTTACCTCAAGTCTTTTAAGAATTCCGAGAAATCTTTTGTATTCGCTCATTTTGTAAACATTCCTCATCGTTCCAGGGTCAAAAGCATGTACTTCGATGGCAATCTTTTTTCAACATAGATTTATAAAATATTAGAAGGATATAACAAAAGCCAAAAGTCTAAACAAGCAATGACGACGTTTAGTCCCAAAGGGACTAGAGCAACCTGTATACCAATTGGCAATTACTACACAAACCTCCCTTAGTGTCTTAGGCACGAATCTCACAACACAGAGGAATTATTAAAAAATATGTCTTATATAAAGCCCAATTCATAGTGGCCGTGATAAATAGGCCTAAACCGCCTAGCCTAATAATGGGTGACCCCAAAAGAATGGGCTCAAACTTTGGATAGGCTTCATTTCCTAATGTTTCGTCGAATTAAGTAAGGAAGCCTATCAAAAGTTTGGGTCCGGGGTTTTTTTTGGGGGGGAGGGGAGGGGGGCACTGAATTATTTCGAGTAGTAAGTCTTAAAGGGTTAACGATGGAAATATAAAATTACAGCAGTGTATAAAAAGAAATCTGGTTATTTTTCGGTTTATGCTCGCCCTCGAATCTTTTAATAATTTATATATATATATATATATATATATATATATATATATATATATATATATATATATATATATATATATATATATATATGCAACAAAGCTAACAGGGAAAATGAATACGAGGATTTCCGAGTACTTTCAAACTTATTTTCGAGTTCTTTATAAAGAACTCGAAATAAAGTTTGAAAGTACTTGGAATCCTCGTATTAATTTTTCCTGTAGGCTTTGTTGCATTTATTGCTTACTCACGCGATACTTTGTGAGTTTTCCACCCATATATATATATATATATATATATATATATATATATATATATATATATATATATATATATATATATATATATATATATGATAGTGAAACCACTGTATAAGATCCAAAAATTTAATTTACGATACTAGTTTCAGTATGTAGTTTATCATACCCTCTTCACTCGTATACTGAGAATGCGATTGTTACAAAAGTCTATAAATATCGTTCATATAAAAAATAAAAGAAAAAAAACACACAAAGAAACACAAAACGGGGGGGAAAAGGTTATTAATCAAGGGGTGTAAATCTAAAATCGTTGACTAAGCTGTTTACGATGAGGTTACAGGAATGGGGGCTGCATTTCAAATGCCCATCTGACAAATTAAAATTGGGAATTTCTCTTAAGATATGTGACCCTTACTTTCTAAAAGACGATATTACATATATAACCTGCAGTTTCATCGAATTAAATTATCCCCTCTACGTGATCAATGAAAGTTTATCTAAAGCAACATCTATTCATTACCGTCCAAAGGATAAAAACAAATTTAGTAATACGAAGTGTCTATCCCTCCCTTTTTCTCCCCTCCTCAAAGGAGTGAACAAA
Source organism: Ceratothoa steindachneri (assembly GCA_963969495.1). NCBI lineage: Eukaryota > Metazoa > Arthropoda > Malacostraca > Isopoda > Cymothoidae > Ceratothoa > Ceratothoa steindachneri. Next base: position 31,018,647 of record OZ018327.1, read on the forward strand.
GTTATTTCTCCAGGCCTAACCACATTTAAATACCCTTTTTCTATCCTTAAATCTTTCCCTTCGACCAATCCCGTGTACCAGCCAAATGAAACAGGCGTATATTTAATCCCGTGTTGCTCTACAAACTGTCCCTCATTTTACATAGGAGAGACTGGAAGAACCTTAACAAAACGAATTTATGAACATAAAGGTGATGTCAGACGAGGCAGTACCACATCCAGTATTTTTAATCATATTATCGATTTCAACCACCAAATTGACTATTCAAAGGTACAAATCATATATAATTGTAAAGATTTCCGTAAAAGAAAAAAAGTAGAATCTATATTAATAGGATAAATTCCCAATTTTAATTTGTCAGATGGGCAATTGAAATGCAGCCCCCATTCCCGTAACCTCATCGTAAACAGCTTAGTCAACCATCTTAGACTTACACCCCCTGATTAATGACCTTTCCCTCTGTGTTTTGTGTTTCTTTGTCTTTTTTTTCTGATATGGATGCTATTTATAGACTTTTGTAATAATCGCATTCTCAGTTTACGACTGAAGAGGGTATGATAAACTACATAGTGAAACTAGTCTCGTAAATTAAACTTTTCGCTCCTATACAGTGGTTTCACTATCATATATCATAACTCGCCATTGAGTTCTTTTACTTATATATATATATATATATATATATATATATATATATATATATATATATATATATATATATATATATATATATATATAAAACAATTGTTTTATAATGTAGGCAATGTTTTTCTTGGGCAAATTAAAAAAAATGCTTTGGGTAGGTTGTTGTTGTTATTAGGCTAATGCAATCGCATCATATTGTATTATATATAATTTTTAACTTAATTTAGAAATGGAAGTCCCCATACCCCCACTTAATTGAGTGGGCCCCTCCCTCCGCAAAATAATTAAAAAAATCCTCATAAATATTTCTAATTCGAAAAAGCCTATCCTTAGTTTCGAGTTCAAAAGCGCGATGCCAAAACTAGTCAGGCCTCTATTTGTTTATAGCGTGTTACGTAACCCGTTCGCACCCATATGTACACAATTATAGCATCTTAATTAAAAAAAGAAATATTTAAGGTGTTTTACAAAAATAAAAAAACTAAACTATATAAACCCTTACGCAGCCAATTATTTTGAGGCGAAGACTTTACAAAAATAAAAAAATTATACTAACTAAATTGTTTCATTTCGAAGATGGCGGCCAATCTATTTTTCATCATAACATGATAATTATAGATTTGACCACATTAAGTACTGAAACAGTACTTAAAAATGATATATATATATATATATATATATATATATATATATATATATATATATATATATATATATATATATATATATATATATATATATATATATATATATATATATATATATATATATAATATACACTATATATCATTTATGTGTTTTTTAAGAATAGAGATATTTATAACAAAGCGTCCACGAAATTCGAGGGGGAGCATAAACCGAAAAATAACCCAAAATATGTCCTTTATACCGGGCAACAGTGGCGGTCTTAGCCTATATGGTGCACTGGGCTAAACCCCTTTCCAGCACATCCATCCCCTTCGGAATGTGACCCACCTTCCAAAATATAGAACTAAAACTACACACATGTACAATTGTGTATATATGTGCACTAAATACATACCTCAATTAGAACAATAATTATAAAAACATGAATTGAAAAAAAATAGACTAAAATAAATAAATATAAAACAGTAGAGTGGCCAACCTCGGCACTGGGTACTCGCCCCCCTCCCCCAGTAATCACAGTGCCGATATAGAACCTAGTAGGGACTGCCCTAGAAATGAGGGCAAACCACCTGGCATTCCCATCACATATGCTGCATACAACAGCACCAGCAATCCTGCGGCTCGTCTCCCACTACCTCCATCCACCCCACAGCTCAAAAGCAAACACACATCAGACCAAAATTCACTACGGATGGTACCTCGGGCTATATGGCAAAATCTTCCCTACCTCACCTCTTGACAACATAGCAAACAACATGCAATTCATGCCGCCCATTAAAGAACTCGCTACATTTTCTCCACTGAATGTACCATACTTCAGCCGGTTCTAAATTCTAGAAGGTTCTAAGTTTACCTGCCCAATGGTATCCAGAAAGTTTCCAAGTAGCATATTGTCTAAAACGTTCCATTCAGCTGCCTCAATATCTATCTGCCGAAAAGGAAGAAGAGGTATAAAAGAAAGATAAATAGCAATGCACATACAAGGAGAATGCATAACCTCACCAGTAAATAAACTTCGTTCACAAACCTCAAAACGATAAATACTAGGAATGCACATAAAAGGAGAATACATAACCTCACCAGTAAATAAACTTCGTTCACAAACCTCCAAACGATAAATACTAGTAATGCCCATAAATGGAGAATACATAACGTCACCAGTAAATAAACTTCGTTCACAAACCTCAAAACGATAAATACTAGGAATGCACATAAAAGGAGAATACATAACCTCACCAGTAAATAAACTTGGTTCAGAAATCTCAAAACAATTGGTCGTTCATGAAATCGATACCTTCAAAATGTTAACCAGCCGCCGAACCAGTCCGAGATTGTAAATGATATTACTGTAGCTGTCTACGTCGACCATCATGCCATTAGATTTCACATATATGATGGTTCTGCTAACACCGAGACCATACTGAAGTTAAGAAAAAGAAAAAGGCCCCTCTTATTATCTGAATAAGGAGAAACAAATGTTAATTTGAATTGCAATTATTTCTCTTTTGCCGGAATTCAACTTTTTTTTTAGGATATATAAAAGATGAAATGTTATTCTAGATTGAAAAATTCTAATAATTATTTTTATTGCTATCCCCAGTTGACATTTAGCGATGAATAAAGTCACAATCACTAAAATACTAATTAATTTGCGGCGTTTCACCGAAAGTAACGCTCATCGTTACAAACAATATACTTTATTCTACTTTTTACTTTAGAAAAAGGAAAATTCGTATCACCAACGATGGCTTATCTACATGAGAGAGATGTACATTGTTTTTTTTTAAGGGCCTATCTTGCGACTGCCTACTCGGGCATAAGTCGCCGCAAACAAACAGCCTAGTTCTAGGCTACTTCAAAATAAAAAATTGAAAAGAAAACAACAATAAAAAGAGATAACAATTTGGAAGCAAGCTCCGGGGTCGGGGGGGAGGTCCCCCTCCACCCGGCGTAGGAGCGTGTGACCTAGAAAGAAAACATTAACAATAACAAAACAACAACAAAACCTAGTTAAATAAAAGGGAGAAGGCCGGCCTCCCCCCCCAAAAAAAAGTCAACAAGTCCACCAGTCAATGTGCACGCACTCGTCTCGAGTACAAGGGATAGGCGGTAGCGACCCCGCCCATCCCGGTACCGCGACAGGTAACGTGCGTGAAGATCACCCAGACTGGGACATGCGACGACAATGTGCCGAACAGTCTGGGGGACGACAGAGATAGATGTACAAACCAAGAGTACTCTAATAAGGGTCAAAACAAGGAAATAAACCTTTTCCAAGAAGGATTTTTAATTAACGAAATTTGGTGAATGTTTTTTTCTAATTCTCTGAGAACTCGTTCAGGCGAGAATACAGGAGGGTGGGTGCTAGGAGGCTGAAGCCCCTCTCCCCAATTTCCAACCAGTTTAAGTTTATATTTCATTTTAAGCCATACTTGTAATCTGCTATTCAGAAAGTTATGTAATAATATAGAATATATATAAAATACTTTGGAAAATGGTGCGATCGAATGTATCATATATGATACATGTCTAAAATACAGATAAATCTCAAAATTAATTATTGAATTCAGTATTATACTTTAGCTGACGTCCAAAAACTAAGATTCATAATTAATGATCAATGCCCTTTTCTCAGATTACTCAGAGGGAGGAATTCAGGTTAGCCCCCCACCTCCCTAAATATTTAGCCTAGATCCGCCACTGAACCCGTTCGCACTAAAAGCACAAACTTAAAACCAAGGACTCCACCCCCTTAATGTAGAAGTGAGAAAAGACCTAGGAAATAGTCCGGATATTACCTTACTGGTGTATACCTCCCACGGAGTAGCAGACTGCCCTAGGAATGAGGGCAAACCACCGGCCATTCTCATCACATGTGCTACATTCAACAGCACCAGCAATCATGCGGCCCATCTCCCACTGCCTCCATCCACCCCACAGCTCAAAAACAAACAACACACATCCGACCAAAATTCACTACGGATGGTACCCCGGGCTATATGGCAAAATCTTCCCTACTTCCCCTCATGACAACATACGAGTATCATACCACATGAAACACTTCAGTTCCCGCGGCTTCAACACACATAAATCACCTCTATTTCACATAAGTCTATTCCAAACGTCTGGAAATTAGGTAACATAACCTGTATGCTTAATTAAGCCCCCCAAAATTCAACTATGGGGTCCCACCGTACCACCACCATCACCCTACTTTTCACCCTCTTTAAAATCAACTAAAGTATCTCATTAACACCCTAACACAGGTATTTGCTCACTACACTCAACCATCACCTGATTCACCCCCATGACTCAGCTTATACAAATAAGGATTTAATCCCCCCTCCCTCCCCAATTAAAGCCGTTGACTCACTACCCATGCCCATACTAATGAAAAAATACTTAACACTACAGCACACACCCAGTATTAAAAAAAAGGTTCCAAACTTCCGCACACGCCGCCACGCACAATACACTACTGCAACTCACTACAAGCACACGAGATACACAACTGAGTTCCACAGAGATTTCCGCCTCCCCGCACCCCTCGCTTCAAGCTCTTCCTCCACGACACCCCAACTCACCACTTATGCATTACACTTTATGTAATGCATAAATTGATGACAGACTACCTCTACAACTCCCATTGGGACACCGTAGGCAAGGTGGGCCAATGGAACGCAATAAATATCAAGTAAAAACAACCCTCAAAAAAGTGTAATATTAAACCCCTGACTCTGGAAGTCAAAGCCAGTGACCGACCAGCATGGAGATCGACGTGTATGGACGGACTGTCGCACCTTGAACAGTCCATCCACAACGAGAGAGAGGCCAGAAGGCAAGGCGCCACAATCCATCAGCCAAATAACCCCGGAATAGAGTGTCATTTCTGTGGCAGAGTGTGTGCATCGCGCATTGGGCTACATAGTCATCTTCGCTGGCACAACCGACCACCACCATAAATTCATAAGATGTAGATATAACATCACTATAAACTTATCACTCAGACTAACTACACTCTGCAACGATACATCATCAGACTCGAACTTTAGCTGCAAGAGAATCTACATTAGTATAAATACAGCTCAACTGTAACCACATCACTTTTCAAACCTCCCACACAACGCCAGCAAGTGATTGGTGTCACCTTGGACAACCGATTTGGATACAAATAACACAAAGTCAACAGACCCTAAGTCGCATGCTCTGAATTATTCAGACTTATGACCTTACGACCTTCAAAACTTTCAATAACTCCCGGACTAACCTTGGGAGGACCTTGACACTTATATTATTCTAAAGAGAATGTAAAACAACATATGGGTTTCAAATTTCATTAGGATCGGTCGAATAGTTACGATGTTATTGCCAAATAATTCACGGACTAACCTTGGGATGACCTTGGTAATTATATCATTCGAAAGAGAATGTAAAATAACATAAAGATTTCAAATGTTGTGAGAATCGACCGAATAGCTACGGTGTTGTTACAAAAAACTCATTGAAGAATAGAATGGTTACCATCCGACCGACGACCTACGGACCGACATAGTAACTTATAGAGTCGCGTGGACACGATTAACAAGCACAAAAACTATAGAAAATATAAAAATAAATACACTCAGAGTACTCGCAAGCAGCTCTTTCTTACATGGAGTCTATCACTCAGCTACAGACAATAGATACTTCACAAAACTGCGCCAGTATGGGTAGGACACCTTATCTCACATCAACACTACGCGATTTCTTTTCTAAAACACCCATCTGGCGATTGTCATCAATGAAATAGTCAGCAAAATTAAAGTTGCCTTAAAAATTAGGTTACCTTAAAAGAAGTACTAAAAAAACACAGCCTAAAAAAAAAACAAAAACAAAAAAAACACAAGCCCCTACCAAAATACAAGAAAACAAAACGAAAATCATGTTCCAGCGTCAACGGGTCAACACCACAACCGGACATTTTTGCCATCATGAAACCAGGCTCCTATTACACACAGAGGAACATATGGACCAAAGAAACATATCACATGTTACATACGTACCACCCTAACAAAGTTCCGATGCATTCTCCATTTAGACATAAACACTTACCACCACCTCTGATATATTACCTCGCTGCAACCAGGGACAAGGTAGCCTAGCACATAAGCTGATCATACTCAACTATCGTACCCACTAAAGCAAAACATAGAAATACACGAAGTTCTGGCTTTCTGGGAAAGCCCCGTTCTGTTGGCGGAGATCTTCGAACCGGCTGGTCAAGGGGAACTTAGAGAACAAAAATAGGTCCTGTGTACTTTAGGGTAATAGGAAGTTCACCTTGTGGAAATGAACGAATTTATCGTTTCTGGCGAGGGCCGTGTTGAAGTTCAGGGTATCAAACATGTGTACCTCGCAGTTGGCCACCCGAGCACTTTCGTCGAAAGAGATATCCTCTCCGATGCCGAAGGAAAGGACCAGGCAGTCAGTTGTGTTGGTCAAGTGACCTCCAATTTGAAATTGGGGGTCCAGACAAACATTCTGAAAGTAATTGCGAAAATTATAGAGGGTAAGAAAAGTAATTTGAAAAAGTAATCGAGAGAAATAAATGGAGGAATTAGCGAAAGTAACTAGGGAAAGTAATTTGAGAGAGTATGTGGGGGAAGTAATTAGCGAATTAGTCGAAATGCTACACCACAGCCCCCCATCAGTCTCGGAATTAATCCAGACTTGAGGGGGAGCTACAGCACATGAAGCGGCATTTACCCGGATATAAATTGACATTGTGAAAGATGCTACAGCATTTAGCGCCTCATCTCCCCTGAGATAAACCCAGCTAGAGATGCTAAAGCACTTAACGTTCTATCTCCTCTGGAATAAACACTGGCTGGAGATTATAAACAACACTTAACGCCCCATCTGACATAAGTTAGACCCAGAGTAGAAGTGATGCTACAGAAGCTAGGGCTCCATCTGCCTGTGAATTAACCCTGAGGAACCCTGATGCTCTAGAACATAGCACCCCTTCTATCGGTGAAGGAATCCTTGCAAGAGTAGATTCTATGGCACATAGCAATCTATCTGCCTAGCGATTTATTCGAGAAAAATATATTATTAAGGTTATTATTTATTAAATTACAATATTTATTTTATTACTATTTAATCAATAAAAAAACGCAGCCTTGATTTTTAATAATAATAATAATAATAATAGGGGTTTTATATGGCACCCTTCAAGAACTTGAAGCCTTCGAGGACGCCCGTCCATTGATTAGGAAAAAGCTTGGCAAATAAGATTGATTTTTAGAGCGCACTTGAAGGCGAAGGCGAAGAAGAGGGACTATGCGAGCAGGCAGACCATTCTTAGCTTAACCACAACTACAGAGAAGGCACGATCATCCATGTAACATAGGCGTGTGTGAGGAATCGAAAGAAGGAGGGTACTTCCCGAGCGAAGGCCTCTTTGTTTTCTGGACACAACCACTCTGAAGGATAAATAAGGGGGAGTTGCATTGTTTAGGATTTTAAATGTGAGGAGGACTTTAAAAGTAATTCGAAATTTAATGGGCAGCCAATGCAGTTCACGGAGTGCAGTTTGACGGAGGAGAGCTCGAGCCGCAAAGTTCTGGACAAGTTGAAGGGGACGAATTGTAGCGTTGGAGGCTCCAGTGAGAAGAGAGTTCTAGTAATCAAGGCGGGAGGTAACAAAGGAACGGATGGCTATCTCGACACTGTTTCTGTCAAAGTAAGTGGGACCAGATACGAGTGATGTTGTGTAGAAAGCAGACAGACGATTTACTGATATTAGCAACATGTGATTTGAAATCGAGCTCACTGTCAGAGGAAGCACCCCGGTTTCTAAGGTTGTCAGAGAACGCGATCGGGGAGCTACCGGGATCGAGAGAGGGGATTCCATTTCTACAGCGAGCGACATTTGCTGAGGTGCTCATCAAAAGAACCTCATTTTGGCCATGGTTGAGTTTGAGGAAGATATCCGATAGCCACTCAGTAATCGTGTCATATACGAATAAAAGAATGGTGACGGTCACGGGGGACGATTTTTTGGAGGAGGAGGAGACAAATATTTATGTGTGATCATCATAGTAATGGAAGGATTGACCTAAGCAACGCAGAATAAGGCCAAGAGAAAGGAGATAGATACGAAAGAGGACCGGATTAAGGATAGACCCTAGTGCCCGTACTACCAGAACGATATAGTGAAATTAGAAAGAGTCCAACGAAGGCTTACTAAAATGAAAACAAGTTTAAAGAACAAAACATACGAAGAGCGACTTAGAGAGCTAAATTTTTTTTGTTAACTCAGCGCAGGTTAAGAGGAGACCAAATTGAGGTCCTTAAAATTATCAAAGGCATAGACAATATGGATTGCAATAAATATTTCACGATCGATCAATCAAATTACACGCGAGGAAACGGTTGCAAAATTATAGGTAAACATTTTAACTCGCACGAATTTCTTTTTTGACCGAATCATTAACCTATGGAATGGTCTCTTTCGTAACGTGATGAACTGCAACACCGTAGATACCATCAAACGTCGTATAGATTAATATTTTGAATCTATTCCCGGATTAACAGCGTTCACTAGTGAATAATTCACCCAATTTAATCTACCTTCTATTTGTCCTATCTAATCTATTTGGAGAATTGTCCTAACAACCTTGCTAAAGGTATTTATGTATGACTCAGCTCCTGTACAGCTAGTGCTGGGAATAATAACTATTGTTCCCGTATTCCTTACCCTGGGTCACCTAGTATGGACTGCTAGGTCTGTTGTGACCTGTATATGTATGTAAATTTATGCAACACTGTAGTCCACAGAAGATGGCCGAGAGTCTTCACCCCTGAATCTAACAGAATATGTACAAGATGACAGATAAGAGCAAAACTATTTTAGAGCATTTCCAGAAACTTTCAGGAAGTCACGAAAGCGGCGGAGAAGAACAGAACGGTCAACGGTGTCAAATGCTGCCGAGATATCGAGAAGCACCAGAATTGTAGCCCTCCCAGCGTCTGCTTCGCAGTAGAGTCGGCCAGTCACATGTCGGGAGCCGATTCAGAGCTGTGACCTGCTTTGATGCCGGACTGGAAGGTTTCATCGATGCTGTAGGAGGCAATGTATTCAGTGATGCGGGAAGGTACTACCCACTCAAGAGCTTTAAATAGGAACGAAAGTTGAGGGAAAGGATTATTAGGGTCAAGATTTGTATTAAGATCGGACGGAGAGCAGCATGTTTGAAGTCAGTAGGCTCTTTATCTAGCGACAGTGAAACGTTGAAGTTACCCCGTAGGTGTGGTAGTAGGACAGGTAGGAACTGGGTGGGGAAATGTCAACCGGAGAGCAGGGGGTTTTTTTCGATGAGCGTAGTATTGCCACAAACTCTTCAGGGCAGACTGGGGTGAGGAAAGTGAGATTGGGAGGTGGGGTAAGGTGGATTATTGTGTGACGGAGTGCAGATGAAGAAGGGATCTCAAAGCGAATATTTGCTACCTTTTCAGAGAAAAAAGGCACAGAATGTGGACGAGGGGATGGAGGGATGAGTTGGGGTAGCCTGAGAGATGAGAGAGGAGCTTGAAAAGCTGAAGAGGGTCTTGCTTGTTTTCATCAAAGATTTTACGGATATGGGACTCGCGGGCAGATCGTAGGAGAGTTGTGTAGGTATGAGCTGCAAAGGCATAGGCGAAAGAAGCTTGTTCTGCCTCCATGCCTCGGGTACGAGCGGAGCGAAGGTGCCTCTCACATGATCTTCTGTGTTTTTTGACATCAAGGAGATTGTTAGAGAACCAAGGGGTGCGGGATCTGCGAGAGGATGCAGGGCGAAGAGGAACGTCACTGCTTAGGCAGGAAGGGGGTGACTGAGAAAAGGAACGGAGGGAGAGCTTGAAGTCAGAAGAAGGGGAGACAGTGGGGCTATCCTGGAGAAGTGAGGCAAGAACCAGGGTCAATGGAGGAGAATCTAATCTTGTGTGACCTTGCAACATGACAATTCGGGAGGTTAGTTTGAGAAGGTAGAGTTAAGCCGTGATAAAGAGTTTGTTAAATGGGTATTGGGAGAAAACAAGATCAAGATTGTTGTTGTGGGTGTGGGTGGGAATGCAAATTGTGGCTGGGGTGGGATGGGGGGGGTAAAAGACAAATTGGGAGAGAGAAAAACGTTCGAAGACTTCAAGGAGTCGTTGATGCGAGGTGGTGCTTTGTGGTTATTCATTTATTAATTAATATAAATTTAGTTATTATTGATTGTTTATTTTTTTCATTTTTAAAGAGAAAAGTTAATTTATTATTGATTTATTAGTATTTATCTATTATTTAATAGAGACAAGGATTGATTTATTTTTGGTTGATTATTTTCCTATTATTTATTAAGGCCAAGGATTTATCTATTATTTATTTATGATAAATATGCTTATTGCTCATTTGTTATTATTTATTTATTTACGTTTGAGAAAGATTTGTTAATTATTGAATTATTATTTATTAGTCAGGAAGATTTATTTATTTCAATTTGTCATCTATTTCTAATCTTTTGAGCAGAATAATTAAATAAACACTTAATATTGAGCATTATTTACTAAACGTGAACGATTTTCAGCATTTTAATTATTATTTATGCATTATTTATCATAAAAAGTTTGATTAATTATTGATTCATTATCTACTTATCATGTAAAAGAGGAGCGGTTTTCACCACTCCTTATTAGAGGAGCTTGCGCTTCGCAGACAGAGCTTCGGTATGTAGCCAACGTCCTATCTAGCTTTGGCAACAGCCTATTGGCCAAAACATTTTTTGAAGTTTCCAATACATATCTTATTTAATTTACTATTGTTCTATTAATTTTCAAAATGGATTTTTTCTGGGTTAAAGCACCCCTTTCCCCCCGAAGTTTTATCGGGTCTTTTTAAATACGAAAAAAACAATCATCAGGATTTTTTTTTTCATCTAAATTTGCTCAAAATAATTTCAGTTTACTTTACTCGTTTTTAGGGGCCAGTAGTTATTCTTCAGGATAAAGATTAAAATTAAAAATCTATTTTAGAAATAACTGATAAAACTAAAAATACGGAAAAATAAAATAAAAAAGCAGGCTTGCCTATTATCTAATAAATTTTATGAACTTCGGCAATTTTAATTCTTTTCGTTTAAAAACAAAAATCCAAAACATTCGATACTCACATTTATTTCAGAACTTCACCATTTGGGGTTTTCAAACTCTAAAGCAACTCTTAGAATGAACTAGGATAAAAACATAACATATAAGTAAGTCACAAAAAATAAGAGAAAAAAATATCGAGTATTATTTAACCCCTCACAGAAATACCGTTCCTCAAATTTAGTGTTATGGATTAAGATTGTTTTATTCGAATTTAGAGTTCAATAGCAACAAGGCAGTATCACACCATGACCAAGTTCTCTGCCCGTTGGATCTCTAGAAACCTCACGCCCCATGATTGACTTCAACGTCGTTAAAGTCCACAAGGCCATAGTTGCACAAGCTGCCCTGCGCGAGTGCGGATTCGAAGAGCTCAACCATCCCCCCTACAGTCCAGATCTGGCCCCTAGCGACTACTTTTTATTCCGCCAGCTCAAGGCTGCACTGCGTGGACGCCGGTTAGGGGACGATGAAGATGTCTAGCTTGCCGTCCAGGAGTGGATTGAACAGCAATCGGGAGATTTCTGGTTGTCGGGAATTCGAAGCTTCAGGGACAAGTGGCGCAAGTGCATTGAAGTCGAGGGTAGTTATATTGAAAAATAATAAAACACTTTTCCTCATATCTCGTTTCCTTATATCCGAATTGCAAAACTTATTGACCGCCCCTCGTATCTTTTTTTTCTATAACTCTATATTTTAGCAACGTGATATTTTGAAAGGGGGGAAATTTAGTTCCTCTTTAAAATTATTATAATTGGCGAAGTTCAGAAAATTTATAAAAATTTAACCATGGCTGCTTTTTTTTTAGATTTTAAATTTTAATCTTAGTAGCGAAGCGCAAAGCTTCCCCCGTAGGGGGGAGTGGCGAAGCCATGGCTGGTTTCTTCATATTAAATCATTCATAAACTATTAAATTTCTTCATTAAATCATTAATAAACTTAAAATCATTCATTATATTATTCATAAACTTAAATTTCTTCAATAACTCATTCACAAACTCTTATTAAAATTCTTCATTAAATCATTTATAAACTGATAATATTCTTCATTAAATCATTCCTAAACTATTAAATTTCTCCATTAAATCATTTTTAATCTTATTTTTTTTCATTAAGTCATTTCTAAACTTAAAATCACTCATTATATCACTCTTCAACTTCTTAAAATTCTTTATTAAATCATTCTTGAACTTTAAAAACTCTTCATTCGAACATTTCTTTTCTTTCCTCCTTCTTAGGATCATACAACCCCTAATCTCGCCGAAAGATTTCTCAGGCCATTGATGTCATATTCTCCCGTTTGAAATGTAGGGTGTCCATCAATTATAGAACCCGAAAGAAACTTCAATGGTTTGTATGAAACTAATTCCTTAGAAACAGTTTTTCCATCATTAGCAAAAGGAGAGTATATAGTTTTATATATTTTATGGATTTTCCAAAATATATATGTAGAATTTAACTTATTATTATTATACAGATACAGAAGTTTCCAATGAAAAGGACAAGCCTACAAGACCAAGGGTGGTCCCATAGGGAAACATACTGCAAGAAAAGAAAAAAAGAGAAAAAAATAAACCATATTAAAAGAAAATATGTTAAAACAAAGTAAAACCATATTAAAAATATTTAAAAACAAAGTCATTGATAAACAATAAATGTATTTACTTTAGATTTTGACGGCCATTTTAGATTTTGACGTCCATTTTCATGTGAAACCCACGAAATTATGTGCGTGTTCTATGCGTGATAAGGATCAGTTAATTGGCATGAGTGTTAAAATGTAACATTATATTAAACTTCAATTATCGTTTTATCTAAGAATAAATGTATTTTTTCGATCGGAATTAAATCACGACAATTCATTGTTTTCATTCAGATCACTATTGGACACCCGACACTTTGCCAAGCACAAAATAAAGCAACATTTAACACGTTGACTGCCAACGCCGCCGATAGGCGGCAATGGCGCTGTCCGCAAAATCCGCCGCCGCCGAGAGGCGGCAGCAAACCAATGCTAAACATATGCGTTAGTATGGCGTCGGCGTTTACGGGAAGATGTTGTGTTGTTTATGGCTCTTCATGAAAGACCTAAGCTGCATTTTAGAATGCTTGGTTTCTAATTTCAATTAATTAAGTTTGAGTCACCCCATATTTCATAAATGGCTCAATTTAGGAAGTGTAAATATAATAGGATACTAACTGAAGAAGATTTAGACATTGAAACTGAAGATTCTGATGGGGATTACATATTTTCATGTTCTGACTCTGATGCATCAATTGACAATCAAGATGGTGGTGCAAATGATGATGGAATTGATGACGTCGCAGTTGGGGCTTCAGAGAATCCTTTTAAATGGAATGATATAAATTCGCAGAAGAAAACATTTAATTTTGTTAGCCATCCATCTTTGTTAGTAAATGCTTTGGGTAATGAGCCAATTGATTATTTTAATTTGTTATTGGATGATACTATTATTGATTCAGTTGTTGCTAATACTAACAGATATGCCGAAAACCTTTTTCTTAGTGAAACCACCCGTGAAGCAGCAAGGATTACTGCATGGAAAGATGTTACTTCACAAGAGCTAAAGACTTTTTTAGGCCTATATTTACATATGGGTAACATCAAAATAAATAGAATGGCTGATTACTGGAAGACAGATGATCTATATAGTTTACCTTGTTTTTCTGCTAATATGTCAAGAAACAGATTTTGCCTGATCCTTAGAAACCTTCATTTTCCATCTCTGAAAGTTGAAAATGAATTCAAAACTGATAGACTTCGTAAAATTCGGCCTCTGCTGGATTATTTCAATGAAAAAATGAAAAGTTTATATGTTCCTGGCAAGCAATTATCGTTAGATGAAGCAATGGTTCTTTGGAGGGGACGACTGTGTTTTAGGCAGTATATAAAAGGAAAGAGGCACAAGTATGGCATAAAAATATATGTGCTTACAGAACCAAATGGACTCATTTTGAAAATTTTAGTATACAGTGGAGCAAATGATGAGGAAACAAATGGAAAAGGACATACAACTAAAGTTGTTATGCATTTGCTTGAAGAAAGGCTTGATTTCGGCCACAGTGTGTACATGGATAATTATTATAATAGTGTTGATCTAGCTACAGTATTACTGACAAGAAAAACATTTTGCACAGGAACACTAAGATCAAATAGGAAAAATAATCCCAAAGAAGTTACTCAAGCAAAACTAAAGAAAGGAGAGGTCATAAGCCAGCATTGCAATGGAGTGACCGTCGCTAAATGGAAAGACAAATCGGAGGTTTTGTTCATCACAACTGAGCATTCAGATGAAATAATTCAAACAACCAATAGAAGAGGAAATGAAAAGGAAAAGCCTGAAGCAATTGTAAAATACAATTCATTCATGAGCGGTGTAGATTTTCAGGACCAAATGATGTCCTATTATCTTCATGATCGTAAAACTCTCAGGTGGTATAAAAAATTAGGCCTACATATAATCCAACTCCTACTTTTGAATGCTTTTTTTCTTTTCAATAAGTTTTCTAACCAAAAGAAAAACCTATATGAATTTCGACATGAAGTCATAAGGAAATTGCTACCATTGAAAAGAAAGTCAGAAGAGAAAGTATCAAGAGAGCACATTCCTACCAAGATAAAAAAGCTTGATCATCAAGACAGAATTTCCAGAAAAAGATGCAAGAGTTGTTCGAAAAATAATAAGAGATCTGATACTATTTATGAGTGTATGGCCTGTCCAGATTCACCTGGTCTATGCTTGGACAAATGTTTCAAGGAATATCATAAATAATGTAAATACTTATGACTTGTAATAATGAGTATAGGGCTTATATTTGTTATTTTGACTGATAGCCTAGTACGGTACATAGTTTTATTGAAAGTGTGTCTTATGTTTGAAAATGTTCTTATTGTCAATATTGGAAGTAATTCTTTTTATGTATTCTTTTTTATTTACACTGGAGGCATAGTACGGTAGGGTCTACTGTATCTTTTTTGTATTTTTATTTCTTATTTTCACTGAAGGCAGTAATCGTTTTATTGAAAGTGTGTCTTATGTTTGAAAATGTTCTTATTGTCAATATTGGAAGTAATTCTTTTTATGTATTATTTTTTATTTACACTGGAGGCATAGTACGGTAGGGTCTACTGTATCTTTTTTGTATTTTTATTTCTTATTTTCACTGAAGGCAGTAATTGTTTTATTGAAATTATTTTTGAAATATTCTTATTGTCAATGTCGGAAGATTTTTTTTAGGCCTATGAGCCAGTATGGATTTGTATTTGTTATTTTCGGTGAAGGCCTACATAGTTTATTGATTTTACATTTATTGTCAATTTTGGATGTTTTTAGGCCTATGTGTTTTATGTTATTTTCAGTGAATGCCTAGTACGGTACGCCAAGGCCTACCTAGTTTTATCGAATTTTTGAAATGTTCTTATTCTCAATTTTTATATGTATATTTTTTCTCATAAAAATATAAAGTACAATATATTAGTTGTTTTATACCTTTCCTTTCAAAAAAGTGACCATAATTTTCACAACGATAAAAAAATCTCAATGACGCCTATCGGCGGTCCGTGGGATATAAGAAAAGCGATCGGCGCTATATGCCGATGACGCCTATAGGCGGCGCCTGCATTTTCTTCATAAAAAAGTATTCAAATTGAAAAAAAAAAACTTTTTATGCAATATATAATCAAAAATATAACTTTGAAACTCTATAATTAGCATCGGTTTCTGGGGTTATTCTATCGGCGGCATTGGCAGTCAACGTGTTAAATGAGGTCAACAAACCTAAGTCGCGTGCGTTCAATTATTCTGACTTATGACCTTATAACCATATGAACTTACGACCTTCAAAACTCTCAATAATTCACGGACTAACCTTGGGAGGACCTTGACAATTATATCATTAGAAAGAAACTTAAAAACAACATAAGGGTTTCAAATTTCGTTATAATCGACCGAATAGTTACGATGTTATTGCCAAATAATTCCCGGACTAACCTTGCGAGGACCTTAGCAATTATATCATTCGAAAGATAATGTAAAACAACATAGGGGTTTCAAATTTCGTTAGAATCGGCTGAATAGTTACGATGTTATTACCAAATCATTCCAGGACTAACCTTGCGATGACCTTAACAATTATATCATTCGAAAGAGAATGTAAAACAACATAAGGGTTTCAAATTTCCTTAGAATCGGCCGAATAGTTGTGGTTATTGCTAAAATAACTCATTGAAAAGTAAAACAGTTACCATCCGACCGACCGCCCTACTGACCGACATAGAAACTTATAGAGTCGCGTTTACGCGACTAAAAATATTCATTACCACCATTAATCATAGGTTACAACTTTTTTAATGGATGAGTGTAGAAAGCATAATTTCCCATAGCCGGAACTTGTATTATTAACCAGAACATTTAGAATTATAGAAATAAATTCTGACCTGGTGTCAATGGTAATTCTGGTCAAGGGAAAACTCCCGAGAGAACTCCATCACTGAACACTTGATGAACACACTCAAAACCCCGTGTTTTTAAGAAGGGGGATTTTGTTACTAAAGGAATATGGCTTACTTTATGCCCGTCCATCACAGGAGACGTTATATTTGGTAAGCATTTGAGATTTCCACCAATCCTGACCAATTTCTTGCAGAAACCTGTTGGCTTTCGAAGAGTTTCAAAGTATTCCGTCATGGGGTCATCCGACGATGGTGAAAAGGTTATATCGGGTCCCAGAGCAGATTCCGGAGACCCCAAAATGACACGGGCTTCGGGGGGAGGGAGCCACACGTACGATGGATAGGCCAAACTCGGTTTTCTCACGTCGTTCACACCCTGTTGCTGGAGAGGTTCCTGTCCATTGTTGTTGACGAATTGAACTACGGTGTCGGATAAGGACCCAGTAGCGTCGTTCCAGTAACCCTTGAAATGGCGATCTCTCGTTTTCTCTGCCCTTGCATCGGTTGCCAGTTTGAGACGCAACCGCTCGGAAGTCACGAAGCACAGGAACAAGAAGGAAACCAATGCTCCTACTTTCCAGTAGTAAACCATGAACTTTTGAATTGGGAGATTCACCTTGAGAGGCCCCAAACCCTGTGGGAAATACAACAGTATTATTAATAGGCTCACTATTTTTACTCGGTTTGCCACAAATAAGTATGCATATTTCACTAAAGATTTATCACGTCTTTAATTCTGCAGAAAACAACCACACTGCCCAATGGCTGGTTAATGACATAAGTCAATGCTAAAGGATTGAATAATAATAAAAAAATGTCATTCTACCATTCCCTACCAGACTGAAACAGACTTCAGCAAAATAGGGGATAACATTCATTCACCCGAAGATTTCATTAGTAAAATGAATGGTAATAATTCCGCTCATTCAGAATCATCTCATTCGAAGCATAATGTACATACTAATTTAGAGCACGCACATGTACGTACGTATATCGGCGTGCATATTAAATTCCGAATAAACAATCTTCCTTATCAGTGAAAGGTAGACAATCTTAATCACAAACAAACATTAGCACGATAAGCGACAGCCATAAATACTGTCTCCCCTCCCCCCCCCAATTGTTTTTAATAAAACATAAAATAAAAACGTGAAAATGAAATTAAATAAATATTAGTTATTATAGGTCAACTTTAATATACCCATGAAGAACAACAAAGAAATACAGATTTGTAGAACAAAACTTTTGACTCAATATATCCGTTGCTAAATCAAATTTTGACTGATAAGACCGGTTTCAAATGGAATAGTATACCGGTCAAAAATCGAATGGTAGCCATGCTAGTCTAATTTATTTGATATTTTATCAAGATCTCCCACTGAATTACCAACTTAAGTCTACCAAATTATCACACTACCTATGCAACGTTTCACTGTAAGCACACTACCCTGAAGAGCCATTCGATCATACTTCTTACAAGGTTACGTTTGGGAAAAAATTTCGAACTTAGTCATCGGTCAAAAAAGTGACTTTCCACTCACCAATCACCCAATTTTGATTTTTGGGTGGGAGCCTAAGCTAACTTCTTGGCTCTATTAGAATGTCTCAACACAGGTTTCTTTGTTGTGTTGGAGACGTTTGCTTACATAATTTGTGAGCTTTATCTGCAGCAGATGTGCGGGGAAGAAGGGGATCGGAGAGATGTCATTCTGATCAATTTATCCTGTGATTTTGACGTCTTCCTGGGCTCTCCTACCCATCGTCTAGCATGCAATATACCAGTCTCTTCAAACCTCTTGATAACACTCACTGTACTAACCGATATTTTAAGTCTTTTGGATACTTTTAGGACATTCCTTCCTTGCCAAACGTGATGATGTTTTGCCGTTCCCAAATGGATTTTTGAGTACTCGTGAGCCATAATAATTACAGATCAAGATGATTTTGAAGCTGATTGAAGCATAGAAGCTTTCTAAAATTGTAATAACGATTACTGAAAATTTGAGAAAACAAACGTTAAAATTTTGCTAAATTTTGTATTATACCATCACCTGTTTAGGATATTAACGATATAATTATCGATATAAATTTTAAGAAATGTAAAACTTAAAAATAAAACTCAAAACCTTCGTTTTTTCTATAAAAAACATTCAAACTATTATGAATCATTTGTCACCATTTTGCTAAGAATTTTATTTTGTTTCGAGTTTTATAGAGATTTGAAGTCAGCTAGTATTTATGGCCGATACTGTATATACATACACATACATACATATATACATGCATACATACTTACATACATAAGAAAAGATGTCTTTTGCAACACATATATTTCAGATAATGAGATTAATATTTTTTGCAGCAGAATTGTGTAAGGCTATTCACAGCTTAGGCCTTGTGCGCGAAAAGGGGGTTAAAAATTGTTACAAATTTCTTAATTTTGATTCAATCTTTGTAGTTAAACTAAAAAATTATAATATAATTCAAATAATCGAAGTTTATCGGGAAATGGAGGCGTAGTTTCCCTGGTGACCCCTCGTAATTTCCTAGTAAAAAGACCCTTCCACCTCGGTTCAGCTCTACTCCCTTGCCATTCCTGCGCATCGCCGAAAGACAATCACGGTTGAGAAATCGGTCAAATTAAGCACTTTCGGTAAATATTTTCGTTCACCCCTACCGGAATATTCATGCGCGTTTGAGTCGTCTGACGTCAGACCCCACGCTCATCCCCATTATAATTCGCAAAACGATTAAAGGCGCTGACATGATTTGGTTAAATCATTCACCTCTGTAAACGTTAGCACATTAGTCTATAAACAATTAGGATTATATACTGGGAGGCTGTACCCCCCCCCCATCAATTTAATGAAACTCATGATCATCGTAGTGTGGTCCCCCCATTGTCTCTACCCCCACACGAGCCGTCCCCTTAAATGTACTCTAAAAACATGAATCATTTTGGAACACGGACGAAATAGTACGTCCCATCGTTCGAGTCGCTAATCTACGCTAATGATAAATAAAAAGTTAGGCATAATTGCTGGAGCAGAAGATCATACTAAGACGTATTTAACCTTTTTAATATAGGCCTCTCAGAACCGATATAGTGGGGAAACTCGGCGTAGGGGACTCCGCGATGATTAAGCCTAATTATTATCCCCACGAAGCCTACAACATTCAAATAGGCCCTTCTGTAAAATAATTAAAGTTAGGTTACTCTTGACGATAAAGTCACTCTTGTTACACACTCGAGTCGTCTCAGTTGCGACTCTTACCACGGTTTTCAAGATTATCTTGTGCTCGACACTGATAAAAAAAAGAAATAAGTCACACAGTGGCGGATCAAGGATCAAAACTTGGGGCGGGGGGAGGGCTAACTTGAAGTCCTCCCTCTGACTAGTTAGTCTTAGAAAAGGACATTGATGATTAATAATGGTTATCTTAGCATTGCTAATAAATGACAGCATCTCATAAGGAAGTGAGCACTATCTCAGATCCGATTTTTTTTTTCACACATCAGAAAATTATGAATTGTAGTTTTCGGATGTCAGCTAAAGTATAATACTGAATTTAATAATATTTTTTAGATTTACCTGTATTTTAGACATGTATCATATATGATACATTCGATCGCAAGGTTTTAAAAGGTATATATATATATATATATATATATATATATATATATATATATATATATTATTGCATTGATCCTTGTTGTATATATGAATTGTTTTCTTACAGTAGAAGATGCATTTTATAACTTCTTGATAAAAAGATTTTCATATGTGACTATTTCTTAAGGGAAAAAGGACTGTAGCAGATCATTTCAACTTATACGCCCGAGGTACCTTTCGACTTCAATTGTCATCGTCTGTGGCTATATTGATAAATGGGATTGGGATCGGGATAATAATATAAGTGGGGAATATGATGATGATGATGAGAGAAAAATAGGATAGTCAGGAAATATCGTGTGTAGTATGAGTGTTGATGAGTTGGTTATGATTAGAAAATAGAGATGGAAGTGGTACGGAGAGGGTGATGATGATTTGTGCCAGGTTGCCTGCAAACGCTTCCGTTTTGCAATATAATTTGCTTCTGGTATGTAGATTAGCGGCTCGGCCCCCAAAAGTGGATTTTTGTGTGTTTATATTTCGTTCTCCCCTGCCTGAATATTCATGCGCGTTTGAGTCCTATTCGAAATAGAGCCGACGCCATTTTTTTTTTCTTAAAATGTCTTCGAAACTAAATAAACGAAAAACGCTGTTTACTCACTTTATTGCAGTGGGTATAGTTCTGAAATAGCGACCTCTGCAGGAACTAAACCAATCAATCAAAGTTTTTGGTTTAACCTTGACCTCATGGGACAGAAGTTCTAATGCCAATTGGTTGACTAGAAACCAGTAAATAATTTGCAGAATAGTTTCTACAGAGATCCGAGCGATTGAGAAAAACGTGCCATTCAATGCTGATTTTTTTTCTTTTCAAAATGGCGGTCATTTAAGTCACGTTTAGTTTTAGAACATCTAAATTAAAAATGAGTGGTAATATCTAATGCCCAGCCACAAACCTCGCAATTGATTTTAATGTTAAGTAAATTATGAAAGTCCCAAAAGGTTAAAAATTTATCTCGATCCCAAAATAGTTAATAATTATGTTATGTTACTGTTTACCACCGGATTCCATTTTCAAACTGCGTAAAATGCGTCCGAACTACACCCAAATGGCTAAAAAAAAGTAGTTCCTTTAAACGATCTAGTTAAGTAGATTTAAATGTATAAAAAAAGGTTAAAAAAAATAGTAAAATGGGGAAAAATATATTGGCAAATAAAAATAACTCCAAATGAGGATAGTAAAAAGATATTAAGTGAAAAACAAAATAAAAATTCAAATCAGTCATTTCTGACGTCACCCCCCCCCCCCCACCCCCCATTATAATTCGCAAAACGATTAAAGGCGCAGAAATGATTTGGTTAAATCCTTCACTTCTGTAAACGTTAGAACATTATTCTATAAACAATCAGGATTATATACTGGGAGGCTGTGCCCCCCCCCCCCGAGCCCCCCCCCCAATTGATTGAAACTCAGGATCATCGTAGGGTGGTCGCCCCATTGTGTTTAGCCCCCACACGAGAAGTCCCCTTAAATTTACTCCCAAAACGTGAAACATTTTGGAACACGGACGAAATAGTACGTCCCATCGTTTGAGCTGCCAATCTACATACTCGTATTTATCAATTATTTTTACTTGGAGTTTTTGTTTTTTCGTTAATCTTTGGATTTGTTTAATTTAGAATTCAAGCCTTTGTTTACGTATTGTATCTCTTGTGAGCCTTTTACTTTGGTTATTTATTTATAATTCCGGTAGTTGGTGCACTCTCGTGTTTTTATGCATTTATTTTATGTATTTATTTAGTAAACCACTCCGATAACCGCATAAAGTTGTCCGAAGAATCTGTCGGGTTAGTTAGTTAGTCAACATCAATCCTTTCATGATACTAGGAGGATCCTCGACCGGATAATTAAATGGACATAAAGGTCAGTATGACAATTGCCGGTCGGCCCGAAGGCCCCAGGGTCCGGTCCTCTTTTGGGAAGAGGTGCCAGGAAGTATTATGTTTTTGACACCAAACAGTGGTCAGGTGAAAGCCTCTCCCCTCGGGAGAGAGGGGACTTGTTCCGCGTCAGAGGTACGTGGATATAGATACCCATCGGTAGGATTCCTTGGAAAAGAGTGTGTGTGTGTGTGTCGTGCTGTAAAGGCGGGAGAGGAAAGAAAGCAGTGTTGTGATTGGCTATGTGTGGGGTGAGAAGTGTAAGATCTACTCACCCGAAACCAGTCGGTAACCAGATATCTCCGCGCGCTGACGTTTGTGTCCACTCATGCCGGTATTCTGAATCAAACCCGGTAGTGTGACGTTGGGAGGCCAACGTCGTGTTCCTTCTTTCTTCTCGTTGATGATTGTTAATTTGCCTGGGTATAAAAGTATTCTCTTGTCTTGAGGTCCCCCGTGGAAAACCGGTGGTCTTTTGCGTGATATTGACTGAATATTGATGGTGCGTTCTGTCACCGACAGGAAATGAAAGTTGCTAAAAAAGACGTAGACCTCTTTTAGTTTTTTCTTCATGTCCAAGGCACACCTTTGACGTGAGTTTCTCTTTGAATTTCTTTTTATTCTTCTAAATACTTCATTTAAATATGAGTTTGTTCTTTGACGGTTAATCGTTGTCTGTCGGCCGGGTAGGAATTAATATACTTTGTAAGTAGGCCATGTATTTATAAAGGAATGGTTATATTTAACAACATAAGAGGTATTGATAGCTTCTTGAGAACTTTTAATTTCTGATAGAGTGGGTGTTAATTTTGACGGTTTTTTTCCTGCTGTTTTTTTTTAGCGTCAAAATATGTTAATTTCAAACTCAATTTTTTTTTAATCTCAAATTTATTTTTTATATTTTAATATTAAAAAATAAATTCAGTGTTGCTCCTCTGAAAGCTTGTATAGTGTCTACATATATTTTGTATTTATATAACTGAATTTCTTCATATTTATTTATATTTTTCCTTCGCTCTCTCGAAGTCTTAAATTGGAATGACCTCCGCAACCGGAGAAAAGGAAGCTTCCGTCGTCGACGAAGATAAACAAACAAAGACATAAACAAAGGAGAATCCTACAGACCAATAGCGCTGCTTTCCCCCCTAGCCAAAACACTAGAAAAAATCATCCTACCCTACATCACACCCAACATCCCAAACACACAATACCAACAAGGGATCAAACCCATGCACTCAACCATCACAGCATTCCACACAATAAACAACATAATCACAAATTGATTCAACAAGAAAATTCCACCACATAGAACCATATCAGTCGCTCTTGACATGTCCAAAGCACTCAACACAGTAGACCTACACAAACTAATCAACATGATCCACAAACTCACCATACCCACCACCCTCATCAAGTACATAGCAAACTACATCAAGGGACGACTCCAATACACTCAAATACAAAATCCAAACACAGACACACAAAATCTGGAGTTCCCCAAGGAGGAGTACTTTCCCCGACACTTTTCAACATCTACACCTCAGATATACCAACTCCCCCACAAACAGTAAAATTTGTCACCCACGCAGACGATATCACAATACTCTCCTCACACAACAAACAAGAAACCGCTGCACAACAGATACAACCTTACCTCAACAAAATACACACATGGTCAATAGAAAACTCACTAAAGCTAAACGTACCAAAACAATGACCACTCTCTTCACACCAGACCCTGCAGAATACAACCCTAAATTCAACCATACAAAACATAACACTACCCACCACAAAAGAACCGAAGATCCTTGGCCAAACTTTCGACCCACAACTCACATACTCAATACACATACAAAACACAATAGTCAAGGCCACGAAAACACTCAAAGTTATCAAGGCACTCAGAACTACACGCAGGGGAAAAACCAAGGAAACGTTCATTAACACATAAAAGACAATACAAGTATTAGAATACGCCAACACAATCTGGTCTCCATTCATTTCAGAAACTAACATAAAAAAACTACAGACAATACAAAACACAGCCCTCTGAACTGCCACAAGATGCACTCTTGACACAAATACTCAACATCTACATGACGAGATGAACATCCTATCAATCAAAAATCACCTAAAACTACATGCATCATAAATCAGGCAGAAAACGCAACATCCAAATCATCCCCTCCACCACATCAACAGAAAACCTCCTAATCACCGGCACAAAAAAAAACAGATCATTTTCGATAACAACAACAACTACACCACCAACTTAGACTCAGACTCTAACACAACAACAGAAGACACAAGCAAACAAAACACGAAAACAATCCACTCTCAGATCACACAATAATACTTGACATACAGAACCCACTACAAAATATTAAGTGCACCACTTCTAACCATACATAACTCAGAACAAACACTCACAAAGCAGATCAGAAGAGCACTAACACAGATACGAACAAACAAATCACCACTCCTGAAATCATACATGCACAAAATATAGTTATAGAAGAAGAATATAAAAAATTATTTTCTGAACTTCACCATTTGTAATTCTTTGGGTTTTAAAAAATTCACAAAATTTCGATACTTATATTTATTTATGAACTTCACCATTTTGTTTTTTGATATTATTTAAGAATTATTAGAAATGACTTTGGTAAAAAAGCCATAAGTCATAACCAAACTAAGATGAAATTATTATTCAAATACTAAAAAAATCCCCTTCTTAAATTATATAGTTAGTGATGATATATATATATATATATATATATATATATATATATATATATATATATATATATATATATATATATATATATATATATATATATATATATAAATTGAAAATCACATAACACGTGATTTTTTATAGATGTATTTAAAGGCCCAAGGAAATGAAAATTAGTAGCACAACCCGGAAGAACACTTAGGAGAATATCACGTGAACCAATAAATGCTTAAGAAGGAAAATGGGAGATGTAGAGAACGGAAAGATAGGACAAACTATTTTAACCGTTATATGAAAATAAATAAAGAAGTTGGATTTGAACCTGTATCATTAAGTGCTCATCGCTTATATGACCAAGACGCTGATCGCCAGAGCTACCATCCTCAACCCATTTTCATTTCCTTGGTCCTTTAAATATATATATATATATATATATATATATATATATATATATATATATATATATATATATATATATATATATATATATATATATATATATATATATATATATATGTGTGTGTGTGTGTGTGTGTGTGTGTTGTTAGTGGATTTGGCGTTGGGTGGCGCCATCTAGTGGCAGAAGCCTCATTTAGCCATTCAAAGGCACTTGCAAGTGGTTTGAACCATGGGAAACCATCAATGGAATAACCATTTATCATCTTATCACAAAACGCCGCAGTTCATTAGAGAGACTTTTCCTCTTGTTCTATTTTGTGATTGTTCTGCTACGAAGCGGAAAGAAAGAACAAATTTGGGAAGCAACGTCAACATTAGGCTGTGGTTGACCATAAAGGAGGAAATAGTGAACCATTCATTAAAATTTAAATTTAGTTTGAAATTTTGAACTTTTTATAGGTTGCAATTTAGAAAATAAAAAGCAAATGTTTTTTACATTATTTATTTAAAAACTAATTGACTCATTAAATGACTTTAAGACAAACTTTACAAGGAATAGGTATTTATAGATAAGGATTCATCTTTCATTTGTTTTTTTTTTATCTCCCTAACTCCAATAGTTATTGAGATATTGCTTCTCAAAAACGGTCCAATTTCTTTCTTTTTTTTTTGGAGGGTGGGGGATGGCACCGAGCATCTTGTATATCTAACACTGCTCTTGCAATTGTCAATTCAACATTGCTATCCATATACCCTGGGACGGATATCAAGGCCAATAAGTATTGACGATGGCAGAGGAGAAACGACCGTAGATCGAAAAGCTTAGGTAAGTTGTCAAGTGACAGAAGCATTGAAATCGGAAGACAACAAAAGACAAAAGAACGAAAAAATATTTAAAAGCGATAGGCCTAATCACGAGGCACTTAGCATCTATTTGCACCCTACCACATTTCTTTCTCTTTTCACCACTTGTCTATTTTCAGCTATCTGTCCCCACACCCTTTCTTTATCCCCTACCCACCTACATCGTTCATTTTCATAGTTCAACAAAAGACAGCAGATTGAATACCAATACAGGTTGACTTGAAAGGAAGTTTTATATTAAAGATGATAATTGCCGTAGAAAGGTCATCAAGTGAGAGGAAAGTGACACTGGGAGAATATATAAGGTCGCAGGTTAAATTCTCAAAGCGAATTAACTAGAAAGGAATCTTTAAATCTAGACTAACGAAATAACTCCTCCTTTTGGCCTGACCACAGAGAATGAGTTGACTCTCGAGGATGGAGGCTGGTGTTGAGAAAGTTCGATGATGAGTTGTTGCTTCCTCAGGTACCACACTTTGATAGGTCTGATTTTTCTCTGACAGATAGTATGGTGTCAATCTTTAGGGCGCCTTCCTCTCGGACGATATAATCGCTCCCTCTGGCCAATTAGAGTATCTGGCTAGCCGGTGGGCTTAGGGGAACTCGTACTACCCTTATGATTGGCTCAATGAAATATTCGTTAAAATTTTCTAAACGCCTTGTCACTTATTTTAGCTTAACCAAGCCAATCTCTTAGGAAAATAATTTATAAACGCTGTTATTTATATAAACCCTCTTCACTACGACTAAGGATACCGATCATAATGTTCAGGAGTCTCGAGTTTCGTTTGGCTTAACCCCCCCCGGTAGCTAGATTTCTTTCCACTAACCTTGACTCAGAATGAGAAAGGAGATTCCGGTGGAGAAAGATATCGAGAATAATTCTACCGTTGATGTCTTAATTTACTATGGATAAAGCGGTAGCAGTGACTGCAGGTGTTCCTTGTGTCTCAGTCTTGAAAACTGCTGTCACATTTCGCTAAAGCCCCACAATATATACTTTTTCCCATTCTGTCCAATCTAGCAACCATCATGATTGCAGAGATCTTGATCCGCCTTAAAAAGAGAATTAGTTTATTCTTGTAGGGGAATCTTCACTCTCCCGTTCTCTCTCAGTCGAGACACGGGATGGTAACCACAAAGACATCCGAGCCCGGCACCGTGGGTCACACTCGTAACCACAGCCCCTCGCCACTCGTCTCTATCAAAAGCCGAACGGTTTTAAACTGCAAGATCTCCACTACGAGAGTATATTTAATTTCACCTCAAGTAAGAAATTGGAGACGCGTTTCTCTCAAGCTCGAAGGCCATCGGGAGCCGAGGTAAGACTTGCTGAGAAAAACCGTTGGAATAAGAACACCCCCCCCCTACCACTACCCCAGTGGGGTGACGAGGTATAAATAACAAACACTTGGGAAAAACGTGGTAGAATACGTGAGTCGCCAGGCTACGAAGTCTCCGGATTGAGGCCGGGCTACCAAGACTGGACAGGTAGAATACGTGAGTCGCCAGACTACGAAGTTCCCTGCAAGAGAGGCAGGGCTACCAAGGGGGCTAAGAAGCAGCTCATCCTCGAGCTAGTCCCTGGTTATCAAACCAAAGTTATGTTAACTTGTTCAAGTTCAACTTACTCTCGTCAGAGAGACTCCTCATATCCTGGTGCATCCTAAAGCGCAGGAATATTCCTCGCCCTTGAGGAATTACGAAAAGAAGAGGGAAAAGGCTGCCCCTCTAGCCCGTTACCCGGTGGCCACACCAAACTCATAAGTTTACTTGGTTGAGGAACCAAGTTCAACTTATTCTCGTCAGAGACCCCCCCCCCCTCCCTTCTATCCTGCTGTATCCCAAAAAACCGAGATGGGCCTCGCCCTTGAGGAAGACTGGAACTAAGAAAAGCTCATCCTCGAGCTAGTTCCTGGTTACCAAACCGACCTTTAAGTTAACTTGTTCAAGTTCAACTTATTCTCGTCAAAGAACCTCCCCCTCCTCCTCTAGCCTCGCCCTTGAAGAAGACCCCCCACCGAGTACAGTCCTCGCACATGAGGAATTACGTAACGAAGGAGAAAAAGCTCCCCCTCGAGCCCGTTACCCGGTGGTCACACCGAACTCTAAGTTAACTTGGTTTAAGAACCAAGTTTAACTTACTCTCGCCAGAGATACCCCGCCTACCCAGGTGCATCCTAAAGCACCGTGATTGTTCTCACCCTTGAAGACCCCCCCCCCCCCCCAATGAATACCGTGTGGACCCCCATCTGCTACACTCACCAAAATACCTTGTGATCTCGACCACCTCCAACAATCCGGTCGAAGCACGCGTCAAAGGACCTACCAGATTCCTGTGGTGTCTGGGGCTCATTGAGTTCGAGGTCAAACTCAAACCCGCCACCAGAGCAACCAAGGTATTTAAACTCCAGCAGAGACAATTAGCCTATTTCTTGTATATTGAAGTGAGTAGCGAATTAGCCAATATTAGAGGGTCAAGTTAATTGGAGTCATTTTTGTGTATTTTAAAATTCGTAGTATTTCTGTGGTTCATGTTTTATTTTTGTGTAGTAAATTGTTAAATTTAAAATATAAGTTTATTTGGGGAATTCCTGTGTATCGCCTTATATCTTTACGTGTTGAAGCGGCTCTTCCTTAAAAAAACAAAGTTAGCACTCTTAGAACAAAGCCTACTTCATTAAAGAAGTATATCACGACCACAAGTTATACCACAACAAAAAGTGGTGTCAGGTGTGGGGTGATCAAAAGGGGAATTATACGACAAAAAGTAGTGTCAGGTCTGTAGGTTTTTATTAGCTTGGGCTCAGAAGTGGCAGATGACTTTTAACCTTAGAAAATGCAAAGTTCTTAACATGGGAAGGGATAATAGGGAATTTAGCTATGAAATGGAAGGGCATTGGCTGAGTTCAGTTGAATATGAGAAGGATTTAGGTGCAGTAGTAGATAGGTCACTGAGGTTTTCAAAGCAGTGTATTGAGGCAAAAAAAATAGAGCAAATAGGGTACTAGGATACATTAACAGGAATGTTAGCTATAAGAGTAAAAAGGTTATCCTTAAACTCTACAACTCGTATGTTAGGCCACATTTAGAGTACTGTATACAAGCATGGTCACCACATTTTAGATATGAAAACAACCTACTAGAGTCAGTACAAAGGAGGGCAACAAAAATAATACTGAGGGTATTAAATATGTTCTCATTTTAAAGATGGTGTGTGAGGGGAGATATGATTGAGCTATTTAAAATCTCTTCTGAGATGGATAAGTTGGATTTTAGCAAGAAATTTGAGTTGGAAGGTAGCAATAGGACTAGGAGTCACCACTTAAAAATTAAAAAAAACAGGGGTGCAGATTGGTTGTTAGAAAATATTTGTTCACCAATAAAGTGGTAGATTACTGCAATAGTTTGTCACCTGAGACAGTAGACAGTCTAAACTTGAATGTTTTCAAACGCAGAATAGATGATTATATGGGAAGGGAAGATTAACTTTTGGTGGGTATTCTGGCCTCATTCCTGTAGATGCAGTTTTTTATTCTTGTATATTATGATTGATTTTGATTTTGATGAGTCTTGATGATGATGCCTTTTGTTTTTGACATATTCTTGTGGATGGTTCTAATTGTATATTGTTGATGCATGATCTGACACAATCCTCTGGATTGTTTAAATTGTATATTGTAGATGCATGATCGGACACAATCTTATGGATTGTTTAAATTGTATATTGTAGATGCATGATCGGACACAATCCTATGGATCGTTTAAAGTACATTCTGCTGTTCTCTAATGAGTGTCATTAGTTCGTCGTGTATTTGTCGTGTTCGTCTGTGTGTAGTGATGTTGTGGCCAGTGAGGTTCACTTCATTGATCCAATCCCCGTATTCCCTCGCGAGAGATCTCATTCTAGGGGTCCAAGAAGAGGCCGGGAGTGTTTTATACTTTAATCGGGGAATGGCTTCCTTATCGGCATTTATTAATTGATTGGTGATTTTGTCCAACTCCTCGTCGATTTCTTCTAAATTTGCATCAATTAAGGGGTCGGGAATGTAGCTTTCAAGAAGTTGTTTATACGTATCCCAGTTGGCGCGAGCGTAGCTCTTGCGTTCTGGGATAGGGACCTGAATAGGGGCGGTCGAGATTTTTATAAGGATAGCCTGGTGGTCGCTGGGGACGGGAGGGCCCAGTTCAATGAAGTAATTAAATGGGAACGTAGTGCTTGTGAGCATTATGGCTGGTTTTGTGGTTGATCTGATGTATGTGGGGAAGTTTGGTCCAATTCTTGTCATTATTTATATGTTAATAAGTGTCTCGAGATTCCTGCCTGCGGGGTTGGTCGACGTATAGTTTGTGGCAGAACTCCTCCCATTGAGGTCGCTGGCAAAAAGAACGGTTCTGCCGTGACCACAAAGCTGCAAGAAGTTATGGAGGGGTAAATCCTGTCTCCTTGGGAGCTGGTACCTTGTTGCCAGGACCAGGGGGCCCACTGCCGTACGTACCTCTAAAGCTAAGTAAGATTCATCGAGCCCACTTATTTCTCTGTAATCAATACCTTTTTTCACAGCAATTGCACAACCGTCAAATCGTTCTCCACTGTGATTTCTGGTTATGACTTCGTATGGAAAAATTTTATTGGGTTTCTGTCTGTATTTATCCCGTGTTCCGAAATAAATACAAAGTCTGAGTCAATTTGTCGTATTATGTTACCATAAAGTAGTCTTTTCTCGGTCCAACAATTTGAATTAAAATATAAAATTTTTAACTGGTGCATTGTCTTATTCAAGTAAGGTCCCTGTGTATGTGTTGTTATTGTGGCTTATTCTCTAACGAGCTTGGGCCCTTGTGGAGTGTTAGGTGGTGTGATCGTTCAACCATTGCGTTTTTTTGTATATTCGCCGTCTGTAAAGGTAGTGAAGGTTTCGGGAGCCATTTTAATTGAGCCTTGGAATAAAGCCTCCTAGACTTGTTTTTCGCTGCAGTCGTCCGAGGTGAATTCCCATTTGTATCTTCCGGATATTACTCCTTTTGACATATCAAGGATATCCATCTCCTTTGGGAAAGGGGACCTTTCGTCGGCGTAGACCTTCAACTTTATTTTTCTTGAGTGGTATACGTGCCTAGATTCCCTCTTACAAGAAGAGAACGACCTCGGACATCTTTGTGGCTGCGAGCTCATCCGGGAGCCGGGTGAATGCGCTCCTCCCTCGGGTCTCGCAGTCTCAATCACCGAAACTTCCATTTCCGTTTGTGCTTGTGTGTTTGTTTGTTTTTTCAGTGCATGGCTTTGCATCTCGCACTGCCTGCGCCTGAATCCTGGGGTCTCTGGAAGGAGTTGGAGAGCTGCCGAGGGTCGGGAGTTTCTGGCAACTAGTCTCACACTGTGGATTGAGACTAATTTTTAGAACCTCCTCGGACTGCGGGTTCTGTGGAAACCACATTTCCTTCATGCCATTATTCGTCAGAATTCTATTTAGCTCCTTCGCAAAGGTCCCTGGAGGGAGAGATTCGCGATGTGAGCATAATAGATGCAACATATAATTTTCGTCGAGTTTTCATTTTCAATGTGCATGTATGTTTTGCTTTCCCTTGACTCTGCAATAGCAGCTTTTGCAACCTTGGCATAGGTGCTGTTTGCTTTAACTTCTTCAGCCTGTTTTTTTATTATATGATTTCTTCCTAATCATATCTTTCTTAACTAGAAATGCCATGGATAGGGTCTTATGTGCTCCTGCACAGTTCAGACACTTCAAGGAGGTGTTATTGCAATCTTTCCATGAATGTGTATCTGAAGAACAGATGGAACATAAAAGAGAGTTACCCCTGCGGCAGGCGGTTATGGTGTGCTCATCGTACTTATAGCACTTGAAGTACATCTGGAGGTCGATAAACTCCTCAGGTTCGATGTGCTCAATGCAGATTTGGACGTTGAAGAGGAGCTTACCCCCATCCGTAGCCTTGTTCGTCAATGCCGTGTCGCAAAAGATAATCTTGAAGACATGAGTATAGTCTTTAAATTTTATTACTTCAGCAACCTTAGTCCCCCAGCCCAGGAGTGCCCCCCAGCCCAGGGGTCGAGGCGGCGAAGGATAACGCTGCGATGGCTTTTAATTTGAGGTGGAATATTCGGTTTTAGGTTTATATTTTTTAAGCACTCTGCTGCTTTAATGGAGGTAAGTGCTTCGCAATTAGCCTCCCTTGAACAGATGGCTGCATAGCCATTCTGAATGTCGATGAGCCTTACCAGCGCGATATTTAGATCCGCATAGATTTTGGCAAAGAGCCACCCCGATCAGGCTTGGGGCCATCGGTGAGGGTCTTTAGTGGTATCCTTCGGGTATCTATCATTTATTCTCCATCTGTCCTAATTTTGACATATGGAGAGTATAATTTGAACGGGAAGCCCCACAGAGTGAGCGTGTGCGTGTTGACTATGTGTGTGTGTGTGTGTGTGTGTGTGTGTGTGTGTGTGTATGTAAGAGAGTATCACCATGGTTGAAAAATATAAAAAAATAACATTTTCTTAGAGTATGTCTCAAAACCAATGCCAAAAAATTTTAACCCCAACAAGCACTTTACCTTAACCGGAGGCGCTTTTCGAAAGTCCGACCAAGGTTAGAGTTCGTCCAAAGCCGAGGGTGACGCGTTGAAGATGGGGAGGGGGGGGGGGGTAAGTGAAGCAGGTTCAATCTCCGCTACAGGGTTCGAAAAGCGGGTGAAAATATTCACACACTAACACAATTCGTAAATAACATGAAAATCTCACTTATCACTTGTTAAAACTTTAGCGATTGGAATCACTGCATTCGCGAGTACAAAACACTAACTCGCTTTCGACTTTATGGAAAGTAAATATTCCTCACCAGCGTAAGAGAATGCGACTTATTTCCGAAGCCTTTTTTTTAGGGGGAGAAAAGGTACAGCTCGCGGTTACTCTTCCCCTCTGTACTCCTCCCACGATTGGGGGCGGGGGCTCAGAAGAGGAGGAGGCCCACGGCCAACTTGCTCCTGGAGAAACTCCCCACACTTCTGACTCTCAGTTCAAGTGAACCGAGAGTGAAGTGCTTAATGGGAAGTCCGGAACAAGCTTTAAATGAGGGTTTATTTTGGGAGACGGAAATTTTTGCGTTAAAAGAGGACAGATTGGTGATGAGGCAGATTGAGCAACCTCGGTATTCAAAGGTGGAAAGGGTGGAATATCCTTACCCGAGGGACAAGGGAGACCTGCTGATTAACGTGAATTCCGAACCACCGTCATGCATTTACTCATCATTCATCATTCTTACTTCCTTTCTCACACTTTTAGCACCTATGTTCCTCATACAGAAGCGGGAGGACCGCCTAATCTCTGTTCCCTTATTCTCTTCATCTTTCATTCACGTCTTAATTATAGCATTCATGCCATTTTGAGTTTTCTTAGCTCTGAGCTTTGTTACTGTATTGTTATTTTACTTTCCTTACTTTGTTTCACTTTCTCTTGTTGTTATCACTTTTTTACTTTAGTTTCACTTTGTTCACTTGTTTTACTATTAACTTTCACTTCACTATCATTTTTGTTAAACTTACAATCTGAGCCTTCTAATTTTATATATTTCTTGTAACGCTTAGTTTCCCCATAAAAATTCCCGCGCCATGATTGGCCAATTTTTGTAATACTTATGTTCGCGTAGAAATACTCAATATAATGCATAAATGTGTGAATAATTCAATTTCTGCGGCAGGATTAACATCCCTGCCAGATTGCGCGGGAAGGTCGCCCGAAATCGACGCTTACCAAGCACAAAACACTGCTCCGAGGAGAACATAGAACACATATACACATAAACACAAAACCACAGCATACAAAACTATAAGACAGACACCAATCCTACGAGAAAACAAGTAAAACAACGAAAACAGAACACAAACGCGAAGTGCAAATCTAACATCGAGCACTAACAAAGGCTCGAATGCTCGAAATCGCGCCTACATTCAGAATTCAACATAATAAGGACAAACAATAAGAAGAACGCTAAAGAGATACGATTACAAAGACACACAACAAACAACAACACACCAGAAGGAAACACAAGTTACACCAAAAAACAAAAACGCCTGCGATGCCTCTAAAACAAGGGTAACCCTACCCCCATTTTCACCATCTTTTTATCTAATACTATCCAATTTCAAAGAGGGATTATACCATCAAATTCCATTTCTGTTCATTCCCTGAAGATGACCTAACATGGTCGAAAGACGTCTAGGAATAAATAATATTCGCAGATTTTTTTTCCTCGCCTCTAATAACCCGTTAAAAACTTGTAAGAAATATTAAGAAAATACAAGTTAAAATTAATAACGCTGCCACAGCTTTGGACTTCAATAGAACACACACACACACACACACATATATATATAAATATATATATATATATATATATATATATATATATATATATATATATATGTGTGTATATATATATATATATATATATATATATATATATATATATATATATATATATATATATATATATATATATATATATATATATATATATAAATGCTCGGAACTAGGTCGTTTAATTTATCCTCTTCCATGCATTCATTCCTTCTATCTACCATTATTTCCTACCTGCTACACACCCTACTTCCTCTCAACTACCTCTTTAATTTCTTCTGTTTACCACACAGTGCCCTTCGTTCTCCACCAATTGTAACATCATCACATGCACAACGTCTACCGTTTGCTATAATTCAGTTCAAACAATTTCATTTCCCCCAACTTGGTCACTTTTTATATGCCTCCTTTCAAAATTCTTTAAGTGGAGATGCTCCCTTTGATTTACATTTTATTTCTCCTTTAGTAAATGAAGTAAAATAATAACAATAAATATTGGCTGAAATTAAAAATCGATTCAGACTATGAATCACCTTGACAATCCAAACCTTACCAAAAACTTCAGCGCCAACTGAGATTGAGTTTCTTATCTCGGTAGCGATGACTTGGTAATATCCACTGCGCTCATCAAGGCGTGAGCGAGATTTAGCTAACTTGAATCCACGTAATTTCGTGCACAACAACTCTTTCACGAATTCGCCTCCTCTGGCGAGGATCTCTCGACTAGAATCACGTACGACGTGGCAGAATGAGAGTTAAGGGCAAACGTTTTCCTCCTGCCCGACCTTCATTTTCCTCTAAGCCCTTCAAAGTAGCTTTCTCATCTGAGGCGGATCATTTCTTTCATTCCTTCTTTCGGGTCTTTTTACACATGTTTTTTGCTGTTACTTTTTGTAACAACTAAAAAGAAAATTATAGAAATTCATTTTAATTTAAACGTTGTAGTTCTTTTCATGTAGGAATGAAAGACCATCAATTTTAATGAGTAAAATAACGTTGTGAGCGCTCAAATAAGCGCGCAAAAAGAGACTTGTTTTGAAGGAAAGGAGTTTTCATTTTGGGGTCGAAGTGATTATATTTTTCATAAGCGTCATGCCAATAGAAACTGAGGGGGCACGTGCCCCTTCAGGTATTTTGTATCTGGACTTTTTAATATATATTTTCCCTTTCATTATTATTATTTTTAATACTATACAATAGTTATGATCATTTTATAGTATGAGTCAAATGTGTTCTTCGAATTTGTAATTGATCAAACTACAAAAAGTCACTCCCTTCTTCCTTTCTCTATGGAATTGTTTTTTTCCAAAGCAAAGTCAGTTCGCGGGTGATTGAAGTCGCTCAGAGACAGAGCGGTTGCTGTCGAAGTGGTTAGTAGAGTAAATGTCCCTTTAGAGACGTGTGAAAATGAAATGCAATTTATTTGAGAAATAAAGACATTTAGTGTTTAGAGTTTTTGCTGTTGTTAACTAGCTAGTAATGGTAGGCTAGTGATCAGCTACCAGAGCTATGGCTCTATCAGCTACTAGCAAATTAGTCTAGCTCCAAGCTAGCTAGCTAACGTTAGCGCCTAGCGACCATTGCTAACGATTGCTTAAGTTGATTCTGGTGTGTGAATCTTGTGGTAGTGAGCTGATAGTTAGCTAGCTACCACCACTATAGTGAAGTATTTTCATATCTCTCCAACCAGGTGAACAATGTAACGAAAAATATCCTGTTTTCAGTAAGGAGGAGATTCATGCAGAAAGAAGTAATGTTAACTTAGGTTAGCTAGATATCTAAGGAGAGATATAGAATTATAGTCTATTTTCTTTTATAGAAATCATCTCTAACTCTATAATTTAAGAAGGGGACTTTTTTAAGTATTTGAATAATAATTTCATCTTAGTTTGGTTATGACTTATGTTTTTTTCTATCAAAGTTATTTCTAATAATTCTTTTATAATATCAAAAAACAAAATGGTGAAGTTCAGAAATAAGTATCGAAATTTTGTGAATTTTTTAAAACCCAAAGAATTACAAATGGTGAAGTTCAGAAAATTTAGTTTAGAGTTCCTTTTTAAAATTATTATAATTGGCGAAGTTCAGAAAATTTATAAAAATGTAACCATGGCTGCTTTTTTTTAGATTTTAAATTTTAATATTAGTAGCGAAGCGCAAGCTACCCCCGTAAGGGGGAAGTGGCGAAGTCATTGCCTGGTATATTGATATGTAAAAGTAACAAAATTATGTGGTTTGATAAAAGAAAGCCACCAAGGCTTCAATCAGCAAGGGATTTAATAATGTTTTTTTTTCCTCAGACTTTAATACTGACAAGCATATTGTTGAGCACGAGGAATCTCTGCCTTCCACAAGTCCAAGAAGTGAGATAGAAGGTAGGCTAATCTAAGGTGGGAATCAGGCCTATTACTCGTATATGTGACATTATGTAGGCTAAATATTCTATTCCACGTGGAATTGTTTACAGTCTCTAAGCATTGTTTAATGTACTTTTTAGAGGAAGATGATTTTATTATTCCTCAAGATAATCTGGCAATGCATAGTTACATAAGGAAAGAGCCTATTCAAAGAGAGAAAGAAAACTATCCCAAGACATTAATTGGAAATAAACATAAAAGCTTCGACAAAACTTGGTTAAAACGCTACCAGTGGTTAGAGTACAAGAAAACGTCAGATGCAGCTTTTTGTTTACCATGTAGAATGTTTGGATGCACTGCAAACTATGGCAGGACATTTTCCATTGACGGATTTAGAGATTGGAAGTCAGGTTGGAGACAGGGAAAGGTTTTCTGAGACACAATACCAGCCAACAGCATGTGGAAAACTTTCAAAAGTGGCAGATATACTTGATGACTACTCCAATTGATGAGTAGCTGTCAGCGCATAAGGCGAAGCAAATAAGACAGAAGACAATGGAGAGAGACAACAGGTACAGTGCTGTCTACAGGCTACAGGCTAGTAGACATAAACTCCACACTAGCTCGTCTGAGGTAAGCCTTTAGAGGCCACAACGAATCACTTCCACAAGAAAATGCTCTTAGAGAAATAGCTGAATTGGTCGGAAGATATGATGATGTTCTTGCTAAACACCTTGAGTCTGCCCATAAAAATCCAAAAGGTATCCACAATTATCTATATGATCAGAGTCAGAATGAGATGGTTGCATGTGTTGCAAAAGAAGTCAGAGGTAAAATCATATACGAAGTAAAGGGGGTAAAACTTTCCTCAGTGTGTTTAGACACAACTCCAGACGCACCGAAACAGGATCAGTTGTCTGTCATATTTCGATTTGTTGACAAAAACAAAGCCAAGATACAGGAGTGCCTCATTGATATAATACA
The DNA here is from genome assembly GCA_963969495.1 of Ceratothoa steindachneri. Classification (NCBI taxonomy): domain Eukaryota; kingdom Metazoa; phylum Arthropoda; class Malacostraca; order Isopoda; family Cymothoidae; genus Ceratothoa; species Ceratothoa steindachneri. The sequence goes on from OZ018327.1 coordinate 31,056,835, forward strand.
TGCTAAAAGACAACTCGCGCTGGTATTGCCAAGAATCTCATGGAGACACGAGAGAAATATGAACTTGATGTTAGAAACATCAGGGGGAAAGGATATGATAGCTGTGCTGTTATGTCTGGACTATATAGGGGTGTTCAAGTTATTATAAAACAAAGTAGTGAGAAGACATACTTTGTGCATTGCTATGCACAAAGTAGTGATTGATGTGTGTTGTAAGAACATAGCCTCGCGCAACTTTTTTGGCGTTATTGAGCAACTGTACACCTTTATGGAAGGTTCTTTCAAAATACATGGCTTGTTCATCGATGCTCAAAAGGAACTGATGAAACTGACTCCAACGCAGGGAGATGCATGCCGCTAAAGGCTTTGAGTGGCACAAGATGGACAGTAAGAATCGAAAACTGCTCAGTTCTTCTTGTTACCATGGAATCTATAATGGAGACACTGGATTGGATTCAGAGTAGTGTTGCATTTGACCGAGAAACATCAACAACTGCAATGTTACTGAGGAAAGCCATTGTAGTTGAGTTCTGTCTCCATCTGGTAACTCTCACTAGAGCTCTCACAGTGACTGGTATGCTCTCAAAATACGAGGAGCGGTCAATAAGTTTTGCAAATCGGTAGGGCAAAACAGAGGAAGGGGGATGGCTGTTTGTGGGGGTGTTAGGACAAGTTATGGCAAGTCAGGACCTGCAGCCACACGCTCCTGCCTCGTCTATTTAAGAAGCAGTAGCTGATCACAGATCGTCAGTTACAAATTTTTCAACAATGAAGGAGGTTGAGCACCGCGCAGTTATCAAATTTTTGACCAAGCAAGGCAAGAATGCAAAAGAGATCCATGAACGCATGGTTGCAGTGTACACCGACACCGCCCCTTCCTATGCAACCATTGCTCGCTGGAATAGGGAGTTCCGCCATGGTCGTGAGTCCCTTGAAGATGACCATCGTCCAGGACGCCCGTCAGACGTGACCACCGAGGACAATGTGGCCCATGTGGAGAGGATGATCCAGGAAAATCAACGCGTGAAGGTCGAAGAAATCGAGCGAGAACTTGAAATATCACATGGAAGTGTTATCAACATCATCCACGACAACTTGACTATGACCAAGGTCTCTGCCCGTTGGGTCCCTAGAACCCTCACGAAACCTCACGAAACCTCACGCCCCATGATTGACTTCAACGTCGTCAAAGTTGGGAGGAGCTGCTGCTCCCGTACAACCAAGACCCGGCAGGATTCGAGTCACGCATAGTGGCAGGTGATAAAACATAGGTCCATCACTGGGATCCCGAGACCGAGCTCGAAAGCCTGGCCTGGAAGCACAGGGGCTCTCCAACCCCCATCAAGTTCCGGACCCAACCCTCAGCTGGGAAGATCATGGCCACCATCTTCTGGGATTCTGAGGGAGTGTTAATGGTGGACTATGCGCCTCGTGGAAGGACCATCACAGGCCAATATTACGCTGAGGAACTGGCTGGGTTTAAGAAGTGCATCCGTCAGAAGCGGCGCGGCAAGTTGACACGCAGTGTCCTGCCCCTCCATGACAATGCCGCTATCCACAAGGCCAGAGTTGCACAAGCTGCCCTGCGTGAGTGTGAATTTGAGGAGCTCAACCATCTCCCTACAGTCCAGATCTGGCCCCTAGCGACTACATTTTATTCCGCCAGCTCAAAGCTGCACTGCGTGGACGCCGGTTTGGGGACGATGAAGATGTCCAGCTCGCCGTCCAGGAGTGGATTGAACAGCAGTCGGGACATTTCTGGTTGTCGGGAATTCGAAGTCTCAGGGACAAGTGGCGCAAGTGCATTGAAGACGAGGGTAGTTATATTGAAAAATAATAAAACACTGTTCCTTATATCTCGTTTCCTTATATCCGAATTGCAAAACTTATTGACCGCCCCTCGTACCTTCAGATTGTAGACATGAACATCAGCACAGCTGCCCATCTGGTAGAAGACTGCAAAACGGAGCTGTCTGTCCTGAGGGCAGATGAAGTTTTTATGGAGATGTGGGAAAAAGCAGAGGTGGTTGCTTCAAAAATCAATGTTCATTCGATAGAAAGAAGAAGCAGAAAGGTTTCAAGAAGACTGGATGACAACTGTCAAAATCAGACGCAGCTGAACCCCAAAGGAGAGATGAAGGTTAATTTCTACTTTGCATCCCTTGACCTCTGCATGCAGAGCATCCCTGACAGATTCACAATGAGACCTTAACTCTTCTCAAGTACACAAATAGCCCCACAAAGCCTTCAATAGGGAAGATTCTGCAACCTCAAAAGCTTTCTACATACTACACTGGGGATGTAAAACCAGAACAAGCTGAAATGGAGTACAAACTCTTGACAAACAGACTTCAGAGAGAAAAAACGCCACCTAGTAGGATAATGACTATTTACCAGTTTATGGTTGAGAAAAATCTTCTTAAAGCATATCCTGAAATCAGCAAGCTCTACCAGCTCATCATTACACTTCCAGTCACATCATGTAGTAATGAAAGATGCTTCTCTTCATTTAAATTTGTGGAGAACCAACTGCGGACCACAATGTTGCAAGAAAGGTAAGGTAATTTTTGTATTTATTTATGCTTATTTTATCTACTTACATATACACATACATACACATACACATACACTGATAGTGTTAGTTTTGTATATCTGTTATTGTTATTCATACACCTGTTTGTTGTTATTGTTATTTCTACATCTATTTGTCTTTTCGGTTCAGTGTACATTCGATTGTATTTAAAGCTTTGGAAATAGAAAGGCAAATTTGTGATGCAAATAAAGTGATTTGATGTGAAAGGATGGCGAATCTGATGGCCAGTGCAGTCGAGGCAGAGAGGACCCAGGAAGTGAACTTGGAGAGAGTTAGGGATTCCCTTTGGAGTATGGCTGACAACAGATGTTAAGGTAGGCATCAAATTCTATACTTATTTGGTGTCACTTCACATATTATTTCAATACTAACTGCCCTTTTCTCTTTGTCAGGGTGAACCAGAGCATTAATTAGTGAACGGAAGAAAAGTAGGCTACTGGTGATACCAGACGCACACGCAAGCACACGCACACACACGCACACACATGCACGCACTCAAACAGTATAAATATTAAGAATAAATGATTTTAAATTATATTTCAAGGATTTCAAGAGTTTTATTTGTCACATACACAATTACTTTGCACAATGCAAAGTGAAATGTATTTTTTTGCCTGCATCCTTAAGAAAAGAAGTATGTATACAAAGAAGTATAATATTAAATAAATAAATAAAGATGAGATAGATCTGGACATGTATAAGGATAATTCAAATACAGAGAGACAAGGAATGTGCATTGAAGTGTGCATGGATAGTGCAATTGTCTCTTCACTCCAGATATTCAGTGTAGTGCAGTCTTACAGTATGGTTCGGAGTTTAGCAGACGGATGACCTGAGGGAGAAACTTCTCTTCATCTTTTCAATCATTTTATCCAATCATATGTGACTTTATTATGTGCCATTATTAATTTTATTCTCTGAATGGATTAGCATTTAATATGTGAATTTAAGCCTCTTAGATTTTTGTTTTTTGTTTTTTGAATTGTGCCCCCCGCAGATTTTGGCTTATATGACGCCCCGGATATTTTTTTAGCAGCAAAGTGGAAACCACCTAAAATTATTCTTTTGAAAGAGATTTATGGGTCCAATTCTCCCATGAATAGTTATTTATAATTGAATTGCAAAATTTAAAGCCGAATGAATGGATGTTATTAATAACCCAAGGAAAAATACCATAAACTTCAATGAGGTAAGTAATGCTGCTGTTCAGGGCAAAGGACTGTCATGTTTCATCTGACCGGGTTGGTATTTAAGTGAATAATGAAGTTCTGTCTTGAATCTTCAATTAATAAGAAGACAGCCTCGTAAATGGGGAAGTTTATTGAAGGATAATATAGTCTCGAAAATATATAACTCGTTCTAGGAATTATCCTTTACTAAAACTCTCCATTTACGACAGCAGTTTTTTTACTCACTAATTCGCAAATTTAGTTATCTCCCTTGGTTCTGTTCAATCCACTCCGCCGATTGAACGAGGTCCCTTTATCCAAGCCTCTGCTCGGCGATTCCCAAGAGCGTTGCGCCAAGAAAACACAGGCCCAGATCGCAGATTCTTCCGCCAGTCTTTACTATCAAATTGGTGATAATTAAGATAATTATATACAAAGAATAGTAACTGGCTACGAAACCTCGATCCCTCAATGTAATCTTGAGAACAAAATAAAAAGGAATAGCTTCTTAAAGGATAAAAAAAACCTCAAAAGAACTGTTTTAATTAAGTAATGGAGGCCAAAAGTACTGCACAGACAGCATTAGGATGTTTACAATCAAGAAACTGACTTATAAACAGTCTTATACGATGGGTTTACTAAAGGTTCGTAGAGAATGTGAATTAATACAAAACTAAGCATCAAATTATAACTCTTGTCTCATTAAGATGAATTTCAATAACTTTATTATGATGTGTGTAAATAATGGTGATTTAATGGATTACCATAGGTGGGCGCGATAACGAAAAAATGTATCACGATAACCGATAAATCGACAACGATAACCTTATCGGCGATAACCGATAATCGATAACGTGCGATAAATTTATCGCCCGATAAGGTGATAACCGATAAATTGATAAATTCAAAATTATAATACAATATTGATTATTGACTACATATATATAGTGTTATCTTATAATGCAATAGTAAGAATATTTGAATACTGTTTCTTAGTTTCTTACCAGGTGAGGCTCTCCTTCATCTCCTCGTAGGTTTTGAGGATCCTCCTTCCCAGTTCGGACCTACTTATTTCTGCCTCCAAGGCACGCGCGGCTCGCCCCTGTGCTAAACTGGAACCAAAAACTGAAATTATCTGCCCCGGGCGCTCTATGGATGGCGATTGGCCATACTGACCTTTATGTCCATTGCAGGTTGGTAAACTACTACTAACTTAAGAACAAACATCGGACTCTTAGAGAAGTCAGTGTGAAAGAAAAGTGAAATCATGAATGCTTTGATGTAATTTCCTCCACATACTTTTCCTACACCATCGATGATTTCTTCCATCTTCTACCACAACATTACCAATAATTCCATTTTTCTTGGCCTTAATTTTAAAAGAAATCACATTGCTCATATTAGTTCTCTTTTCAACAGACTTTTTTATAATACACTCTTTCATACACATAACATTCATGAGTTTATCTAAGCAAGTCAAGGAATTATAATTCGATGCTGTTTCGCGTTAATTCACTACACTACATTACCCCCCCCCCCTCCATCATAGTAATGGGCCTTTAACATGGAGAATTGATGGTGGCAATGTGCTAAATGTGGCATAAAGGGAGGGAGGTAGTGGCAGGAGGGCGTGTCTGTCCTCCATGCGTCACATCCTTGAAAGGGTGAAGAAGAGGACAGTTGTAGAAAAGAGGCAACATAGAGGGAGCAGAGGGTAAATTTGGAATACCCAGTCACTCACTTAAAGGAAATTGAATGACTCCACCTTTAGTTCCTCCCCGAAGAGGCAGCGCACTACATAAAAATGAACATTAGAGTTCCTAACAACGTCTGACAACCGCATTTGAATTCGACTCCACCGTTTTTTAATCAGCTAGTAGTATACACAATTCGAAAGGCTAGCATTAGTTTGGAATTCAAAGTTGATTGCCAGACGTTGCCAGGCGCTCTAATGTTCATTGTTTTATGCCGTACCTCATGGCGTCAGACATTATATAAGCCCTCGTCCACGAATGTTAATTAAATCAATCATATTCAATCATATTTTCTTCAATATTGAGTAATATAAAATTTCCTTAACATATTTTAATTCATAAAAAAATCCCTTTAAAATTATATATTATACAATATGACGCGATGCCAATTGACAATGTGACTGGGTCTTCCATATTAACCGAGCTTCCCCAAGCCTGGCTGAAGAGGTGTTAATCTGCCCAGTGAAGACTGAGGGTGGTAGGTGTTCATTGCGGGGATAGGGGATGGAGGACGGGCTGCCCCTCCAAAGTACCAGGTGTAACAGTGTACCCCCGACCCCCCACCTCTGCGTGGGGGAAAACTGGTAAATGTTGAAGTCTTTTTTTTCTCGTAAATTCGCATTTTCTAGCAAGGTTAAGAAGACCCCTTCGGATACAAACCATTTATTACCTAAATCTTTTCCGCCTTTACTTTCATCCTTTTCTCCATTAATTTAGGTTTTGGCGTTGGTAACCATGGGAATACTTCCTTGCTTATTCGGTCCAATTTTCCATAGTACTTTTCTTTTTCCTGCGATAACCGGGGTAAGGGTGGCTCCCCCCACCCATTTCCCCGTTCATTCTGTATCTCTTATGTACCATCTAACACCGTCTTCCGTATGAGTATATGATCACCACCATCCGGTATTCTCCTCTGTGGTACTAGAGGTGTATTTTAGGATTGAGTGCCCCTCCGGTCCCGTCACCCGTAAGGATATCGGCCATATATCTTCCACACATTATTTTAACATCCCTCGTCTTCACTACTTTATTTCTCTGCTACATACTATCTACTAGCGATGCCCTTATTGGTTTTCGCTTCCTTGGTATTAACAACAATTCCTGGCGTGGTGATGTGGGGGAGGGGGAGGGGGGGATGGGGAAGGGGCGCTTAGAACAGAATTGGTCTTTCCGTGGCCTTATTTGTAACTTGATTATCAGAGCTTAAATTTTAAATAAGCAAAAACAAACAATGGGTATTTTCACAGGTATTTTAAGAAAGGGAAAACCAATGAGGGGTATTTTCACCGGTATTTTAAGAAAGGGAAAACAAACAAGGGGTATTTTCACCGGTACTTTTTGTAAATGGAAAATAAACAAGAGGGTATTTACACCAGTATTTTTGGAAAGGGAAAACAAACGAGGGGTATTTTGATCGGTATTTTTAGAAAGGGAAAACTAACGAGGGGTATTTTCGGAAAGGGAAATAAAACGAGGGGTTTTCACCGTTATTTTGGGGAAGGAAAAACAAACGAGGGATTTTTCATCGATATTTTTAGAAAGGGAAAACAAACGAATGTTATTTTCACTGGTATTTTTTCAAAGGAAAAACAAACGAAGGGTATTTTTGCCTGTATTTTTGAAAAGGGAAAACAAACGAGGGGTATATTCACCGGTATTTTTGGAAAGGGAAAACTAACGAGGGGTATTTTCGGAAAGGGAAATCAAACGAGGGGTTTTTCACCGATATTTTTGGAAAAGAAAAACAAACGAGGGTTATTTCCACTGGAATTTTTGGAAAGGGAAAACAAACGAGGGGTATTTTTGCCTGTATTTTTGGAAAGGGAAAACGAACGAAGGGTATTTTTGCCTGTATTTTGGGAAAGGGAAAACAAACGAGGGGTATTTTCACCTGTATTTTAGGAAAGGCAAATCAAACGAGAGGTATTTTTGCGAAGGGAAAAGAAACGAGGGGTCCTTTCACCGGTATTTTAGAGTTATTTTAAGCCAAAATAAACGAGGGCATTTTTCATCGGTATGTTATAAAGAGAAAACCATCGATGGCATTATCACCGGGATTTAGGAGCTAGTGGTTTAATAAAGTGGTAAAGTTAGGTTAGATGAAATGTGCAACGGAAGATACATAACCGAATAGATAACTCGGAGGGGGGGAAGGGCACCTTCACCTCATGCCCAATTAAGGTAGATCACCCCTATAATGTGGTATAAGCTTCGTTGCTAGGAGAGTTTGGGCTGCATATCTTTGACACATTCTCACGACCCCAACTTCACCACTTTCACTACGAATTTGTGTATAATTAAAACAAAGAAGCGAAAACTAACGAGGGCATCTGCGCCAGGAAAAATTTTTAAAACTAGAGTAAGTGAACATGCGTGGGAGATTCCTAGCGAGGGTGCGCAACTCTTCAGAATCTACTAAATGAAGATCATTCCCTACTTCCCTTGGGGCATGTGGGGCACGCGACACTCCAAATATCATAAATCAGATACAATGAGGGCAAATCTTCATCTACCTTCCCCACAGGGTGGGATTGAGGCGCATCATCGCCACTCATCGCCCTGACGAGAAGGAAACTTTCGGGTGCGCAGCATTCCTTGCCAGCTGCCCATATCCGGGCTTAATCACCTTTTTCCATACATAAGGGTCATCGCGCATCACCAAGAAGCCTGCATGCCTCACATACAAGGATACTCCCCTACATATAGACATACTGCCCTCACATCCAGACTTTTCTGACTCACTTACATTCATACTTCACACTTAGGCCTTCCTCTCCCACATACAGGCATAAATGACCTCTAAATACAGCCATACCTCCTCTCCCACCTATAGATCTAAATGACCGCTGCATGCGCACATACTACCCCTCACACAGGCCTTCCTTCCCACATACAGGCATAAATGGCCATACATTCTGACATACTACCCCTCACACTGACCTTCCTCTCCTATATACTGACTAAATTGGCCCTTACAAACTTCCAAACTACACTTCATACAAGCCTTCAAAAACCACATCCAAGCATACTTCCCCAAATACAGGCCTTGTGACTCACATACAGGACTTCTGACCCACATACAAGCCTTTTGACTCACATAAGGCCTTGTGACCCACACACAGGCTTTCTGACTCACATAGATGTCTCCTGACTCACATACAGGCCTTCTGACCCACATACAAGCCTTGTAACTCACATACAGGCCTACTGAACCACATATAGGCCTTGTGACTCCCATAAAGGCCATTTGACCTACATACAGGCCTCCTAACTCACATACAAGCCTTCTGACTCGCAGACAGGCCTTGTGACCGAAACACAGGCTTTCGGACTCACATACAGGCCTTGTGACTCACATACAGGCCTTGTGACCCACACACAGGCCTTCTGACTCACATACAGGCCTTATGACTCACATACAGGCCATTTGACCTACATACAGGCCTCCTAACTCACATACAAGCCTTCTGACTCGCAGACAGGCCTTGTGACCGAAACACAGGCTTTCGGACTCACATACAGGCCTTGTGACTCACATACAGGCCTTGTGACCCACACACAGGCCTTCTGACTCACATACAGGCCTTATGACTCACATACAGGCCTTCTGACCCACATACAGGCCTTTTGACTCACATTCAGGCCTTCTGACTCACATGCAGGGCTTCTAACCCACATGCATGCCTTCTGATCCACATTCAGGCCTTCTGACTCACATGCAGGGCTTTTGACACACATACAGGCCTTCCGATCTACATTCAGGCCTTCTGACTCACATGCAGGGCTTATGACTCACATACAAACCTTGAGACTCAAACACAAGCCTTTTGACTCACATACAGGCCTTGTGACCCCCCCACAAGCCTTGTGACTCACATACAGGCCTTCTGACTCACATATAGGCCTTCTGACCCACATCCACGCTTTCTGACTCACATGCAGGCCTCCTGACTCACATACAGGCCTTCCGACTTACATCCAGGCCTTCCTACTTACATACAGGCCTCCTTACTCGCATACATACAGGTCTTCTGACTCACATACAAGCCTTCTAACTCACATTTAGGCCTTTTGACCCACATACAAGCCTTCTGACTCACATACAAGCCTTCTGACCCACATACATGTCCTCTAACCCACATACAGACCTTGCGACTCACATACAGACCTTGTGACTCACATATAGGCCTTGTGACTCACATACAGGCATTGCGACTCAAACACAGGCCTTGTGACTCACATATAGGCATTGTGACCCACACACAGGCCTTCTGACCCACATACAGACCTTTTGACTCACATACAGGCCTTGTGACACACATACAGGCCCTCTGACTGAAACACAGACCTTCTGATTCACATACAGGCCTCCTGACTCATATACAAGCCTTATGACTCACATGCAGGCCTTCTGACTCACATGCAGGCCTTGCGACTCAAACACAGGCCTTGTAACTCACATGCAGGCCTTCTGACCCATACAGAGGCCTTCTGACTCACATACACGCCTTCTGACTCACATGCAGGCATTCTGACTCACATATAGGCCTTCTGACCCGCATACAGGCCTTTTGACCCACATACAGGCCTTCTGACTCACATATAGGCCTTCTGACCCACATACAGGGTTTTGACCCACATACAGGCCTTCTGACTCACACACAGGCCTTCTTACCCACATACAGGCAGTGATTGAACTAGAGGACGAAATAATACTCTTAATCGATTCAATCAATGAAAGTTAATATAATTTCTCTTTATTTGATTAATTATCTCGATGATACAGTCGAGCTGTGGTCTTGGATATGGTGAGTAAAGTGTACACTTTAACTGCTGGCATAGAAATTACCATAACTACTTGCATTCATATGTGTACAGGATTGCCTCAATATTCAAAATGACTCAAGTTAATGTTTAGCCAATTGGGCTCAGTCGGGTAACCTATGTTGCCAACGTAGTGGTAAAGACCAAACAAGATAGTGAATCTCAAAGTATGTGGTATATGAGGATAAATTTAAGTATACAAAAACGATCACCTGTAAATAAACAACTCGAAGTGTTTAGAAGTTGGGGTTATCTTCCGGTAGTAAGAGTTTGGGTCACTTGTTTATTACAGGTCATTAGTGAGGTTCGTCTTCTCCCTACGACAGGTCAGCTCGGATCTCTTAGGCTAGCGAGGAAATCACCTTCCCACCGAATCGTCAAAACAATCAAACGGACGGAAGACCTCAACATCAGCGGCTCGGCGGTTGAAGTTGCTTAGAAGTAAACGGCTGCGAAGGCGGGTGAAGGCTGCAGCGGATCAATCAGCTCCAAGTGTCTTTATTTCCTTGCCATTGGAATATATCGACGAAGGACCGTGTGTTTCTTGGAGTGGAATATAAAGTAAACGCACAACATAAGCATACGTAGGTGTTTTGGTTCGATAGACCAACACAACTTTGTACACCATATACAGAATGAAAACCATTATCCTGGGTCTGCGAGGGACAACCAGGGATATGACCACGATTAATTTGTGCTATAAATATCGATAGAGCAAAGAGCATAGACAAATTGTGAGTCGCACTCAAGAAGCTTAGGGACTTAGATGAATGTTCCACACTTCGAAAATTCAGAAATTATACAAAATTACTTTTTTTTTCTAACCATTTTTGCATATTTTTTTGTGTGTGTGGGTGGTGAGGAGGAGGGGATTGAATCTTTAGAATTTTGGGGGGGAGGAGGGGGCGTTTTGAATGTTTTAAAAAACAAGTTTGGGGGAGGGAGGATTAAAACTTTACAAATTTAGGCTGGGGCGGATTGAATCTTTACAAATTTAGACTGGGGCAGATTGAATCTTTACAAATTTAGGCTGGGGCGGATTGAATCTTTACAAATTTAGGCTGGGGTGGATTGAATCTTTACACATTTAGGCTGGGGCGGATTAAATCTTTACACATTTAGGCTGGGGCAGATTGAATCTTTACAAATTTAGGCTGGGGTGGATTGAATCTTTACACATTTAGGCTGGGGCGGATTAAATCTTTACACATTTAGGCTGGGGCGGATTGAATCTTTACAAATTTAGGCTGGGGCGGATTGAATCTTTACAAATTTAGGCTGGGGCGGATTGAATCTTTACAAATTTAGACTGGGGCAGATTGAATCTTTACAAATTTAGGCTGGGGCGGATTGAATCTTTACAAATTTAGGCTGGGGCGGATTGAATCTTTACACATTTAGGCTGGGGCGGATTGAATCTTTACACATTTAGGCTGGGGCAGATTGAATCTTTACAAATTTAGGCTGGGGCGGATTGAATCTTTACAAATTTAGGCTGGGATGGATTGAATCTTTACAGATTTAGACTTGGGCAGATTAAATCTTTACAAATTTTGGCTGGGGTGGATTGAATCTTTACACATTTAGGCTGGGGCGGATTGAATCTTTACACATTTAGGCTGGGGCAGATTGAATCTTTACAAATTTAGGCTGGGGCGGATTGAATCTTTACAAATTTAGGCTGGGGTGGATTGAATCTTTACAGATTTAGACTTGAGCAGATTAAATCTTTACAAATTTTGGCTGGGGTGGATTGAATCTTTACACCTTTTTTCTGGGGCAGATTAAATCTTTACAAATTTTGGCTGGGGCAGATTGAATCTTTACACATTTAGGCTGGGGCGGATTAAATCTTTACACATTTAGGCTGGGGCGGATTGAATCTTTACAAATTTAGGCTGGGGCGGATTGAATCTTTACAAATTTAGGCTGGAGCTGATTGAATCTTTACAAATTTAGGCTGGGGCGGATTGAATCTTTACAAATTTAGGCTGGGGCAGATTGAATCTTTACACATTTAGGCTGGGGCGGATTGAATCTTTACACATTTAGGCTGGGGCAGATTGAATCTTTACAAATTTAGGCTGGGGCGGATTGAATCTTTACAAATTTAGGCTGGGGTGGATTGAATCTTTACAGATTTAGACTTGGGCAGATTAAATCTTTACAAATTTTGGCTGGGGTGGATTGAATCTTTACACCTTTTTTTCTGGGGCAGATTGAATCTTTACAAATTTTGGCTGGGGCAGATTGAATCTTTACAGATTTAGACTGTGGCAGATTGAATCTTTACAAATTTAGGCTGGGGCGGATTGAATCTTTACAAATTTAGGCTGGGGCAGATTGAATCTTTACAAATTTAGGCTGGGGCGGATTGAATCTTTACAAATTTAGGCTGGGGCGGATTGAATCTTTACAAATTTAGATTGAGGCAGATTGAATCTTTACAAATTTAGGCTGGGGCGGATTGAATCTTTACAGATTTAGACTGGGGCAGATTGAATCTTTACAAATTTAGGCTGGGGCGGATTGAATCTTTACAAATTTAGGCTGGGGCGGATTGAATCTTTACAAATTTAGGCTGGGGTAGATTAAATGTTTACAAATCATTTTATTTTGGGTTCTAGTTGTAGGAGTTTTAGAGAGAAGATTCTGCGTGGACAGATTGCTGAGTCATCCATGTTAGACGGTAACCTTTGCGGGTATGAAGCCTCTGCTTCCAGTTACCACCAATCCAAAATCGGGTAGATGGGGTATTGTGGGGTACGGCTTCAGTGTTCCGTCCAACTCAACTTTCAAGGGGTACCTAAAATCGAAATGGTTTGGTAAAGTCGTTTCAAAGGTTTGAAGGATTTAAAGTAAAAAAATATATATTTGCGTGACCTTACTGTAGGAGAGGGTGAAAGGGGTGTTAATTCTACAATTCTGAGAGATGTTGGGTGTGAGAAGGGTAGATGTAAAGAGAGGGAAGAAAAGGTGTAAGCAAAATTCAATCAGCAATCCAAGTAAAATTAAATAAAAAATCCAAGAAAAATTCAATCAACAATCCAAGAAAAATTCAATCAAAAGTCCAAGGAAATTTTACTCAACAATCCAAGAAAATTCAATCAGCAATCCAAGTAAAATTAAATAAAAAATCCAAGAAAAATTCAATCAAAAGTCCAAGGAAATTTTACTCAACAATCCAAGAAAATTCAATCAACAATCTAAGCCCGATTCAATTAGCAATCTAAACAAATTCAATGTACGATCCAAGCAAAATTCAATCAACAATGCAAGCAGAATTTAATAAGCAATCCAAGCCAAATTCCTTAAACAATCCAAACAAAATTCAATCAGCAATCCAAGCAATAACCAGCAATCTAAGGGAAGTAAATCCACAATCCAAGCAAATTTCAATCAACAACCTAAGAAAAATTCAATCAGCAATCCAAGAAAAGTTAATCAACGATCCAAGAAAAATCAATTAACAATACAAGCACAATTCAATCAAACATCTAAGCAAAATTCAATCAGCACTCCATGCAAAATTCAATCAAGAATTCAAGCAAAAAAAGTAGGCAATCCAAGCAAAATTCAATCAACGATCCAAGCAAAATTCAATCAAGAATCCAAGAAAAATTTCAATCAAGAATCCAAGCAAAATAATTAGCAATCCAAACAAAATTCAATCATCAATCCAAGAAAACTTATCTAACGAACAAAATAATCAATTAACAATCCAAGCAAAATTCAATCAAATATCCAAGCAAAATTCAATCAAAGATCTAAGCAAAATTCAATCAGCACTCCTATAAAAATTAAATTAACAATCCGAGCAAAAAAATATCAGCAATCCCACCAAAATTCAATCACCGATCCAAACAAAATTTAATCAATAATTTAAGCAAAAAAATCAGCAATCCAAGCTAAATTCAATAAAAAATCCAAGCAAAATTCAATCAACAATCCCAGAAAAAATTAATCAACAATCTAAGAAAATTTTAAACAATAACCAAAGAAAAAATAAATTAACAATCCAAAGCAAAATTTAATCAACAATCCAAGCAAAATTCGATCAACAATATAGGCAAAATTCAATCAGCAATCCAAGCAAAATTAAATCACCAATCCAAGCAAAATTAAATCACCAATCCAAAGGGAAAATCAGCAATCCAAGCAAAATGAAAACAACAACCCACGAAAAATCAATCAACATCCAAGCAACGACCCGAAAAAGGCAATCAACAACCCGAGCAAAATTTAGCAACAATCCGATCAAAATTCAATTCAATCAACAACCAATCAAAATTCATTCAACAATCCAAACAAAATTTAATCAGTAATCCACGCAAAATCGAATCAACAATCAAAGAAAAAATAATCAATTATCAAAGAAAAATTCAATAAAAAAATCCCAGCAAAATGCAATCAATAACCCAAGAAAAAATCAAACAAAATTCACTCAAGAATCCAAGCAAAATTCAATCACCGGTCCGAGGAAAATGCAATCAACAATCCATGCCAAATCTAATCAACAATTCAAGAAAAAAATAATCAACAATCCAAGCAAAATTCAATCGGCAATCCAAGCCCAATTCAATAAACAATCCAAGTAAAATTCAACCAACAATCTAAGCAAAATTTAATCAGCAATCCAAGCAAAATTTAATTTAACCAACGATCCAAACAAATGAATGCAATCTTAACTCGGAATATTTAATGTAGCAGGAAATTGTAGTCATTTAAACTATTTAATGCATTTACGAATAATAATTATTAATGATAAAACAAGCGAACGTTTTTGGAACGTCTGATGTTATCAAAACCAAATACAATTTTATAATTGTGTTGTTATGAAGAAAGCAAAATAAAATTTACCAACTGGTTTCAAACAGTTCAGTTCCTATTTCTTTTCTTCCATATCGGTTACCCTCTTGATAATAAATATTTAATGATCATTCGATAATTATTTCCATTTTCATACGACCATTTCTTTTGTTAGAGTTAAGATACATAGGCGCAGACGTGGCACACCAGATTCCCTTCCTTGTTCGAGGAATTTAGTTTTAATGGAATTGCTTTAAATGGAGTGAAGAGGAAATGATTAAAAATTGTATATTCTTTTATCATTTAAATTTAATACTTACTTCATAAAACGGAAATTAACATCTTTGTCCACGGAATCATCCATGAAATCAAAAAGCGACTGTTCCGCCCTCTCACGGATATAGGAAATGCATTCCTCGGAGGCGGGGTCTGCCAGTCTTGGGTCTTCTTCACTATGGCCGCCTGTGTGCTCAAACCAAAGGCACCGCCGGAATTCACTCACCTCTCCGTCGGTCACTAATTCCTCTCCAGTACTCTGGTAGTCAACCTGAGGCGAGATCAAGAGAGCGGAGTTGCATTAATTCAGGAGAGGACGACCGGCGACCTTAGTTACTTACTTAATTTGTCTCTGGTTTAAGTCATTCCCTTAAGTGGGCGGCTTCCATGAAATCTGCCTTTTTAGGCGAGGTTCTCCCAGAGATCCTGAACTTCGTGTATTTACAGGAGTTTTGTCTAATCGAGTAAATTTATACTTATTCACGTGTTACCTCTCGTGATTTTTACCCATGTTAAGTTATGTCTATTTTCTGGTGGCAAGATGTTCAGATGTATGTGTAGGTGAGGCTTGTGCGGTGTATGCGTTAAGTTTCGGAAGGGAACCGCAACGGAGCCTATCCAGGACGACCCATTTGTGTCACGAGAGAGATGTTTCCTTTTAGTCAACTTTCGGTGGAATGGCGTTTAGAGATGGTTTGGAGCGAGATGTTGGATGTCATGCTTTGTTCGGGGCGTACAAAGGGGCTGCGGGTACTGAATGGGGTCCTAATTTGGGGGTGGAGGGATTCCTTGGGGGTTACTCAAACCATGAATTATTTCTGAATGTCTCCATGGCTCTCAGATTCTCTACGTAGATCTGGACATGGGTGGCTGATTCCGCCTCCTACCCTCCTCCAGAAAAGACCAGAAAGCAAAAGGAATATAGGAAAGGGGGGCTAACTAACCCATAAGCTTCGAGACCAACCATGTGGTCCTCGAAATAACTGACGAGTAGACAATGTGAAATATAAAAGCCAGGCAATGGCTTCGTCACTCTCTCCTACAGGGGGAGCTTGCGCTTCGCTACTAAGATTAAAATTTAAAATCTAAACAAAAAGCAACCATGGTTAAATTTTTATAAATTTTCTAAACTTCGCCAATTATAATAATTTAAAAAAGAAACTCTAAACTAAATTTCCACCCTTTCAAAATATCACGTTGCTAAAATATAGAGTTATAGAAGAAGAAGATATATATAAAAATAAATCTTCCCTACTTCACCATTTGAAATTCCTTGGGTTTTAAAAAATTCACAAAATTTCGATACTTCTATTTATTTTTTAACTTGACCATTTTGTTTTTTGATATTATAAAAGAATTATTAGAAATAACTTTGATAAAAAAACAAGTCATAACCAAACTAAGATGAAATTATTATTCAAATACTCAAAAAAATCCCCTTCTTAAATTATAGAGTTAGTGATGATGATGATGATGATGATGAAGCAATGAGACAAATATACCAGAGCTGTGTGATTAAGAAACAGAACGATCTATCAGACGCGGCCATAAGTTCGCGCGTATTTACGAGACATCTTCATCCATAACCCTATATTTTAAGAACGAGATTTTTTTAAGGTGTTTGAATAAGATTTTTTCTTTTAGTTCGGTTGTCACCTAAGAAAAAAAAAGAAAAAAAGGAAAAATGAAGAAGAACTACATAACTACAGATCTACAGAATCTAGGACCAGCAAAGACCCTAAGGTCCGCTCGAGGCTAGTCCGCTACACTAAATCCATAACTACGATACACACTTATCTACGCGTGTATCTCTAACATGCTATATTTATTTATTTTATTATTATTATTTTTTTTTTAAATATATAAACTACTGTACACACTATCTACATGTGTACATTGTCATGCATATTAACTACTTCAACCTAGGGGTGGGGGAGGGATAGAAAGTTTTTCTTCTCAACTTCCGCAGCCCTCGACTGCTAGTGGTGAAAATCTAATTTTAGGATAGTAAGACTATTTATAGGATAGGTGGAAAAGAAAATGGATATCTAAACTACACATGCAAGAGAAATCACTGGCATCATTTTTAGTCATCATTTTTACTCGTTGTTTCTCCGCTCCAAACTCCTTTTGCAAAGACGTTTTTATTTACTGTGCTCAGACAACGTTATATTTATAATTTTTAAGTGCGCGTCAAGACGGTTTTTAAACATATTTACCGACGTACTATCTACTACGTGGGTGGGCAGCCTATTCCAAATTTGAGTAATTTTAAACGTAAAATAGTTTGGGGCTATACTAGTGTTAAATCGCTTGCTCACAAATTTTAATCCGTGTTGGCGAGTGTTTCCCCTATGATCCAATTCGAACAAATTCCTATAATGAACGTTTGAAAATCCTTTCAATATTTTAAATACTTCTATTAGCTGGCGACGTAATCTTCTGCCTTCGAGAGATGGCAAATCTAATGCCCTGAGTCTTTCCTCGTACGGCCTGTTTCTCAGCTCGGGAATTAATTTTGTAGCCCTACGCTGCACTCTTTCTAATTGCGCGATATCTTTGTTTAAGTATGGAGCCCAAAATTGAACCGCATA
Source organism: Ceratothoa steindachneri (assembly GCA_963969495.1). Classification (NCBI taxonomy): domain Eukaryota; kingdom Metazoa; phylum Arthropoda; class Malacostraca; order Isopoda; family Cymothoidae; genus Ceratothoa; species Ceratothoa steindachneri. The sequence continues at coordinate 31,074,854 of OZ018327.1, forward strand.
TTCTAGCAGTGGACGCACAAGTGATTTATATAACAGTAAGATTACATCTTTGGATTTGAACGTGAAATTACGCGCGATATAACCCAGCGCACGATTGGCTTTTTTACATGCATCCGCGCATTGTTTCGTGACTTTGAAGTCATCCGAGACTAAAACTCCCAGGTCTTTTTCCAATTTAACCACGTCGAGGACCTGGCCTTTCATGGTATACTCTACCCTCAAATTATGGCAACCCAAATGCATCACCTTGCATTTACTTAAATTAAACTGCATTTGCCACTTATCCGCCCATCTGACAATCAAGTTTAGGTCCTTTTGTAATTTTTCTACATCCGATCTTACATAGGCACGGTTGCCCAGCTTCATGTCGTCAGCAAATTTAGAAATCGTACTAAATACGCCATTATCCAAATCGTTTATATATATTAGAAACAATAATGGGCCAAGAACCGAACCTTGTGGCACTCCACTACTGACGTTGACCTAATCAGAACATTCACCATTTATAACTACTCACTGCAAACGATCCTTCAGCCAATTTCTAATCCAATTCAATATCTTACCCTTCACACCGATTGCTTTAACTTTCATTAATAATCTCTCGTGCGGAACGGTGTCAAACGCCTTTTTAAAGTCTAGATAGATTACATCTACAGCTTTGCTTTCGTCGTAAACGCAAATCATTTTATGGAAAAATTCCAGCAAATTTGTCAAGCACGATCTCGCCCGCCTAAACCCATGTTGGGAATCTTTAATCAGATTATTTAGCTCGAGGTGGCTCACTATTCTATCTCTAATTACCGATTCTAAAAGCTTTCCAACTACCGAAGTTAGACTAATAGGACGAAAATTCGTATCTATTCCCATTCTTAAATATTGGTGTAACGTTTGCACGCTTGAAGTCTAAAGGGACTACGCCATCTTCTAATGAGCGATTGAAAATTGCACGCAACGGCTTCGCAAGCTCATTCTTAAGTTCCTTTAAATAAGTGGGGTAAACGCCATCGGGCCCGGGTGATTTCGACTTTTTCATCAGGTTAATATATTTAAGAATTTCCACTTCATTAACTGTTATATCGGATAGGCAATTATCACTATTATCTACTTCTTCAACTAACGATCCTAATTCGGACGAATCTTCAACAGTAAAGACGCTTGTGAAATGTTCATTTAAAATTTTAGACATTTCCGCCGGAAATTCCGTCAAACGACCATCTTTGTCTTTAATCGGTCCTAATGAACCTTTTAAGGGTTTCCTACTGTTTACATAGCCGTAAAACCGTTTCGGTTCCTTCTTCGAATCCTTCGCGAGGTTTATTTCATATTTCCGCTTCGCATCTCTAACTGCCCTTTTAACTTCTCTTCGAGAATCTGTGTAATTTTGCCGACTTATAAATGACTCATTGTTCTTATGTATTTGAAATTTTCTATTTCGGTCCTTAATTAAGCTTAATATTAGTGGGCTAACCCACGGCGCTCTCATCGACTTCCCGCTCTTACGGCGCACATACTTTACTAAGTCGAAATTTACACTAAGGAGTGTACGCCGAAGCTCAGTGTACATTTCTCCTACTGACCTATTCTCGAAGCGCATTCCCCAGTCTACATCCTTAATCCTTTCGCGAAAAGTATCAAAATTACAGCTACCAAAACGTGGCATGAGCTGTGTATTAATTTTTACTTCGACACACGTGTTTACTACGAATCTAATCGCATTATGGTCACTCGAGGCTAAATGCTCTCCTACAAAAACATTTTCTACCAATGACTCGTCAGTCGCCATGATTAAATCGAGGATATTATTATCACGAGTTGGTTCCTCCACTTTTTGAACGAGAAAATTCTCCAGAATAAAGTTTAGTAGTCTTTTCCCAGCTTTATCTGACGTAAGGTTACTATAATTAACGTTTGGATAGTTAAAATCGCCGCAGACTAATGTGGTCCTTTTTCTAACCCAAGATGAAAGCATATCAAAGAGTGCAGCATCTTCTCTTTCTATTTGAGATGGAGGACGATATATGACGGCTGAATTAATTTAATTTTCTGCATTACAACATAATTGGATTAATAAGGCCTCACTTCTCATATCTGCCGTAGACGAGTCGATCGTTATAGCGTTTAAGTCATCTTTTATATAAACTAATACGCCCCCTCCTCTACCAGTTTGTCTATTTGTATAATGAATTTTATAACCTGGTATATCAAATTCGCAAACACTGATCCCCGAATGTGTATCTATCCAAGTCTCACTTAAGAATGCGAGATCGTAGTCTCCCTTTAGAATTACGGCTTTTATTTCGGCAAGTTTATTTTTTAAGCTACGAACATTTGAATATATACATTTCAATTGGCGCTTTAAGTGTACTCTTCTATCACACGCTAATACGTTCCGTTTTCCTGCCCTCCAATACTCATTGCCCCTTCAAGCGAAGAAGAAGAAGAAGAAGAAGACGAAGAAAAGGGTGTTCAGGGTGTTAAAATAAAGAGTCTATAAAGGGGATTAAAAAAGGCGGTTAAGATTCGCAAATAAGGCCGTAGGCCACACCCCGCCTGTGTAACCAAGCTCTTCCTGTTAAGGAAGAGAACAGCGGCTTGTTTATATATTATTAGACTCAGAATATTCATGTAGTGTGGTGTTTTGCGATGGTAATATTAAGGTAGATACCAGATTTAACTAATAGTGTGCTTTAAATTTTGCTGAAAGCTTGACGTATTAATAAAATGGATATAAAAAAGTGGTGCAAATGTGTATACTTTATAGTTCTTAGCGGCGAATGGCAGTCAAGGCGGCGGAGAACGGTAATGGAGTAGTGAGGATGTTACAGAAGCAAGATGGGGTTAGGAAAGAAGAGGTAGTTTAAGGATCAGGTCTGTAACAGTTAAGAGAAGCGGCCCCGGATCTTGTAAAGGTGAAGCATCACAAAGTAGTTTCCACCCTAATAAAACTAAACCTAACCTAACCTAACTATACCAAACTTATCCTAACTGAATCTAACTTAACTAAACTTAACCTAACCGAATTAAACCTAACCTAACCTTAACTCAACCTAACCTTAAACTAATATTTTCTTTAAAAAAACCCCGACATATTTGGGATTAGCGTATAATATGCATTAGTGGTGAACTTTACAAAAAGTTCGAAGAACCTCCACGAAACATAAGAGATCCTTTTTTTTTAAACTATTTCCAAAGCTAAATCGTTACTGGGCTTTGAATGACAACCTTTCTTTAAGATTAATTGGATTTATTTATAATTCATTCCTTTTTACCTGAGAAGCTGCAATGCCAGCTTCCGTGTCCCTGCATCCGTCCAACGAGCGTTGGTTCAAGTTGGCCGAACCAACGATAATTCTGGCGTCATCAACCAGCGCCATCTTGGAGTGAACGTAAACGATGAATCGAGATCTCTCCCGCCACTTGGCTGCCTCAGAATCAACGTCGGCGACCATCGGGGCCTCTCTTGCTGCCCTCTCCTTCTTCAATTTCTGAAGTCGCCAAGGAAAGAACCATTTTAGAAATCCTGGTTAATCTAAGACATTTTTGAGTTCAACGAAAACCCACCCATAACCAAGGACATCATTATAATTTATAAAGGAGGCGAAAGATAGGAGGGGAGGACAGGTATATTCCGTATGGAAGTAGAGGAGTAATTTAGGAAGACCAAAATTGAACATGAAATGCGAGATACAAATAAGGAGTTTTTTTTCTTTTCAATTTTTAGAGCCCAACTGGCAAAGGTCGCCGTACTCACGCTATAGCATAATACTAGGCTAGATTAAAAAACAAATAACAAAGATAAGATGAAAGGCAAAGGCTAAAGAAAAAATCAACAACAACAACAAATAGCACAACAACAAATAAAGAGAGCAGGGGATTCCGTCTAACAGTGAACACAAAGATTTTTCTAAAAGGACTATCATAATTCTTCTTCAATTTTCCACAGCATCTATGCGTGAACTGGGATTCACAGTGTTTGTAAACATCAAAACTAACAAGAGGCAAAGGCCTCAAACAGGTGAAGAACACATGAGAGTATGTCCATAGCCGTAGCAACCGACCCCAGAACCTCCCACCCGGCCGGAGGGTGGCTCTTGAAGGGGCGCCACTCTGGCCCCCCCAAATTTTATTTTATTAATGAAAATATAAAATTTTCGAATACACATTCTTTGTAAGTATTCCGCAGCATTGGCAGTGCTGAGAATAGTATTTGTCGTGCCGGGCACTACTTGTAAACGTATGATATATTGTTATGGAGAGCCCCACAATCTTAATTCCACCTAATATCCAAAAGATCTGCAAATCACACCAGAGCCAAATATTTAAAAAACGCATAAGATTAATAACGCTTTATTGTTTTGTTTAGTTTAATTATACTTTAAAATTAATCTATAAAATCAATGTTTTGGGAGACCAGGTTCTTTATTAAATTAAATGGGGGGGGGGAGACTATATTTTGTTATGGGTACCATATAAAAATAGTTGTGAATATGCGTTGAGCCAACTGGTTGAGGAAGGAAGCAAGAACAGATATCTGTTGGGAAAGCCGATACGGTGTTTTTGGAGTTCAGTTGCAGGTAGATGTCTGGTTGAATGAGATTTAGAAGAGGTTTGGGACACATATTGGATGAAATGTTGTGTTATGTGTGTGGCTATTTTTTTCTATTGGAGGCTTGGTTGGGGATGTCCTACAGAACTACGGTAAAATATAATCATAGAATTCTGTGTACGTTTCGCGGAGAATGGTAACGTTCTTTTTCTGGTGGCAAAGATGTGGTTGGGTTTCGTGTGGCATTGATAAAATATGATACAGTCACCTATTCACCCTAGAGCAGTGGTGGCAAAACTATGACACGTGAGGGCATTTTAAGTGCCACGCGCGACACTGAATACTTTGGACAATGAAAACACGCGCATAGCTGCATACGACACCAGTTGCGTCTATCGTCTTCTGTCTGTTTATTTCAGTGTTAATGAACCAAATTTAGCTCCTTTGTATGAAATCAAGCTAAACAAATAGCAATTATGTACCAAGTGGCAACTAGTAGTGTTTGAGATGTCACGTGAGTAGGTGTTGTGCAGTGCTTGATAACGTCAGCAATTCTGAGCTGTCAACTTTATTCTTAATTCCTTTCTTTGGGTAATTTTATTTTTTTGGGGGGGGGCAAGAAACAAACAATTCTTTAAAAAATAGATGGTAATCAATATATGTCGTTTTCTTTTATTGAGAGGAGAAATGATTAGCCACTGACAACTCGTGAAAATAGAAGTACCAGATGTCGCCACGTTTATTATTTCCTTTTATTCAGAAAAAGTTCCCGATTAAATTCATTTCACAGTTTTAATCAAACCCCTACTTACATAATGAGTACAGCAAAGAAAGTTAAATGATCAGAAAATCAGTGTAGTAGCACAATTTTCCAAAACTAGTGGACAACTGAATATGGCGTGATCAAGAAGTTACTAGCAGAACTTGGAATGTGAACAGACACTTTGAGTCAAATCACAAGTGGTTATTAGAAAGAAGTGATGAGGAGCGTAAAGAATATATTAAACAAGAGGCAATCAATAAAACAAACCAATTTTAAAGTTTGTTGAAATTTGTAAGTTGCAACTCAGGTGTGAATTCAGTGGCAGCAAGTTTCAGTATTTCTCATACTATTGTTCAGTAAGGTAAACCCTTTAATGAAGGAGTTTCTCAAAAAATTGTTTTCTTAACTGTGCACCTTTTCTTTTTGCAGATTTTAGTAACGATGACAACATAATTAAGCGTATTATAGAGCTTCCGGGTAATGACTATGCATTCATTTATTGAAGAACAAATGCAAAAGGACTTGAACGCGTTTGATTATTTTCCAATTTGCTTTGATGAAACCACTGATATTACTTCGGCTTCTCGATTGGCAATTTTCGCAAGATATTCTAGTGGTCATGAAATATTCGAGGAGCTGCTTAGCCTAGAAAGCCTGTCGTTAAATACTACAGTAAAAGATATTTGTGATATTGTAATCAAAGCACTTGACGACAGAAACATAGATATATAAAAAAATGTATTAATTACAACAGATGGAGCACCCAATATGGTCGGCCGAAAGCTTGGTCGGCTTCTCGATTGGCAATTTTTGCAAGATATTCTAGTGGTCATGAAATATTCGAGGAGCTGCTTAGCCTAGAAAGCCTGTCGTTGAATACTACAGTAAACGATATTTGTGATATTGTAATCAAAGCACTTGACGACGGAAACATAGATATATAAAAAAATGTATTCATTACAACAGATTAAGCACCCAATATGGTCGGCCGAAAGCTTGGATTTGGGATACTTTTCACTGATATCCTCGGACATTCTGTAGTACAGTTTTACTGTATTGTTCATCAAAAAGCACTGTTTGCTAAAGTTGGATTAAAAGAACTGGAAAATATTACAGCGTCAGTCACCAAGATAGTTAATTTGATATCAGCACGGGCGTTACATAAACGTGAATTCAGCTTGTTATTGAATGAAGTTGAATCAGCTTATGGCGGTTTATTGATGTACAATAATGTTCGGGGGCTTAGTAGAGGCAAGGTTCTTGAACGCTTTGTTTAATGCCTAAATGAGATACAGCTTTTCTTAGACGTGAAAAAAATTGAAGGCTATCCGGAACTACATGATGAGTCCTGGATTCGGCGGTTGATATTTATCACAGATCTCTCATTGCACTTGAATGAACTGAATGTTAAACTCCAAGGTTTATGGTAAAACTACTGATAACATGTTTGGACATATTACTGCATTTGAAACCAAACTTGCCATTTTTGAGCGTGACATTGAAACTAAAACTTTTAAGTACTTTCCAAGATTGAAAAAGAACTATAAAGAAGTTAGTTACAAAGATGAGAAGGATTTCGAACACGATCAAGACTTATTTTTGTCAGCTTTACGTTCTTTGAAATATGAATTTTCATCAAGATTTTCTCAGTTTAGAGATCTTGAAGAAATATTGATTTTCATTAAGAACCCAGATGAAGCTAATTTTGAAAAAATGAAAACCAATCTGTTTGAATGGCTGAAAATAGAAGAACTTGAAATGGAATTAGTAGAACTTCAATCCAGTTTTACCTGGAAGCAAAAATTCGTCCCTCTTAGAGGTAATTTAGAAACACTTAAAAAAGATCGATTGAGGGGAGTTTGCAGCGATCAAGACAATCAATTTTTGGTCATTTGGGAAAGCATTCACGAAGCATTTGGTGCCCTGAAACGTCTTGCCAAAGCGGTATTAACAATTCTTTCTTCTACGTATGCGTGTGAGAGTCTGTTCTCATCTCTTAACTACGCTAAAAAGAACAGAAGTCGATTAACTGACGAGGCAAGTGCTGCAAGTTTACATTTAAAGACAACGAACTATCGCACCGACATAAAGAAATTGGCTGGAAAAATTCAGGTTTACAAGAGGAATTAAATAGGTAAGCTTATATTTTTATTTCTTTACTGTACAACATAGCATATATATTCATATACTTACGTGTTGAAATCATAGTGCAATATACCATTTAACAATGTAAATTTAGAAGTGACACACGACGATGTAAAAATCACTAAAATATAAAAGTATTGACACGCCTAGCATCAAAGTTTTGACACCATTGACTTAGAGCTATGCTATTAGTCATTAAGGATGGCTGTATCATGGTCTGTGTGGTTCGAGGTGGAACGGAACTTGAGTTTGTATTTTGTTAATTCAAATAGGGTACAACCCGACAGAGCCGTTGCAATGTCTAGTGCCCTCCACCCCCAAATCAAGATTGTAGGGCCCCCATAACAATATATCATACATTTACAAGTAGTGCCAGGCACAACAAATACTATTCTCAGCAGTGCCAACACCTGTCTCACCAGTGCCAATACTATTCTCAACAGTGCCAATAATATTCTCAGCCGTGCCAATACTATTATCAGCAGTACCAATACTATTCTCAGCAGTGGCAATAATATTCTCAACGGTGCCAATAATATTCTCAGCAGTGCCAATAATATTATCAGTAGTGCCAATACTATTCTCAGCAGTACCAATACTATTCTCAGCAGTGCCAATACTATTCTCAGGAGTGCCAAAGCTTCGGAATACTTACAAAAAATGTGTATTCGATAATTTTATATTTTCATTAATAAAATAATTTAGGGGGCAGCAGTGGGACCCCTTCAAGAACCGGGCGCCCCCCTCGTCTTCCAACGGCCGGGAGGGTCGGGGAGTCAGGGGGCAGTTGCTACGGCTCTGGATACAGGCAAAAGTAGGCATAGTTAATCAAAAAGTTAACTTAGTTTACCCTTAAATCCGTTAACGATGATCGTTAATTCGTTATAAATGTAACGGAAGTTACATTAACGTTAACGTTAATTATTATTTAATTATTATAAAACGATACATAAAACATTATTTTGCTTTAGAACCACCTCAAAACTACCCAAACTATAAATATTGTCAAAATTATAAAGGAGAAAGAAAATAAATAAACAAAACTTTAATGAAACAATATTAGTATTCAACTAAAAAAAATGATTTTTAGGGTACCCGAATGAAACAAAAAAGAAAAAAACAATAGCACATGAAAGATAAAAAAAATGATAGAGACATAATTTATGTTTTTGTTTCTTTATTCTTCTCGTTATTTTTTTCATGATAATCAAGTTCCCCTTCATAAAAAAGTAGTATCCAAAAGTTTCCATCAGACAGCCTTGCCAAAAAATGTCCCTGCCAAAGGAGAACAAACGCTCAACTGCAGCACAAGAGGGGATAGCTGTGTTGAACCTGATGGACAAATCCTAAAGCACTTGCTCTCCCAAGAAATCAATATCAGTCATCAAGTCCTTAGAGTTCGTCTCCATCCAGGTCTTGACCAAGTTCTGTGTTTTGGGCTTCAGTGATCTATGGCTCCTGCTGATATCTTGTTGTTGGGTAACGAGAGTAAAGAAATCATACTCCTCATCTTCGTTATTGTTGCTTCCACTATTGCTGTTTCTTCGTCCATGTGTTGCCTAAAGACTTCCTCAGCATTACTATCCATGACTTTTCTCATCTTAGCGATGCAAGGCGGAAGCCAGCTGACATTGGTCATCTTCCAGGTGACGAAACCTTTTGTCGATGACTTTCTAAAAGTTCGTCGACCAAGAGGTTGCATTACAAGAGGTCTTTCGACTTCAAGCCCTTGAGCCTAAAGACCGTCAAACAATTGTTGGCAGCAGAATCCTAAAGTATGGTTGCTCCTACCCTTGGATATTGTCGAGCGATTTTGCCACAAGTGATATTACCTACAAATAAAGCATTAGCCATTGGTAATTAAGTAAATTTTAGAAATTAAAATGTGTCGGGAAACAGTCTAGTAAAGAATATATTGTCAAATAAAATAATTAAAATGTCAATATTAATTTTATAATTTATTTTTATTATTAATTTAATAACTTATTATCTTGGCATACTCCTTCAGTAAGCCAACATCTTGGTTGTTGAAGCTGTTGACCATTAGCTGAGCCATGAGTATAAGGAGAGCAGGCTTCTTAGTCTCCAAAATAGTGTTTAGGTATACAACAGAGTCATAGGAGGAGTTCCACCACGTTGTGTTGGGGACAACCAGCCTTCTTCCCACCTCACCGTAGATGCTGTCTTCCTTCAGAGTGTCGCGATCCTGCAGGTTCCAGAGGACGCGTGCTTTGGCTACGGTAGCCTTGTGGGGTACCTTAAACACTACACTCTGCATTGCAGCCTTGATAGCCACTAGGTTAAATGTGTGGTCAGTACGCCTCATGTGGACTGGCAGGTTGATGAAGTAGTCAACGAATGTGTCGACATCGTCAAGCCCAAGGTCAGCAACAGGCACAGTCAGCTAGTTGGGGAGACATACTCAAATTCCTGCCAGAGCTTGTCCATGGATCCAGCAACAAGGAATCGACAGCAGCAATATCATTATACGGGTGGTTTTTCACATCTTAAACCACTGGCAGATCTGGTAGTGTGCCAGCAGCTATCCCAAACTGGACAAAGGCTTCACAAAATTACTGCCATTGTCTGATGTTACCCTGAATGAGAAAAACATCTAAGTTGTTTATAAAATGAGTATTACAATTAGTAAATATTTGAATATAATTTATAAGTCAAATTAATATGAAATGTATTTTTAAATAAGATCCTGACACTAATTGTTAATAGAACTAATAGAGTAATCAACAAATAAAACTATAATCTGACATTAATAGAATTAGAATATCAACTATCTAAAATCTAACCTGGTTACTTTGTTCTGAATGTGGAATTCACAATGGAGGTTGGCTATAGCCTGTGCAAGCACATCCTAGGTATGCTGGCCTGTCAGCCTAATGCACGCGAGCACTCCAGGCAGCCCCTGCCTGATGGTGGGGTCCAACCATTGGAGAGCCATGCCCAGGTAAGTTTTCTTGTGGGTAGACGAGTAGTCAGTTGTAGTGGACACACAAGGAACATTGTCAAAAAATCCTCAGTTTTAATATTTTAATTTTTAAGGTTGAAATCTAAATTTTTTGATATAAAGTAACTCAAATATACGATAACTTCTATGAATGTAACAACATCCTCACTCAACTATAACCACTCTATGACGGAATTGTCAAATTATCACCTTAGGAATGAGACATCCTTATCAACGAGACATTTTAGAAAATCCTAAAAAATTCAATAATAACAAAATGTGTGTATTGGCCTATTGGTATTTTTTCACATCAATACTAAATTTATTGAAATTAGATGTGCCGTATATAAGTAGAAGAAATAGGAAAATGCCATTCTTGGTATTGGATATAAAGATTAGAAAAAATATGAGAATTAACTAATCGAGTACTACCTTAAGGCAGTATGCAACTTAACAATTCGCCTGCCGGGTGTCCTCCGCGAGATGGAGCTCTTGCTGGGATTCAGTGTCTTAATCAGCTTCTATACACACCGCTCGGTGGCAGCATGTTGACTACGAGCAGATTCACAATCTTTGGTCCACAGCAGCCTGGATACGCTACTTTCAGAAGTAGGGAGGTCGAAGGACTCGTCAATGCTTAGATGGCGTGTAAACAAACTGCTGCTGTCGGAATCATAAGAAAGCTTTTGCTTGTGTTTTGCCCCTTTTCGACGAAATGAACCTGGCTTGATGTTCTCCTCAAACTGTACGAACTTAACTGTGTGGGTTCTCTTTATGTGTTTTTTGAGATTATTGTTTTTTTTACTTGTGGCCCTTAATTAAGGTGGCCTTCGGCAGGAAAAGCTGGCAGCTGAAAAACAATTTGTCTACTTCCCTTAACTTGAACATAAAATAGTCGCCCAGATGGGGGCGGGGATTCGGAGCCTCTTCCTGTTGAGATTAAGTGGAACTATCAGTTTCAGCATTAACGATGTCAAGACATTCAAGTTCTACATCTGCTATAATTAATTGATTACTTACAAAATAGGGAATTTATTAAACTTTTCCCCACAAATTACCTTGATATTTAGTTTTATTATAATAATTAGAAAATACGCACTGGATTACAAGTAATTTTGTTTTCATTTTGATACACTCTAACACTGACGCACCGCCTCATCGTCACACATTACTTTTCTTCCTTACTGCCAGACGCAAACTAAGAGCGCCGCTCTGTCATTCCTGAGCACTTGGCACGGTGGTTATCGGAAATTTACACGCTCAAAGTAGGGTAATAGAAAGATGTATTTTAGAATATTTTTTTAAGTTAACGGACTTGAGCTAATGGAAAGTAAATGTAACGAAATTAATTACTCCGTTAATGATTTTTAAAGTTAACTTAAAATGTAAATCGTTAACGAAAAGGTTAACTTCGTTAATTAACGATTAACGGATTAAGGGTTTAGTGCCAGCTCTGGTTACAGGTATAGACTTTTCTCCATCACTTAACACATCCATATTCTAGAAAATTACTTTAATTGAATATATATCTATAGGAAACATGAGTAAATTAATACTATAGGGTTCATGGAGTTTTGAAGTGTCCCTAGAATGGCTGAGTAAGTTACTAACTTGTCCCAAACATAAGATCAGCAAATAATTTTCTGGATGTTCGTCTTTTCCGGCTTCGAGGAGAGCTCGAGCGATTTGCTGATACATCATCTGGGGAGATAAAAATCGTTAATCCAACCGCACTCCAACTACAGGGGATAATGTACAGGCTGCCTAAAGAACCTAGTTCTCTTTGTATTACGGTGTGCTTTTGTACACTCTACACTCTACCTAAAGAATCTCGTCATGTCTGTATTAAGGTGTATATTTGAACAGGTAGTTTAAAGAAGCCTAAGGGGGGATCTTACGGACAAACGCATCTTCAATCGGCGTTTTCCGGTAAATTTCTGGGGGGATAACGAAGCGAGACGAGTCAAACTGGAGCCCAGAACCCAAATCAGCGAGAGTGCGCTAAGCCTTTACTCGCCGCGCCTTGAATCGGAGTGGGACCCACTTCCGACGGCAAACAAAATCGCTTCTGGCGATGCCATATATATTTATAACGAGGAGCAAATTAGTATTCAACCAAGAGCCAGGCACTGCTCACGCAGTATCCAAGCAATAATCACGAGGATTCATTGGAACCAGCCAAAGGACACAACGCGCCCCTTCATAAGCGACTCCCTGTTACCAGTTGTTCAGAACTACGGCAGTCAAGGGCGTAAGGACTCATTCTGGAATACGCTCTTCGCTCCGTACCCTGCAAGGATACTCCCTCGAACAACCACTCGAGGCCCCCTCTCCCTTCTTGGAAAATCTTAAGCCTATTAATTTTTTCTCTATCACCGTCGAAGAGGCGTGACGCTTTCCAACTACGAATCTTCACCTCATCATCTCCTACTGTTTTCTTTCGGGTAAATGTTGTGCTACTCATAGCTTGTGCCGAAGCATTCCATGGTAAATTAACTTCCCTTGCTGAACGATTAGTTTTCCCATAGTGTATAAATTATTGTTAAATTCTGTTACTTGTTTGTATAATAGTAAAGATTATTTTTGTTTCTCTTGTTAAAATCCCAGAACCACATAAAAAGCCATTGATCTATTTTCTAAGTCGGCCAACGGAATACACGCACTCGAATATCCCCCATACTTAAAATGGCCTCTTCCCCGCGTTTAGGGAGAGCAAGCGAAGGTCAGTGAAATCTACCTGACCTACGACACCAGCTCTGTCTATATTAATGTGTGCTTTTGTACAGTTTAACTAGAGAACTCAGCTCTTGCTGTATTAAGGTGTATTTTAAATTTCGGAATAGACATGATTACTTCTTTTAATAGATGAGTGACCAAACTGATTCTATACTTATCTAACGATTGAAACCTCATATGCATAAGCAATCGTAAGCTCACAATCCAGGTCTTGTTGACAATATGTTTTGTAGTCTGCTACATATCTAGGCAATTTAATTAAACTATCATTTTTCTCATTAGGTAAATTTTTAGTATAAAATTAATATTTTTTTTGGTTTCTAAAATCAATAATATCATATTCGAAATTCATATGTTTGTCTAATTTCCGTAAGTGAATAAGAGATATTTGAAGTGAACACACAGCTAAATATTAGGTTGAGGCATAAGTAATTTCCGTTTATTTGAAGCAAAATGTAACGGTGCATTTCGAACTTCCATTGTTTTAACTTTAACCGTAAATTACTTGTTTTAAAAGAGCGTTCACCACTTATTTTTACATCAGCAGTAAAAAGTATGTATCATAATTTTAATTAAGATATCATGCCCTAAAATGAAGGGACTAAATCAGCATATTTAAAAATAACAAAAATGCTTCAGAGACAGCAAAGGAAATTTGTAGTGTTTATGGCTTAGGCGCCATTACTGATCGCAAGTCTGAAATTGGTTTTCAATATTCCGTTCTTGGGATCAATCATTGATAGATAAACCAAAATCAGGATGATCATCAGACTTCGATGAAGATGTTTTAAGCGAACTGGTGGAATGCAAACATATACCGTTAACAGCTGCAACGTGTGCATGAAAATCTTTTAAGAAACGCCCTGAACTCGTCAACAGGAGACACGTTGTGTTTCTTCATGATGACGCAAGATCACATACAGCGAGAATCACGCAGAAAAACATATTGGACTTAGGCTGGTCTGTTCTACCACAACCACCATATTCACCAGGCATTACACCAAGTAACTTCTATGTTTTTTTGTTCACTGCAAAGTGATTTAAATAGTAAACAAAAAAAAATTGAAGAAGACCAGGTAAAAAAATTCGTAGACAACTTCTTGAACTCAAAACTGGCTTAATTTTACCTTAACGGAATCAACAAGGGCAAGAGGTGAGTGACAAAAATGGCGAATATACTATTCATTGAAATTATTTAATTGTTCAGCTACTCATGAATAACTATATTACACATAAACGGAAATTACTTATGACTCAACCTGATATAAAGGTGGAAAATGTCTTAAGTGGCCCGCTAAACCAAAACATTACCATGCCTGAGAAAGATACTAGTAAAATGGAGATAATAGAATAACTAACAAGATTAAGAACATATTTACTTGAATCGTAAGAAACTGCCAGAGCAAAATGTCGCACATGTAGGACGCTCCGATGCGGGAAGTAGGATCCCCCTCTGGACAGAGCGGTATCACGACGTACGCACGCACAGGTGATCCAGTCCGTATTCCGTGGGACTGAAAAAGAGATACTCAGGTCCTCATTCTAGGAACAATCATGAATCATTTGAAGAATTCATTTTGCATTTTTGCAATTAACTTGAAGTAGACCACTTTCGTTGACCACTCTTCTACTGGATTTAAGTTCTTACTTTATGAGTATGAGCCTTTTTTTATGAACTAGTTCGTAGAGGTTTATAATGCGCTTCCTTTTTTATTAGTTTTCACAAGGTTTGTTATGCATACTTTTTTTATTATTTCTTCTTTTTTTTTACTTATTCACTTTTTCATTCGTCTGTCCTCTCTCATTCATTTTTCATTGAGTGAAAATGCTCCTGATGGGTACTAAAGTGTACTTTCTTATAACAATTAACCCTTTCGTTCATTCTGTTCCATATACGGCAAAAAAATGTTGGTTTAATTATTTAAGGAACCACCACGATTTTTACCATCAGATCCACTGCGTCCCATGTCTGACAACCAATTAGAATGCAGAAAATAAAAGCCAGTTGGCTGAGCTGGCGTAAACTTCCTAATGCTATTTGAAAGCCTTGATAAAGGTTCTTAAAGCCATTTTCGCTGAGTAACTTCATTTACATGCCTGTTTGTGCAGTAAATATTGAATTCAGTGTACAGTTCGTGGAGTCCAAAGAACCAGTCGAATGGACCCATAAACTTTACTCATATCAAGGCACATAGGTGTCCTAACCGTTCATTAATACCCATATCTGAGAAGCAATTAGATTGCAGGAAACATAAGCCAGTTGGCTGAGCTAAATCGCTATTTGAAAGCGATGGTAAAGGTTCTTACAGACATTTCGCTCAGTAACTTCATTTAAATGCGTGTTTTTGCTGTAAATATTGAATTCAAAAGTAGAGTATCTTTATTTCATTGAATTTATGATTCTGCTTTATTGTTTTAGTTATTATAAGTGAGTCGGGGAGAGGGCGATCAGTAGTGAGGAAACTTGGTACAAACGTCAGTTCAACTTGACAGTCTATATTGGGCGTCTTGTGTAAAATGTAAAGCAAATGCAATCAAAACAAAGATTTGACGCCAAGTGGGTAAACTAATGATATTATTTATCTTGTATATATATTTTGAGGAATTAGAGTAGCCAAATAACTTGTTAAGGTGAAACGCGTTTTGGAGTGATTTGTAAGATGTGAAGAATAACCCCTTAACGACGGAACACCACTATAAATGCTTGCATTATTTATGCACGCGTGGTTGACAGTTAAATACAACGCTTTTCCCACAGTTGAACGCCTGAGGAGTATATAGATATTCTGGCGAAACTTGTACCGAGTGTTTGGAAAAGTAGGCATATATGAACCACTGTCCCATATAATAAAAATAAGGATAGTGTAATTTTGATATAATATATCGGGTCTTAATTTAACATGATCACAAAAGTGGTACTCACTATTTGTTCGGCGATCTCTAGTGGCACTACATTGGTGGCGCAGCAGCTTGTTTTATCGCTCCAAGCAAGAGACGATCCGATGAAATATTGCGATTCGATGTAGATGAAACGTTTCGCTGATCTGATTAGAGCGACAAGACCATCGTGGAAACTAGTATCTTTCTGACGCTGGTCATAATCAGTCAAGCCACTTGAGGTTATTTGAAATTGAGATGAGGAAGATTCGGATGTTCGTAAGACATGCATGTGCCAAATCCTCCCGTGCTTTGGGGCATCTGAAGATTCTGTGGCGTTCCAGTCATCTGAATGGCGGACCAAAAGATCTGAGTGCATTGGTACTTGTGCTCTCCAGCGTTCTTCGAAGATACGCAATAAATCGTAAGTCGCAGGACCTTTGACTCGAGCGTGGAGGTCGTGCCAAGGTTCACGTGGGCCTGTTTTTGCGGTGGCGGATGTAACAAATCCATTGTAGAAGTCGTTATTGTGGATACTGCTGAGTGTTTTCCAAATTGGGTGTTCCGGAGTGTCCCAGCGACCGTCCGTGAGGTCAAATCCCCCAACGTATCCAGTGAGACGATTTTCAGGCGAATCCATCACGATAAGCTTCATGTGGTGGACATATATCGTCTCAATCACGTTTTCTGCCACCTTTGATCTGTTGATGGGCATTCTACGAACGGCTTTGACAATTACCTTCGATCCTTTAAAGAAATTCACTGTCTTCGTGTCGTGAGATCCGAACAACTCAAAACACAGTTTGGACGAGAATTTCTCGTTCCAAATTAGAATAAGGACTCGAACTCCTTCTTCTGCCCTCCGTTTCAGTAAGTCGCCAAGTGATTCACTTTGTAAATCATCTCTCCTCATTTGGAGATCCGTCCACACACTCCAGCCGGCGATGTAGATGAAATTAGTAGCTTTCTCAAAAGAATCTGCCATATCTTGAAAAGTGTTTCTTTTAGTATTCGATAACACCCTTGTCTCCAACGATGGAAGATTGCTTATATGTGCGTCCTGATAAAGATCTAAAGTACCCCCTTTTCGGGATGGAAAGTAAAGATAGGGCATGTTAATCGGTTCTTCCCAACTCCTTGCCGAATTGAAAGATAGAAATGGAATGAATTTAAGACTTAAATAAACTTTTCCTTCCCCCTTGTTTAACTTAATAGATTCTTCTCTTTCCCACTCTTCGTCTACTGGCCTCAGGGAGACAGTAGCCTCGCCCAAGGAACCCCATCCGATATAATCGTCCTCCCACACTTTCAGGACACAGAAATCCTCTGAGTGGCATACGGATATGAAGCCCCTGGCATTCCACTTCGGATTAAGTGTATTATTGACAACCCCGGTTGACATCACCTTACTTCCCCCGATAAACACATCAAGCCGCGGGTCGGAGAGGTCTTTGTAGAACGGCGTCAAGGAGTGGTCTGTGTCCAACAGATTTTCGCCTCCTTTAACGTGGATGAGCAAATTTCCACGTATGGCCGTTCGGAACATTTTGATTCAGCCAATCTATTAAAGGAAAATAAATATTGAATGATTTGTTATACATAAACTATTTATACAAAGGATATATACATGGATAGTATCATGTGTATTAAAATGTTTGTACAGTGTTGGTAACCTGTGTAAATAAATTCTAACACGAGTATCTTTTTTATATGTGTGGCTGAAGTGGGCAGATATTTTTATTCCTTGTGTTGACCTATGATGCAATCATCTGACACTTTGGAGGTGGATTTTATTAAATAATAAACTTCGATTCATCGTGATTAATTGTTTCCAGTCACTCCCAATTAGTTATGTCCCATTTTAAAAATAATTCTAACATAAGTAAGTTAACTACTGTCGCTAGGATTTGTGTTTCTAACTAATATTATTTTTGCTAACTTAATTTAACAATAAAACTTAAAAAACTAGGAAAATTATTAATACTAATGATTTTGTGATATCTGTCGAAGAATGGTATTTTTGTTGTTTTAAGAAAGAGCCGTCTCAAACACGTAAGGATTTAGTAAAACGCCCAGGAATGATCCCAAAATAAACATATATTTTAAATTTAACAATTAACTACAAAAACAAACATGAACCACAGAAATACTACGAATTTAAATACACAATAATGACTTCAATAAGTTTTGAAGTAAGGCTTTTTAACTTGACCTTATAATGTTGGTTAACTCGCCAATAACTTCAATATAAAAGAAATAGGCTAATTGTATCTACTGGAGTTTAAATACCTTGGTTGCTCTGGCGGCGGGTTTGAGTCTGACCTTGAACCCAATGAGCCCAGACACCTCAGGAATCCGGTGGGTTCTTTGACGCGTGCCTCGACCAGATTGTTGGTGGTGGACGGGATGACTTGGCAGTTACCAGGGACTTCGGGCGAGTGTGGCAGATGGGGGGAGGAGCACACGGTATTCAGGAGGGGGGGGTCTTCTTTAAGTTCGAGAACTATCACGGTGCTTTAGAATGCACCAGGATAGGCGGGGTCTCTCTGATGAGAGTAAGTTGAACTTGGTTCTTAAACCAAGTTAACCTAGAGTTCGGTGTGACCACCGGGTAACGGGCTCGAGAAGGAGCTTTTTTCTTCTTCGTTTAGGAATTTGTTAAGGGTAAGGAGTGTACTCGGGGACGGGGGTTCTTCAAGGGCAAGGACTGTACTCGGGGGGGTCTTCTTCAAGGGCGAAGATAGTGGGGGGGGGGTTCTCTGACGAGAATAGTTGAACTTGAACAAGTTAACTTAAAGTTCGGGTTTGATAACCAGGGACTAGCTCGAGGATAAGCTACTTCTTAGTCCCCTTGGTAGCCCGGCCTCTCTTGCAGGGGACGTCGTAGTCTTGTTGACTCACGGATTCTACCTCGTTTTTTCCAAGTGTTTGGTATACCTCATCACCCCACTGGGGTAGAGGTAGGAGGGGAGGGTGGCGTGTGGACGGGCCGCAGGTGGGTTCCTTATCCAATTGTTTTTCTCAGCAATTCTTACCTCTGGTCCAGCTGGTCTTCGAGCTTGAGAGAAACGCGTCTCCAATTTCGTACTTGAGGTGAAATTTAATATACTCTCGTAGGGGAGATCTTGCAGTTTAAACCGTTCGGCTTTTCATGGGGACGAGTTGCGAGGGACTGTGGTTACGAGATTAACCCAAGGTGCCTGGCCCGGATGTTTTTTCGGTCAACGTCCCGTGTTTCAACTGGGAGAGAAGGGAAAGGGTCGATTCCCCTACAATATCCATGATTTAAAATTAAATAAATATATAAAGCTAATTAAGATGGGATAAAGCCCAATTTATGTAAAGTTGGCAACCCTGTTTCGAAACAAAACCTTTTCAATTTTTTTAAGATTAATGTTTAAGTTAGTATCGACTTCACCCGATTTAAGAGGGGCTAATCTTTACTGGTTAATAAAGGGCTTAAGGGTAGGCAACAAAATATGATTGTTTTGGAAAAATTAAATGTCTTCCCTGTGATGCTTTGAGACGAATTGAATTTCAATTTTCTCGTTAGTTGGTAGTTAGTTATAGAAAGGGATAAAAAATGAATAGAATATATTTGAAAATAAAGTGTTAAAGTTTTATAAGAATAATTTTGAAAAGAGCCTGCACGATGTAGCCTAAAAGTGATTTGATTGATTTGGCAGTACGTGCAAGGAAACCAAAGTTTCCTGCAATGTAAATCATTTGAATGTACAAGGTTACACCACTACATAATAATTTACAAACACTTTACAAATTTTATACTTAAGAGGAGAGAAGTCAATTGGAAAAGGTGAGATGAAATACTAAAGGAAAGAGACGGCACGGTTCTTTTTCTCTCTGCTTGAAAAAGAGTGCACGACAAAGCATGCTTGTGCCCTACTATTCGTGACTCTTGACGCTCTGCTTTTGACAATGTGTAGGGCAAGATCGAGGGAACACCCCTTCTGCTCCCACTCTTCTACTCCACCCCAATTACGAATATTTCAATGTTAGCGTATACGAGAAACTGCCGGCGCGTTGACCCCCTTTTCGCCGACCACTTGTCTCGACTTTCAACGACAGGGTTCTCGGACCCTCAACACAGGTCTTGCAACAGAACAGGGATATACAGACACGCGAAAAACAGACGGACAAAGAGTGGTAGAGAAACGAAAGAAGCGCAAATAAAAGAAAGGGGGGAAGGGGGAGGGAGGAAATCCATCGGTCGAAAATATTTTTCTAACACTTGAAATACCGCAATAACGTAAAAATAAATGACTAAATTTAATTTATTTTTTAATAGAAATGTTCTATTTAGTATAATTATGACTAAATATACCTCGAGCACTCCATTTTTCACCAAATAATAATATATTAAATTGTCATTCCTGAACGAAATTCAGCGCAGTCTGACATGAATAATTGGGGCAATTGTACATTTTCAAATTTGGTAACTTCCTTTTTAGCTTTAGCTACCCTAGAGATACTGCGTTAGTTTTCTATCGCCAGGGTGTCGGGTTCACTCCCACGAGAAAGCGAATACGAACGTCATCGCACGTAGAGGCCTGGGCACCGCTTCGTGGCCGCGCTGTGCTTACCTCCGCGGGGATATGTATATTATACACACAAGGATCCAATTACAACACTGCTGTCTTTCTCATACCGTCTTAACAGCACATACTCATTCTCTCCTTTGTTCCTAAACCCTATCGATGGGTACTAGTGTCGCCTATGTGGATACTCGTACCCACATACACCCGACGCTGGTTTGTCTTAATACAAAATCCTACCCGACACACTCACGCACCCAAATAATGACCTTCCTCTGGTGCCTTCGGTCTTGCCAGCGAGTCATACTGATCTTTATACGTATTTCATTATCTGGTTAGGGGATCTTGTCCCCGATGTGAGTGAAGGATGACATTACTTAAACTAGAGATGTTTAAACGAGGGAGGAATGAAAGCGGTGTCGTGATTGGATGTATGTGTGTGATGGCGTATGTAAAATCTAGCTACCCCCGGCGAGGATAAGCACAGTGAACCCACCAGTTCTCAAGTATGATCTCCATCTAGTTGGGTAAGACTAGATAAGCCGGACAAGAAAGGTGGGGTTGGGAGGGTCTATAAATGGCTCATCGGCTTATGTAATGTCCACAGATTTTCAATTCCTCTGAATTCACTACGTCTAGTAGAGATGCCCTCGTTAGTTTTCATTTTCTAGTTTCCAGGAAATAATAAAACTATTACTTGAAAAATAGGAACAACTTCATCGTGAACCGATTTCCTAAAATGGGGTTGGTTCATATCAAGGCCACTACAGACATGGCCAGACAGGAGTCATTACACAGCGTTGGGCGAGTCCATGACTGGGGACCTTTCTTAGGCAACTATAGGCCAGGAGAGCTGCGCGCCTTCCCAGTACCAATCATCCCAAGTTGTGAAGTTTACAAAGAGAGGTGACACCATCAATCTAATAGCTGCGGAGATTGGCGGAATGGCTGTGCCCTATCTGGCTTGGCTCAACTGACTACGCCCAACTAGCTACGCCCAACTGGCTACCCCCAACTGACTACGCCCAAATAGTTGCGCCCAACTGGCTACGCCCAAATAATTGCACGCAAGGGACTGCGCCCATCCAGCTGAATCCAGCTGGCTAGGCTCAAAAGCTGCGCCCAATTTACTCCGTCCAACTAGCTGCGCCCAACTGGCTACGCTGAACTGACTGCGGCCAACTGACTGTATCCAAAATGTTGTGTCCTAGTCAGGGTGGATTTAGGTATGGGTAGCCGCCCAGGGTGACATCTTGCTAGGAGCGGCGTGCATTGTCGTCTTTCAGAGTATGTCTCGAGCATCTCACAGGGGCGACACCCCTCACCCCCAGGGGGTTACCGGAAGCGGTCAGCTCTTGGCGTTATTAGGATTAATCAAGGGATGATGATAGCTAAGCATCGATGAAGGTCAGACTTTAGAGCAATGTAATGTTTGGGGGGATCGATCATCGACAACGACCCAGAGCTAGGTTAGGGGTCATTATCTAGGATTGGGATTTTGAGGGGGAGGCAGTATTTAGGAATGAGCTTTTTGGAGGATCATTATTTAAGATACGATTTTTTAAATGAATAAAAGTAATTGATAATAAGAATAAGATAAAAAAGATAAGGTAAAGAGCTACTTAGGATTGAATTTGGTCAAGATAATATTTGTTAGGTTAGGTTCAAATAACCTTAACCTAATTTGAGCTAACCCCACCTAACGTGACCTAATCGAACCTGACCTAAACTAACCTAACCTAATCTAACTTAACCCAACCTAACCCAACCTAGCCGAAACTATCGCATTCTCCATCAACGCCATGTAGGTGGCAGCATTACATATTTTAGCCAGTCCTTATGCCATAAAATGGAGAAAATGGTTACCATGGAAACAACAAAACTACTTGGTGTATTCTTCCCTAAATCTAATCTTTTCTTACCGGGGAAACCGACCCAAAAATCCCGAAATTTGATTGAGATTCTTCCATTACTTTTTCTGCAATCAGGCTGAGAGAGAGAGACAGGTAGAAAGACAAAGGGAGTCCAAAAAACCCCCACAACTTTCGTTGGCGCCGTAATAAGTTGTTCTGTTCTATTTGTTTAGAGAAAGATTTTCGCTATTTAATTATTTCATTATCTATTTGATGTTTTATTTATTTATATAGCCTACTTTTTTCTATTCGTGTTTATTTTCTTATATTTAATTTAGGTATTTATTGTACATATATGCGCGTGTGTAGAGTTTTAAATGTTAAGACCTTTCGCTTAATAAACAAGTTGTTTTGTACATAAGTGTTGGAATGTTTATTTATAGATTTTTAGTTCTCTATTTGGAAGGTGGGTCACATTCTGAAGGGGAATGGGGCGCTGGAAGGGGGTTTCGCCCAGGGCACCATATAGGCTAAGACCTCCACTGGTCCTACTGGCTGAGTTCACCTGGCTGTGTCCAACTGGTGTAGAATACTGGGTACATTTTCTAACGTTATTTTTAGTCACGTATGAGTCTAGTCGCAGGCGATTCTACATCTCACTATGTCGGTTAGTCGGTCCCTGGTTTTTTGGGGTTTTTTTTTGTAATAACATCGTAACTATTCTGTCGATTCTAACGAAATTTGAAATTCTATGTTTTTTTAGATTCTCTCTCGAATGATATAATTGTCAAGGTCGTCCCGAGGTTAGTCCGGGAATTATTGAAAGTTTTGACTGTCGTAAGGTCATAAATCAGGATAAGTAAGAGCACGAGACCTTTTGGTCAGCAGACCTTGTTTCTTCCAATTATAGCAATGTTAGATTTGTTTAAAAGCCACCTCGCTTGAGGCAGTTGGCTGCAGAGAGGCGCAGCCAGTTATCGTAAACCCAATGGCTGGCGATGCGAACGACGCTTAAAGAATAGTGCTTTTTTCAACTGAAGGGAAATTACGTTTCAAAACTTCGATTGTAAACACTTTTCCACAAAGTGGGGGTCAGAAGGTATCATTGCCATTACAGATTACCGATGCCATCGACCGTTGTTCGTTTTTCAGGCTACTACGTTAACCATTAGGCTACCATCCACACAACCGGGCATGAACCCCACCTATTTTTCACTTTCTTTAACACTCAATCACCAGCACATTCATAGCTTCGTTCACAGTTTTACACTCTCCTTCACACCATAAATAATTCTTACTCTGTTACTATATCCTCCTCACAGCTGGGATCCCTCTCAAAATTGTTCATTTGCACTGCCCACTCTCGATCTGTCCTTCATCCATACCATAGTCCACTCCTATACACCGACATTGGCGTCAGTATATTCTCATGCAAACTTTCTTGCACATTCTGCACTCAAAACGGTGCAATTCCCCTTACCCCTCTGATGCAACTATGAAATAATCCTTTGTAAAGAGTTTCGACATTAAATTGAATCCATTTTTAATTGCATACCATAAATAGAACATAAAAATAATCCATTTTATTTCTGTTCCAATAGAAATCACTGGCCAAACTGGCTAGGAGGCCCTAGGCAAGGCCGGTAGATCTATAATAGGCTTACCTTCAATATTTACCTCGTCTGTAATTTTGTTGTTTCAGATTTCTAAATTGCAAATTGATATTTTTGTTAAAGACAACCAAGTATAGTCTAGCGAAAATAACAAAAAACAACACTAAATGCACCTTCACAAGACATTTATATCAATCTTTATTGGCATTCTGATGCAATGCGCCTTCGAGGATGTTTTTAGAATGACCGATGAAAATGATGCAATATTTCCCGTCTGAATACGAAGCGCGGGAGTTAAAAAAAAACAACAACGAACAAACAGATATATTAGCATTATAAGTTTCCCCTCCGCCACACGTTTTGCTTGTTAAAAAGAACCCAGGTTAAGGAGAATTGCCTACCCTCTCGGTCCTATATCCCCGAATAGTCCCCTAGTTTAGCAACTCAGGCTGTACGCTCATACATTTTCACTTATTCTAATTAAACCACTTTGCGAATATGTATTTAAAAACATCAAGATACCTCCATTGTTTTTCGATTATGTTGAATTCAGTATACCGGAAAATCATAAAGCATTGCTACAAAATTGCTGGAACCTTCATTAAATAGGAGTAACAAAATATGAAGCTATTCTCCTTTTCTCTCGCCGGGTGTGCACATTTGTAAAGGCGGTTTTCCCTTTCTCAAACTCTTCGGAAGAATTCTTTGCTCTTCGATTTTGTTAAAGTTTCTCTATCGATTGGATGTATTTTTCTCTTTACCTTTTTTTCCCTCATTCTCTTCGTATTTATCCCCACTTTGTGTATCGATTCAATAGAATTTTTCCTTATTTGTGTCTTCCATTTTTTTTCAGTTTCAAGTCTTATTGACTTAATTTGTGGTCGCTTATTAATTACTGTCTGAGTAAATGTTCGTTAAATGACCGGTCATAAGGCAATTTTCAGTTATAAATTGTTAATCAACAAACCTCAAATTAGCTTGAGACAAGCTCCCAAGCCTTGTGCAAATGCTTCTTCAGGCTATAATGTTGTACATAAATCTTCTTACCAGTCAAGGCCTCCGCCATGACTGCTGCAGGAAAAAATGGTAAATAAAAAGGAAAGATAACATCGTCCTAAGCTGTAGTCACTAGTTTTTCTCGCCCCAAGCCCTTCATGATCCAGTCTGACCCAAGAAAAAAAAACAGTCACTAAATTTAAAAAGAAAATGTTTTTAAGCAAAGTTAAATATAAATTATCCGCAAAATAGAGGCCGGTCACTTTCCGAACATTTACCGTCTGTTTATGACTGATGACCCTATTGTTTTATTTATGGTTGTACCATTTTGCTTTGGAACCATAACGAAACTGGATCCAACTTTATGAGTATATCTCTTTCTTACTCCCTCACCAAATAAGGGACCTCAATTGGGCGAACTCCAGTCTCATCAGAAGCAACAGACGGATATATACTGGGTGCGGTGTATAATTTGTCGCCTAACTTCAATATAAAAGTAAATATAACACAAAGATGGTTCGTTTGTACAGATACATTTACCAAAGTTACATTTTAAAGACTTGAAGGATTTCTATACCATTCATTTTACTCAATAAAATCGCCGTCTGCTTGAACCACAGCTTCCAGAAGGAGTCGGAACATGTTGCAGGCTTTTTCGACGGTACTCTTGTTTAAATGGGTGAAAAACTGTGCTGATCCTAGACAGTGAGAACAAACTGGGGATGTTGGGGAGGGAAGGAAGGCTTAAGGATGTTGGGTCAGGGCAGGCGAGCTGAGGATAAAGGGGCAGAGATGGCAATCTGAGGATGTTGGGGAAGGGAAGGCGAGCTAGAGATGATGGGGAAGGGAGGAAAGCTTAGGATGTTGGGGTAGAGAGAGCAAGCTGAAGATGTTGGAGAAGGGAAGGCAAACTGAGGATGTTGGGGAAGGGAGGCAAGCTTAGGATGTTGGGGTAGAGAGAGCAAGCTGAAGATGTTGGAGAAGGGAAGGCAAACTGAGGATGTTGGGGAAGGGAGGAAAGCTGAAGATGTTCGAACAGGGTGGGCGGGCTGAGGATGTTAGAGCGGGAGGGGAAAGCTGAAGATGTAGGGAATGGAAGAGCAAGCTGAGGATGTTGGGATAGTGAGAGCAAGCTGAGGATGTTGGGACAGAGACGGGTAAGCTGGGGATGTTTGGGCAGGGATGGCAAGCTGAGGATATTGAAGAAGGGAGGACAAACTGAGAATGTTGGGACAGGGAGAGCAAGGTGAGGATGTTAAAACAGGGAGGGCGGGCCGAGGATGTCGAGGCGGGGAGGGCAAGCCGAAGATATTGAGATGGGAGAAAGCAAGCTGAGGATGGTGGGAAAGGGAGAGCAAGCTAAGGATGTTGGAGAAGGGAAAGCAAACTGAGGATGTTAGGGAAGGGAGGAAAGCTGAAGATGTTGGAACAGGAAGGGCGGGCTGAGGATGATGGGGCGGGAGGGCAAAGCTGAAGATGTAGGGAATGGAAGAGCAAGCTGAGGATGTTGGGATAGGGAGAGCAAGCTGAGGATGTTGGGACAGAAATGGGTAAGCTGGGGATGTTTGTGCAGGGATGGCAAGCTGAGGATGTTGGGGAAGGGAGGGCAAACTGAAGATGTTGGGGAAGGGAGGAAAGCTGAAGATGTTAGAACAGGAAGGGAACCTGAGGATGTTAGAAGAGAGAGAGAGCAAGCTGAGGATGTTGGGGGCAGATAGGGTAAGCTGGGGATGTTTGCGCAGGGATGGCAAGCTGAGGATGTTGGGGAAGGGAGGGCAAACTTAAGATGTTGGGGACGGGAGGAAAGCTGAAGATGTTAGAACAGGAATGGAACCTAAGGATGTTGGGGCGGGGAGGGCAAACTTAAGATGTGAATGAAAGGGCAAGTTGTGGATGTTGGGGAAGGGATGGCAAACTAAGGATGGTGGAGAATGGAAGGCAAGCTGCGGATGTTGGGGAAGAGAGGAAATCTGACGATGTTAGAACAGGGAAGGAGGGCTGAAGATGTTGGGCGGGGCGTGCAAGCCGAAGATGTTCGGAATGGAAGGGCAAGCTAAGGATGTTTTGAAAGGGATATCAAGTTGAGGATATTGGGTACAGAAAGGCAAGCTGGGGATGTTGGGACTGGGATGGCAAACTGAGGATGTTAGGACAAAGAGGCAAGTTGAGGGTGTTAGGGCAGGGAGGGCAAGCTGAGGATGTTAGGGAAGAGAAGGTAAGCTGAGGATGTTATGGCTGAGGATGTTATGGCAGAGAGTGTAAGCTGGTGATGTTTAGGTAGTGATGGCAAGTTGAAGATGTTGAGTAGGGAGGGACTGAGAATGTTGGAGAAGGAAAGGAAACTAAGGATGTTAGGGTAAGGAGCAAAGCTGAGGATGTTAGAACACGGAGGGTGGGCTAAGGATGTTGGGGCGGGGAATGCAGCCCGAAGATGTTGGGAAATGGTGGGCAAAGAAAAAAACCCCGGTCATTTGACCCCTGTCCATTCGAACTATTCTAAAAAGAGAGTTATTACTATACGGGAACACTGCTCTTTTCAGAGTACTTATCCATTCGGATTCTCTTACATCAAATGTTATTTTGATTAGATAGGAACCCATTATAAGATTTCATAAATCCCTTCAAAGTGCTCATTTTTGAGGTTTCTTTGATACCTTATTGCAATGTGGTCCCTATAAGTTATATGCACGAGCGAACGTTGAATGTGAAAATTCATTACTGATCACCGGTGATTTTTTGTAGAAATTTCTCATTCCCTAGTTGTAGGTATACATAGGTAAGTATATATATATACATAAAAAGTATACATTCGAACAAACTGGATGCATTATCACAAATGAACTATCAATTAAAAACAAAACAAGGTTAGTTTTTGACCTGTTATGGGAATGTCGTACAGGTTACATAAAAATATATGTACATTGGCGCAGCTTAAAACATATGAAACAAAAACAAACTACCTTAATACCGTTTCACCCTTTTGAGTTCGTCTGTACAAAATCCAGCAATCATCTGCAAGTATTTCCTTCATTCCAGAAACCTTGGTATCGATGCTCCATTGTACGGATATCTTGATGAAAAATCTCTCCTTGTTCATCAGACGCTGCTCCTAAGTTCTCATCAAAGACGTCCAGATGTTAGGGAAGGAAATATACTTTGAAAGACAGTCTACATACTACAGTAAAATAAGATGTAGTAAGTCTTTTAACGCCATTTTATTTCAAAATTTGGGGACCTCTTGTTTCTGAAGAAATGTTCACAAACCACCCAAATATGTTGCAGGTTTTCAGCTCCGGATCATCTAATCTTAATCTGTGATCCCATGAAGACTAAACCCAGCATTATGTGAAGCGGTGGGAACAAGGAATTTTGTAAAGCGACCATATGTTTTGATATTCCTGTTTCATATGTTTGTCGCAAAGGTAATATGTAGTGGTCGCTCGGCTGTCCCAGAGGCTTAGAAGAGAGCAGGGTTTTATGAAAAGACTGCATTCCCATCAATATACCGATGACTTTCATGTTCCAACATAATTTCAAGTTATATTTGTTATTTTATGGCATCTAGAAGTGTCTCGATGTTCTCATAACGCACTTTCATGGGCATTTAATTTCCCACAGGCACAGGAAGTTTTTTGTTTCGATGGAGCGATGAATACGCGCCATCGAGAAGGTTCCTGCTTTTGCGATAGGATATACAACAATCCAGCAATGTCAACTGTAAAATAGGAACTGCGGATTTGACTCCTTTTCCTGCAATATGTCACACAACCATCCTTCTTCAGCAGACATATCTCTTTCAGACAATATGCCTATTGTCCAGCTCCATCCTTCGGGAGTGCTGAATCTTCAACCAAATTATTTAATTCTGCTTAAGAGAGCTATTTTGGGTTGTCTTCTTTGTAAGGTATGAAATCTGTGTCCGTACCTATTTCACTCATACCAGTACAAGCTTCGTCACCATACTTGTCTCCGTCATCGCTACTTTCGATGCCATCCTTCGGTGATAGCGGAGTGGGAAGACCATCGCTGTACGGCACTGGTCATATCGCGGAAACCAAACTAGGGTGGACAATCTTTTTCTTCATTCTTTGCTGAAATCTAGTCACGTTGACTATGTAGAGGGTATTGCAAAAGTCCTGTTAGACTCATTACTACGGTTTGAACAAAGGACATAAGGATAGTTTTCATGCAGTTAGACACGTTTTTATTGTTTTATCTTATAAATATGGGTTTAAATTATGATATTAATCAATGTAGCCACATTCGGCGGCGAGTACGAGCTCCAAGTGAGACCTGAAGGCCGCGCGCACGTTGTGGACGAAGTCCTTCTTCATGTTGGCCCACACGCGGTTGTCGGAGGACTTCAGCTCGTCGACTTTGGTGTGGCGGACCTTGGAGGCCTTGGCATCAACTCGCTCCTATAGGCTGTAGTCGAGGGGGTTGAGGTCGGGTGACTGTGGCGGCCAAACGATATTCGACAAGAAGTTCATGTTCGACTCCAACCATTTTGGAGGGCATATTCTCCATTTAACTCTCGGAATCTCGTGGAACCTAATATATATATTTTTTTTAAGATTTCCCCTCCCATACATGTATCTATTCGCCTCTATCAAACTTCACCGCTACACAACATAACCATACTGGTGTGTATATATATGATGCGGGAGTAGGATGCCTTGAATATGGCAATCTAGTCGTTAAGCTTAATCTGCCTACAAATGGGTCGAGGCTAGTTTACAAATATGTTAGTTATTCGGGTGGTATACAGAGCCATTGCACTAAAGTTCTTGCTTACCTTTACTACCTATATCAAGGATTACGTCTAACACTTTAGCACATAACTATTTTCTTCCATTTTATTGTAAACCATTATGCGAAACAGACTAGTTTATTCCGTGTGGGTAAAGAGTTTCGATGTGGCCTTAGGTTATTTGCCTGAGTCAGCAGTGAGAAGGTGAAAATTAAGTCCCTTGTGTCTACCCTCTAGCCTGAAGTCTGGACGGTACCAGTTCGAATTCACCAGGAGTAGTTCACCAGCACTTTGATGCTCCTGTCCAGAGAGATCCTTAACTCTCCACCGGTCGTTGACGGTGTCCCAGTACGAAATCGTTTGGAAGCCATAGTTCTGGAATAAAAAGAAAATTGTACTCAGGATAGTTTTAGTTAGAGAACCAGGCACTAGTGTTTGTTCGTGCTCCCAGTAAGATTCGTACTTATGAGGTGTTTGTGTTTTTTTCCCATGTGAAGTCAGCATGAATTTCAGGCATTAAAATGTGCTACTTCGACGTTTTTAGGTATCAGGAACACGAATATGATGTTCAATACGGCTGCTGCAATTCACTTATTTTCTGGACTCAAGGTTTGGGTTACTTAAAATTAATTATAGTCAAGGTAATTTTGAATAAGAGTAGCGCACTCGCAACTCTTTTTTTGTATTATTGTAATAGTGCTCTAGGAGTAATATTCCGATGGCGGAGAGGCTCTCCACACTTTATAAAGTCACAAAACGTCAATATTTCAACCCAAATCTGCAATTCAAGAATTTTTTCCTCGACGCCATCTTGAAGTGTCACGGGACGTCTAATTTCCGCTCGCAGATTTGTTTTTAATGATATTTCTTTCACGCATTTTAGGCTACTAAGGCCTGTATTATTGCTTCGTATCGTTGCAATAGTTTCCTAGGAGTAATATTTCAATGACGGATAAAGTCTGTCATGGGTTATAAAGTCACAAATAGGATATATTTCGACAATAATTGGTGCCAGTTTAGCGTGTGTCCTAACGACCATTTTTTTTCTTTAGTGTGTATCCTACCAGTAAATTATTAGGTTTTCTTTTGCTTAGGTTTGGTCTTAGTTTAGGCACTCACCCAGAAAGCATAAACTAACTTAATAATAATAATCATCAACATCATCATCACTAACTCTATAATTTAAGAAGGGGATTTTTTTGAGTATTTGAATAATAATTTCATCTTAGTTTGGTTATGACTTATGTTTTTTTATCAAAGTTATTTCTAATAATTCTTTTATAATATCAAAAATAAAATAGTGAAGTTCAGAAAATTTATTTTTATATATATAATTTAAGAAGGGGATTTTTTTGAGTATTTGAATAATAATTTCATCTTAGTTTGGTTATGACTTATGTTTTTTTATCAAAGTTATTTCTAATAATTCTTTTATAATATCAAAAATAAAATAGTGAAGTTCAGAAAATTTATTTTTATATATATCTTCTATTCTATAACTATATTTTAGCAACGTGATATTTTGAAAGGGGAGAAATTTAGTTTAGAGTTCTTTTTTAAAATTATTATAATTGGCGAAGTTCAGAAAATTTATAAAAATTTAACCATGGCTGCTTTTTTTTAGATTTTAAATTTTAATCTTAGTGGCGAAGCCATTGCCTGGTATATATAATATTTAAGAGTACGACCAGACACTTAAAAACTCAATGTCAAAATGAATAAACGTTGAAGCCTAATTAAATGGAAAATTTTTATATTTTATGATTTAAGTGAAGCAACAGCATTTTGGTTGAATGATTCTTTTTAAAGCAGATTTTAAAAGTCTAATCTTTTATTTTATCAAAAAATGACTAATCTAATTTTTCATGTTTACCCTAATACAAATATATACAAATCAGGCAATGGTTTCGCCACTCCCCCAATTTCCCCCAAAAAGCAATCATGGTTGTATTTATATAAATTTTCTGAACTTCGCCAATTATAATAATTTTAAAAAGGAACTAAATTTCCCCCCTTTCAAAATATCACGTTGCTAAAATATAGTTATAGAAGAAGATATATAAAAACACATTTTCTGAACTTCACCATTTGTAATTCTTTGGGTTTTAAAAAATCACAAAATTTCGATACTTATATTTATTTCTGAACTTCACCATTTTGTTTTTTGATATTATAAAAGAATTATTAGAAATAACTTTGGTAAATAAAACATAAGTCATAACCAAACTAAGATGAAATTATTATTCAAATACTCAAATAAATCCCCTTTTCAAATTATAGAGTTAGTGATGGTGATGATGATGATAAAGTGATGATGTAGGACACAAAAATGGTAGGACACACGTTTTATCATCATATCGCCCAAACTCTATGGACCAGAAAGGGTTACCGCATCAAGAGCGGGCGCGGCCAAAGAAAAGAGCTCAAACAATTCATCTCGCGAATTGGAACTCAATGTAAGAACCATGACAGGCAAAGGCCGTGCGGTTGCCGACCTTATACGAATAAGGTGGTAGAGGGGACTCGAAGAAGAGGAAGACCGAAAATGAGATGCAATGACTGTATTCTGGGTGACATGAGAGAGAAAGGACTAAGTAGAAGAAGTGCAATAAGCAGAAATCTTTGGAAACGACTAATCAAGAACGGCGACCCCGTCTAGGGAAAAGCCGAGAAGAAGAAGAATCCTTCTACGACGCCACCTTGAAATATTAATGCTCGCGCGCGTTTCACGATTTGTTTGAGAGTCGGACCAAGTTGCGCTCGATCGCGCGTTTACGGTAAATTTCCAAAACATCCCAACTACGTTTTGGGGCCATAATATGTATTTGTCTCACATTTTTAGGCTTAACATCGGGTTAGTTTCACAGTTATGCGAGCTACCATGAAAATTAACAAATTTCGCCGGCAGTTAATGTTTACGTCGGTTTTACCAGGAGGTCGTTCAATATCTTGCGAAATCGCCGGTATTCTCTCGGTTGTTTGGCTGTGTCCACCAAGGTAGTGTTGAAAGCATGTACTTCAATAGCAATCTGTAGGCAGAGAGGAGTGGAGGGGTATTATTTATTAAAAGCAATACACTCAAATCAAGGGAACATCGTCAGAATGTATTTAAAAACTAGCGTTGAACGTAGAGGAAAGGAATTTGTGGAAGATTATAGTCAGAGTTGCTAAGGGTGGGACAGAAAGTTCGAAAGTTGGTTACATCAATTTTTTTTCCTTTCTCCATTGCCAGATGAGCCTATAGGGCAAAAGGGCTATAAATCCTTAAAATTAATTCCTTTCTCCAGATTCATCGCTCTTCGGATATCATTTAGTTTATTTTTTCCTGCTTACCTAATAAAATCAAAGGTTCCAACCTTCGTGGTTCCACTTTCTTGTTGTTCTCAATGAATAATGAGAACAAGATGATATGATATCGAAGGCCACATCTCTCTACTAGGAAGACGGTGTCTCCCATAGCTCAATGTCCTCTGAAACCTTTTTATGTGAGCTATTGGCGATTGGGTCATGTTTCTAAGACGTCTCAACTTAGAAGTATCGAGTTAGACTTAAATGCGCATAATTGTGTTATACGATTCACGCAGCCCCCCCAAAAAGGCCAGTTAGAAATTTAGGCAATACGAAATAAAAGGCAGACGGCAACGGGTAGTGTTGAATGGACAGGCTTCTGAGTGGGTGCCCGTTTATAGTGGTGTTCCTCATGGTTCTGTCCTGGGACCACTACTATTCATCATCTACATCAACGACATGGACGGTGACATGGTTGCCAAGATTTTTAAATTTGCCGATGATAACAAGCTTGGTATAAACGTCGCAAAGGAAGGAAATACTGCCCGCCTTCAAGATCATCTTCGGAAGATTGGAGAGTGTCGGACACGTGGCAAATGCCATTTAACGTGAACAAATGCAAAGTGATGCATATCGGCTACCGAAACCCCCAATCTCAGTATATCCATAAGGGCACTGCTACTGAATCCACCGACACTGAGATGGACTTGGGTGTAACAATCACTAGTGACCTCAAGTTCTCGAAACAGTGCATTGAGGCGGAGAAAAAGACCCAAAGGTTGCTAAGCTACATAAAGCGCCAGTTTGGATATCGGAACAAGGAGATAGTACTGTGTTTGTACAACTCACTTGTCCGACCGCACCTGGAGTATGCCGTACAATTTTGGAGTCCTTCGTTTCGAAAGGACATTGCGAGATGGGATCGCGTGCAAGCCAGGGCAACCAAACTGATTCCCTCTATCAGACACAAAAGTTACGATGATATATTAAGGAATTAGATCTGTTCTCGTTGGAAACCCGAAGACTGAGCGGTCAGCTTATGGAAGTGTTTAAAATACTTCGAGGCTTCGACAATGTAGATTACACTGATGTCTACCAACTCAGTGAGGGCAGAACGAGAAATCACGGCTACAAACTTAAGCTGAAGCGTTACAACCGTGATCTGTGTGGTAAATATTTCGCATACAGCATCTGTGGTAGCTGGAACGCACTTCCAGTGGACGTTGTCAACAGCAATTCTGTAGATCAGTTCAAGTCAAGACTGGACAAAGGCTTGAAAAGTGGCCGTTTGGGCACGTGAGCCGTTGAGCAGAACTGTGCCTGCTCGATGGATAGTCCAAAGGTACCCTCTCTGAATAGATTTATTTTATCCTTGTCGCGGGAGCTTGCGCTTAAATTTTTTAAAAAGTAGCCATGGTTAAATTTTTATAAATTTTCTGAAATTCGCCAATTATAATCATTTTAAAAAGGAGCTGTAAACTAAATTTCCTCCCTGTCAAAATATCACGTTGCTAAAATATAGTTATAGAAGAAGATATATAAAAATAAATTTCATAAACTTCACCATTTGTAATTCTTTGGGTTATAAAAAATTCACAAATTTCGATACTTATATTTATTTTTGAACTCCACCATTTTGTTCTTTGATATTATAAAAGAATTATTAGAAATAACTTTGATAAAAAAACATAAGTCATAACCAAACTAAGATGAAATTATTATTCATACTCGAACTAATCCCCTCCTTAAATTATAAAGTTAGTGATGATGATGATGATGATGATGAAAACCAACTTAGTGGCTAAGAGATATTTGGCCATTGTTTGGAAAATGGCGTCGTAAGAACGAAATTAACTTAAAAACCTTTCGCATTAATGGTTTGAAAGGTTCTGAATTTCTTTAGGAATCTTAAAAAAGATTAAGTCGAAAATCGGTTAAAAATATTGAACAAATTAGCAATTGTTTTTAAATAATAGATAAATTAAATAAAATAGTACACCACCTACTTTCAGCTCCTCCAACGCACTGGTATATATATATATATATATATATATATATATATATATATATATATATATATATATATGTCGTAGAATGGACTCTCGACGATATACCATATATAACTATTCGTTGAGGGAACTTACTTAATTATCTTTAGAGTGCGTGGAATGTCTGGCTGGTCGATATTATGTATCTTCGATATTCTTAAGAAGTGGAACTGAGCTCAAGGATAATAATATTGCTATCATTAATAAAATAGAGTTTTATTAATAATAACTATCAACAACACACAAAATGGAAAATATTGACATAAACAGAGAATGGAAAGAGTCGTGGGGAATCGAGTTAATCCGAGGATTAAAAGATTTAAAAAGGTAAAACAAATATAAAGTTAGAGGAATGGGATGGTTCGCTAAACCATTTAAAGCACAGGATAGAATTGACAAAAGGGTTAAATACTCAAAGATAACGTTCAGCTTACGTAATTTATACTTGTTGTGCAGAGGAAGGCGACGTGAAGGAATTTTCGGTCCGCTGGCGAGTTCCAGCCGAAGGGGGGAGAGGATTAAATGATCCTGACGTGGCGTCTTGGGAATGAGAACCGTTTCTTGACGAATGGGCTTGAAGAACAATGGCTGTTCTACGTTGTTCTCTTCTCAACAACAGGGAGGGGGGTGAGAACCGTTTCTTGTCAACGGGCTCGAACGAGCAATGGCTGTTCTAACGTTGTTCTCTTTCTGAACAACAGGAGGTGGGGGTGAGAACCGTTTCTTCGCGAACGAGTCAAACGAACAATGGCTGTTCTAACGTTGTTCTCTTTCTGAACAACAGGGGGGGGAGTGAGACCCACTTCTTGTTACAGGCTCAAAAGAACAATGGCTGTTCTAATGTTGTTCTCTTTCTGAACAACAAGGGGGAAGCCTTGTGGACTTGGCGTCACGAAGGCTCAAACCTTGGCACTCAAGGGATATTGTCCTTCTTCTGGACAAGTGATGGTGAATCTCGAGGTTGAGGTCCCTTGGCGCACAAGGTGAGGGAGGGTCGTAGTGATGTTTCGCGACGAAAATCTGGATCTCCAATCTGATCTTAGTGGTAAAGTTTCCATCTAAATAGTCGAGACATCTCCTTGGCGTGGGGGACAATGGAGTGGGGGCTTCGAGGGAATACACAGCCGAGCCTGAGAACAAGCCTTATCTGCCCATAAGCCTAACTCAATCTGGCGTGATCAGCGGATGGGGCAAACGGGGGGGGGGATGATAAACCTCCTTGTTTAAACATTGACTCAGGTGGCTGCGATAAGGCGCCCAGCTTCAAAGCGAAGATGCACGTGGGGAGCATCGTGGTTTTAAATAACATGTCATAGTGGTTGAAATTACGCGGC
This sequence comes from Ceratothoa steindachneri, assembly GCA_963969495.1. Taxonomy (NCBI): domain Eukaryota; kingdom Metazoa; phylum Arthropoda; class Malacostraca; order Isopoda; family Cymothoidae; genus Ceratothoa; species Ceratothoa steindachneri. The sequence continues at coordinate 31,111,318 of OZ018327.1, forward strand.
CTCAACCTGTTCTATCACACCCCTCCATTCCGGGGGAAAGTTGGCACTTCGAAAAAAAAGAGAGAAGGGAAGAGAGAAGGGACAACGATAGAGCTCCGTTGTGGGGAACTCGTTTCCTTGTACCAACCGTACCTTCATGCACCTAACTAGAATTACCTCAATACATATGATTAGTTTGATCTTTTGATTACAGGGGCAAATAACCTTTAATACAACTTAATAAAAAAAGGGGCATGGAACAATGAAATGATATAAAATTAGTACATACGGGACAAAATAATTTATACGAAAATTAATGGGTACAAATATATATACATACAACAAAAAATAGACATTGAGCGTTACAAAATTCAGACATATACATTAACTAATTATATTACAAGAGAATCTAATTTAAGTCGTACAAGAGGGTATATACCTACATGGAGATACTAATCCTATGAATACAATTACTCTACGCTATTCGGTAACGCATTCCTACTGAGTGCGTCAGCGACCTGGTTATCGGAACCTTTTATATAATTTATTTTAAATTGATACTCTTGCAAGAGTAAACTCCAGCGCATGATTCGGCCGTTAGAGTGTCGCACATTCCTAATATAGGCTAACGGATGGTGGTCGGTTCCTATCTGAAATTCCTTTCCTATTAAGTACCTTTTGAATTTGTTTAAAACCCAGATAATTGATAGAGCTCACTTCTCTATAGTGGCATATCTCTTTTCGCGTGGTAATAATTGACGACTAGCATATGCAACTGGATGACTTGTTCCGTCATCCTCGTATTGAAGGAGTACACCTCCAATGCCCTCGTTGGACGCGTCGGTCTTAATCCCAAAGGATTTTTCCGGGTTGGGCAACTTTAAAATGGGGGCAGAAATGAGCTTACTCTTGAGCTGATTAAAATGGGAAATAGCGACATCATTCCAACGTAGACGATCGGGTGAATTCTTTCTTAAAAGGGAGCTGAGGGGCGCCGAAATTGCAGTGAAATTCGGAACGAATCGCCGATAGTACGAAGCTGATCCTAGGAACGATCTTAATTGCTTCTTTGTAATCGGGAGGGGCATGTCGGCGATTGCCTTAATCTTATCCTCTTGGGGCCCCAACTGGCTTTGTCCTATTTTGAAACCCAAGTATTTCATGGTTTCGTGGGCAAAATGGCATTTGCTGGGGCCAATGGTGAGGCCAGTTTCGTGCAGTCGCTCGAAAAGAGCTAATAGGGTAGTTAAATGGTGACTCCATTCAATTAGTTCTTGTAGATGACTCTTTTAATGTGGTGTCAGCTGCGCGTCAATATCCAGGTCAGAGGGTTCAAAAGACTCGCCTGGTAAGGAAGGAGGAGGGTAATCGGCATCAGGTTGGATGCACACTGTCTGTATTACATTAAGGGACTCCGCGGGGTAATAGTCTTCAAGCGCCGATGTTTCGTCCAGTGCTACGAAGGTATCTCCATGGGCGCGTTGGGGGTACTTTTTGGGGGGGCGTCCACGGACAGTCTCCGTGTCCTTGTCTTGGGCCTTATCGCCTAAGGGTGTTAGTAATTCACACTCCTTTTGTGCCGTCCTAAAGTCCTGGTTAGGGTTTTCCGAGAAATCGGACGGTATCGGGGTTCTGATGGGGACGGGCTCCTGGGTTTCTTTCTTAGCTCGGCCTCGAGGAAGGGCGGCCTGAGACACAGGGTTGGAACTTACTTGGGGGCTCTGTCCTATAAGTACGGAACAGAAGTGTATGGGTGCTGAAAGGACTTCAGCCCAGCCATCATAATATTGACACTGCAGATAACATCTAACGACGGGGAATTGGTTCGCCCGCCCAAGGTAGTCATGTACCACCGCAAATTTTTCGTGGTTAGGGTCCACTGGGGGGAGGAGTTCGTCGGACACGATGAAACACGTACATCCTGTGTCCCTGACGAGAGTCGATACTCGGCAGCCGTTCACGCTACCCTCCTCAAAATTCAAAGTTCCCGATGAACTTTTATCGAAAATAAAATTTACCTGGTGGCCTGACGGAGGGGGAGAAGTTGCTGCTTGGGTCTGCACCACCGGGGGAGCCGGGGTGGCATTAATCTGGTGAACTTGGTGGGCTGGTCCACTTTTAAGCCTAGAATTTGGGGGCAATTCCAGCTCATGTGGTTTTCTACACCACAGGTGAAGCATATGATTGGTCGCTTCGGGAAGAGAGATGGAGGAGAAATCTTAACGGGAGGTTTGGAGTCCCGTTGTTGGATTTGGGGAATGAAGTTTTGGGGTTTTACGGGGCTCGGAAACTTCGTCGACTTTCCTGTGAAGGGGCGCGAATACTTCCTTCTTTCCTTGTAGGGAGATTGATGAGAAGTTCGATTCTCCTTTGGGTATAAATTATGGCTTGCGGCATAGACATCCGCTTCTTCGGTACCTTGTTTAAAGGTCTGGCACCGACGATCCTTGACGAACGCGCGGATCTCCGTCCGGAGAGACGCCAAAAATTGATCTCGCAACACGAAGTCTGTTAAGGACTCGTAGTTCCGATCAACCTTTTAGAATTTTAACCAAAATTTAAAATTCCTCTGAAGAATGTATCCGAATTGACGGAACGTCTGTCCGGGTTTAATACGACCTCCTCAAAATTCTTGGCGGTAGAAATCGGGAGTCATATTATGAGCGGCCAATAACTCAGCTTTTAAGGTGCTGTAGTTAATTGTACACTCAGATGGTAGAGATATAAAAATTTCGCGCAATTTACAATTTAACAAGGGAAGTAATCTGACTACACCTTCAGCCTCCAGATCCATGTTATTGATTTCGAGGATCTTTTCGAAGTGGGCCAAAAATGCTCCGAAATCCTCTCCATCCTGGAAATTGGGGAGCTTTAGTAAAAGATTGGGGGGGGGGGATTCCGAACGGGAACTGGATGACTGTATCTCTGCTTCAACACGAGCTAATTCAATCTGATGGTGAAGCTCAGCTTGTCTTATCCGTTCCTCTCTTTCTTTTTCTTCTCGTTGGATTTCTCTTTCTTCTCGTTGGATTTCTCTTTCTCTTTTTTTTCTTCTCGTTGGATTTCTCTTTCTCTTTCTTCTCTTTCTCTTAACTTTTCTCTTTCCGTTTTTTGCTCCTCTTGAACGTACTCAATTAGTTCTTTTCCGGAGAGTCCCAAGGATTCTCCTTGTGATTTACAGATTTCGAACTGGGTCATCTTTGCACTTGGGGGCGCAATAGTCAACCAACTAAAATTCCTTGCAACAAAAATTATGCCTCTATAGAATTAGCCTACCTAAATATGGGCACTGACCTATTCGTACTTGGTTTCTCGATCTAAATAACCACTGACTAAAATCACCAAAAAAAAACCCAACAAATTATTATAACAGTTCCTTGAGCTACTCCAGCTTCTTAAGTTTTTAAAAAAGGGATAGCAATCGTTAAAACAAAAGGGAACTACTATACTCTATTATTATGACGAATAACACTATGCTTTACTCGACTGAGACCAGTATTTGCAAAGATATAGCGTTAAACCCCACACCTGACACCAAATTTAAATAGTATATATATATATATATATATATATATATATATATATATATATATATATATATATATATGTCGTAGAATGGACTCTCGACGATATACCATATATAACTATTCGTTGAGGGAACTTACTTAATTATCTTTAGAGTGCGTGGATGTCTGGCTGGCCAATATTATGTATCTTCGATATGCTTAAGAAGTGGAACTGAGCTCAAGGATAATAATATTGCTATCATTAATAAAATAGAGTCATATTAATAATAACTATCAACAACACACAAAACGGAAAATATTGACATAAACAGAGAATGGAAAGGGTCGTGGGGAATCGAGTTAATCCGAGGATTAAAAGATTTGAAAAGGTAAAACAAATATAAAGTTAGAGAAATGGGATGGTTCGCTAAACCATTTAAAGCACAGGATAGAATTGACAAAAGGGTTAAATACTCAAAGGTAACGTTCGGCTTACGTAATTTATACTTGTTGTGCAGAGGAAGGCGACGTGAAGGAATTTTCGGTCCGCTGGCGAGTTCCAGCCGAAGGAGGGGGGGGGGATTAAATGATCCTGACGTGGCGTCTTGGGAATGAGAACCGTTTCTTGGCGAATGGGCTTGAAAAACAATGGTTGTTCTACGTTGTTCTCTTCTGAACAACAGGGGGGGTGAGAACCACCTCTTGTCTACGGGCTCAAGAACAATGGCTGTTCTAATGTTGTTCTCTTCTGAACAACAAGGGGGAAGGGTGAGAACCGTTTCTTGGCGAACGGGCTCAAACGAACAATGGCTGTTCTACGTTGTTCTCTTTTGAACAACAGGGGGGGGTCGAGAACCGTTTCTTATCAACGGGCTCGAACGAACAATGGCTGTTCTAACATTGTTCTCTTTCTGAACAACAGGAGGTGGGGGTGAGAACCGTTTCTTGGCGAACGGGCTCTAACGAACAATGGCTGTTCTAACGTTGTTCTCTTTCTGAACAACAGTGGGGGCGTGAGAACTGTTTCTTGTCAACGGGCTTAAAAGAACAATGGCTCTTCTAATGTTGTTCTCTTTCTGAACAACAAGGGGGAAGCCTTATGGACTTGGCATCACGAAGGCTCAAACCTTGGCACTCAAAGGATATTGTCCTTCTTCTGGACAAGTGATGGTGAATCTCGAGGTCGAGGTCCCTTGGCGCACAAGGTGAGAGATGGTCGTAGTGATGTTTCGCGACGAAAATCTGAATCTCCAATCTGATCTTAGTGGTAAAGTTTCCATCTAAATAGTCGAGACATCTCCTTGGCGTGGGGGACAATGGAGTGGGAGCTTCGAGGGAATACACAGCCGAGCCTGAGAACAAGCCTTATCTGCCCATAAGCCTAACTCAATCTGGCGTGATCGGCGGATGGGGCGAGCGGGGGGGGGGGGAGGATGATAAACCTCCTTGTTTAAACATTGACTCAGGTGGCTGCGATAAGGCGCCCAGCTTCAAAGCGAAGATGCACGTGGGGAGCATCGTGGTTTTAAATAACATGTGATAGTGTTTGAAATTACGCGGCCTCAACCCGTTCTATCACAATATATACATATATATATATCACACTGACACAGAAACCAGCCTCTTTCTCTCTCTCTCAAGCACACACAAACACAGCCTCTCTCGATATCACACGTAAACAAACACACAGTCTCTCTGTCTCTCTCTCAAACACACACACACAGAGAAACACAGCCTCTTTCTCTCTCTCAAGCACACACAAACACAGCCTCTCTCTCTCACACACACACACACACACACACACACACAGAAACACAGACTCTGTCTCTCTCTCTCAAGCACACACAAACACAGCCTCTCTCTCTATCACACGTACACAAACACGCAGCCTCTCTCTCACACACACACACATACAGCCCCTCTCTATCTATCCCAAACACACACACACAAACACAACCTCTCTCTCTATCTCAAACACACACACAGAAACACAGCCTCTTTCTCTCTCTCTCAAACACACACAAACACAGCCTCTCTCTCTCTATCACACGTACACAAACACATAGCCTCTCTCTCTCTCTTACACACACACACACAGCCCTTCTCTCTCACACACACACAGACTCTCTATCTCTCTCTCATGCTCACTCTCTACCTCATCTTTTATCTAAACGAAAACCAACGAGGGTATCTCTCACAGCGTTTGTAAAGAGAGATCTCTAAACAAAGTGGTGAAGATGGAGGAGGTGAAAATGTGCGAAAGATATAAAGCTGCAGATCCTCTTACAGACATTGGGGGTTGTAGAGCATGCAACTGGGGGCATTGGGGCAGGGAGGGCACGAATTTCTCCAGATGTCAGTTGAGCATGGTTGTCTCTACTCCGACGGACACCTTTTTGTGGGAAGAGAGCCTACTTCACATTGGTAGGTCTCGTTCCAGCTTATTTGGGCCTATTTTACCATGACGCTCAATGAGCTACTGAGATGAATCCTCTTGAAGGGGCAACTAGGTGTGGGGAGTGCAAATTTCCTGGTTATAGATTGTAAGTTCTCTTTCAATATTATGCCCCAGTGGTTATTGGTTCACCCCTGACCAAAACGACCTGAAATCGCGTTGTATTTCCATGCACCTTTTGGGAGATTGGGTCGAATTCTTGGTTCTTTCCTGGTTCTGGTTGTCGCTACCACGTTGATGGAGCCAGGTGAGAATGAGCGCAATGTCTATATCAGACCCCACATTTTTCTTTTTTTGATAAATATTTTACCTCCATAACAACCTCTAATAACAAAACCATTTTCTATTTTTATAGCGTCTAGATATATACACCAATAGGCCACAGTGTGACCCCCGGTTATATTAGACATCAATAGTGCAATGAAAACCATTTTGTGCTGACCTTCACTCAGTTGCCATGGTGATAGTAAAACACTTAAGCCAGGAATTTACGACTTGGTCTTCTTAATTTGGCCTGGACCGCCTTTTTAGACTTCTGAGTGTCATACCGTTCTTTGAGTGTCACTTGGGTTGAGTCCTTAAATCAATCTCACATCCTTACTTATAGTTGATGGAATTATAGTAGTTGTATTAATAATAATAGTACTTGATCTGAGTCGAGGGTGATTTTTGATTTGTAGGTCTCTTCATATACTCTCAGGAGTCCCTTAAAGCCAATCTTGGTTTTAAACAGAGCTGGGCGCGACTTTGACTTTGCGACTTTGGCGCCGGATCTGGTGCGACTGCGACTCTATTTTTGTCCCCCCAAGTGTGACTTGCGACTGCAATTTTTTTTTTCCCCGGTGAGACTCCGCTAAATTACAAAGTAAACTTTAGCGCGATAACAGAAACATGCTTTTATAAGGCAGAAAAACACATATATAAAACAACCGCGGCAATTTCTTTCAAAAAAGTCGTCTTTGTTCCTGTTCAAAGTCGCGGCAAAAGTCGCGGAAAATTGGCGGTGCGACTTTGCTTAGTCCGACCTTTTCAAAACGTTTGCGACTTCGAAATTCATATTGCGACAAGTCGCGAAGTCGCAACTCATTGCCGCAACGCCCAGCTCTGGCTTTAAGGGACCCAGAATGTCCTTCGACATTCTGGGCAGACAATTCAAATAATAATCTCTCTAGCTTAAGTCCCCTTCCTAAATATATAGAATTAATTTCAGTAGCTAAAATGGTAGGGTTGAGGTCCAGGGGCATCTACGTCTCGATAAGCTATTTTAAGAAAGATATTTTAATAACGGGACCAATTTTTAACTATTGTGTTTAGCGATGTCGCTTCCCGCTATTATGTGAAAGCCTTGATCTAATTTTCTTAATCTAATTTAGAAACGACCTAAATTACCAAGAGCTCAAATTTCTCCTAAATCACTCAATACGTCACAATATTTCGAGAATTTCTTACCTGTCCAACGCAATCCAGGATGCGACCTGTCAACATCTCTTCAATGGCACTCCATTCCGCTCCTTCAATATCAATCTGTTCAATAAATTACTCATTAATCCACATTAAAAGAATCCCAAAAAGCTAACACTGAAAATGCTCTCAAGATGAAAACGGGACTATAATCACCACTCAAGTTTGCCTACCTTGAGCACGTTCACAAGCCTCTGGGAAAGACTAAACCGAATGATTATTTTCTCCAGTGTGTCCATTTCAAAATTCCCCCCTTGAGGATAACTCAGAAACTTATGTTCAGGCCCCAGGCCAAACTGAAAAGAGGGAGAATCCTTCATTTATATTATATTAGATTTACGGCTATATTCTTCAATAATAGATTAGTTAGCCCTTTTAGTTATTTATTTTTCTATGACGATACTTTGAGGAATGACTATTCTAAAATTAGTAATTTTCAAGGAGAATGCCGCAATGATATTTTAACCGTTTTTTAGCCATATTTTAGCAGTATTTACCTTTTTTAAAAAGTTAATTTCAAGGTTAAGTTAGTTATATGAGTTCAATAAAGTTCAATAATTGAAAAAGTTAAATAATTGAAAAAGCTTAAAAGATAAATTCAACCCAACATGGTTTAAAGGGTGAACGGTTATTTTCTGGTTTATTCCCACCCTCGAATTTTTGGATAATATATATAAAGGGTGTTTCAACAAGGACGCTTAAGCTTTGTCAGTCGATAGTGGCCATGTTGTTAAAGTGACATCTGGGAACCTCACTGTAAACTGTTCAGTAGTACTTGGCATTTCACGATGGAAGGTTATAGCGTTGAGCAGCGTGTCCAAATCATCAAATGTTATTATCAAAATCAGTGCTCTGTTCGACAAACGTTCCGCGTATTACGTGATTTCTATCCTCACCACAATCATCCTGCCGAGTCCACTGTTCGACGCTTGGTGGCCAAATTCGAGGCAAAAGGGTCAACCAACAATCAACCAACACCCATACGTCGTCGAAACGCAAGATCTGCTGAAAACAACGCTGCCGTAAATGAGAGTGTACAGGAAAGTCCGAGGCAGTCAAGAACTTGGCCTTTCTGCAACTTCAGTTTGGTGAATTATGCGTAGGGACTTGGGTCTGCACCCGTACAAAATCCAACTTGCCCAGGAACTCAAGGTAAAGGAACATAGACAACGCCGTGTGTTCATGATTGGGCTCTAGAGCAGTTGGAAGTTGCCCCAAATTTCCCCCAAAAAATCATCTTCAGCGACGAGGCCCATTTTTGGATGAATGGATTTGTGAACAAGCAAAATTGTCGGATCTGGGAAGAAAACAATCCACATGAGATACACCAGTACCAATTGCATCCCAACAAAGTCACTGTTTGGTGTGGATTTTCGTCTAACGGAATCATCGTTCCGTATTTTTTTGAGAACGAAGATGGATTTGCCATGAACGTCAACGTCGAGACCTACAGATCGATGATAAGCAACTTCGTGTGGCCTCAACTGGATTATATGCCTGATATGGATACTGACGACATGTGGTTCCAACAGGACAGTGCTATGTGCCACACTGCGCACGCCACGATAGACATTTTGCACAAGCGATTTCAGGGCAGGCTCATCTCGCGTGGTGGCGACGTCAACTGGCCACCGAGATCATGCGATTTAACGCCATTAGACTACTTTTGGGGGGGCTACCTCAAATCTCAGGTCTATGCGAATACCCCGGAAACAGTTGATGTCCTCAAAGTCAACATAACGAACACCATCCAGCAAATTCAGCCAGATTTATGCGACAAAGTTATCGAAAATTGGACCTCCCGAATATGTTCCACCAAGCGAAACCGAGGTGGACATCAGAACGACGTCATATTCCACACTTAATGCCATAAAATTTACTTTCAAATTTAAAATAAATTGAGTGCATATATTACACACAACTTGTTTTATTTACATTTAAAAATTGAGCGACCATATTGAAAGACCCTATATATATTAGTGTAGTTGGGTAGCAGTCTTTCTTGAATGAAAATTTTGTTGAAGACCATTGTGTATTTCGCATTAATTAACTTCCTTTTGCAACTTTCTCTTCTTTTAACTATCTTTTTTATTCCATCTAGTAGATAGCGGATCACTTGTCCTGTATTCATCTCTTTTTTAAATGAATTTAGTTTAGTTTTTACCAAACACATTCATTTAAAAAAAAGAGATGAATACTGTACAAGTAATCCACTATCTACGAGATAAAATAAAAAAGATAGTTAGAAGAAGGTAAAGTTGCCAAAGGAAATTAATTAAGGCAAAATACACAATGGTTTTCAACAAAATTTGCATATATATATATATATATATATATATATATATATATATATATATATATATATATATATATATATATATATATATATATATATATATATATATATATATATATATATATATATATATATATATATATATATATATATATATATATATATATATCATTACTTACTCTTATAATTTAAGAAGGGGATTTTTTTGAGTATTTGAATAATAATTTCATCTTAGTTTTGTTATGACTTATGTTTTTTTTATAAAAATTATTTCTAATAATTCTTTTATAATATCAAAAACAAAATGGTGAAGTTCAGAAAAATTATTTTAGAGTTCCTTTTTAAAATTATTATAATTGGTGAAGTTCAGAAAATTTATAAAAATTTAACCATGGATGCTTTTTATACAGGGAATGGCGAAGCCATTCATATATATATATATATATATATATATATATATATATATATATATATATATATATATATATATATATATATATATATATATATATTAAAAACAATTGTTTTTTTAATGTAGACAATGTTTTTTCTTGGGCAAATTGAAACTAAGTGCTTTTAGAGGACGGGGGCGGGATGTAGACTATTGCAATCGCATCATATTGTATTATATATCATTTTTAAGGTAATTTAGAAATGGGGGGTTTCGCCCCCATACCCCCCACCCCACCCCTGCAAATTGAAAAAATAACTTCTAATATTCCTAATTCGAAAGTCTAACCCTAGATTCGAATCCAAATGGCGATTGCTAAATATTGTTAGGCCTCTAGTTTTGATACTGTGTTCCTTGGTTTCATACATATTAGAAATTTGCTCAAATGATGTAGTGAAAGTGCTAAGTAGGCATTTGCGTATTTTTTAAAAATAGAGATATTTAAATTAATGATATTTTCTTTAAAATTGGTTATTATTAAAAGTTCTTATTATTTTTTAATTCAGAAAAAAATCCCTTCAAAATTATATATTAAATACACAATGATGCGATTCTTATTAACAACATGGAGCTAGGCGTTATAGGGTAGATTAGACTAGGCCTTGAACGAGCGATATTACTGGCAAAGATGGCGAAAATGGCGGCCAATATATTTTTTACCATAACCTCTTAATTAGAAATTTGCTCAAATTATGTAGTGAAAGTGCCTACTTAACTATGTTAAGGAGACATTTGCGTTTTGTTTTTTTTAAATAAAGATATTTATAACAAAGTGCCCACAAAATTTGCTGGTGGGCCTAAACTCAAAATTAACCGGGTGAACATGGTTCATAGTGGAAACTTCTTTTGAAAGAAAAATATATTTCTAGCTCTCGTTAGTCTAGCGGATTAAAGCGCTAGATTTATATGCCTCGTTACTGGGTTCGATTACTAACGATTTTGACACAAAAACATTTCGCCACTTGTAGGGAACTCTCGCCAGTCACTTTGGAGTACTGAGTTTGGGTCTTGCCAACAAACAGTTCCATTCACACGCGTCAGCAAGCGCATAGACAACCACAACACCGCTGTCTCTCAATTCCGGTACTATCAAGTCTAACATTTTTTTCCCAATTAGATCGAAGTTAAGCAACATCGTGTATGGAAAGTCGGCGTATGGGGTCTCGCTTCCAACCAACTTCACAGCTCGCCCTGCAAAGCCTTAGTATATCTAATGCTTTGAAAGATAAATCGTTTGTTAATCCCATGATTACTGACGATTAACACTGCTTCGAGTTTGCTGCAGGTGACATTTGAAACGTAGTGTGTCATCCAGGCCTCAACATCAGGAGGTAGTTATGAAGTTTCGGATTAACACTGAGAACTTAAGACCCGCACTGCGTTTAATACAGCCATGGCGCCAAGAGTTTTAAGACTATATTTGTAATTTTAATTCCTTTTTCAAATTTACTTTATAAAAATAATCATTATAATTTTTAAATTATTACAGGTTTATTAACAAGTTACCATTTTAAAAATAATAAGAAAACCAGCCATGGCTTTGCCATCCCGTCCCCCCCCTTACGTGGGGAGCGTGCGCTTCGCCACTAAGATTAAAATTTAAAATCTAAAAAAAAACAGCCATGGTTAAATTTTTATAAATTTTCTGAACTTCGCCAATTATAATAATTTTAAAAAGGAACTCTAAACTAAATTTACCCCCTTTCAAAATATCTCGTTGCTACAATATCGAGTTATAGAAGATATATAAAAATAAATTTTCTGAACTTCACCATTTGTAATTCTTTGAGTTTGAAAAAATTCACAAAATTTCGATACTTATATTTATTTCTGAATTTCATTTTATTTTTTGATATTATAAAAGAATTATTAGAAATAACTTTGATACAAAAAACATAAGTCATTTGTCCACTAAGGAAAAAAAAACATTAATTTTTCACCCTTCAAAAATCCTGTTATACAATTATAGAATTAGTGATGATGACGAAAACTTGGCTGAATCCAAAATCGCGCTCTGGTCATTGTAGGAGGTGTGTTTTAGTCCCTGGAGCTTTGCTTATTTGATCAAAAAGATTAAAAAATATGATAATTATGGGTTAAATGAATCGTGTTGTGTATTTATAATCTATTTCGTAAAATTCGTTTGTAAAAATTTTATATTTAAAACTTTTTCAAATTGTAGAAAGGGTTCTTTCCAAAGAAAAGCGTGCAACCATGGCCTGAAATGCTGGGAGATAGTTGCTAAGGGTAACGCATCAAGGAGCACCATCTTTAGGATCATTAATGATTTAAAAAAAACCCGGTTACAATCCTGTAAAGAACTGTTGTGGAAGTCGAGGAGCTTAAAATGAACGCCAATATCACCCCCTGGTAAGGTCTCCAATCGAGAGGGGCCGTTGATATTCTCTGATGAAGCTTCCCTCCGCTTTTTTGGAGCTTCTGGAATACCTCCCGTTAGGTGGAGGAAAGGAGGTCTGTTTCACGAGTCCTGCATCGTGCCTCCTGTGAAGCACCTGGGGCTGCTTCTCGCCTAAAAGAACTGGAACACTAACAATATTGCCCCAAAACACTGCCATGAAATCAAAATGGGAGCAAAACGTGCTTCATCAGCGCCTTTACCAAACAGTTCAGGACCAATTTGGGGATGATTACTGTATTTTCCAGCAATGCTGGAGCACAATGTCACGAAGCAAAAGTAATAACAAAGTTATTGGCTTGAAAAAAACATCGAACTTTTGTGACCTTGGCCTAGGAATTCGCCAGATTTCAACACAATATAGAATTTATCGGGGGTAATCGAACTGGCAGTTGATGAACAAAAGCCATTCAATTGTTAGCAGTTGCCGGTGCTTATTGAACAAAACGGAGCAATATCCGTCAAGCATCACAGCTTTGGTCTCCAGCAAGCCAAAACGAAGTGAAGCAGTCCTGAAGAACAAAGAACATCTTTGTAAATATTGACTGCGCGCATCAATTGACTGTATTTATTAATAAAATGGGTTTGGATTCTAAATTTTTGTAAATTTCATCTTCAAATTATGATACAAATATATTAAAACAAAATGCAACGTTTGATTAGTTCTATTAATTTTCTTATATGAAAAAAAATATAGTAGTCTCTTAACTTTAGATCATGACTGTAGGTGTGGTATGGGCCAGCATGCTGCAGCTGACATTTAGATGATGACGTGTTCTGCCTGCCATAACACCAGAAGGTGGATCTGTGGATATGTAACTTAAGCACATTTTCAATTACCGCTCGAAATTTAAAAATAAAATGGAGAACTTTTAATTGGGAGGGTCCCCTTAAGGAACGACTAGATCCCAAGTTTTAGTACTACCATTCCCCACCACCACACGCAAGAGGAATGGTCACTTGGTGCCTGCGGACCTGCCAGTGATTGCCGTACTGATCTTTATGTTGATTTTTTTATCCGGTCGGCGCCCCGACTAATGAAAAGGGACCAAGGACACAAATAATAATTAATAATAATAATTTCGGATCATATCAAAAATAGTGAACCCAAAATTACTCGAATTAAGAAACAAACAAGTGCGAAAAGCGCTCGAGGATATTTTGTGTGGTTTAGCAATGGTGGTCTGGAAAAACTACGGGTTGCCAGCCACCTTCTAAATACATTTGCAACACAGGTGGTTAATGGTACTTCTTGGCTGCCACAAAATTAGTCTAAATTTATATATAAAAAGCAATTCTTGAACTTAAAAATACATTACTTGGTGAAAATATAAATATTTTAATTTATTATCAATGAATTCTCCGAAATTTATCGTGTCAAACATGAAGACTTCACAGTTGGCCATTCTGATTTTGACGTCATAGGAGAACTCCAGATTAGTACCAAACGATAAGGCGAGGCATTCCTTGGTATCAGTTAAACCTCCAATTTGCAACTCCGGATCAACACATATCAACTGTGAACCATGGAAGATTATAAACAAGCTATATATTGCGTTTATTTTATAATTCAGCTAATTGGTAATCTTTTACACTAGCGACTCGGAGTTTTTTCCTGTTATCTCATAATGATTCGTCTTTTGTTTCAAAATCTTTCGTTTATTTACTTGTTCCTGAGGGCGAGTGAAGCGAGCGGGGAGGGTATTGGGGGTCGGGGGGACCCCCCACCCACCCATATACTAACACATAGTACGACTTGAAACCGGCTTCCAGTAACTAAACACATATACGAATAACTAAATACATAACGAACGATGAAACACACCGATATCGTTCAATTTGGAACGAAAACCAACAACCAAAAACACCCGAGTCGCTAATGTAAAAGATTACCAGCTATTTTTTTTAAAATATCACTAGGTTCTTGCCTTAACCCTTTGATGTTCGAATTGGACTATATATAAAATATAATACCCCTTAAATCAATATATATATATTAAGAGTCAAGGTAGCTTGAAATTGTGGTTTCACATGGCAACATAGGTTTAATTTAGGCCATATTTTATGCTCACAGCATACCTTATGTCCATCCATAGACGGTGTTGAAACACCTTTCGCTCTGCATTCCAGTTTTCCGCCCATTCGAATTAATTTTCGACAGAAGCCAGTTGGGGTCCGTAGGGTTTCAAAATATGTCGCAACGCTGTCATCCTGTCCCCTCGTCCTAGTCACTTTTTGTTTACGAAATGAGGGCGAATTCCGGACGATGGCTTTAGAGGGAAGAGGTGACAGCCTTAAGTAAACGAGGCCTCTCGATTTAGCAATAGTGAAAGAAGCAAATTCCTCGCCGTTTTGGTTACCATAACCAAGAGTGGTGTCTGAGAGTTGCACAAATGGATCATCGTAGGCCTCAGATGGTTCAAGCTTGATAAGTTTCTCGTTACTTAACAATGGCTTATGGATAATTCTATCAATGGTTCTAATTAGCAAAAAGAAAACAAAAGAGAAGCAAAGAAGAACTTGCCAATAGTGAACAATCAACTGCTGAATATGGGATCTTGCCTGAAGACGACCAAAAAACTGTAAATGAAAAAATAATTGATATACACATTGCTTGGAATGATTTATTTATCTAAATATTTAACCTTATATGTAGCTAAATCTAATTTAGGTCATTTAGTGGCATGCAATAAAATCGTTTACTAAATAGGAACTCATTTGTCACTGTAAGCGTATGCTCTCTATCAGTACATTTGTAGCGGAAATATTTAATCATAACTGTATATATATATATATATATATATATATATATATATATATATATATATATATATATATATATATATATATATATATATATATATATATATATATATTTTATTTCAAGAAAGGTTGGTAACCATAACTTAAAACGCATTTGAGATCGGGCGTACCAATCACACGATTTAAGTTATGGTTACCAACCCTTCTTGAAATAATATATATGTATAGTTATGATTAAATATTTCCACTTGTAGGGGTATAGACCGCTACAATACATTTCTTTCCCCAAAGATGTAAGGGTTATCTTTTTTTATGCTGCCTAATTTCCCGTCTGTTATAAAAGGAAAAATAGATTTTAAATATATTATTTTATTCACTGGGTATATCACATTATTAAAAAATATCCATGTATATATGAGGCACAGTTCGTTATCAACGTGTTAAACAAGAATCGTTGCCTTCTCTCACTCCCTTCTGATTTCATGCACCAACTCACTTAATCTCTTGCACTCATCATGCAACCGACTCACCTCCTTTACCAAAGCCACATTTGCACGAGTCATATAATACACAGGGCATTCAGATACATTTGCTCTTCTTTCAACAACACAAAAATCACATACATACACACTGCTTACATCAAAGGGCATACTCGTGCAAACACGTCAAGGGGTTTAGATAATAGCCTTATTTACCTATGAACACCGGCCTAATCGTCACAGATATCTCACGCCAATTGCCACCAAGAACCAGACATGGTTCAACACAGTCACAATATACCCGACACACGTACAACTGAGACAAAAACTAGTGATACATGAGGACTGAGATCTCTGAGAGATCTCATTTAACGACTAACAAACATGTGGACACAACATTAAAATCTTGTGCAGACACTCGATGGGAGAGCCGAATTAATAGTGTGGCGGCTGTAAGGTTTCAGGTTGCAAAGTTTAGAGATGATCTCTTATAGGTGAGAGACAGCACGGCTAATTCAGCCATAAAAGTTGAAGCACAGTCTTTATCTGGAGAAGTTAGTTGTATTTGCACTGTTGTCTGGTATGACATTCTAACAAAAGTTCAGAATATTAATAGTACTGCTGGAGTCAGTAAGCATGCACATTGATGTAGCTGTGGACCTATTGAAAAAAGCTGAGGTCTCCCTAGCCAGCTACAGAAATCCTTGCTTTTCTGATGCCCAATCCTATGCAAAAGAAGTGCCCGAGGACATGAATCTGGTTGCTGCCCTAAAGCAGAAGAGACTCAGAAGTACCAAAAGGCAGTTTTCATATGAGTCTCCTGATGAACAGCTCAATGATCCACTGAAGACAATGTAAGTTTCCACTTTTAATGCAGTTGTAGCAGCTCTGCAACTACAATATATATATATATATATATATATATATATATATATATATATAATAATATAATACTGGTAATTGATTTGTTCCCTGGGAATCTGATATGTAGCAGGAATATGAAGACCCAGGTGATTATACTAATCATTTATTGGCCGGACGTTTCGGACCTTTACTAGGACCATCTTCAGCGACTATATCGTTTAATGAGAAGGGAAAGGAACATTAATTGATAACACTTAAAAGAATGCATTAAAAAAAGCAGAAGAAGGCAAGTTAAAATAATAAAATTGACAATAATTAAAATTAAAGTAAAAACACTAATAATATATAGAATTAAATAATATTACCCAGGTGAGAGAAAATTTGATTTTGTCGTTTCTCAGGTCCACGTCAACTTTAGCTGGTGAAACCCGACCATATTTCGGCTGTCTCGTTATCCCGTATCGAGACATTTCGGTTCGCAGCTGTTTCCTCCCGTGTGTATGTTTGTGTGATCGCGTGAGAACTTCCAAATAGGCGCTTGCCTTCTGACACTTATGTTTTTCTTAATACATGTGTAATTGTGATATAAGTATTTCGTTCTATTCTACATTGATTTATTGCTAATACATGGCATGATATTTCAGTAGTTAATATGTGGGCCCAATTTCAAGATGTCATAGGTCCAACAGAGTGCTCATTTATGAGGTTCCTCGTTAAGCCTACTTCACCTTGCAATTCAGGCGTCGCTACAAAACTCCCTCTCGAGCAACGGAGTGTTATAAATAAAGAACTTTCATACATCGACTCGGGGTACACAGTTTGTTTCATCTATAATGCTACACATTTACATTGCATTGACACCCATATACATATTTTTAATATTTTGAGTTCTCTGTACCTCATCAACTAGTCCCTCTGATAATATTATATGCAACGATTATAATACATGGTATATACAATTGGTTCACAAGCGAAGTGCTTTGTATAAAACTATTTGGCTTGCGGACAATTTTCCTCCTTCTCTTTTATTACAATAGACCGGGGCAATGAAATGAACGTAACCGGATTCAAAAATAAAAGAATGAGAGGTAAACTCTTATTTTAAGTACATCATTACCTTGAGTTTGGATTTTTTTATACTTTCAAAGTCTTACAATACTTTATTTTCATATCCAAAATTACGCAGGGTAGTTAGCAGTTCTCGGGAGCGTTCGGAGGAGGGAATTGCAGCTCTTTAATGCCCCCAAAATTCGTGTGCGTGTCTGTGCACGCCACTACTTTATTATTGTTAACTTTTACAGATTTGCACATGCACACCACAACATTGAATCTATTTTCTTATTTCATATTGTTATGTTTGGTTGCAAAACATGTATTTAAAAGTAGCAGCAATCCTGCGATTCTTTGTTTAAACCATGTAAGGCCAAGCGTGTTAACATTTGGGGTTCGGATGTCCGAGCTGCAGATCCTAATCTGTGAACAAAACATATTTCTTTTTTTTTCTCTTTTATACATTAATTTGTGTACACTCCACACTACTTTTCTTTTAACCAAACGGAACTGAGAATACGGCATTAACTCTAAATTAATATCTACACGGACTTTCTACACTTAATATGGAGTTAACTTTAAATTAATAATTTGATAGACTTTGTACACTCAATACTGGGTTATTAATAGTTTTACAGACTTTATACGGTCGATTTTTTGTACTAAATTTAATGTTATTCTTCACACTACCGGACACTAGATTTTTATCATTCTTTATTTTAAACTGAATAAGCACTGAATATTACATTGTTAGATTGGTCTGCACTTGAATCTCTATACACATTATTCTTGTCCGAACCCCTTTTACGATTGCCATTATTAATTTTGAAAAAAAACTTTACCCAAACGTATGGTGTGTGTTCGTCCGTTGGTTTCCTATTGAACCAGGTTGTCCTTTTTGAGCTGCGATGATGAGCGCTGTGTTCATAAGTGCTGACTGGACAAACATATGCCTGGTTAGGTCTACTTACGTCCATCTGTAGCGATTCATCTTAGCTCATCCAGCTGCTTTCAGTGGTCCGGTGTGCAGAAGAGAGTTTAGCTTTTTACCATTTTAATGGTAGCTCCGTTAATCTCGACGGTGAGGGAGTTCGCAAGGCCTACTTCTTCTTGAGCTTAAAGTAGGCTTGGGGTTGGCGAATTTTGCTTCTCCTTGCTCCTCCCGCTCTTGGTCCGACGAGTCCATGATTTCGGTTACCTCTTGTCCGGTCGAAGAGGTTACCAGGTATAGAGGTGAAGAGATGATCGGACCGAGGATCGAAATGGCGGACTCTTTATTTTTGATGGGGAATTCGTCAGGCTTCTTCTTCTCCATCCTTCGAGAATTCGCCGGTCATAGAGTCTACCTCCATGGGAAAGGAGCACCCCATAACCGATGACAAGGCCTTCTTCTTCAGGCCTAATTAATGTTTAGGCTGGAGGTTATCCTTCTGAATGGCTGATACTAATAATGATGAATGAATAATAATAATGAGAATGTTTCAACCCGTCTATTTATACCACTTCCAATTAAGGTGTGTGACTTCTTTTCTCCTAATCTGGACGTGAGGCGAAGCGTATAAGGCCAGAAGCATTTTCGTTTGTTTCTTTGTTGAGATTACTAGGCGGAGTCAAAGGGTGTGTGTGTCTCAATGTAAACACATTTGTCCCATTCAGGCTGACAACGATAGCAAGGTGATAAGAAAGTTGATTTTGTCGTTTTGCAGGTCCAGGTCAACTTTAGCTGGTCAAACCCGACTCCGTTCCGGCTGCATCGTTATATTGTTTCAAGACCTTTCGGCTCGAAACTGTTACCTCGCGTATGTATGTTTGTGTGTTCGAGTGGGAACCTCCAAATATTTTCTTACCTTCTTACACTCATATTTTTCTTAATACATTTACAATTGTGATATAAATATTTCGCTCTATTCTACATTGGTTTATTGTTACTACATGCCATGGTATTTCAGTAGTTAATATGTGTGCCCAATTTCAAGATTCCATGCGTCCAACAGTCTGTTCATTTTTAGGGTTCCTCGTTGAGCCTACTTCACTTTGAAATTCGGGCGTCGCTACACATTTACAATTGTGATTTAGCATTATATGTACAAGTATTTCCCTAAATTCTACATTGGTTCATTACTATTACATGGCATATGTGTGCCCAAATTCAGAATTTCGTAAGTTTAACAGGGTGCTCATTTGTGAGGTTCCTTGTTGAGCCTACTTTATTTTGCAATTCGGGCTTCCTTCTTTTTGCTTTTTTTAGGCTTTATTCTTTTTTATCGTTGTTATTTGTTATTTACATATTATTTGTTTTTTTAATATAGCTAGTAGTAGGCTGTGGTGAGTACAGTGACTTATGCCCAAGTAGGCGGTCGCCAGATGGGCTCATATTTTTATTTTTTTAATGGTCTTTGGCTTAGGTTACCAGGCCACAAGCATTTTGCTGGAGTGTCCATCATTTTAATATTTTTAGATCTTTAATCCAGCAAAAATCATTAACCAATGCTGGACAATGTAATGTCCAGCATTGAAAAATTCTGGCCTCAGTCTATTACTTTACTAGGTTGAGTTAAATGTTACTAGAATGAAATAAATAAAATCTATATTAAACAAACATCATCAATTAAAACTGATATTTTCTACATATCTTCCGTCTAGCCTGTGTTTACTTGATCCTAGTCCTTTCCAGAACATTCTACTCTTTGAATTAAGCACCTTTAAAACTATGCTTGTACACCGCCCATAGAATGAAACAGGAAAATTATATATATATATATATATATATATATATATATATATATATATATATATATATATATATATATATATATATATATATATATATATATATATATATATATATATATATATATATATATATATTTATTTTTTTTTCACTTTCGGCTAAATATAGTTACTGTGCCTGGTAGCTTAGCGGTAAAGCATCTGACCGGCAATCAGCAGACCCGGGTTCGAGTCCCGGCCAGGAATTCAAAACTTTTTTCTCCTGGCATTATTTCTGTCTTCTCGGTAAAGGATCGCCTTCACTGTGCCGCCCTCTGCTCCCTTTGATTCTGGATTCTTCTAATGTCCCTCTCTCTTGCCTTTAAAAAAAACTCCGGTTTCTTGTCTCATTTGCTCATTCGCGTCCAATTCCTCTCTCTCTCTCTCTCTCTCTCTCTCTCTATATATATATATATATATATATATATATATATATATATATATATATATATATATATATATATAGTTGGCCAGAAAGTCCTGACTCACTTAAGAGAAAACAACAAAGTTTTTATAGAGCCACCTCAACATTTATTCTTCAAAATATAGTCCATCATTCTCTCCGACCTTTCTTCCAGCGATCAGCCATCATCCAAATCTACCCCAGCTACCAGTCAGCTTTGAATAAAAAACTCTAAACGAGCTTCCTTCACTCCATCAAAAGTGTTGAATCGCTGGTCACGGAGGAAGTGTGCCATTGAGCAGCCTCCGAACTGAATCGTGCATGTGGAAGAATCTCAACACTGTTCATCTGTTTGAACTTCTCCATAGTCAACCTGGCAGTGTGTGGCCTCGCATTGTCATGTTGAAACAAAGCCTGACCTCGATTGATCAAAGCAGGATACTCCTTCTTTAGTTTGTCGTATGCGCGGTTCAGCTGCTGGCAATACAGTTTAGCGTTGATGGCTTAACCATCTAGAACAAGCTCGAAATGCAGTACTGCTTGGAAATTCCACCAGACAGAGATCATAACCTTCTTGTCAAACATTTCCTTTCCCGATCGTGATTAACCAAGTGAACCCACTTCTCATCTGATGTTACAATTCGCTTCCAGAATCCTTCGTCCATTGAGTTATTGAGAAGTTGGTCGCAAATCTCTACTCCACGGGCAGCTTATGCTTCGGTAAGGTCTTATGAATGGAATCGGGGCTTCTTGTGAACAAAATCATTTTGATTCAATCGGTTCAGCAGACTTTGATGGGATGACGCTCCAACAACTTTTGCAAAATCATGGCTGCTTGAAGCAGGTTCAACTTTCAATGCTGCAACTAATGCCTCGCTGACAAAGGTTGATGGACGGCCGGAACGTCGTTTATCGTCAAGGGTAAGATCTCCGGAGTTGAAACCTCTGTATAACCTCGAGACAATCGCTTGATTGACTGTGCCTTCTCCTTCAGTATCACAAATCTCCTTCACAGCAACTCTTTTGGAAAGTTTTTGCTTGTAACTGTACCGAATCAATACTATCATTCCACTTTCTTCCAAACTCATTTCTGTCAGTTGGGGCTCACACAAGAGAAATAAACTGCGTAGGAGCAACAAACAACAGCAGCGTACGGAAGCTGGTAGTCGAATGAGTAAGGTTAACCTAACCTAATGTTGGTGTTTCTCCATAAAATTTTGTCGTTTTCTTTCCGCTTCCTAAGAGAGTCAAGACTTTCTGGCCAACCATATATATATATATATATATATATATATATATATATATATATATATATATATATATATATATATATATATATATATATATATATATATATATATATATATATTAGTGTAGATGGGTAGCAGTCTTTCTTGAATGCAAATTTTGTTGAAGACCATGGTATATTTCGCCTTGATCAATTTCCTTTGGCAACTTTCTATTCTTCTGTCTTTTTTAGTCCATCTTGTAGATGGTAGATAACTTGTCCTATATTCATATCTCTTTTTAATAAAAGCGTTTGGTAAAACCAAACTAAATTGCCTAGCTTTGGATCTTATTCGATCATCTTCGGAGCGTCTTTAGGTATTCTTTCCTCCTTTACCAATGAAGTATGGTGGAGTCAGAATCAGGCTTTATTCAGCCTCGCTTAAGCGTAACGTCAAAGGAACGAGCCAATCCGGTAAGTGGAATTTTTAAACAACTTTAATGTTCGATTCCAGCTCGTGGCCTGACTGTTGAGGTCCGGCTTTTCATCGTTTATTAAGATGGCTTCTAAGATGTTCAGCCTAGCTTTATTGCGCGCTCTCCATACGATTTTTAGGCCCTCGAAAGGGTGGTGGTTGTCATGCCAATATATTTTGAGTTTTTATAAAGCTTCCAGTCTTTATTGGGGCAGGTGAACTCATAAACTATGTTAGTTGACTTTAGATTCGAGGATTTTTGGCAGCTGTTGTTTTTCATAAAGAGATTGTTGGCTTTTGTCGTTTGATAGTATATAATAAGTTGAATTTTGTCCATTTGATTCTTAACCTTGATGTTACGGTTAACAATATCCTTGATGTTTTTTCGTCTATTTTATAGGCCGTGAACATCTGATTTTTGTAATACAGTTTGATGTTGTTTACTTCTTCCTGATTACTTTTCGTTTTATCCGTATCTTTGAATTGCATATTTAAAAATGATTAGAGTTGTTTTTCAATCATGCCGTTCGAGAAACCGTTATTCACGAATGTTTGTTTTACGCGTGAGATCTCTTGATGGAAAAGTTCCCACGTATAGCAGCATAAGATCGAAAGCTCAGCAATTTAGTTTGGTTTTTACCAAACGCTTTTATTAAAGATATGAATATAAAACAAGTTATCTACCATCTACAAGATGGACTAAAAAAGACAGTTAGAAGAATAGAAAGTTGCCAAAGGAAATTGATCAAGGCGAAATATACCATGGTCTTCAACAAAATTTGCATATATATATATATATATATATATATATATATATATATATATATATATATATATATATATATATATATATATATATATATATATATATATATATATATATATATATATATATATATATATATATATATATATATATAAATAAATATATATATATATATAAATAAATATATATATATATATATATATATATATATATATATATATATATATATCTGAATCCAACAAACCGCAAGAAACAGAAAAAGGGAAAATCTTTCTTCGGAAATATTATTTCCTAATTCGCAAAAATTCCGTACAAGGGTGGGATTGGAACCGTGCACACTGAGGCAACGAGCATCCGCTTTGATCTCAATTAAATCATCTCTTAGGCCACTTGGCTCCGCGGAAGAACAATAAATCTTCCGAATAAACAAGCTTTTTAAGCTACGATTCACAAGGTCGATCGCGACTATGAAAGAGAGAAAAAATTAATAGGGAATTCAAAGAACGAAGCTTAAAAAGCTTGTTTATTCGAAAAAAATTTTGGTCTTCCGCGTAGTCAAGTGGCCTAAGAGATGATTTAATTGAGATCAAAGCGGATGCTCGCCGCCTCAGTGTGCACGGTTCGAATCCCACCCTTGTACGGAATTTTTTGCGAATTAGGAAATAATATTTCCGAATTTTTTTTTTTCCCCGTTTTCTGCTGTTTCTTGCGGTTTGTTGGATTCACTTTCATCATTATTTCGTGCTCATGAAAGAGATATATATATATATATATATATATATATATATATATATATATATATATATATATATATATATATATATATATATATATATATAAAAACGACAAACAAATGGGGTGGGGTTAGTATAAAGCAAAAATTGACAACTGGCGGTGGATTAGGTGCTGGGGGTCGTGCATCGTGCCTCGCCAGGAAGGAGTTTTCCTTTGAGGGGGCAGTGTTAGAAAAAATTCTTTGAAAACTCTTTTCTGTCGAGGCACGATGCCCGGCCCCAGGACCTCATGCAGTGAGGGTTGTCAATTTTTGCCTTATACTAACTGCATCATATATATATATATATATATATATATATATATTGTAAGGGATTTCATGGCACTCACGGTTGATTTACAAATTTACAAGTCCAAACTAAATTCACTACATAACCTTTTGATTCCTTTACCCGTAAATATCTTGCTTACTTTAAACTTCCAAGTCTGGTAATTTAAATAATTACAAAAATATTGAAATTATCTAATACTCTAATTGATCATATATATATATATATATATATATATATATATATATATATATATATATATATATAGTAATTGTTACGTTTGACAGCATATATATATTAAAGAATGATAAGAATACTAAGAAGCATGGCAACTACAAAGTCAAATTAGGATGATAAGAGCGCTGTAGAACGGTATAGGACTCCTAAAAAGTCTTTATGGTTATTAATTTTCGAGAGTAACCAAGGTAAAATCCAAAACGAGATGCCAATAAATGGCGCGAAGAGCGAATTTTTGTAGCGAAAGCTTTAAGGGGTTTGTAGCATGCAAGAAGTTCAGGCGAGCGACTTAAATGCTTTGCTTGAATGAGTCTTTTGGGGGACTCAGGATGGCCGAGTGGTTTAAGGCTCTCGCTAACGGCTGTCCAGCGAAACTCGTTTCGCTACTTTTCTTTCTTTATTTTTCTTTGCCCCCTTTTCCTACACAAAGCTACCTACAGGTTAAATGCGTTGGGACAGGTATGCAAAAAGAGTTTCAAAATGAAAGTTTCTTATAAACTGAGGCGCATAAAGGGGATGATAAAATATGAATTACAAGCACTATGTAGCGAGCAGCAGGAAGGGAAGGAAAACCTGAAAGTGAAAATACTGGAACAAAGAAAAACTGCATTCCTTCGCTAAATCCAAAATCGCGCTCTGGTCCTGTTCCTGTAGCAAGTGAGTTTTATTCCTTGGAGCTTTGCTATTCGATTAAAAGGATAAAATGATGACAAATATGGGTTGAATGATTAATAATGTGTAATTATAATCTACTTTGTAATACTTTTTCTTAAAAATAAACATTTGAATCCTTTTCAATTTCAGAAATGGCTCTTTATAAAGAAAAGCGTGCAACCATTGTTGATATGCACTAAAGTTGCATGAAATGAAAGGAAATAGTTGCTAGGGTAGCATGAAGGAGCACCATCTTTAGAATCGTTAATGTATTTAAAAAGATGGGTTACATTCTTGTGAAGAAGTCCTCTGGAAGCCCAAGAGCTTAAAATGAACGCCAAGATCACCGCCTGGTACAATCCTAGCTCAAGGATATGTTTGCATCTTGTGCCAAGCTTGCTTACGATTGGAAAGAAGTATATGTGAACGTTTCAGTGCGCCTAGTGAGGCGAAGACCTTTCGACAAAAGGCTCAAGTCGAGAAGGGTTCCGAAGAAGCTTCATCTTACCAAGAAGAACCTTAGGGATAGACTCCGCTTTTGTAGGAAATATAAAGTCGCCAGATACTTAAATTGTAAAATGTAATTTTAAAATTATATTATTTTATAATATGCATACAATTGGCTGCAGGTCTTTTCCATTTGGCATTTGAAAAATGGAGTATTTCATATCGTTCACCCTTATGCTATCTTGACTTTTTGTCTTTTTACACCCGCTGAGGTGCAACTTTTAAAGCCGTACCCCGTGTTTTATTATTAAAAACAGTACTAATGGTGTTTTTAGACATTGCAGTCATAATATATGGTTTCAGTTTGAAAGTACATATTTTAAGATACTCCACTTTGATGGGGTCAAAATAAAATTAAAATAAGTCCACGTTGCCTTCTCTTGATGTGTAAAGAAACAGAAACCCTGATTTCAAACATTGGCAACACTGATTCCAAACACTTAAAACAACGCTGATTTCAAAATTAACAATAAACCCCATTGGCAATCGTTAGCGAATGATGGCCGATTGTGATTCTTGTGTGTTTAGTTTGTTGAACTTTAGTATGTCTGGGGACCGCGGAAAAACTTTTTGCGGGATATCTGGCCCGCAGCATGTTCATGCTTCGATTCTCCAACATGAACAGCCGCCTTCATTATTTCCTATTAGCAACGACGAATCTATATAACCCTGATAATCCTAAATCTCCCCAGTACTAAATAGTAATTTTGTTTATATGTCTTTGCATTCGAACCTAATGCTAGGCTTTCGAATTGTTAGTACTACTTGGTGATTAAAATATCGGGAGGTACCCCTCTCAAAATTAAAGGGGGTATGGGGCGAAGCCACCCCCCCCCCTATTTCGAAATAATTACCTTAGAGTTCGAATTCAATGCGTTGCCAGACGTTTTTAGGCGCCCCAATGTTAATTGTTTTTTTTTATGCGGTGCTCCGCGCCCAATGAATGACAAATGTAGAAATGGTGCGTTAGGTTAAGTTCCGTTAGGTTAGATCGCATTAAAAAAAACAGTACTAATGGTGTTGTTAGACATTTTAGTCGTCATTTACGGCTTCGTTTTGGCGCGGAAAACACTTATTATCAAAATAGTATCACTGCAAATGGAGCCGTACTCAGAGTGCGAGTATCTTAAAAACAAATGCTTTCCGCGCCTAACCGAAGCCGTAAATGACGCCAGTACTGTTTTTAATACTAAAAACACAGCGTAGGTCTTCTAAAGTCCACCCTCCCGTTGAGTTCGCTTCTTTTTTTTAATGCAGTATAATCATCTTCATCACTAACTCTATAATTTAAGAAGGGGATTTTTTGAGTATTTGAATAATAACTTCATCTTAGTTTGGTTATGACTTATACTTTTTTATCAAAGTTATTTCTAATAATTTTTTTATAATATCAAAAAATAAAATGGTGAAGTTCAGAAATAAATAAGTATCGAAATTTTTTAAAAATTTTAAAACCCAAAGAATTACAAATGGTGAAGTTCAGAAATTTATTTTTATATATCTTCTTCTATAACTATAATTTCAGCACCGTGATATTTTAAAAGGGGGAAAAATTTAGTTTAGAGTTCCTTTTTAAAATTATTATAATTGGCGAAGTTCAGGAAATTTATAAAAATTTAACCATGGCCGCTTTTTTTTAGATTTTAAATTTTAATCGTAGTAGCGAAGAGCAAGCTTCCCCCGTAAGGTAAGTGGCGAAGCCCGCAGCCATTACCTGGTGTATTTTATATAAAGGCTTATGAAATTAAACAATTATATATTATATTCTGAACGAGTCGTCCAAAGCAAATGAAAGATCGCTTACTAGAAAGCACTCTATGGAATCCAACTCCAACTATCCGTAGCTTAGTACTTTGTTGACTTAGTTTTTCATCACGTCCTAAACTCATGTACATCAAGGATCTTCGATAAAAGGATTATAACTTTATATAGAGTATTCTGACGCTCATATAGGTACTTACAAGCGGTAAATTTAGAGAAAACATAGATAAAATTAGATCCTATTTATCACGGAAGTTTAACTTAGGTTACAAGCGATCACAAGAGAGGCAAAAATCGTACTGAAATAACCTCCACAAGGAAAAAGCCGTTGGAAAATACATCTCGACTTGCATTTTTTTCCTCGTACTCTGATAAAGGTCGAAGGAAAAACTCGATATTATTCACGGTGAATGAAGTGAATGTTTTAGCAGTTATAATTCAATTATATGATAACAAGGTAATCCGATCGTGTGGTGTTTGAGGCCAAAATTTTCGAATCATTTTAGGCGATCATTGATAGAGTTAAACGCAAAATTGATAGAGGGATAAAATAACGAAGGACATTTCCAGATTTGGCCTGAAATTTGACAATGAGGAAATAAGAAAAAATAATTTATTTAATAGAATAAAACCCATTAAACTCTTCCAAGCAAGAAAATATCAGGAGGCAATTCTTCTCAGAAGACAATTTGGGGCGCACAAGCTTATGATGATGTGCAGCTCTCCAGAAGTGATTGCAGTCGACGGTGTTTCTTCGCTTCCATCTAAAGTACTCTGTGCATTTATTGAGAAAGTTCGCAGCGAAGTTGGTTAAAGAGAAAATGAGAGGAAAGCATATAATATAGGTAGAGTACTTCAGGCATCAATGAACGATGGGCCGAATATCGATCGATGTCTCGGTTTCAGTAAAGACAGGTACCTAGGCAAGGTCTGAGAACCCTGTCGGTCAGTTCTTAAGTGCATCAATGTACCTCGGTTTATCTTGGAAGACTGCTTGGCAAAGAAGATGGGAGACGGCAGAGGGAAACTTAAAGTTGCGTGCCATTGCGCCGCGACTGTTCCCATGGACCTACCCCCCAATTCCGTGACGGCTTCGGGTTGCTTTCTGTCGTCTCCGAATTGGACACACTCGCAGGGCGCACCGCCATTTGATGGAGCGCTCGCTTGCGCCTTATTGTGATGTCTTCGTTTTTCCTAGACTGTTCGGCACATTCTCGTTGAATGTCTCAGTCTGGGTGATCTTCGCGCACGCTACTTGTCCCGGTACCGGGACGAGTGGGGTCGCTAACGCTCGTCTCTTGTATTCGGTACGGGTTCTAGCACACTAATTTGTGGAGTTTACGACTTTTTGGAGGAGGCTGGCCTCCTCCACTTTATTTGACTGTTTGTTGTGGGTCGCATGTTCCTGTACCGGGGGGCCTACACCCGACGCCGGAGCACGCTTCCTTCTTGCCTTTTTTTATTTTTTTTAGCCTTGTAATTTTTAGCGTTGTTATTTGCATATTGTTATTTGTTTGTTTTTTAATATTGCTTAGCAATAGGCTGGGTCCAGTACGGCGACGTATGGCCAAGTAGGCAGTCGCCAGATTGGCTCCTAAAATAAAAATAATAAAAAAGTATGCTATTACAGAACCGGTAGATTGCTACGATAAGGCTCAGATCACTAGCAATCTACTTGTTTCTTATAACATTCCTTCCAGATTGGACAATGGAGCCATCGTATAGAAATAATTTTTAAAAATGCAACCGGCTAAATTAAGACTTTGGACTTGAATATAGAGATGAAGGATCTTTTGGATTTTGAATACTTTCTCCAATTTCGGGGTAATTTCACTACTAGTACAGTTGATTCCAAATATGTATTTGTGGAGAGGTGGAGGGGAATTATTAGTTTTAAAGTTCGGTAAGGTTAGGCTAGGTTTGGTGAAGTTCTCCAAACGTTTTGTAAATTTTAACACTAATGTAGTATTAAAGTTAAGTAAGGTTAGGTTAGAATATCTTATGTTACAAATAATATATCATTTATTTCAAATTTGCCTCTACAGATTTTAAGATAATTTATTAGTTTAGCGCTTAAATTTCGGAATGCAGCGCAAAATCTTATTAAATAGGTTTGTATTTTCGTATTTTTTCCGCCATACGAATTCACACGATGAGATGGTCCCCCCAAATTCACGGAATACATCTTTCTTGAAACATAGTTTAGAATGAACTCGAAACATTTTTCTAGAAGGCCTATTAGGTCTTTTGGGTTTGGTGCACGTTCTCCGATTTTTTTTGTAAATTAATAATTCCTCAAAAAAAAATGAAATACACATTTGTAATCAACTTAATAAACTGCCTCAGATATGAAATTTAGAAAAACATGGAGAAAATGCACCCTAAACCAAAAGATCCAAGTTGAAATATGTGAATTGTTAGGTCGATAGCTAGATAGACAGCTAGAAATATTTAAGAAGATTAGAGATTAGTAAAGAAGTGAAAGGTTTCTGGTGAAATTGTGTCTTCAGTCGTCTGATGTTCATTTGCTTCGATTGCCTCCTTAGCGATTATGTTTGTGTTGTTTAAGCCTTTGTCGCCTTGTATGTAGCCTCCAATATGCTTCTCTTCTCCCATTTTGTTAAGGTTTATATTTCTTCTCTCTTTTTCATTCTCTATTGTTTCTTGTTTGAGGTATTTACTCTGTTTTACGCAAACATCGGGTTTTGATGTTTCTGTCTATTTATAGTCTACTTGCTTAGGGAACATTTTATTTTTTGTTGGCTTGTGTTTGGATAGGTATGGGTGGTGCTGGTGGAACTCTGCTGCTATACTTTGTATCTCTTTCTCCCGTTTTGCACTTTGGTGTAACATTATTTTCTTGGTGCCCTTCGTTCTGCCTTCCTCACTCTCTCCTGGTGTTTGTAATTGAGAGAACTGCCTTGATAGGTATCCTTGGAGCATCAGGATTTGAGTCTTGGGACTCACATGTATTGATATTCAAGGGTAGAGGAAATTGGGCTTGATGTGCTCCCGTGCCAAAGTACCGTCGTCTCCGTACCGCAAGGGAATAAATACTCTTTCCATCCACTCTGTCTGCTGGTGTTATTCTAGTGTTAAGATGAAGTACTTTAAATTTGAGGTGCTCATAATCTTCCACCTTCTTGCGTGAGTATTGATGTTTTGAATTTTACTAGTAGTCTAAAGGTATCCGGTTTAATCCCGGGTCTGGGCACCATTTTTATAGGTACTAGTTATTTTATTGTTGGTCTAGATAGCGTATATGTAGAATACCCGGCTCACATAAATGTTTGTTCGAATGAATGTTAAGTTAAATTGAGATGTTAGGCCTAACGGGAGTGCCTAAGGTAGTTAACACACGAGGGACCAAATACAATGAGATACAAAAGATAAATTGTACTTAATAATTAATAGAGAATATCACGATTAGAGATAATTAGTTTAACAAGAGAATAACAGAGATAATTGAGTACAATAAAAGCTACACGATCGGTAGAAAACGCGGGAGCGAGGGAGAGAGAGATATTAAGGATAAAATTGTTAAGGATACAAGATTGATTGACTTGAGTCCAGAAATATAGGAATCACAAATGGTATGTAAATTGGAGTTTTTTTGTGGATGGAAGCGACGGCACGAGTAACTAAATGACGCTTAGACCACTGTTATATCCTGTATAGGAATTTTCCCCTTTAATCTTTGCGCTGTTTTCCAAAATTGGGGGGTTGGTCTCCCGGTCCAATCTGTCAATTAGGTAATTCCACAGCTCACACTGTAGTTGATTAATTTGTTCATTCAGTGGTTCCTATGATGTTTTCAGTCCTCTTATTTTGTCCTGTCTAGTCATCTTTATGTTATCTGTCCGTATGTCAAGTGGTGCTCGTTAACTAAGGAATGTATTTCCAGGGTCCAGGGTCCATGCTGAGCCGGGTATGGATTCAGGGTCAGTTCGGGGGATATAGCTGTGTAGTCTGCTTCTATTAGTTTGTCCGTGAGTCATTCTCTTTATTTTCTCAAGTGTGGTATATTCCAGAGAGTCACTAAATATGGTCTTGTATTGGCCACAGTTTCCCCAGGTAAGGCACTTCGTCTTTGATTATTGGTAATTCCATGTGGTTC
Organism: Ceratothoa steindachneri; assembly: GCA_963969495.1. Classification (NCBI taxonomy): domain Eukaryota; kingdom Metazoa; phylum Arthropoda; class Malacostraca; order Isopoda; family Cymothoidae; genus Ceratothoa; species Ceratothoa steindachneri. Next base: position 31,143,016 of record OZ018327.1, read on the forward strand.
TCAGAAAATGTGATCTAGATGACTTGGTGATTACTTGAAATTGGTGGGAAGGTTCCTTCGAATAAGTAAATGGGAATATCGTGGATACAACCGATGGTCCTATCATCGTTTGTACTTCAAAAATATGATTCGATTAAAAGTGGCAGTTCTTCAAAGTCTATTCCACTTTTTTTGCTATTGCAGCTCCTTCGAAGCGTTATTAGCTGTGATTAGTCGTTACTACTATGTATGGGAATATTTTAATTTTCTGTCGCATATCAATTCCTATGTCTGGGTCCATTTGTCTCATATTTCCCTAGAACTGAGTTTGTTCAGAGAGGCTAAGGAGATAATCCTATGGTGGTCAGCGCGACCTGTACGAGCTAAGTAGTTCCAACATCCATCGGAAACTCTTCTGCGTGTTCTAGTTTCCCCGGGCGTCACCCCAGTTAGGCTGACACCAAAAATGACGCGATCCCTGCTCTGGCCAATATTGAGGCCCCTGCCCTCTTCAAGCCATCGGTTCGAGGAATACAAGGTGCTCCACCATATCGCTAGACTTTGTGGACGCAAACCCCACGAATGTTGGGGTGAACTCCTCCTCTCGGTTACTTTTAAGCCTACGTCCTTAAAGAGGGTAACGATAATGGAGTCCCAGCACACTCGCCCCTATCCAAAGCTGAAAAAAAACAGGAAATGTCAGACCCCAAAGCACTCGGGGATTAGGGAGAAGGCTCTGGTGTCAAGCACAACTTTCTCTGTTAAGACCTAGTGGGTATCAGCGGCCATAATACGTTTACAGGCTTATAGCAGTCTTGGGTTTGCCTCCCAGCTGCGTAAAGCTATCCCTGTGAGGAATTCTACATCAAATGGGCCACTGTGGCTCCTTCACTATAGATTTGGAAAGCCATATCATTCAGTGGATTCACCGTAGACTCCAGGCTAACTGAGATGAGATGCATAGGTTTTTCTCGTACCGTTTTCCTTTAACCATCTCCCTTAAGGAGACAATGTAATGTATGTCCCTCCCTGCCCACCCTCCTGGGATACAAGCGTTTCACGAACCTCCTCCACGGGACCGGGGTCGGGTATATGGGTGCACAATTTATATCAAATACGATGTCACCGTTCATTCTCTGGCTCTCCAAACATCCATTCAGGCGTTAGCATTCTAGTTCCACATGGATGCGAGTCATTCTCTTGTCGCTTTACATTCCACCATTAGGCAGATACAATAAATAGGAGTTACGTCGCATTGTAGAGATTTTGTGGAGGCCATTCATTTCTAACTCGGTGAATGCACGATCATTCCACGGACAGGACCCTTTCGGAACTCGTCAAAGGGTTGAAGATCGGAGTCCTAGATATCGAAGATTTCATATACACTGCCTTAGAACCGTTCTGTTTGCCTATCTTGGCCAGGATGGACGCTGAATTTTTGAGCGGAGGTTCAGGGGCGATGACCTCCATTGTAGTGATGTTTCTTATTCAGATATCTTTTGGTAGACCACTGATAGTCAAAAACCACCTCACTTTTGCTGTATCGCCTGATGAAGTCGTTGGCTTTTTCTTCAGGACCTTCATCATGGGCTTGGCATCCATTCCTCGAATATCTGGCTGTTTAGTACAGCCGAGACTGAGACTGTCATCAGAAAGAAGAAATATGCCTATAAGCTCTACAGATGTCGCCCGAACAATTTTACCTTGTGTGAATTTAGATGGGCGAGGGCCAGATTTCCGTTCGTTTTGAAGGACACTCGACGACAGCGGAAGTCACTGGTCTCATGCACAATGTGGCTTCAATATGTTAAATTTTATCTCAGATTAGTTACTCCGGCTGGAGTGCCATCTGACAGGCTATCCTTCGCAGGCAGTATTTCACAAGTGTTTTTTTATTTGAAGGAGGCCCTTGATACCGCGTGGTGATACGGTATCATGATGAATCTCAATTCTCTTGAGATGAGGACACATCGCCATTTTCTCGTTGAGTTCTTATTAGATCAAAGATTCCGCCTATGGGTAGGGGGTCGACCTCCCTGAGCCCGTAAGACAAGACGAGGATGTGCCACGGGATGTCTTCTGTGTCACTTTATCTGCCCTGAATATCAACGATATTTCGATCTCTTTAGGTGCGCCTCAGATGTTTGATTTGGAGCGCCGGCTGCATCATGCTATGAACCGCGTCTCTCTCGTTATGCCTAAATTCACGGGCTTAGGTTTTCTTTGTTCAAAACAAAGGTAATGCACATTTTCCGACTCCAAAAAGCATCACCTCAATCCACACCTGCCCCCTCCGCGCTCGCATTATTTCCAGAGGCTCGCCGCATGAGTGCTCCTGCCTTGTCGTTGGAGAGTGGGCTCAACCCGCTCATTAGAGCAGACTGCAAAGTGGAGTTTTACTATACCTCTCTCCTCCCTCTTCCACTTTATTTATGGTCTCATTTTTATGTTATTCATGGTTTCCTCTTGTTCCCCGCTTCCCTTCCCCTTTACTTTCTCAAATATGAGTGATTGCTCCTGAGCGTATTTACGTGGTCAGTTGTAGTGTATGAATAAATGAATGTGAGGGGGCTAGTATGTGTTTTAGGTTAAAGTTCGGATTTTTTGGAGTCTCAGTGTACAGGTCCTGCCTCACAGGGGTGCGTCGTTTCGTAGCTAAACTGCGCTAAGTTGGACGTTGTGGGTGCCCGGTCACCGGTTGCCTAGAGCGATGGTCTTTGCGCCCTTGAAGGAAAAATCCTGAAGGCTGCCACCTGTTTTTAAAACGACGGTTTTGGTTGAGGATTGCATGGGTCCCTCCCTCCCTTTGAGGGTGCGCATCAGGTGACGTGACTGCGTAGGTGGGTTCCGCTCTACGCGCTACTGACCCCCCCCTCCCCCTTATTAGCATAGTATACCGGGTGTCCTAGAAAAAAGTTAACCGTAATTTGAATTAGCATAACTCACAAACTATTGGAGAATTTTTGGTCTTGCCAAAAGTGTTTTATTTACCAACTATTTATCTGTCGATTCTAGAAATTTCATTAAATTCCCTTTTATGATATTGATACACTAATGGATTTAGTGGAGGCTATCAAAAATATGTTTGCGCAAGGAAGTAAAATAATTAAACGAAGCCTAGGAAGGCTAGGCCACCGTGCACTTTCAAGAGAAGCGTAGGGAGCCTAGGTTACCTAGGTCACTGTGCGATTCTTCAAGCAAAGCCTAGGCCATTTTACAGTGGTTTTTTTAGCCACGCTGTGGTATGGTCTCGTCATTATTGCTTACTAAGCAAATCAAAGCGTTTCTGTATAAAAGTTTACTTCCATAGAACCTTTTTAATCATGCAGTTAACAAAAGATCAACGCGTATTTGTAGTCAAAAACTTTATTAAGACTGGCAGTATTAAACAAGTACAAGATTCATTTGAACAACGTTTTCCAGGTAGGCACCCACCAAGCAAGCCCACAATTTGGAAAAATGTTCGCAAATACCAACATGAAGAAACATGCTTAAATCTAAATAAAGGTCGTTCGGGTCGTATGAGAACCATAAGAACAACAGAAAATATCGAAAATTTTCAGATGACACTTCTTCAAAATCCACATGTATCAGTCAGAAAGAATGGATTGCAATGGTCAAAGTCATCATTTAACTGCATTATTAAACATGACTTAAAATGGCATCCCTATAAGATGCATGCAAGACACCAGCTTCTTGAAACTGATTTTCCTCGTAGACAATTTGTCGAATGGCCTCCCCCATAAACTTGCTCGTTTCTTGGAAAACATTGTGATTGGTGACGAGGCAGCCTTTTTCATGAATGGAAAGGTAAATATCCATAACATTCAGGAATATGCGCCGCTAAACCACCCCCCAGCATTCAACTTTGACACACGTATTTGTCAGCAGAAAGTGTGTCTGTGGATCGGAATATGTGGGAATGGCTATCTTGTCGGCCCATTGTTTTACGAGAATAACTTGAATGGTGCTGCCTACCTGAGCATGGTCAACGAAAGGATCTTCCCGGAACTCCGCCAGATTTACGGCAATCAATTCAATAGACTTTGGTGGATTCAGGACAGCGCATCAGCTCATAGACAGCTTGCTGTAAGAACAAAACTAAAATAAACGTTTGACAACCGCATTGTCACGCTAAATCATGCAATTGAATGGCCCTCAAGATCCCCTGACCTAACACCGTGTGATTATTTCTTATGGGGATATCTAAAGAATAAAGTGTATGCTCCTCTACCGCAAAGCATCAACCAGTTAAGAGATAGTATCACACGTGAAGTCAATAGAATTAAGGAAAATCACAAGTTAATAAAAAAAGTTGTTTAATAAATGCGATCAAAGGCGCAACTGTGCTTGGAAAGAAATGGAAGACATGTGGAACGAAATGATACTTAGAAAATTAAAAAATGAATTTGTATTACCCATATGAAGAGGTGTTTTTGTTAAAAATGACTTTAAATATATTTGTTAATTTTAAAGTTCGAAGTTTCATTATTTTACTTCCTTGCGCAAACATAATTTTGATAGCCTCCACTAAACCCATTAATGTATCAATACCGTAAAAGGAAATTCAATGAAATTTCTAGAATCGACAGATAAATAGTTGGTAAATTTGTTTTGTTTTACAGAACTCAAAAATCTCTAATAGGTTTTGAGTTACACTAATTCAAAGTACGGTTAACTTTTTTCTGGGACACTTTGCTCTCTCTGAGATTGCCGTCTCATCCCACCCAACCTTCAACACAGTGAAGGCCGTTATCAGTTCCAATGAACTACGACCTCAAGATGCTTCAACCAAAGCTGGCTAGCCAGCGGATTATTGATATTCATAGACCACAGCGAACCATTGGTGGGATCCGGGTGAACACACCAACAATGTTCCTGAAGTTTGATGGTCGGGATCTCCCAACGCATATCAAGGTGGGTTACCTACGAATTCCAGTTAAACCCAATATATCTAATCCAGACGATGCTAAAATTGCCATATGTTTGGTAATGTGAGCACTGCCTGCCGCCACCCCCGTGTATGCGTGGATTGCGGGCAGGTCTAGCATGGTAATTTCCGCGACCATCCCCGCTACTGTACCACCTGTGGAAAATCCCATAGTACTTCTTCCTTGAAGTGTCTCATATTTCTCTTTAAAAAAGAGGTCTTAGCTGTCCGTGATTCTACTAAGGTGGATATGCGAGAGGCCCATCAACTAGCCAGGCAGAAATTCATCTCCTCGTCATCAGGTTCTCCGATGTCTTACGCATGTCAGCGGATTCTCGTCCCGCTCGCCCACGTTTCCCGTACACCACCTCATCTCTTCAGTCATCATCCCAAGATGCAGCACCGCCACCCTCCATTGTCTTAACCTCTTCTTTTACTCAGACCCAAGTCTCCTAGAATACACCCCCCCACACACACACACCTTATTGATTATGCGCTGACATAGCCCGCCTAATCCTCAGATGCCACTCCAGACACTCTGGACGAAATTCAAGCCTATATCGAATCTACCGAGGCGCCCCGATCTGATGTCGTCATGACTGAGTACCTCTGGTCCAAGCGTAAGGCCTCTCACCACTCTTCTCCTCCCTCTAGGAAGCTAACTTCCAAAAGGGCGGGGAATCTACCTCAATAAAAACTCTCTCTACCTCATTTAAGATACACTCTATCCCTTCATCCCTTTCCTCTACTCTACTCCCTTAGACATATTTAACGGAAACTTCCGACTTCCCCTCCCACGTAGGTGGTGTAACCTTCATCCATAGCGATATACCCCCACCTCCCAGAAGGTAACGATAAGTCCAAGTCTCTTTTATCCATACAACTACCTGTTAGCCCTGTCCCTTTGAAACCTTTTAGAACTACTACTTCCTACCTCCATTCAGACGTAGGTGGCACACCCTCCATTAGGAGTGATGATTCTCCCCGGACTGGGAGTAACGTTACCCCTAAATCTCTCTTGTCTCTACCCTTTCCTCCGGGTCATGACTAAGTAACTTTGGTCTCTCGAAACAAACTTATCCCTTGCAATACTAACTCTCGCCGCTTTAAATCGGAGTTGCTTGTCCGCCCAGAGACAGACTCCTTCTATAACGCCCATGCAGGGTTCTTGTCGCAGGGCATCTGTTCGAGAGGGCTCCTCCGCCCTCCTGCACTATCTCAACCGTGGTCTCAGTGATCTGAGTGATGGCAGTAATTCTTTAATGTAACTGTCAGGAGATACTTCCCAAATGTCAGTTCACTGTTTGTAATTCTCGCCAGGGGTGGCCCATGGTGGTGTCTTGCTCCTGGTGAGCACTAACCACTTTTGCACTCCTTTGATTCTGCGGAATACATTACTTTTCCTGTTTAGTGCTTGATGTTGCTTGAGTCCGTAATTCCTCGTACTCGGTCCCGCTGGGGCAGAACATCAGTCCTACGGTAGAATGACGATTGCACCCATGTGGTGGAGGCCCATAAAAAGGCTCATTCGCGGTTCTACGAGAACCCAACTCTTCCAAACCGCATTGACTGAAATCGAACTAGAGCCATTCGGCACTGAACTTTACGTCAGGCACGAACTGACTCCTGGAGAGCATATGCGTCTGCCTCATCTATCATTACCTGTTCAGCTTAGGTTAGGAAGGAAATTAACAAAATCAGAGGTCGGTATGCTGGTCATTCTACCCCTCGAATTGAGATGAATGGCTTAATCATCTGCGATCCCGCCACCGTCGCCGATATATTGGCATCTTTTTTTCCGATGTTGGCAGCGTTGAGCGCTACCCAGCCGAAAAACGCAGGGCCAATCCCTGCGTTTCTCGGCTGGTAAAGTGGAGCCCTATAACTCTCTGTTCACTACCGCCGAAATGCGCTTAGCGTCCTCTCGTTGGCTCCCACGCCTCCCAACCTAGATAATATCCAAAACGACTTTCTCGGGCATCTCAATCCCCGTCCGGAATCACTCCTACTAGATAATATTAACTGCATTTAGATCCAGGATTCTACCCTACTACATTGAGAACGGTGTTAGTCCTACCATTTTTGGAGCCAGGTAAAGACGGTTTGTCTCATTCCCATTATAAGCCAATAGCCTTCACTTGCTGTCTTAGTAACTTGTTGAAGAAAATTGTGAGTGCTCACTTGCAGTGGTTTCTGGAATACCATGGCCTCCTAACTCCATACCAGTGTGGCTTCCGTAAGAAGCAGAGTACGACATATCTTCTTGTCTGAATGAAGGACACGCTCCGTCGTGCCTAAGGTGGAACCACCATGCCGATGGGCTGCCAGATCACTAGGCGGGAGGAGTGGCCCCAAATGGCCGTAGCTGGTTGTGCCGCCCCCGTGTTCACCCCTCACAGAGCGATTGCGTCCCGTGATAATTAAAGGATCGCCATGCCAAATGATGAGATTAATAAAAAAATAATACTTCCCTCTCTCTACCTTCCCCTCGACCATCACCGGAGCCGCCTTTGGGCAGCTCCACCGAAAAAATGGAGGTCCCCCGTTCTTTCGCAGGGGACCCTCCAAAACTTTCCTACTAGAGAGGAATCTGACTCCTCTCCTCTGCCTACGGGTAAAGGGGACTCCCCTTCTCTGTCCCTTTCTCCAGCGGCAGTCCCCCCTTTACTCTCCAAGGAGACTAACAAGAAAGCACGCAAGCGGCCAAAAATTGGCCGGTTCGATAGAGCAATCCCCTTAAGGGGGCAAGGGATGGCAGGGCCCGTCGGCCGGTGCCCCCTAATGTCCTGCGTGCGTGCGCGAACAGCTTGTAAGTGATCAATATACCTGCCCCCTCTCTTCCCCGACGGATGCCGGCTCGCTGGCCCAGGACAGAATGAAAGGTACCTCAAAGGGGACTCGTGATGTCTTAGGGGGGGGGATGGCCACATGGAGGCCCCCCTCAGATGAACATGGGCACTGAGGTGACCCAGCCCCTGATGGTAGGATCTTCCATGGGGTCGAACCCAGGCTCGATGTTAAGCACAGAACCCGTCTCCGCCCCTACGCGAGATCCTCCTCAGACGGCTCGTGTCCCCAAGGCCTCAAAAGGAGAGGAGGGATCACCTCCCCCGGCTGGTGCTTCTTTGACAGACAAGACCTTCTCCATTTCAGACAACGGTTTTGCCAAGGTCGGCCCATCTGGCCTAGGTGCTCCTACCGGCGGAGGACAGAAGCGAGTTCAGGATCGGAACTTCCGGTTCCGGTGCTCCCCTGGGTGTAGAGTCCCAGACTAAGACCAAAAGTGTGCAGAGCGGAGCCTCGATTCCGTCGGGGCGCCTCGTACAAAGGTTACCTGGCGTTTTCGAGCCCGCTGGCTTCAAACGCTTCCTCGTTATTCGCTCCAATGATGGCATCATGTTGGCAAAGGCAACATGATCCATCAGAGGAGAGCTCTAAATAGCGTGATTGGTAGAGGGCCGAAGGTGATCCATTTCTCGGAAGGTAGCCTTTTGGCGAATGCGTCGAATCGCTCAGAGGCAGACAAGATTAGCACCCTTCGGACACTTGATGGCAGGCCACTGAGTGTGACGCCGCACTCTACGATTAAATTCGTGAAAGGAGTAGTTTATGCCCAAGAACTCGTGGACTATTCCATAGATGACATGACCTTAGAATTGGCCGAGCATGGAGCGGTCAAGGTCGAACGTGTGATGAGAAAACAGAAAGGAGCCTCGAGACCCACCCCTACACTCTTCGTCACGTTCGACTATGACAAGCTCCCTGAGACGGTGCGTTCCGGTTGGTATCGCTGTCGCGTGAAGGCATTCGTGCCATTGCCGCGAAGGTACTATTACTCTCACCGCTTTGACCATACTAATCACTCCTGTAGACGCGCAAAGTCTGGGTTACATGAAGTCTGTGTAAGTTACTCCAATGCCACACACGATAAGTACAAATCGTGTGTGACCAAGTGTGGCAATTGGTGAGAGCCTCACCTGGTTACTTCCAAGCAATGTGGTACGTATCTTTTGAGAAGGAAATCCTGGCCGCTTAAGCCCAGGATCTTTTCTCATTTCGCGAGGCCAAGGACTTAGTCCTGGTGTGCCCGGCTCTGCATGGGACGTCTTATGCCCAACATTAAGAAATACACCATTTTCTCCAGGCCTACGAGCACGGTCGTTTCCGCGCCTAATCGGAACTCTTCTGCGAGTTCTACCCACCCCGGCGTCCCCCTGGTATAGCTGGCAGCATAAAGGATTCACAGCCAGCCCCGGCTAAAGTGAAGCTTCCCCCTCCTTCCTCCAGCGTGACCGTTTCCAGTTAGGCGAAACGGCCGCGCGCCTCCATCGAGTCGTTAGACTCACAGGAAGCTTCACTCCTGAATTGGTCGTAAGGCCATCTTCCGAGGTTCATAAAGCTGCCCCCCAAAAGGAAGACAGCCCTAAATTAGCTTCGGCTCCTTCGCCCACACCCAGTGGTAGACTGGGTGGCTCGGAGACGGTGGATCCTCCAAAAGAGGGACCCCGGCTCCGGAGCCGCCGCGCCTGCCTAAGGTTTGAAGAAAAGGGAGAAAAAGAGATAGAGATGGGTGCCTTAAATTTGGATGAGTTTACGCGTCACTACCCGCGAATCGCTTCATTTTCCTGCCTCGATATATCTTTAGGCTCTGATTTTGGGTGGAGGGTGGTCGATGACCTTTATGGTAGTAATCACTTTCTCATTCAAATAACATTCTCTGGGTCATTGTCACCCTAGAGCCCGTCCCGGTGGTGCTTAATACGGGTGCGGTGGTCCGCATTTAAGGAAATGACTGATTTTTATGTCTCAGCCGATGAATTTATGTCGGTAGATAAGGCCGTTGAGTTCTCCTCCGGCCTAAATACTTTTCCTAGAACGCCTGGCTGATTTGCACGGCGATCGCTCCCGTGTTGGTCAGAGACGGCCCTCAAATAGAAGCCTTATGCCTCCATGCTCTTTAAGTGCCGCCCGAATGACTTCACTGTCGGTGAATTTCGTCGAACTAGGGCTAGTTTCTGGTATATTTTGAAGCACGCCAGCCGCTCTTCTTGGCGGGCATACGTGTCTTCCCTTAAGTGAAAAGACCCTTTTAGCACAGGTGTGGAAGCGACTCAAAAGGATTCGGGGCAAGTTCTCGCAGGACTCCAGGAGAATGGGACCGCAATCTCGGACACCGTCTCCGTGGCGGAATCCTTCTCGACTGCTTTCTCCGCATTCTCTAGCTGGGACGCTGCTCAGCCAGCATTCAATGCGTGTCGTGGAGTTGCGGAAGGCCGCTGACTGGAATTTACCTCCAGAGGCGGAGAACCCTTCAACGAATGGTGTTACATTTAGCGAGTTGCGATCCACTCACGCTTCGTGCGCGGGCACTGCTCCTCGTCCGGACGATGTCCCGTACGCCATGCTTCGACACCTGGGTGAGCGAGGCATGGACTTTCTGTTAGATTTGTTTAACGGGATCTGGGAAGAGTGTATCCTCCCAGATTGCTGGCGGATCGCTACTGTGCTCGCTTTTCGCAAACCGGGAAGAGATCAATCTACTCTGGCCTGTTTCCGCCCAATCTCTCTAACCTCTCGCGTGTGCAAGTTGATGGGTAAATTCGTAAATGTTAGATTAGCCTTCTTTATGGACAGCGGAGGCCAACTGTCTTGTGCACAGTGCGGCTTCCGCAAGTTCCACTCCACGTTGGACGCTCTGCTCCCACTGGAAAAAGCCGTCTACGAGGCCTTCCTTTGTACACAGCACTACGCCACGGTTATCTTCGATCTAGAGAAGGCATAAGATACCGCATGACGATACGGTATCATGGAAACTCTCCACACGATGGGGGCAAGGGGACGCCTCCCTGTCTTTATATCTGAATTTTTGCGAGATCATCGATTCCGCGTACGGGTGGAAGGAAGCCCTCTCCGGCCCAATGGACAGGAAGAGGGTGTCCTTTGAGGAAGTGTTCTCAGTGTCATACTCTTTGCCCTGAGCATCAACGGCATCACCTCGTTGCTGCCAAAAGATGTTTTCGCTACGCTCTACGTGGACGACCTTTCGATCTCTTTTGGTGCGGCCCAGATGCCAACTCTGGAGCGTCGACTCCAACAGGCATTGAACCGCCTCTCTTGCTATGCCGAAGCGCACAGGTTTCGGTTTTCCTTAGCCAAGACTAAGGTGGTGCACTTCTGCCGCCATCCACGGCTCCACCCTGACCAAAACTTGTTTCTCAATGGAGTGCGCCTGGAAGTGATGGACTCGCACCGTTTCATTGGTCATGTATTTGACCAATTCCTCACCTGAGAGGCTCATATTCGCAGACTTAGGGTCTCTTGTACCCGCGCCCCGATTATTCCTCATTCCGTGACGTTCAGCACCTGAGGAGCAGATAGGGTTACTACCTTACTTTTTATCGATCCTTTGTTCATTCGAAGCTCGACTACGGATGCGAGTTTTATGCATTTGCCTCCGAGCCTGTATTGCGTAAGGTGGACTCGATCCACCACACCGGCCATCGCCTGGCGAGCGGTGCCTTTCGCACTTCCCCCATTGAGAGCCTACTTGTCAATGCTGGGGAGATGCCACTCATTATGTGCCGTGCACAGTGCATTATTCTCCTGTACGCGCGAACTCGGTGCCTCCCTCAGTCGCCAACAGCTCTCACTACATATGCAGCTGATCTCGACGGTGACTGTGCCGCCGAGAGACGCCAATCATACCCTGGATAGTACCACCTTTCTCTATTTGTCGCCACGCCTTGGCTCCAAAGCTTCTACAGCGCCAGAAGTATTCCGTTTGGCCTTTTGGAGCATACTTCGTGTCACGCTGGAACTAGATCAGTGTATACAGATGGGCCTAAGTCCCAAGATGGGGGTCAGTTTCCATGCCCTCTGTTTGAAGTCAGCGGGAGTTTGTCAGGTGTTTCCTCTGTTTTCACGGCCCAGCTGGTTGCAATACACCACTCGTTACGGGAGATTACGCGACGTGCCCGTTTCGGAGACCGGATTATGATTTATAGCCACTCACAAAGTGCCCTGAGTGCTCTCGGGGAATTGGAATCTCTGCATCACTTGATTCGAAATATCCGTGACACCACAGTTTTGGCGAGCTCGGCGGATGTCTAGATTATCTTTTGCTGGGTTCCTGAAATGTAGGAATTGCGGGGAATGAGCGCGCCGATGAGGGCGCCAAAGATTCCGCGAGGACTCGGTGACCGGACCAGCGTTTCGCTCTACCTCACACCGACTACATGGCAGGAATACGGGCAGCTCCATGGGCTGCTTGGCAAATAAGATAGGAGACGGTCGAGGGGAACCTAAAGTTGCATGCCATTGCACCGAGACTGTTCCCATATACCTACCCCTAACGCCGGAGCGTGCTACCCCCTTGCCTTTTTGCTTTATTTTATTATTTTGTTAGCCTTTGTAATTTTCTATCGTTTTTATTTGCATATTGGTATTTGTTTTGTTTTTTATTTGTTTTTTAATATAGCCTAGTAATAGCCTAGGTCAAGTACGACGACTTATGCCCAAGTAGGCAGTCGCCAGATGGGCTCCTAAAATTTAAAAAAATAAATCAAAGACGAAAGCAATGCACTTTCACGGAAGCGGGGGAAGCAAATTAAATACTCTTGTTCCTACAAGGTAACATCTTGGAACTCGTGTCAAAGATACTTTTCTTAGGGATGATCGTGGATCCCTAATTTACTTAGTATTATCATCTTCATAGCCTGCGACATTGATGCCTCTAGAAGATGGATCTACTAAAGATGCTCTCCCATACATCTTGCGAGAGTGATAGGCTCAGTTGTGGAGGCTCTATACTTCTCTCTTTCAGACCAAGTTGGACTACGGTAGTGAGGTGTATTCCTCGGCTTCTTCTTCATCTATCGGTATGTTGGATCCTATCCGCAACCTTGCTCCTCTCTGTGTCTCACGCTTGCTTGCTTACATATATTTACATTTACAAATCCCATCCTATTTCTCATACAATATTGAATCTTTAGATTTAATAAGGCATGCTTGGATTTAATAGGACCAATTCGCGTCCATTTTGTGGAGGTATCTTTTAGGCGTATTGAATCCAGCAATTTGGGTGCCAGAGGTCTGCCTATTGCGTAGTTCGATCACTACAATATCTCCGTTCTTTATCTGCTTCTAAATACATCCTTACAAACGGTAGAGGTGCAGGTGCCCCTGAAAAGGAGGCACTCTTCAACTCTATCTATATTCAATTGTCACCCAACTTCGATGATCTTGAAATTCGCCGAGTCGTAGTATGGTGCTGAGGGCCTTTCTCTCCCTGGGGATTTGAAAGGTAGCCACCCCTTTTGAAAGGAATACACTGTCACTCTCAGGGGTTGGATTCTCGCATACGTGATTGAAGAGCTGGAGATTGGTGCCCTAAATGTGGAGTAATTCATACGTCTCTGTTTAAAAACCACTTCGTTTTCCTATTGCTATGTCCACTTGTGCTTCTGATGCACTAGCGGATTTGGGATTAGGTGTAGTTAATGACCTTCTTGTAAGCGATCATTTTTATCCCACTAAAATCACTTTCGCTTTACTGACGCAGCTCGAGAAGCCACCATGGTTGTGCTTAGATGGGGTACGGTGGTCCGCATTCAAGGAAATAACTGATTTATCTATCCCAATCGGGGAGCTTAGGTCAATGGACAAGTCCGTTAAGTTATTCACCATGACCAACATCACCACAGGTTTGGCTTCCATTCACCGAAAGTCGGGCAGTATTACATGTTTGCCATTTTTAAGTGTTCGAACGAGTGTGAGACGGACCTCAAAAGGCCTAAAAGCGCCCTCACCGGCAGAGGGATACGTGTCTTCACTCACCTCAGCACCCCTCTTGCGGAGGTTTGGAAATGGGTCAGATACATAGTTGGGAGTTATCGCGATAACGATATCGTGTTATCGGTTATCCTATATTTTTTCCGCGTTATCGATTCATTGGTATCGCCGATACTTTTGGTTCCAAACTAGCGATAATCGATAATTTCAATTTTTGGTTCCAGTTTAGCACAGGGGCGAGCCGCGCGTGCCTTGGAGACAGAAATAGGTAGGTTTGAGCTGGGAGGAGGATCCTCAAAACCTATGAGGAGATGAAGGAGAGCCTCACCAGGTAAGAAACTAAGAAACAGTATTCAAATATTCTTACTATTGTATTATAAAATAACGCTCTCTATAGTCAATAATCAATATTGTATTATAATTTTTGATTTATCAATTTATCGGTTATCGCCGATAAGGTTATCGTTATCAATTTATCGGTTATCGTGATACATTTTTTCGTTATCGCGCCCACCTATGGTCAGATGGATTCTGGCTAAGTGCTGACTGCCCTTTTCCACCGCCTGTGCTCCAGGAATGCGGGAGCACTATATCATATCCATGTCCGTGATAGAGCCCTTCGTGACCTGGAAGCTATTACACCAGTATTTAATGAATTTGGTACGATCGGTGAGGACCGCCGACTGAACTTCACCTCCAGAGGCGCAGAACCATTCAACCACCGATTCTCACAGTGCGAGTTGCTTCCGCTGTCGCTTTGTGCGCGAATATTGCCCCTGATCCAGAAGTGTTCTGTGAGGCATGGTATATCTCCTGGTTCTGTACAACTGAAACTGGTGGTAGGTTAGCTTTCCAGAATCCTAGTCAATGGTTACCGTGCTTGCTTTTCGTAATCCGGTAAGAAATCACTCCTCCCTGGCTGTTTTTCACTATATTTCTCTAACATCTTGCCTGTGCAAGATGATTGAGGAATGGTAAATGTTAGTTTAGCTTATTTCTTGGACAACAGAGTTGTTTACCAGTTCTCATCCCAGTAATGCTTCTCTAAGTTCTACTCCACATTCAATGCTCTGCTACGGCTGAAGAGTGTTATCTACGAAGCCTTCCTTCGTGGACAACATTTCGCTGCAGTGTTTTTCGATCTGGAAATCCTATTATGCCAAATAGAGATACGGTATCATGGAGACCCTCTATTCCATCGTGACGAAGGGACTCCTCCTAATTTTTCTATCCGAGTTCCTGCGAGATCGTCGTTTCTCTGTGAGGATATTGTCTCACAAAGTAAGAAGAGTGCTACCCAAATATCCTCATTGTCACTTTCTCTGCCTTGAGCATCAGGGGTATCACTTCACTGCTTACGGGTGATCGTCTAGCTACGCTCTAGATACAAAACATTTTGATCTCTTTTGGCGTGAATCAGATGCCTTCACTGGAGCACAGTCTAACAGCCTCTCAACCATACCTTTAGTTATGCCAACACGAACGTGATTCTGTTTTCTTTGGACCATACCCAAATGATGCACCCTTTCCGCCGACATGGGTATTTCCTCAATTCAGAGCTATTCTAAAATAAAGTTCGCCTGGAAATGGTGGATTTATAGCAATGCCTCTGGGCATTCCTATAATAAAAACCTCCTGGGAAACTTAAATATATATATCATCATTATATATAAAATTCAATTCTTTTGTCATTTAAATAATTCATTATGCATTACTTTAACTTGTCAATTTAATCATTTAATTATTTAACTTTAACTGTTAACTTATTAATCATTTTACTTAACTTTGTCAATTTAAACTTTAAAATTAATTTACTTCAACTTTTGTAAATCAAATCATTTATGTTAAACTTAATAATTAATTAATTGATTTATTTTACTTGCCAATTCAATTAACGTATACTGTTCCAAACAACATCTCTTAAATTTCACACACAAACAAACAAATACGTTCCCAGCTCTACCAAATAAGCACGCTTTCTGCCCACTTCACTCGCCGCTTTCGTTTTTATAAATATATTTATATTTGTGTAATTTTCTTTCTTAACGCCCAAGTCAATATTCCAAAATTTATTTTGCTATCGCCTCTAGGCCTAAAGTTAACGGCAGACATCTTCGACCAAACAAAATGTATGGGTATGGTTTTCGAAACGCTATCTAGGCTGACTTATTAACCGAAGATAAATCACATTGATAACCATACACTATAGATTCACACATTTTCCTTGAAAGATGACTCAATTGGGAGACAAATTCACTTCTTTAGGGTCTCCTGCACCTGCGACATGCACATTCCGAACCATGTGGCGTTCAGCACGTGGGGTACTGGTAGGTCTAGACGCTTAATGTTATTTCGATCATTTATTTTATACTTCCAGGCTAGACTACGGACGTGATTTTATTCATCCGTGTTTGTAAGTCTACCGAAAAACGCGGATTCGATCCCCCACACTAGTCTCCGCTTGATGACAGAGGCCTCCGCATGTCCCCTATAGAGAGGTTAATTGGCCATGTCGAGGTGATGCCACTCGTCTTACGTCGAGCATGGAGCATTTTATGCTTTGGTGTTTATGTCCATAAAACTCGTACGAGAGTTTGGTGCAATTCTTGGACCGGTGGCACGGATGGTTTTGCACCCCCCCTCCCCCTCCTAAAAAAAAACAGACCCGGTTATGCTTTTATTTCTTTTTCAAGACATAATTGTCTTCTACTATTCAGAAAGAACTATGTGATAATATAGAATATATGAGGGTTTTTTTTAAACCGTTGCGATCGAATGTACTTTATACGATACATGTATAAAATACAGGTAAATCTCAAAAATAATTATTCTTTTCAGTATTATACCTTAGCCGACGTCCAGAAACTACAATTCATGATTTCCTGTTATGTGGAAAAATTCGGATCTGATTGAGTTAACGCTCACTCATGTATGAGATACTGATATATATTATCAATGGTTTGTAAGATAACCATTATTAATCATCAATGCCCTTTCCTCAGTATAATCATAGGGAGGAATTCAGATTAGCCCCCCTCCCCTTCAATTTCTATCTTGGATCCGCGGACACCAGATTTGAACGTTTGTCGCGACCTCTGCTCCTGAAGCTTCCACAGCACAGGGACTATTGTGTATGGATCTCGTAGAGCACATATCGTAGCACACTGGAGCCCAGTTTGAGCACATAGATTGGTCCAACTCGGAAAAGTTAAGTTGGTTTCTATGCCATCTTCCACGTGTTTAAATCCAGCAGGGTTCTTCCGTTTGCTGTCTTTACAGCCTGCTTTGTACGAAAAATTTACTGACTTCTCTATCGCAGTCTAGGAATGAAATCAATAGAGGAGGCCATTGATTTTTTCTCCAGCACCTTCACTGCTGCAGGTCTGGCTCCCATCCACCTCAGGGGTGATCATGCAATTTGATAGATTAATGAAAACGCTGAGGTTATAGTCAATTCAAGAATGAGATCTAAATATTTTAAACGCATAAACTTTCAAATGGAGTTAACTCCGAACATCTAAGATTTAGAACAATGGGATAATATTTGGATTTCTTAGAGATAATTATAATACCCAATTTGGATGAAACTAGAGTGAATAAATAAAGGTAACTTTTGGACAAGGATTTGAGACAATTCCAGCTAGGACGAATTAAGTAAGTGTTATGGAAGATTTAAAAACAAAAGTGGAAATTTGATGGTAAATGAACAAAGGTGCCACTGAGAGGAAGAGGTAACTTTTAGGATGGTGAGCTAGAGAGTGCATGCACCTCCACCACCATAAGGATGTCCAAGGGGTAAAGGGCATCAACACAGTGGATGGGATGAGGGTGTCCATGTGAAAAATGACTTCGATGGCTAGATAAGCGAAGAGCTTCCGCCGGCGAGTCGGTTTTCGACGGGTACTCTATCTGGGTTTAGTTGACCTGGGGACGGCGATGGCTGAAGGTACCGAAGCCGAGTGGCTCTAAGTATATATAAAAGTTTGCTGCTGGTTTCAGTCCTCCTAGCAAGCTGCTATACTACTGCTTATCAGGCGGACGTCAGCCAGAGCAAGCCCCAACTCCACACCATGATGCCCAGTCATGGTAGTAACCTCCCTAATAAATAGTGTCAGCTTTGAAAAGAATCCGAACTGCCGACCCAGCGATTGCCGGGCAAGCACGCTAACCACTATACTAGCCGGGAGGCAAATTGTAGCAAGCAACTCAAAGGAGTTGGAAAGTTGCAGGGGAGCAGGCGAGACTGCGGTCCAACAAATGGTGTTGCTGAGTGAGAAGGTTGAGGGGAGCAGGCGAGACTGCGGTCCAACAAATGGTGTTGCTGAGTGAGAAGGTTGAGGGAAGCAGGCGAGACTGCGGTCCAACAAATGGTGTTGCTGAGTGAGAAGATTGAGGGGAGCAGGCGAGACTGCGGTCCAACAAATGGTGTTGCTGAGTGAGAAGGTTGAGGGGAGCAGGCGAGACTGCGGTCCAACAAATGGTGTTGCTGAGTGAGAAGGTTGAGGGGAGCCTATCCAGCAATTCTATCGGATTGTTCCAAATGTAACTTCAAGGTCGGGCAGTCACGTGAGAATGTTGGAGTACACTCCTGAGCAGAGTTTGCTCGACAAAAGGGGAAGAGGTGAAACTCAAAGTCACAGCGCCTCCCTCTTTCAATAGATGGAACTGACATACACTTGTTGCATTTATTGTACTGTGTGTGTGGGGGGGGGGGTTATATTTACGGGCAGAGCACAAATTTTCAGTTGCTGGGATCGTACACACCTTAGTTTACGAGAGTGAGTGGGAAAAGGCATTGAATGACAAATAACAAGTGCATGGATGGGCACTTTTTACCTTTCAAAACTTATGTCAGAATCTGTTGACCTTTTATGTAACTCGCTGTAGAGGGAGATCCTTCACTGTGCTGTCCCGAAAACCTGTGGGGGTGGAAGATTGAACCTAGTAAACATTTGTGTGAAAAATTTAAACGGTTCACACATGAGCCTAGGAAACATTTGTTTGAAATTTAAACGGTTCACACATTGAACCTTATAAATAGGAAGATAAACTTCCCGCTGTTAATAGCTCTCTTTTGTAAATAGGAAGATAAACTTCCTGCTGTTAATAACGTTTTAGTAAATAGGAAGATAAACTTCCCTCTTTGCAATATTTCTCCTTCGTAAACAGGAAGTTAGACTCCCCAGTACGCAGTACGATATCTTGTGTCAGCCATACGTAGCTCCGTGCAAAAATAGATCTTGTTCATGAAGTCCCGTGGAAAAAAGGTAAAAATCGATGGCGTTCTTGCCTTTCCTTTCCGTCGACTTTTCCTCCTTTGCCAGCTGTGAACTTTTCTGTGAGCTCAATTTTGTTGATTTTTTCCAAGTCTAAAAATTCGGAAAAAAATTTAAATTGAAATTGATGTAAGAAGTAGGAAAATGTGTAGTAGATATATAAAGATAAAAAGAGTTTTAGTTTTGCCCTGGTGTAGAGGGCTCCTCTCAAGTTTTTCTTGTTTTGGTTATTATTTTTCTTCCCTTTATTTGTTTGTTATTAATTTTATGTTTATATATATATATATATATATATATATATATATATATATATATATATATATATATATATATATATATATATATATATATATATATATATATATATGTATATATATATATATATATACATATATATATATATATATATATATATATATATATATATATATATATATATTATTTTATTTTTTTTCAACATAAAGTAAATAAATAAATATATTTGTTATTTCCTCCATCGTGGCATTCAAGCCTTTCAAGTTTCTTATTTGCTATATATATCTTCTATTTTATTTCTATCTTATTAGCTAATTTCTATATTTGCCGAGGTTTAGGTTTCAATCCTTGTTACTTCAATTAGTTTTTGCATTGGGCACTACGCCTCTTTTTCTTTTTGTTGTTGTTTCTTCTTTATTTCTTCTTTGCACTTTGGGGTGAGTACTTCGCCTGTTTAAGTATATATTCCAGCTTGGTTCTCTCGGAAGCAGTTTCTTCCACTCGGGAATAGGGATTTCCTGGTGACACGTCCCCTGACTGCTCTCGGTATGTCTAGGTTGTGATTCATATTCGAGAGTATTTCTTCTTCTATTTTGCCCCAGGTCTTTTTCCCTAGCCTTTGAAGTTCTATATTCAGAGGGGTTAGTCCTGCTCTTGCGTGCAGTACTGTCTGCTGAATATAGTCCGTCCTTCTCGCTCCAGCTATAAGCAGGGTTGCTTTGTTCTGCACTCTCTGCATTTGTCTGAGAGAGGTGGAACTCGCAGCCTGCATGACCACTGCCGGGTATACTAAGGTTGAGAGTACCAGAGCAGTGTAGAGCTTTTTTTAGGTTTTTGGAGCTGAGGTTTTTAACTCTATACAGTTTGTCAAGCTGTATTTTGGCTAGTGAGATTCTATCATTAATGTGAACTTTGTATCCTTTCGAGGTAAATTGCAGACCCAGGACTTTTCCTTTGTTACCATATGGGTAAACATCGCCATTCACTGTGACATCCACACGTCTTCGGCGGTTAATTGGAAGGATCTGGAACTTTCGGCGGTTGGTCTTGATTTTCCACTTTCGTTCATATCGATTGATGTTGTCGATTTCGATGGTTGTCTGCCTTACCTGATATCCGGCATGTTTGTAGTAACTGGAGACGATTTACGTGATGTCATCTGCAAACTGCAGGTACATCACTTTCTCCCCTACCGGATCAGGCAAGTCTAGTGTGTACAGAAGGTACAGCAGCGGACTCAGACAGCCACCTTGTGGAACACCCGCCTCAAGTTCAAACTCGTGTCCTCTGTAGCCCTCGATCGAAATTCGGGCTTTTCTGCGCATGATGTAGTCGCAGAGGACCCTTTCCAGGATTGGGTTCAGCTGGAGGCCTAAGATCTTGTATTGTAAGCCTCTTAGCCAAACCTTATCGAAGACCTTTTGCACATCTCGCATCACCACATCTACGTATTTCCTCTCAGCTTTACATCGGGCGAGCTTTTCGGTGAGAAGGGCAAGGGCTTTGTCCGTCCCCCTTCTCTTGCGGGACTCGTGTTGCTGAGGGCTGTGAGCTTCTAGCTCGGTCAGTTGATCTTGTAACCTGTTAGCCAGAAGCTTTTCGTAAACTTTGCCTATAATCTCCAGATGGGATATTGGTCTGTAGCCCACCAGTTGATCAGGCTTCCTCCCTTTAGGTAAAAAGATGATTTTAGCAATCTTTAAACCATCTGGGAAGTAGCCCGTATTCAGGGAAGCATTGTAGATGTTCGTGATTTCCTGAATGATCTGCCGGGGGGCATGTACCAAGTTATTTCTGGCGATGCCCGTCCAGCCTGGTGCCTTCTGTTTGAAGGTTCTTATGACTGCCATGACCTCTTCCGGTGTAGTTGGTTGGCTATGGTCTGCCAAATTCCTCCGTTCGTCGACATAGACATGTGGGAGCGTGCGATGCACATTCTGATTCAGATCTTCAATCAGTTGGCCTTCGAATTCCTGGTCGAATTCCGCATTTTCTTCTGGGTGTTATCTTGAAGATATTTTTCCAGAACATGCAGAATCTTTCTTCCAAACCGGCGGGTCTTCCAAGTAGTCATCGCCCTCCTTAATGCGGGTCTTTTCTCTACTTGTAAGACCTTTCAACTTGTTCACAAGTCGCCAGAACACATCGGGTCGAACCTCGCTGTCCCAGACTTCAGCCTGTTGCTGGTTGATAGCCTGCTTAAGTTGTTCACTCAGGCGTCTTAGCAGCGTTGTTCTTTCCCCATTTGTACCCTCTCTCCTGGTTTCCTCATACACATCCCTGTGCACTCTAGCGATCTCTCTCATTTCTTCGGTCCATCTGGGTTGAGGGAGAGTTTTGTACCTCTTCATCGGCACACTCTAACGATCTGCTTCGATATGCGGGCAGTTATCGCTTCCAGCTCCTCATCGATCCTCTCCAGACTTGCCCCGTTCAGGTCCACTGGTTCATATCTAGCAAGGATGTTCTTGTAGCGTTCCCAGTTGGCCGAAACGTAGCTTTTTCGAAGAGGGATTGGGAACTGAATTGGCGCGAGAGAAATGGTCGTCAAGATCGGTATGTGGTCGCTGGGGACTGTCGGGCCTGGCTCACTACGATAATTGAAAGGGAAGCCATCACTTGTCATGATTATGTCGGTTTTCGTTGCAGACCTAACGGGGAAATAGGTCGGAAAATCCGGACCTATACGCTGAATGTTTTTCCTTCTCATAATCATTTCCAAGTTATGACCTCTTTCGTTTGTGTTACCATAGCCAGCCGTTCGGCATCTGGCATTGAGGTCGCCCCCAAGGAATACTATTCTGCCGTGGCCAAACAGGGTGTAAAAGTTTGTGAGAGGGAGATACTTCGTCGAGGTGGTTGGTATGCCGCCACTACTATGAGCTTGCCTACTAAAGTATGCAGCTCTACCGCCACGAAGGACTCGTCCATATCCGGAAGGCGTTTGAACGATAGGTTCCTTCTGACGGCAACGGCAGCACCGTCGTACCTCTCCTGAGAATGTTTTTTTGAGATCACTCTGTAGCCTGGTATCTTCAACTGCTTATTGGTCGTATCGATACCATGCTCCGTAATCAGTATGATGTCGGGATCTAGCACATGGAATATGTTGCCGTATGCCATGGCTTTCCCCTCCCATCCGTTACTGTTAAGTGTTAAGATTTTTAACCTGTTGTTTTGGTTTTCCATTCTCTGTTCTGGCTTGCGTGGATGTCCTAGTGTTTACGGGTAGTTGATTTCATTTTCCCGCTTCTTCTCCTTTTGTATTCTGTTGGGGACAGTTGAACGAAGGTTTCACGGTGGAAGGCGATACTTTGGTTATACAAAGCTTCCTCCACCGTTTCTTCGTCGCATTGGCCATCGAAGTCCCATTTGTAATATTTTTTCTTGATCCCCACACAGATTTTGTTTGTGCCCCAGTCCTTCGGGAAGGGGAATTGTTCCGAGGCGAATATATATATAGGTTGATTCTGTTGGCGTCAATTTTCTTATTTTTCGCCTTCTTTTCCTTTTTGGGCTTCGCTTCACATACGGAGCCCTCTGAGTCCGAGGAGTCCGTGGTGTCGGATGTCTCCGACTCTTTCGTTTTTTCCGCCCTCTGTGGTTTTGGTTGGACTGTCTTGGCGTCTGCCTCTCTCTCTCTTTTGGCTTCGATCCTGGGGTATGAATTTTGTTAACTGCTTCCTTGGGGACCATTTGCAACTGGAGTAAGTCTCCAGATGGTGGGTTTTCGGGGAACCACATCTTGCTCATACCATTTTTTGCCAGCATCTGGTTCAGCTCCTTTGCAAAGGTTCCTGGATTGGTTAGGTTTCTGACATGCGCCGATAAGATGCATGTCAGAATTTTTGTGGAATTCTCATTCTCCAGCCTTAGATAGGTTTTCTTTGCCTCCGTTTTTTGTGAGGACTGCCTTCGCTGCTTGTGCGTACGTGGTTTTCTGCTTTCTGGTTTGCTCCTCTTTCTTTTGTAGTACCTTCTTCTTGATTATTTCTTTTTTTAAGAGGGCAGACCATAGCCATGGAGCGATGTCCTAGGCCGCAGTTGGCGCACTTTTCCCTCGGGCTGCTGAAGTTCTTCCAGTGGTGTCCCGCCTCGCTGCACCTTGAGCAGATCTCCTGTGGTTCGGGACAGTCTTTCGTCGCGTGGCTCTCCATTTTGTAGCAGCGGAAGCAGAACTGAACGGGAGTAAATTCTTCCCTTTCTATCTGCTCTCCGCTGATTTTTGCGTTAAAAATCAAAAGACCATTCTCTTTTGCTTTTTGAGCCAACGCTGTGTCTGTGAAGACCACTTTGAACACATGCGAGTATTCAGCGTTTTCTTTTCGGTTCCAGAACTTGATTACTTCCGAAACTTTGACCCATGGTTGGCTTTTATTGATTTCGTCTTTTATTTGTTCTTTGGAATGTTCTTCAATCCAAGGATCCAGCTTTCTGCATACAATGCTCCTATGCGTTTGGATTTGGGGCGGGATTGCAGATTGAAGGCCTATCTCGCGCAGTGTCTCTACTGCCTCCTCCTTCGTAATTCCCTCCACGTCTTTCTCCTTCTCGCAGACCGCCACGTATCCCGTGGGGACCTCGAGCAGACGGAGCATAGCGATCTTCAGTTTCCCGAAGACCACTTCAAACACCTTCTCACGGGTTAGCCTAACGCTACTACTGATGGTGCGCAGCGGGATATTGGTGGTCCCATTGGGCTCCATTATCCCCTCAGGGGAAGCCCCCCTGGGTTGTATTTCCTCTTGTGTTTTAGGTGTATCTTGTAGTTCTTTGAGTCCTTAATGATGATCCTTCCTTCTTGGTGAAACTGGTGAACTTTTTGATGGAGTTGTTTATTGTGGGCAACCCCCTTCCTCCCCTTTGCAAGATGACTTCAGTGAACATGAACAGCAGGATGGGGTGGATGAATGGTGGGTGGACCCGGGAAGGCCCCTAAGACGGATGATATGTGGCGGACTTAATGATGGGTGGTGATTGAATCAACTACCACCACCTGGGGGGTGCCACCCCGTCTGGGGTTTAGTTATCGATGCTGCTTCCAACTTATACAGGGACGATTATATGTCCCCCTGTGGTCTTGGCCGGAAACTACCCTCAGAGATTACAGCGTACTCTTCCCCAAAGCTTTCAACATCGCCTCGTAACCGGGCGTTCTCTTCCGTAGAGTTCCACAGTGGGCTAATCCTCAAACCTGCTTTCCTCTACGTCTCCAATTATGTCTATCAAAGTGGACCGACATAGTTAGGGCGAGATTGATGAGTGGCAGTTCAGTTCACTTTGGTCTCCATGCTCCGGGGGAAGGGGGACTGCAAGGGGGCTTAGCTAGACATGTGTCGTCAAAATGTGGCCAAGTTGGTTGGCGTTTTCAAAAAATTTTCCCTTAACTTCACCGCCTTTGCCGGCTGTGACTTCTTCTTTCCAAGTCATTCGGAAATTAAGTGGGTGCATGTAAGGGAGGACGATAGGGTGTGTGGGTAGATAGAGAAAATAGACAAGCGTAGAAAAGAGAAAGAAGTGTGGTAGGGTGCAAAGAGATGCCTAGAGTCTGGTGATCAGACCTATCACTTGTATTATTTTTTTGGTACCGTGTATTCTTTGTTGTTACTGTAGATTTGTAATAATTATAAATAATTATTTATAGCGTTCAAGCCATTTGTCTTAACAACTTTTAGTTTAATTTTGTGTGTGTTATGCATTGCTTATATGTTAGTGTTTTGTTATTACATTTTGGGTGCGTGCTTATTGTTGTTGGTGGGTTGTTGTCGTAGTTTTGAGTTTCTTGCCTTGTTCAGTTTACTTCTTCTTTACAGGTTTTACATCACATTATGTATAAAACGGCACTTCGTCCCCGTCAGCCACTCGGTTGACGGAGCTGGGAAATTTGGCGCGACAGTCAGCTCTTCTGTTCAGGTTAATCATTTGGGTGATTTCATCACTCAGTTCCCGATTAACCAGATCCTGCATTTTCCGGGTCAGTCCTTCTATTACTTTGTTAATGGGAATTATCCCCGCCTCTCTGTGCATATCTTCTTGCCGTCTTCTTTCTTGCCTGCGTTTACCCGTGATTAGGTACATGCATTTATTTTGCACTACTTGAAGTCGCCTCTTTTGTGTTTTTGAGACACATGAGAGGGTGGAGGCGGGGTAAAGCAACGTAGATCTTACAAGGGCATTGTAGATCTTCTTCTTGTTGCTTTCACGTAGATTTCTAAATGTATATAGAGTTCTGACAGCGGCCGAGGCTCGAGAAATTCTTTCTTCGACGTGCTTCTTGTACCCGGTAGAGGTGATTTTCATACCGAGTACATTGCATTCGTTGGTGTAGGGGTATCGCGTATCCCCCACACGCACGTCTGCCCTTAGGGCGCGTCCAATAGGGACCACCTTGAATTTCTCTTGGTTTGTTATTATCTTCCACTGAGCCTCGTAGTTGTTCAGGTTCGCGATTTCCATCGCTGTCATGCAAGCTTGCCACGGCGCATTCCTCCATGGAGATACGATTATCTGGCTGAAATCATCGGCGTACTGAATATTGAGGGAAGAGGGGTACACAGGGGCTGGGACGTCCGCGGTGTATATCGAGTAAAGGGTGGGGGACAGCCCCCCCTCCCCTGCGGGAGGCCCGCAGTGAGCGGAAACTTTGGTCCGTCCGTGCACCCTAAACTGACATACGCCGCTCTTTCTATGACATAGTCACAGAGAGTTCTTTCTTTGTTTTCACTTAGACCCAGCCTTAAGATCTTATACTGCATGCCCCGCTGCCACACCTTATCAAACGCCTTTGATACATCCCGACAAACGATATCCACATAACTTCTGTCCCGTTTGGCTTGGGAAAGCTTTTCTGTTATGACATTGATTGCCATTTCCGTACTTCGCTTCTTTCTAAACCTGAATTGACATGGGTTGTAGAGGGAGTTTTCTTCCAGGTGAGACACCAGTCTCCCGTTGAGGATATTCTCAAAGAGCTTCCCGCCAAATTCTAGAAGTGAAATTGGGCGGTAGCTCTCTCTCAACGTTGGGTCCTTTCCATGCTTGGGCAAGAAGATCATCTTTGCCGTCTTGTAAGCATCTGGAAAGTACCCTGTATTCAGACATGCGTTAAAAATACGTCTCATTCCTTCGATGATGTTGGTTGGTGCCTTTTCGAAGTTTACCTTCGTAAGCCCCGATTGGCCTGGGGCTTTTTGTCGGAATGAGCGGAGTGCGCCAAGGATCTCTTTTTCAGTGATCTCGGCGTCTCCGTCACGCAGTCTATCCACCTGGTGATGAGGATGCATTCGGTGTATTTCCGTGTTAAGCTAGTCTACGATGTTGTTTTCGAACTCTATATCAAAATCTTCGTTTTCTTCTCCTAATATGCTGAAGATTTTTCCCCAATAACGCCGGAGTATTACTTCTATGTTTCTCTCTTCTGTTTCAATGGATCCATCTTCTTTCTGGATTCCTATTTTCTTCTTTTTTCCAGATGATCCTCTGAGACTTTTGACTTTCTTCCAAAAGTCTTTGGGAGATTTATCTTGATCAAGGCTCTCGATCGCATCGTCCCATTGTCTCTGTTGTTGTTCGAGGAGCAACTGGTTGAGCTCTTCCTTCATCTCTCTACTTCGTTGTAGCCAGTCAACTGATGCATTTCTGATATTTAACTAGTACATGACTCTCAATTCTCTGTAGAGTTCTTTCATGTACCCAGTCCACCTGTATGAGGAGATGGTTTTATACTGGGTTTTGGGGATGCAAGCCCTATCTGCATTCATAAGATGTTCGTTGAGGTCGTCGAGTGCCTCGTCTATCTCCTTGAGAATTGCCTCGTCCAGATTTGTTGGGTGATAGGCCTGAGGAGACCCGCGTACCGTGCCCAGTTTGCTCTACTGTAGTCTTCTCTGACTGGAGCTGGGACTTGTATAGGGTTCCTGTTGATGATAAGTAGGGTCCCTATATGATCACTACATGGTACCTGGACTGGTTCCATGTAGTAATTGAACGGCAGCTGACGATTAGCCAGACAAATGTCTGGTTTTGTGGCACTTCTTCCTCGAGTATAGGTTGGGAAGTCCTGGCCTATTCTATGGACCATATTTCGGTCCAACATATTATCCAGGCACCTTTCATTTCCATTGAAGGTCCTGTACCCAGATTCCCGACATCTGGCATTAAGATCCCCCAATAATATGGTGGGGGTCCTTCTGCCAAATAGGCCAGAGAGAGAATGGATTGGCAAATATTCTCGTCTCGGCGGCGATGACTAGCTTTCCTATAACGAGTTCAACCTCTATTGCAAGATAGGATTCTTCCAGGTTTCTTATTGGTTTATACTTGATCCCTCTTTTGATGGCGATGGCGGCACCGTCGTACCGCTCTTGAGAGTAATTCGTGATTAACACGTCGTAGTTCCAGATCTTCATTTCGGAGCTACGAGTGTCAATCCCATGCTGAGAAATCAAGATGACATCTGCATCAATCTCCCTGAACAAATTTCCGTAGAGAGTTCTTTTCGCTGTCCAGCCGTTGGTATTAATTTCCATGATTCTTAGTGAGTTCCGCTCCATTGTGAGATGTATTTATCTGTGTTTCTTCTTGGTCTTTTTGCTTTTCTTGGCCTGTGGGGCGGGTCTGTAGTGCCCAGGCTTTTCTTTCTTCGGGGGAGGACTAGGAGTCTTTGGCCGACTCTTCGTCGCTCTTGTGCGAGTGCATGAGCCCTCGTCACTATCCGAAGATGTGAATTCTTGTTCCTCATTGTCATTATTCTCGTCCTCTTCTTCGGATTCCTCCGATGTGGGAGATTCAATGACCTCTTTCAGTCCAGTGGCTTTTTCGTCGTTGTTACTATTTCTAATAACGCTATCCTTGAATGCCCTGGAGCATTCTGGGTCATTAGGCACGATGATGGATGGCAGGTTATTAGCCTTTAATAGCGCGTTTAAAACCCAGTTGTAGCATCCAGGTTTTACCGCATTTGCCACGTTTGCATGTGTTATGCAGATCAATATCTTTGCACTTAGGTCGTTTGTGAAGACCATCGGTGAGGCAGTTGCCATTGCTGAGGCCATCCCTTCACTTCTCTTCACAGTGCTTGCATAGGTATTATTTTTCTTCTTCTTTTCTTCATCTTCCATTTTTTTGATGATTTTCTTTCTCTTTGGGCAGTTAAGGGCCATCGTTCGATGGGGTCCCTTACAGTTGATACACTTTTTGTCAGTGCTATTGCAGGCCTCAACGCATATAGCGATGAAACCATTTGGGATGCCTATAAGCTTGATCAGTGCAATCCTTAAATTTGAAAATAAGGATTGGCACACGGTTTTCTTCTCGGGGGTCCTTTTTCCAGCTATGGTCCGTAGGGGGACCCTCTTAGGGAGGGCCTCCATCGTCGTGGGCATCTTCTTTCTTGCTGTTCTTTTCTTCATCTGTAAAAAATGTGTAATTATTATGTTATGGGTGAAAAAAGTGATGTCAGTAGTGGTAAAGGAGGTAGAGTCAAGGGTTGGACTTGATTCGATATGAGAAGAGCGCTCCCGTCCAGTTTCCTGTTGTTTTCCCGCTCGGATGGTGCCGGGATGATAGGTGATGATGAATGGGGGATGGTTCTCGAGTGGGGACCTCAGAGGGTTGAGCTTGGTGGACTTAATGCATAGCGGCCGAATCAAACGACCGCTAAGTTTTTGCCAACCCTCACGGGTACGTACGCCAAAACTGCATCCAACTACATAGAGACGGGAGTATTTCCCTCTATGATTCTGGCCGGGTCCCCCGGGCGATGAGGATTTCTCCTCCGTCCGGGACTCGCAGTTTTGCCCCAGATTCGAGAAAATTTCTGACTTGTGCTTCTGCTGTGGGATAGGCCTCAAACCAGTTTCCACGCAAGCCCTTAATTATGTCAGTCCAAGCGGCCGACATAGTTAAGACGAAATTAATGAAGGGCAGTCATCCGAGCAGGTTCCCACGCAGGGCGGTGGACGGGAGCAATGAGGTGTTTAGGCCATCATTTTACTTCATCACTCGCAACGAAAAGATTGAATGAAAATCTTTGCAGATCAACTGGAATCCTAATGACTCCCAGGACAATCGCGTTCTTAGATGGCGAGGCTCAAAAGTCTGTAGTTGTTAAGCACGCGTGAAATAACAACGCTCTTCAGAAGGTAGTAAGGCAATGCTACGCAGTCGAATATTCGCCCAGCTTCGGAAAACAGACTTCGGCCGTGTTTGTGTGTAAACGATTGAAGCGTTAGTAACATTTTAATCTATCCTAGTGCCTGATTAGTTGGAATGTTATAGAGTTAAGTTTAGATGAAATTACTATTTGTTTTAATAAGAAAAATTATATTCCTTGTTCACCATTTTAAAAGCTTATTCCGGCTATAATATACAGGAATAAAGAATCCAGATATAAATATATATTTTCCTTCACCCCGTAAGGAAGCTGACGATCACTTAACCCAGCCTGCAAAACTAGAGTACCATAACTGACTCTAACCCTACAACTGGTGACCCGTCTTCGTCGAACAATATAAGTGATCATTCTACAAAATGGATTCGCTAGGTGACGCATCAAGACTTCAACAAGCTGCTCAATTTCACCCACACCAAGAAGTGGAACTCGCGAACGCGATCTCTATCAGACCTCCTGTTTTTAATGAAGCAGCAGTCGCAGGATGGTTTAAAATTGTGGAGGCGCAATTTCACATTTCGAGGATACGTGAGGAAACGAAATTTTACCATGTCGCTTATTTGGCAGATATCGGAAATAAGCGGTGGACGTCTAGGGAGCGCGTTTCCAGGTAGTCGATTAGGTTTGAAAGTGGGTAGGGAGAGGTTGGGAAGGACGAGATTGAATTTAGGGAAGGCAGGACGGACCACGGGGATATTGAGTTCGCTGGGCGTGGAAGGTGGTAAGATGCTTGGGTCGCGTTTTCAGGGGATGCGGGACATTGGTAGTAGGGGTTAGTGAGTAATCCATATTTGTTGCCAGGTCATTTACCGTTTTATTATTTTCACCCGTACAATATTGACTATTAAAAAAAAAGGAAGATCCTAGATATGTCGGTACTCTTACACAGCACTCGCCTCCTAAGGCGCTTGACCCGATGTAAGTGGACCACCTACCAGAATCAAGCATTTGCACTCCAGCGTTTTATAAAGACCCAAACAGGACTGTCGCCTAACCACCCGACAAGGTGCGGACTGTTTACAGCGACATTCCCACTGCGAGCCCAAGATGGTCACAAGCCCTCATACTGACCAGTTAGAGGAAAGAAAAATATAGAAGCAATGTGAAAAAGAGGTAGGAAAAAATAGATAAGTAAAAAATGGGGAGAGGGTAAAGCATAATAAAAGTCCTGTTGGTTACAGGCAAGCTTAGTAACCCGGGAACCTGTTCACGAAAGACCAAAACTGAGGGGGGTGGCTTTAGGGTACATGGCAAAGAAGAGGGAGACGAATGGCGGGAGTTTAAAGTTGCGTCCTAACTTTTCCTATGAGCTTGGTCATTTTCTGCCCTCTCCAAATCGGATACACTGACGGGGCGCAGCGCCCCCCCTGAACTTTCCACCGAACACCGTTTGCTACCCTAGACTTTCAACCCCTTGGTTGAATGTCCTAGTCTAGGGAAGATTCATGTGTGGTACCTGTTTCGCTACCGCTTGTCCCTGGATACCAGATTGTAGTGTGATGAGTTTCGGGGAGAGGTGGGGCTCTTGTTTAGTATATTTTTTCTAATTTTTAACTGCACACTTGGGTAATTGAGGCGTGGGTCACCCCTTGGACACACAAGGGAGTTCGTGGTTTCTTCTTTTTAAAGTAGTTGTCGCTGAGACCCTAATTACGCGATACCTATCCAGGTACCAAGGCAATCAGGCTCTCGACCGCTTCTCCTTGGGGCAGGCCCTTTCGTTCCATATTGTGATGTTTTGGGACGAGCCCCCCTCCCCCCTCCCCCCCTCCTCAGCAGCTGAGGGGTGGAGAAGGGTACACTCGCTACCCACCATAAGGGCATTATATAAAACCCCAAAACATTTTCGCCCCTTTGCATAGAGATCTCACCTAACAAACCTGTCAGGTGACCTCGTTAGTAATCGCTTCTTAGTTTTAAGTAATGATAACGTTAGAGGATAATGTTTATTAATAAATAATGGATGGATGAATAATGCTGAGGCCAAAGTTGTTTATCACAATGTTTTAGATGATGGAAGATTTCATTAAAATGTAGGGATTTACTAAATATTAATGGTATAAATTACTTGGGAAAATAAACTCTCCTTAGAACTGTAATTTGAACTACGAGATTTGGTGAAAAAAAATCGCATTGTGTCCAATTAGCCATTAAAATGAAAACTTTAAATATTTGGTTAACTTTGCGCGTCCTTTTGAAAATTATTTACCACTCGCAAACAAATTTGTTTAAGAGTAAAATTATGAAGCCATGATCCCACAGTCCCGCATAATTAAGGGAAATCACAGATCCTGGGTCGAAAGTCAACATGCAAAAACCCCGAGTAAAATCCTGGTTATAGTGACTAAAACACCAACAAATAAATATACCAGGACCGTCTATAAGTGAGAGAATTCATTTCTTTCAAGGACTCGACCCTTGTAAGTCAAAAAATAAAGTCAGAACATACATTACCAGGCGAGTAGGAATATCGTAATTAAGATTATCAATGGTTTATTGCTCTAAGGTCTACTGATTCACCTGGAATCGATAAGGGTCGCAACAGCAGGCAATAATTACGACCGGAGATTGGCTTCGCTGTTGATGGGCGCACATACCGACAGTCGGGTTTCCCTTACACCTAATAAGCTCACTTGAACGTGATATAAGAGCCATTTCTTTTTGTCTTTAACAATTATCATCGAGATATTTCAAATCGATGAAAATAATACTAATTAAGGATTTCTTATAAAGGAATAATCCTTGGAAACGAATCACGCACGCTAGGCCATGAAGACAGACATAGTGAGCGGAAGAGCCCGCCAGCTTTAAACAAGGAGGAGATGGCAGGAAACCAACTTTCTCTTTCAAAGATGGAGCAATCTATGTGTTCAGACACGGCTCCAGTGTGACACGCTATCTGCTCTAAGAAATCCTTTACCATACACGAGAAAGACAAAGCAGAGTTAACGCACTTAGCGCATACCTGCTTTCAGATCCAATCAAATCGATGCAAAGAGGACCAATCACCACATATTCACGAAAAGAACCATTCACTTGAGACTAAATCCTACCTCTAGTAGGACGGTTTGGTATACACAGCTCCAAATGGCCTCAGACGCTTTTTTTTCAAATTTGGGGACAAACCCCCTTCTTGAGCCGAGGACGCATTAATACACATTAGGAGAAGAGATTCCTATTAATACAGGGAAGCGAACCTAATGGATAAAGCAGCTTTAAATTGGCTAAAAACGTGACCAAGCGTCGCGTAGGCGGCATTATGGACTAGTTCGTGAGCTACGATCACTCAAATCTAGATCTGCATAACAGCTATTGTGTGCAAGGCTTTAAGGATCTACTTGCAGTAGTTTGGAGTCTAGCCCGTAATCTACTAATTATTTTGTGCCTAGAATATCACTATTTGATGAATTGTCTAATGAAAGAACTATTTTTGATACACCCTGTTAAGACTCGCAACTGCGTCTATCACTAATTTGAAGACTTGATTAATAGAGATTACTATGAAAAGATGGGGTCACTGAAAAATAATTTGAAAGGTTCTGAAACGCCTCTTTCTCCAACCACAAACAAACGCCGGGCTTCAGAACTGAATGGCTGTCCAAAGTGAACGCGATACCGACAGACTACGTAAACCGGGTAATGCCACAAGATTCGTCAAGTAAGAATGAAAAGCGCAGTGGGTCGGCGCGAAGAGACGGCCCAAACAACTACTTGCATGAAACTACTTGGGGGCGATGAGTTTATTGCACCATTATACAGCGCGATGCGAACGACATTGGGGGGAGAAGGGTTGCCGGTGGGGGTGTTGAAATGGAAAATGGTAAGGGCAGCTACGCGAAGAACTTCGCCGGCACAGTCCTCAGGGCGTGGTTCAACGAGGACAAATGCTACGCAGTACGCACCACAGCGTTTCATACTTGAGCCAAATGGGAGGATTCTCGCCAAGTTTAGAAGGTCTCATCGGTGGGGCATTCGCCGTCTTCGTGACCAAACACTGAAATTCATCGCTATTAGAAAGGGTCATGAGAGGGTTTGGAAGGGGGAATGAGGCACTAAGGATATATGGAAGATGTACTCGTTATACCACCGATTCATACAGTCCCAGTGGGGAAGAGACGCACTCGATCACCATCTCGAGACTAACCCTACCAGAGGCTTAACTTTGCTAATGATGAAAGGTTTTTAAACAACTAGAGAAGTATCCCCTTCCATTGTGTTGTGTGAAGAGTGATGTGAGGCGTGCGTTTAGGAAAAAGATGGCTGGAGTGGTTTGAAAATGTAAGGGGGGGGGGAGACCAAGGTACTGTGATGATGCCAAGGCCGTGATTATTATTTTTTTATGGATGTGTACGAGGGGCGGTCAATAAGTTTTGCAATTCGGGTATAAGGAAACGAGATATGAGGAAAAGGGTTTTATTATTTTTCAATATAACTACCCTCGACTTCAATGCACTTGCGCCACTTTTCCCTGAGGCTTCGAATTACCGAAAACCAGAAATCTCCCGACTGCTGTTCAATCCACTCCTGGACGGTGAGCTGGACATCTTCATCGTCCCCAAACCGGCGTCCACGCAGTGCAGCCTTGAGCTGGCGGAATAAAAAGTAGTCGCTAGGTGATCCCAGTGATGGACCCACGTTTCATCACCTGTCACTATGCGTGACTCGAATCCCGCCGGGTCTTGGTTGTAAAGGAGCAGCAGTTCCTCCGAACTTTGACGACGTTGAAGTCGATCATGGAGCGTTAGGTTTCTAGGGACCCAACGGGCAGAGACCTTGGTCATGGCCAAATTGTCGTGGATGATGTTGATAACACTTCCATGTGATATTCCAAGTTCTCGCTCGATTTCTTCGACCTTCACCCGTCGATTTTCGAGGATCATCCTCTCTACACCGGCCACATTGTCCTCGTTGGTCACGTCTGACGGGGGTCATCTTCAAGGGACTCACGACCATGGCGGAACTCCCTATTCCAGCGAGAAATGGTTGCATAGGAAGGGGTGGTGTCGGTGTACACTGCAACCATGCGTTCATGCATCTCTTTTGCATTCTTGCCTTCCTTGGTTAAAAATTTAATCACAGCGCGGTGCTCAACCTTGTCCATTGTTGAAAAATTTGTGACTGACGATCTGCGATCAGCTACTGCTTCTTAAATAGACGAGGCAGGAGCGTGCGGTTGCAGGTCCTGACTTGTCATAACTTGTTCTAACACCCCCACAAACAGCCATCCCCCTTCCTCTGTTTTGCCCTACCGATTCGCAAAACTTATTGACCGCCCCTCGTATTTGAGTGTCAATTGACGCATATGCGTCCTACCCGTCGAGGTTTTTCAGTGACAAGGTGTCGGGAAAGGATGTGTGTGTGGGGGGGAGGGAAGAAGCGTCGACGAGGGATGGAGTACAAGGAGCACTTAACGAGCACGTGAGGTACTACGACAGGTGGTGCAGGTGTGAGGGAGATCGCGGCACATTAGGTATTCGCGAGCTAGTCTGATGTAACCCGGGCGTAGGCGGGGCAGCACCACCTATTTATGGCTGGAGAGGTGGATGTATGAAATCCCATAACCGAGGTGGAACGGGAACTGGGCCACCGAAAAACTTGGTCAGTTGCTTCAAAGCCAGGCACCCAAACGTAGGAGGTCACCCAGCAGGAGACATTGAGGTCAAAAGTTCATACAAGAGCAATCGGGATCTCTCGGATCAGAAGTGTGATGCGAGTCGCGGGACACTACAGAAATCGTGCTTCGGGAATCCATAAACAGCAGGGATTCGGTAGGAGGAGCCAGAGAGTAGGGAGGGCCTCCAGGATGGATTACAGCTCTGCCGTACACGAGAAGCACCTGGGGGGAGGGGGGGGAGGCGCAAGGAACAGGGTGGAAGCAACGTCGTCACCACAAGGGTAACACACGACCTATCGAGTAAACGTGAACCATCAGTGAAGATAGCTGGGCCACGAGAATGGGTGGAAGCATGAGGGAAGAACTCTCGCCAGTTTCAGAGACTTGCCTCCTTCTAAGGGATTGTTACAGATGATGGGGGACATCATCCAAGGAGGAACCGCCCTGAAGGAGATGATTAATTGATGGTAGGAACAGGGAATCGAAGGCCAGAAGAGTAGGGCTATTGGCCTAGAGCTACCAATGGCCTTCAGTGGGGGGTCCAATAAACATGAGCGAAGAAACTGGGTATCTGAGGAAAGCGGATGAAGGTCTTTGCAGACAGGAATGCGCGAAAGTCCGAAAGGGAAGAAACGTTGGTATGGTTCACGGAGGATAGCTACTGGCGAGGATAAGCACCTGTAACCATTCGAAGACCCTGGTTCAAAAGTGGATCAAGGCGGTCGAGGATGGTGAGGAGTTTTACACCCAACAGCGAAACTCCAGTTTGGAGTGGACCCAAGACCCTTTAGAAGTGAAGTGAGGCGGTCGCGCCAAATCTACTGTAGGAGGGATGACTTATAAGGTTACGAGTGGACTGGGTGGTGGCAAGAACGCGATGCGACTCTTCCATGAGAGCTTCTCATCGAAGATGGGGTCTAGAAACCTCACGGATTGTTTCTTTTCAGTTTAATATTTTAATTATTAAAAAGAGTCTAGGAAGCAAAATTCCTTGGAAATTTCAGATTTTCAAAGGACAGATTGTTGGTCAATCTGAGGATGGACAAATTGCTAGGAATACTGGAATACTCTTTCCGTTACCATCTTTACACTTCAATTTAAATAAAAGGGTAAAAATCACAAGAATCATGGTCGTCCTGGGCTTTCAGAACAGATGTCTTCGTGCTGTCTGAAGATCCAATGAGAACAACCTTCGGTTAAAAGCTTTTGAACTGGCAGAAAGATTCCGAATCAACCCAAGAACAGCAGTAAATTACTTGCTGCATTTCCATAAA
Organism: Ceratothoa steindachneri; assembly: GCA_963969495.1. Classification (NCBI taxonomy): domain Eukaryota; kingdom Metazoa; phylum Arthropoda; class Malacostraca; order Isopoda; family Cymothoidae; genus Ceratothoa; species Ceratothoa steindachneri. The sequence continues at coordinate 31,179,305 of OZ018327.1, forward strand.
CTGCATGAAATTACTATGAAAAGGTGGAGTCACTGAAAAATAGATTTGAAAGGTTCTGAAACGCCTCTATCTCCAACCACAAACAAACACGTGGCTTCAGAACTGAATGGATGTCAAAAGTGAATGAGATAGTAAAAAGAGGAGTGGGCTGAAGGAGCAAGAAGTCTTTGGATTTGGGGCACAATATAATCTTGTCTGGCGAATCAAGGTTTGCTCAATTTTCAGACAGTGGGTGGTCATGGATTTAGAGATTACCCACCTCAGAACTTTGACAAACAGGTCACAACCAACGGTGAAACAAAGTGGCTTTTCTCTTATGATGTGGAGAGTAATTTGGAATGACGATTCGGAAAAACATTACCATTCTTAAGGAGGGACTTCTACCAGTGTTTTCAAGTGGACACGATTTTTTTTTTTCTTTAATGGGGCTCTGTTATACAGCGGGAAAAAAAGCAAAAGAATGGGAGGACCAAAGCGGCATCTAACGACTTTCTTGGTCGAGACAGTCCGACATGAACCCAATAAAGCAAGTTGAATCTCATAACAGGAATTTTAGGCCGAGGCGAGTTGCAGCTTTAAAAGTAGCTAAAATCCATAAAGTACAAGGTACCCTTAAAGTCTGGACACGAAATATAATTATCTCCTCGTTCACCAGACCTTGCCCCTATTGACTTCTTTCTCTGGGGTATGCTAAAGGTGTATTCAATGAAAATTTAAGATACGAAACCCCTGAGGAAACAGTGCATCGTAAATGAATATGCTCAAATTGACGGAAATTTCGAGTTAATGCATCAGGTGAATCTCAACAAGCGCACCGAACTTGGCGTCACAAAATGAAGGAAACCACATTGAAGATGTTATTAATATTTCCATTAAATAAGTGTAGTTCGAATTTTATTAAATGAAAATATGCATTTTGCCTGTGTCCAGACTTTGGGGACACCCTTTATTATTAATGTACTTGAATTGCACAAAATGTATTTCATTCTTTATCTTTACAAATAAAGGTATTTCAGTATTTAACTAGGAGGCTATTTACTTCTCGTATGTCTGTAAATAAGGTCGGAATTAGGGTGTGGCGAAAGATGACAAACATGTGGGTTCCATCTATGTACATATGTCGGTATATGTTGCTGATGACCTGATAGTGGTGGCTGAGAGTGAGAGAGATTTGGAAATAATGATCCAATTTTTTGAAAAGGTCGTGAAAGAAGCGGCTTAAAAGTGAATGAAGGAAAAAGTAATGTATTTAATGGCATTCGGGAGTGAGAATAAGGTGGGGTGTGAGATCCGAGTCTGTAGTGTTACCCTTGAATAGGTGCGAAGTTTTAAGTATCTAATATGTATCGTGATTGAGGGTGATACAGATGAAGCAGTGTGCGACCACAACGTTTTAAATGGTAGGATAGTCTCAGGGTCGATTAGAGCATTAGTAAATGGCAAAGGTTTGAGTGTGGAATGTGTGAGGCGGCAGCATGAGAGTATGCTGGTGGCAACAGTGGTGTGGGAAAGTGAGACTATGGTATGGATGGAAAGATCTCGAGCGAAAACACTGGAAACGACAACTTGAGAGAGATGTTTGGTGTGTGATAGGTGGGGAGAGTGAGCAACGACTGGGTACGAGGGTTTTTATGCTGCGAATGTGGTTGTGACAGTGTTCTGAGGTGGTATGAATGGACATGTAAGAAGCACGTTTCAGGTCCCATTCCAATTAAGCAATGTGGGTGGGTGTCGCTTACTTTCGCACGTATCGCAGTAGGCTCGGACGGAGTGACGATCTGCGTTGTAAACCGAATGAGAGACGGACTCCTCGGATGTCTGCTTGGGGCAGTCCTCTGTATCGTGAAGATCAAAACAGTCGCAGATGTCGCAGAAGAGGCGAGGAGCAACTGCTCGCACGCTCCTCGGGCCGTTCCTGCAAAAGGAAGCGTTGCCATGACAATGAACGAGCTTTTTCACAGCAATGGACCAAACAGCTAAGAGGGGAACCCCCTTTCGAGGTACAAAGACCCCCATCTTAGGACGACCCCACACTGACGATTGAAATGGAGAACTTACATGTTCGCCTTTTGATCATCCGGAAGATTCCCCGACTGCAAAATCTCGACCTTCGTCTCGAGGTCTTCCTTCTTCTTCTGCAGGTCCACTATGACCGAGTTGAGGAAGTCCAGCTGCCCCTCGTACTGGTCCCGCTCTTGCTTCAGTTTAGCGACATATTCGTCTGAGGATCAAGATTCTCCATCAGTTGTGGAAGATGGGAAGAATGCAGCTCTGCTAAAGCAATGGCAAAGATTTAAAGGTGTTCTTTCACTCAATACAGTCCCACCTCACATTTGCTTATGCACACTGACCGCTCTTACCAGTAACCTTCATTACAAGGCATCCATCAGACCAACCATACCTTTCAAGACATCGGTAAAACCAAACATACCTTTTAAGTCATTGGTCAAGCCAACCATACCTTTCAAGGCATCGGTTAAACCGACCATACCTTTCAAGGCATCGGTTAAACCGACCATACCTAACAGAATAACCATGCCTTAAAAGGCATCTGTCAAACCAACCATACCTTCCAAGGCATAGGTCAAACCAACCATACCTATTAAGTCATTGGTCAAACCAACCATCCCTTACGAGGGGCGGTCAATAAGTTTTGCAATTCGGATATAAGGAAACGAGATATGAGGAAAAGTGTTTTATTATTTTTCAATATAACTACCCTCGACTTCAATGCACTTGCGCCACTTGTCCCTGAGGCTTCGAATTCCCGACAACCAGAAATCTCCTGACTGCTGTTAAATCCACTCCTGGGCGGCGAGCTTGACATCTTCATCGTCCCCAAACCGGCGTCTACGCAGTGCAGCCTTGAGCTGGTGGAATAAAAAGTAGTCGCTACGGGCCAGATCTGGACTGTAGAGGGAAAGGTTGAGCTCCTCGAATCCGCACTCGCACAGGGCAGCTTGTGCAACTCTGGCCTTGTGGACTTCGACGACGCTGAAGTCGATCATGGGGCGTGAGGTTTCTAGGGACGCAACGGGCAGTGACCTTGGTCATGGCCAAATTGTCGTGGATGATGTTCATAACACTTCCATATGATATTCCAAGTTCTCGCTCGATTTCTTCGACCTTCACCCGTCGATTTTCGAGGATCATCCTTTTCACCGTTGGTCACGTCTGACGGGGGTCATCTTCAAGGGACTCACGACCATGGCGGAACTCCCTTAGAAATGGTTGCATAAGAAGGGGCGGTGTCGGTGTACACTGCAACCATGTATTTCTTTTGCATTCTTGCCTTCCTTGGTCAAAAATTTGATCACTGCGCGGTGCTCAACCTTCTCCATTGTTGAAATCTTTGTGACTGACGATCTGCGATCAGCTACTGCTTCTTAAATAGACGAGGCAGGAGCGTGCGGCTGCAGGTCCTGACTTGTCATACCTTGTCCTAACACCCACACAAACAGCCATCCCCCTTCTGTTTGGTCCTACCGATTCGCAAAATTTATTGACCGCCCCTCGTACAAGGTCTAAGTCAAACCAACCATACCTTTCAAGGCATCGGTCAAACCAACCATACTTTTCAAGGCATCGGTCAAACTAACCATACCTTACCTTACAAGGTATCTGCCAAACCAATCATACCTTTCAAGGCACCGGTCAAATCAACCATACCTTTCAAGACACCGGTCAAATCAACCATACCTTTCAAGGCACCGGTCAAATCAACCATACCTTTCAAGGCACCGGTCAAATCAACCATACCTTTCAAGGCACCGGTCAAACCAACCATACTTTTTAGGTCATCGGTAAAACCAACCATACCTTACAAGGCTTCGGTCAAATCAACCATACCTTACAAGGCCTCGGTCAAACCAACCATACCTTTCAAGGCACCGGTCAAACCAACCATACTTTTCAAGGCATCAGTCAAACCAACCATACTTTTTAGGTCATCGGTCAAACCAACCATACCTTACAAGGCTTCGGTCAAACCAACAATACCTTACAAGGCCTTGGTCAAACCAACCATACCTTACAAGGCCTCGGTCAAACCGACCATACCTTACAAGGCATCGGCCAAACTGACCATACCTTACAAGGCCTCGGTCAAACCAACCATACCTTACCTTACAGGGTATCTGTCAAACCAACCATACCTTACCTTACAGGGTATCTGTCAAACCAACCATACCTTACCTTACATGATATCTGTCAAACCAACCATACCTTTCAAGGCACTGGTCAAACCAACCATACCTTTCAAGGCACTGGTCAAACCAACCATACCTTTCAAGACCCTAGTCAAACCAACCATACTTTTCAAGGCATCGGTCAAACCAACCATACCTTACAAGGCATGTTAAAACAACCATATCTTTCTACTCTCGCAGTGATAATGGAGGCAAAGGACACTAGTTAATATTGTTAGTATATAGGCAAGGCCACGCTGTTCAGAGGTATGGGTACCAGTGTTCTTAAAGTAATGTTAACTATCAAGGGCTCCTGGTAGTTTGGTCAGAGCTTCCACTACCAGCGCCCAGTATTTGATAGTAGGTAAATTGCGCCATCTGTCTCTCGGATCGTGGACCAGATCCCCACGACCGGATGAAATATGCATTAAGATTAGAATGACAATCGTTGAATAGCCCAAAGGCACCAGGGGAGATGGTCCATGTTTTTCCGGGGGAGTTGGGTATTATTGCGTTTTGACCCCAACCAGCGATCATAATACCCTTCGTAATTCCGCATCAGGACTATGTAGATATGAGTACTCCCATAGGGGATTCTAGTACTCCATTTCAGGGTATGTGGATATGAGTACCACCATCGGAGACACTAGTACTCCAAGTCAAGGGTGTGGATACTAGTACTCAACCGGTAGGGATCACATGTCAGAAAAGAAGCGTTGGGGGGGGGGGGGAGAGACTTACTTGAGTCACCGGATCCGATATCAACAAGAGCGATCTGTTCCTTCAAGGTCTTGACCTCCCCCTCCAGTTTCCTTTTCTCGCTCTCAAGGCCGAGAACCTTGAGTCGCAACTCGGCTAACTGCGTCTTCTCCACTCCTTGGCTGTTCTCCTTCTCTCTGCACTTGGCGAGGTCGGATTCGCGTTGCTGCCTGACCTCCGCCAGTTGATCTTGCAGAGAAACCACTTCCTCCACCAGGTTGCCCTTCTCCGCCTCCAACTCGCCGACCCTCTCGCTGTGGCTGCTCCGAAATGGGGGGAGGGAGGGGCATTAAAGAAGGGGGAGACGACAAAAGGACCTAAAAGTAGTAGCCACAGGACCCACAGTAAAGTGGTGAAGATGGAAGTGAAAATGTGTGGAAAATATATGGCTGCTGTTCCTAGTGTGGGTGTTGAGGCCAGGAAGGCACACAATCCTCTAGAAGTCAGCTGCAGCATGGTTGCCTATACTACATCCACACCCTGTTGCGAAGGAGTCAACAGAAACCCACAAACACGCAGTAATAACCAAAAACTCAAAAAAAAAGTAAAGGATAAAATGTTAAAAGAAATCATCAATTTCCTTTTCCCGCAGGGTGTAGTTAATTTTGCAACCCAATTGCATGCATAGAGAGTCGACTGGCTTCCAACAGACTGCATTTTGCGATGTGTATGCCACACCATTACAAAACACCAAATTCTAGCTACTACTATAACAAGATTACCCCAAAATAACACAACAATCCCCAATATCCTAAAAATAGGACACAAGAGTGTGCATAATTATACCAATATTTGTAGGGTGTCCTATTTAAAGGACACTCATATTATTCCTGCATTAAAAAAAAAAATCCCTCATTCATTCATTTTGAGACTTATTTTTAAGAATGTTATAATTTATATAAAAAAAACAAAACTAAAAATGTGTTGATAAGTACCATTTTTCCTTAGGGCAAATATTTTGTTATACATTGCCATAACATCTTCAACTCCTTTCCCTACAGAGTAGGAGCAGTGTACATCAACGCTATTTTTCATACACTTTGCCTACAACAATCGGATTCATCCTCATGGAGTTCTTGCATTCTTCCACCCTCAAATACCTTACAACACCGCCACCAGACCTATTCTATAACACAATCACTACCACGTTTTAGCATATCGCGACTATATCACGTACTTTAGCTGCTTCGAACACACCATTTTGCATCAGTTGTAGAGCTTCAAACACGCCCCCTTGTATCAGCTGTAGAGCTTTAAACTCGAACCCCTTGCATCAGCTGTTAGGCTTCGAATACGCCCCCTTGTATCAGCTGTAGAGCTTCGAACACGCCCCTTGCATCAGCTGTAGAACTTCAAACACGCCCCCTTGCATCAGTTGTAAGGCTTCGAATACGATCCATTGCACAGCTGTACAGCTTCAAACACGCCCTCTGCATCAGCTGTACAGCTTCAAACAGGCCCTCTTGCATCAGCTGTAGGGCTTCGAACACGCCCCCTTACATCAGAGCTGTAGTGCTTCAAACACGCCCCCTTACATCAGCTGTAGCGCTTAAAACACACCTGCTTGCAACAAATCGGCTCCAAGCACACCTATTATTCATGATACCTCCATCTCTCACACATTTGCTCAGTAGGCGAATCCAGTGATTGGGTGCTTTATTGCCCCCAACACCCGAAGTTGTATCCATCTGGCCCCAAAGCCTGCAGGGAGGATGTGTGGCTATATATCTTCTACACCGCTCACCTCTTACAAAACTCACCCTAAATCCTCTCGAACTGTTCAGAATTGTTCCTCACTCAAAAAAACACTCACCCGTACATTTTGCTATTATCCTCTCTTGCAGTCCACCACTCACACACCTTCATACAAACCCTCCCTCATCGTTAATGGGAACTTTCGGCATTTCTTTTAAATATTTCAGTTCCTCAGTCGATATGAAGCATTACATTGGCGACCCTTGACATAATGGACATCTAAAGATTTCAAGAGCCTATTATCATCAGCAAGTGAGCCTTAAACACTGAAAAATAGGGCATTTGATCCCCTGCTTTACTTAAATAACCTAATAAATACCCAACCAAATAATTGAGACCCAAAACAAAAGGGGTAGTGTATCTTCTCACCTTAGACAAATAAATTAAGAACACTGGTTTCCTTTCCAGCACTTGCATGGGGAAGAATACAAGGTATCAGTTTTGGGATGATTAGTAAAGGATAGGGTAATCACCCTCAGGATATGTGATTAAGTTTTAATAATAAATTACTCAAGATATGCATTCATAATATTATGAAGATTGCAGATTGAGGTATAGGTAAAACGGTAACCTGTGATACTATGCAACGATATTGTCGAAGGGATTACTTGTACAATGTTAATCAACTAAAATACATATTTGGGAAAGATTGTTAAATTTGTACAACACAATAGTGCATTGAGTTTACAACTTTGTCTAACTACATGTTAAAATGCTACTTTCTAACCTTGAGAATCAGGAATAATGGTGGTCTTATGAAAATACAAAGTAATTTAAGCAAACAGAGCATTCTCAAACTCCATATAGCAGACAAATACAGTTGGATTTCAGGGCACACAAATCGGTACAAGCAATGTGCTGCCACTGGGGTAAAAAAAATATATATATATCTCCAATGTTTGGACCAGAAAATACAAATGGGAAGAAAGGTGGCTGGTGGCAAAGCGAGCGAATGGACACAAGGAAACTTACCTCTTTTTGAGGGCTTCGGTCGAAGCTTCTAAATGTATCTTGGCTTGATGAGTGGCGTTTTCCAAAACCGCTGTAACCCGCTGTAGTTCGGCATTCTGCTTTTCAAGGAGGCTCATCTTGTCGAGTTGTAGCCGAACATTGGCCAAGTCCTCTGAGAGCGTCTGTTTGTCTCGTTGCAACTCCTCAATGATGCACGACTGAGATTTGCTCTTTTGCTCTACATCTTCGACGTTTTTCTGCGACTTCGTCTCCAATTTGTGAATTTGGGTCGTCATTTGCTCCGTCTCTTTCGTCGCTCGAGAAAACTCGGCTTCCAGTGACTCCTTCTCACTCTTCAACTGCGATACTTCAGCCTCCAGCACTCTGAGGGCGTCGAGCTCCTTTATAAGGGACTCATTCCGTTCCTTCAGCTCTTTCATTTTGCCCTCGACACTTTTCAGATCACCTTCATGTATGTTCTTTTGTCGCTCGAGTTCAATGTTCTTCTGGCGGAGTTCTTTTAGTCCTTCTTCGTGCCCTTCCTGACTCTTCATGGAAAGGTCCCACTTCTCCTCCAAGACCTAAGGAAAAAATTTTTTTACCGACGTGGAAAGGCATTTCCCACTGCAGAAGCAGTTCACGCCACTCTTTTAAGAATCACTTGCCTAGCTCACTCACAGCAGCAAGGAGCTATACTTCACCTTCAATTTGGCGACGTCCTCCTCCAAATGCTGCTTTTCTGCTTCAAGTGTGTCCTTCTCTTCTTGAACTTTTCCCAAACGCTCTTCGAGGGAGTTCAGCTGATTCTGGCTTTCGTCCCTGTCCAAGACAAGAATTAGATGCGATAGCACATCCACTTTCACCCACGGTCAAACACACAAATACCATTATTTTAGAGCGAGAGAGACCTCATCTGGTTTATTCCATGCCAAGTGGACCAATTTTGGGAACGCTTCCCGGTTGACCCTATCAGAGTTTGCTCTAGTTTTGCTGAGACATTCCTTTTTAGTTTTAGTTTTATATCTTTTACAATTCTCTCACTAAGACTCTCCAAACAACGCCTACTCTGTCCACCACATTAGCGGCCAAAGCTTTTTTTCCATTTTAATCTCCCAAGCAGTCGGAGGGAGCAGGTCACCTGATACCGGTGAGCTATTATCATTTAGTCACCATTCCATAACAGGAAGCTCGACATCTAGAAAAATTTGTTTCTAGAGTCACTTTTTAATGTAGAATTCGAAAATCAGGTCAGAGCTGTAGGATTTAGTACTTTTTCAAAATAAATTGCCAAAAGTGGGTCCAAATTAGGTTCGGATTCAAGGTGTTAATTTTAAAATATCCTAACTCTGGATATGGCTAACACAGTGAATTCACATTGCTTCAGGTCGACTGTGTGGTGGATTAATTGTGGTCAGGATTCCACATTAACCTTAGATATACCAAAGACAGTGAAAATCAATTATTGAAAAAAAGGACAAAAACTAAGTGCCTCTCTTCCCGAAAGTGGAAGGAAAATCAGCATACTTTAGGCCTCAAAAAGTGAAACGAAGAATTTTAATGAAATAATAATACCAATTATTGAATACTAGTCCTGCCCAGTAATGGTGGTGGCCTTGATGCACGCCAACCCCACCATGTGGATAGGCAATTCATGATGATGTCACACAAGTGGTGAAGAGTCCTTAAATAGATCCAGAAATGTCCTAAGTCAGAGAATTCAGTAAAAAGCGTCGCCGAGGTGACATTGACGACCCTTGTGGCCCCCAAAAGGGCTGTGAGGTATAGCTAGGGCAACACTACCAGAGCAGAAACGAAACACTCCTACAAAATGACCACACTACTCAACTCCAATTGACATAAAGGTCAACAAAACCACACAACAATCAACATAGCTCCTCCCAACACTGTCTGACAGACCTTTGGAGAAACCTGGCGCCACACTCACAGCTCCCCAACCTCTTCTTAGGGGGCTACTTCAATGCCTACCACAACACTACTCTCACATGAAGACTAACCAAAGGTCACCACAATCATCAAACAAATTCACTTATTAAACATACTAAATAGAAACAAACAAACATCCCCCAACAACTCCCTGCTCCCCTCACTTCCACACTAAAACTACCTGGTATATCTACCATCACTCCAATCCTCAACACATTTCAATTAATCCAAGGTTTTCTCCCTTAATCTCTCAAGGAGTCGGAGGGAGCAGGGACGCCGTCTGCTCCCGAGAGCAATGCCATAACAGCCCTAACAAAACAGACACCAACTACCAGAGCCAAGTGGAATGAATAAACAAGACAGAAAACACCCTATCCACTTCACACTCTAGCAATTCCCTTCCTTCTACCAAGCACTCTCACACCTCACTGTAGCAGTTTGAGTTTTTAGGTAGGAGTTCGCCTCTCCTGACCTATGTAGATCCCTAATCCCTTTCTTCTTTTTCAGGGTATCTGGGAGGAGGAAGTGGATGGAAGGGGGAGGCACTGATCCGAGTGAGGGACCCGATGGACTTCCATCGTGCCCCCATCCATCTCCTCCTCCTCCCCGAGGAATATTTTACAGCAGTTATTGAAAGACGGTGGAAGTGTAAGATTGTTGACGTTGATAGATTGGCTAGAGTGAACTAGTGTGAACAAGAAGCGGAGTTGGAACACAAAGCAAGGTACGAGTATGTATGAGTGAGAAATGTGTGTGTGTATATATGAGCTAGGGAAGGGGGATATGTAACACCCTTGAGAAAGAAAGCAGGGGGTAATTCCCCCCCCCCTTTCAGCTCCTAAAATCCCGCTTCCCTCGTCTCGGAATAAGAAACACCAAAGTCTTCAAGTGTAGAGCTCTAAAGCACCACTGCATGGTGCAATTTGTGGTTGCGACAGTCATTCCCTGATCCTTCTCGATAGAGAGCACACCAGCACCAACTAGGGTTACTGTGAACAACCCTTTCCCCTTTTAGTGCTTCAGAGAGAGAGAGAGAGAGAGAGATAACCACGCCTGTGCCTCTCTGCCTCTAGTATCGATTTATATTGAAAGTGTACAGAGAATTTGGGGCTATCGTTTTGTTTCATTGTATATATTTAATTATATAAGAAACTCACAAAGTAGCGCGTGAGTAGAGCAATAAATCCCACAGGAAAATGAAAGGCGGATTCCAAGTACTTTCAAACTTGTTCAGTACATTATCAAGGAATCTGCCTTTCATTTTTTAATTAAATTTTTTGCATATTTAATTATATATACAATGCATTTTTCTTTATCAATATTTACTGTATTTGTGCTTTATGCGGATATTCGCTCGGGTTGGTAATTGTATTCGGTGGTGGGGTCGCTCGGGTTGGTAATGGCATTGGGTGGTGGGGTCGCTCGGGTTGGTAATTGCATTGGGTGGTGGGGTCGCTCGGGTTGGTAATTGCATTGGGTGGTGGGGTCGCTCGGGTTGGTAATTGCATTGGGTGGTGGGGTCGCTCGGGTTGGTAATTGCATTGGGTGGTGGGGAATTATATTTTGTAATAAAAAAAAATAATTATCAGTCTCTTTCGGCCTCCTTTCAATTTAACGGGAGTCTCGAGCGAGTAAGCGGACACTAGTGGCGAGTGGTTACCATGACTACCCGCATCACCACCACAATCCACCAGGCAAGCAAGAAATATATCCCCCAAGGACAGAAAACGCTTCAATACAAACTTTACACCGGACACAACCTCACGAAAGAAAGACTCAAACAAAACAAAAAAACACCACAACCCAACAAATCCTAAACAGAAGAATCGATACTTTCATCTCCACCAAACGACAAGAAAACTGAAAATCAATCCATCACAAAATAAACATCCAAACTCTGGCGAACTAACAAGAATTCACACCAAACTCCCCACCAGACAACAAAATCCCGAGACATTGCTAAGTCCTCGAACAGAGCACAAGGAGCCATCCTCTCTCACAATCTCTTCATGGATGGCATCCGCCTCTCCACTACCCAAATAGTCCGACTAAACACATCTACGCAGATGAATTATCCATCACATCTCAATCTACCTCCGAACCCACAGCTTCCAGGAACTTAAACAGGTTTCTACAACTCCTCCAAAACGGCTTCACGCTAAACAGAACAGTCACTCTTTACCGTTGACTTAAAATAATCAAACTATCACACAAATATCTTTCCCCATGGCAAACTTCTCCCACTTAACTCTCAACTCACACCTCTTGGTGTTACCCTCGACTCACAAGTAAAACACATCCTCGAAAGCCTTGTCCAAAATCAACACCACAACACTAACAAACACCAACTTTGGATAACACAAAGACACCCTCACAATCCCATACAGACGTCCGCACGACACTGAAGCAGGCATACCCAGCCTGGGCACCAACCATATCTAACACACATCTACACAGGATATAACAAGTGCCCTATGCATCGCAACTGACTGCACAAAGTCCACCCCAATACACCACCGCGCGCAAAATAAAATCCTCCCAATCGAGAACTGCTTAAACACGGCCTCTCCACTCATACCCCAATCTCCAGAACCCCCATCGCCCTCTGCATCAAATTGCTAGATAACCTACCCCTAACCCTTCCGAACCAGAACACAATAAAGCGCCCCCTTCCCCAGGACATCCACAAATCTAAAGCAACCATAGATGGCCGAACCAGTTTCACCCACCTGCTGCGATTTGGACACCACCCTGCTCTACAGGAATACAAAAATAGATTAGATCCCCGACTCTTCTCGGCGCCACATTCAGTAACCTGAAACCACTGCCCCTACCTCTCGACTATCTCAGAGACCTATGGAGAAGACCACATGAAGTGACAGACTTCCTGACAGCTGCAGAGTTCGCTTAAAGAGAACCCGGCGGGGGACCGGGACCACTTATACACATCTCTCCTTACAAACTCGTTGGTTTTCGCTTCTTAGGTTTAAGTAACAACTTTTATTTGGTAACGTACAAGGATGTTCTGAGAACGGCCATATTCTTCTGGTCTTCTTCAGCTGCGGCAACCTGCTTGAGTACGTTTTCCTCATGGGAGAGCAGCTGAGACTTCAACGACTCCACCTGCGAGACCAATTGATTTATCTGCGAAATTAGCCTTAGATGTAATAGTAGTATCATAACCCTCATCACTTGGCATTGGCTGGCGTCACTGCCATGTGGAAAAAAGAGGGATAAAATAAGCCACCTTAAATCAAGTTTGGGGCTACTGAGCCCACGGAACACACCCATGAGCCCATCTAGAATGTGCAAAGACCTGCCTGCTGCTTTATGCACCCCCCCCCCTTCCCTAGTACCTCCAAAACCTACCTCTCTCTCAAGCCTTTTCATAGTTACTAGATAATCGTTCTGTGGTCTGCGCCCTCGACGAACCATACAAAAAAAAAATCATTAACGCACTTGTACAATTATAATAAACTTAAGTCGTAAACCAGATCGAAGTTTCTATTTCACGTCGGGGTAAGATACACACAATTACCTACGACTGGCAACTGACACCACACGTTCCCAGGGGTACTCTCCCAACCCTTTCGAATGGGCTCGTAACCGAGCTATAAAATCGGATCACTCGTGGCGCATCCATACAGATACTCCGATTCGAGAACCAATAAAACCGGAACCTGAAACGTGGTTCTAACGAACCGTGTACTCTCAAAGTACTGGACGATTAAACAACTCACTAACCATTTCCTCACTCTTGCCCAGCAAAGTACTTTGAGTACTCTTATCCAGCAAAATTTGCGCCTTATCTTTTTCCAGGGTAGAAACGGTATCTTTTAAGGAAGCCACAGCGGCCGTAAGCTGCAAAGAGAAAATCTTCAACGAAAGGGGAAAGTATCGATTGTAGTTTCTCCTCATTCGGTAATGACTAAAGAATGGAATGATTGTTATATCTGGTTGTTGAAAAATTAATGGTTATATTTTTAATGGTAGGGGGTTTTAACACAGAAATGCTATTATATGGAGGTAACAAAAAAAGCATTCTAGAAGAGTGTAAACTGTTCCAAAATAAAGTATTTTAAAGCTCTTATAAAGTAACTTGACAATTTAAATTGTTCGTCTTTATGAGTGATGGTAGGGAGCAACAGACCCACGTGGTGTAACTAAGGAAACTACATAATTGGCCAAGGTTAAGAAGTTCCTCATTCTCGTTATTTTAACCCTTGATACGCCATCACAATTTTTTTTTAAAAGGGTTATTGGGGTAAATATGATACTCAAGACTTCAACATCTATCAGTTTCCTACTGTGGGGTTGGCGCACGTCAAACGCCAATAACCCGCCCGCACCCCCCTTTAACAATGTTTATATTTCATCAAGAAGATTAAAGTTCATATTTAATACACGTTTTATTTTCCTTTTTTTTTTAAACAATGACAACCTAGCCAATTTCTTCCTTAGTTCCAGCTCAACTTGAAAGTTTAAAAGAAACAAATAGAAAAGTCTTCTAGCTTCGGCTCTAACACAGGACCCATACCATCATATCTAGGCAACCAAGCCCGATGGCAGTGTGGATAAATTCTTAACAGTTCGAGATGCAAGGCCACGGTTTCCATGAGCAACAGGCTTTTCTCTCCCAAAAGATGCTTCTGCTCGGTCTCAAGCGAGCGACTGACAGCAGGTCTTGAGGAGAAAAGTTATTCCAAACCAGACCTTAAGACTTACCTGCACATTTGCCTGGCCTTTGGCATCGAGTTGTTCCTTGAAAGAGCTGGCGTTGGTTTCAAGTTGGTCAGAGAGGTTCTTATAATTCTTGATTTGTTCATCCAGTTGGGTTCTCAGTTGATCCTGAAGGTCAAGACAGGATTAAGGATCCATTTTGTCATGGTTCAATTATGCTATTAAGGATCATTATCATCCCCTCTCCCACATAAAGTGTGGTCAACATGCATCAAAGCCACTGAAAGGAGCCCCTTAAAGCCCAAGGTCGAACGAGCTTTTACGGGGTGCCTGCATAGCACATCAAGTCAGGGCTCATCCATGGACAGAAGTTCCCCCGTCATCCCTCCCCTTTTAGGCGGTCTTCAACTTTTTCACACATAGACACACCCGAAGAGTAAGAATGACCACGGGGGAGGCGCACCCGAACAGCCCCATCAAGACTCACCTCGACTCTGCTTTTCCCTAGCTCCTTCTCCTCAAGCTCAGCCTCGAATTGCTTTGTTTTCCTCTCCAGTTCCGCGAGGAGGTCGTCCTCCTTCTGACGGAGGAGGCAGAGCGCCTCCTCCTTCGCCTCCACCTCCTTGACCAAGCGCCTCTTCTCCCCCTCGGCTTGGGACGCGGCCTCTTCTGCTTTGGTCTTGGCATTCCCCAACTGGTCCGACGAGGCCGTGGACGAGGCCAGAGCCACCTCGAGCTCGCCTTCCAAGCCGCGTCGCGCCTTCTCCAACTCCCCGATTCGGACGCGGGACTCTTCCAATTCGAGGGCCACCTTGTCCGCTTTCCCGGTCGCAGACTCCCCTTTTCTCTCCTGTCGGAACCACGAAGGGGGCATGGGGTTAGCGGGGCCTCATAGGTGCCTACTTCAAGTCCCTATCTCATGGGACTCGCACTTTTGAGTGCCAACTTATTCCCTAGGGATCCTTTTCTCATTGAGCCCACCCCCCCCAACACATGGCACCATAGATTCGTCTTAAATTAGGTCCCCGAGGTATGGTAATTGTGCCAGGGATTTGTCCGGTAGCCCCGGCAAAGGGGTGGCAGATGTAAAATTAACCATGCTGCAGCTGACATCTGGACGTGTTCCCACTCCGGCCCCAACGCCAGCAGTTGCATGCCCTCCTAACCCCAATGTTTTCAGAAGCATCTGCAGCTATCTACCCTACAATTTTACTCTATCCTCAGTATTTTACAATTTTGTGGGCGGGAGAAGCCCTCATTAGTTTTTACTTCTTTTTTTTACCATTCTGCCAATTTCTGTTGACCAGGACACAATTAAGTCAATGGGCGGTTCACCTTGACTCTCCCAGGCAAAATTATGACCCGGAGTCAATGTCAAAAACCAGACTGCGCCGAGGATGGAAATGGCACTAACCGATTCTTGAAGTTTCCGCTGGGTGTCATTCAGCTGTGCCTGAAGCTCCGACATTTGGACGCCCCTCTGCCGGGTCTCTTCCAGCTCTTTTTCGAGAAGCTCATCCCGTATCTTCAGTTCCCCCTTCTCCTTTTCTAACTCGGCCTTTGGGAGAGACAAAGAGGGTCCATTAGCGAGTGTGGATGGAGCGTGACTTGTATTTAAATAGGTATGGTCTGCAATAAGTGGACGAATGTGCGCCTTCTAGCGTGTCCACAAGCAACTCCCACAGGCAGGGGGAGGACACCTCCCAGATGGCCTCCTCTTCCTACCGATCCTGAAACACTCCCTCCTGCCTCTGTGAGCTTAAGCCTCAGAGGGGTAACCGGAGGGCGCCGCCCTAGGGGCAGGCCCACGGGTCATTTAAGGGATGGAAGAGGGTAGGTAGTTTTTTTTTTTTGGGGGGGGGCATTGATGAGCTTATACCCTACTGTGATAAAGAGTGAAGATTTAAAAGTTGAACATCTACAAGTTTGCCACACGTGAGGTCGATGTGCATCAACGCCGAAGGACCTTCATATTGATGGGAGTGCTGAAGCATCATGTCTAGTCAGGGTTCGACCCTGGGCAAAAAAAACAAACTATCAGGCCCCCTCCATACACACCTATCACATACAATACCATCCACATCCACCTCCTCCTCTATCAGCACTTTCTCTCACAGACATTCACACCATTGCCCGGTCTTCCAACCTTTAGCATCACTGACGCTCACTCTCGTCCATTCTCTTCCATCTATTCTTCTTATATGACCATACCACCTTAGGACACTCATTCACACAATCACCATTTCTTACCCAGCCGCACCTCATTCTGTCCCCCTAGCTCACACCGAGCATTTCTCCCAAGCTGTCCATAATCTTTCTTTCTTTCTTCTCCCATACCAGAGTCACTCCCTACACCAATGTTGGCACCAGCATACCCTCATGCTGCTTTCTGCCACATTCCACAATCAATCCCTTACCATCCCCCAATACTATAATCTTCCTTCATTCTGCTTCATCTGTACCACCATCACTTACACTACATCTTTGATACTTAAAACTTTGCAATTGTTCAAGGGTGACATCACAGACTCGGAGATCACACTCTACCATGCCATTACCTTTTTTATGCGTTCATTTGCGCCCTCCTTTCACACCCCTCTCATTCACCTCAAAATCTTCAACCTCGCCATGCTACCCTAAAAGTGTGGTTGAAGCGCATCAATCCCAGAGATTATCTTCCTCACCTACTTGTTGATGATTTATTAAGTACAAAAGTACCCTACCCCCTCTTTCAGCGCCATTGAGGCCTCTTCCAAGCTACGTGGTGTTATACTATCTCGCCTAATCTTGATCCCTGGGCAAAAGGTCCCACAAGCACCCATAACAAATCGCCCCCATACGCACTATCCATATTTCCCTCACTTAATACACCTCCCTCGATTTGTACATTAACTCAGATTAAGTGGACGGGGTACGCGAACCCCTCTCCCATTTTTCAACAACGGGAAAATAGGTTTCTGGAAGGCCGCTTGCCCGAGGGAGAGGGAGACCCATATCTTGACTTAGTTGCATCACGTAACACTGAGGCTTATGGGGATTTTCAAGCAATACAATTATAAAGTCAGATGAGATTAAACGCCATAAATGGTATCGTAATTAATGATTTTAAGACCAACATAATCCACTTTCCCACAAAATGGGATCGGTGTGCATCAACGCCACTAAATTAATTGAAACATTAAGGGCGTCGAAGCAGCCTTAGTTATGTGGATGGTTTACACAGTGGTACACACCCCAGTGTGAATAACATGTCCTGGATAAGGAGTTAGACTTCCAACGCCTGGGTATCGGGTTCAAGTCCCGGCGAAAGCGGTCACAATCAATTTCGGCGCGTTTGTAGGGAGCTGCCGTCAATCAAGGCTGGGTAGAGTAAGTTCCATACACTTTACCACAAGACCGCTGTAACTTTCACCTCCACACACACACATACAAAACATCCCTCTACTGAACCTGCTTTAACGGGTGCAATCCACACTTTCCCGATGTGGAATGGGTGGATCTACTTTGAGCCACGAAAGGTTACCAATGCTCCTTGGCTGGAACGACCCATGTGCTGATGGTCTTGCCAGTGATCGTCCCACTAATCTTTATATTTGTTTCATCCTGTGGTAGAGATTCAAAGGCACGGGTGGCGCTATTAAAATAACTCTGAATCTTACTCGGAGGGTCTTCAACTCTTCCTGGGAATCTTCCAGGGCCTTCACTGAGCTCCCTCTCTCTCCCAGGGCCCTCTCGGATGACTGCTCGGCTCTTTCAAGCTCTTCCACCAATCCCTCCTTGGCCTTTTCAAGGCTGGTTACCTGAAGGAGGGTTCAAAGAATCAATAAATAGTGCCGAAAATAAATGCTGCAAAGCTCAAACGGACTAGCCCACAGCCAAATTCAAGGACGGGTAATTTGCATGAGTGTTCAATAAAAATATAGACATCTGGGCAATATACAAAAATATAGCTATGAAATTAAGATCAATAGAATGGAAGTACAGGAATTTAAAACGATCAAGGGGTGTAAAAGGATATAAAAAATAAACTATTGAGAACTCGACAAAGGATAAAAACAGACTATAGATGGATCAACAATAGATACAAGAACAGAGAATATAAAATCATGAAACAATATATTAAGTTTTGGCTAAACGATTAGATTCTTCAAAAAATTTAAAAATTCTATTCACACTAAAAGAGACACGAGTCTCAGACAAGATGCCCCGCAGAACCTGTTGGGGGGCCATCTGCCCAGTAATGAAAGGGAAGACCCTCCTCCCAAGATTTCTCAAAAGGGGACACTCAGCAAAGATGTGAAGGATGGACAGCTGCACCCCGCACAGGATGTACAAAGGTGGGGGCTGCCCATTCATCAAGTGCCCATGAGTGAAGCGGCAATGACCTATCCTCAGTCGGCATAAAATAACCTCCAGTCTACGTGGTCTCATGGTACGTGACCATGGGAGGACTGAAGGTTTTATTAAATGGAGCTTGGTGGGAGGAAGCTCATCCCACAACTTCTGCCATAAGCCGACTACATATTCAGTGATGAGGGGATAGACATCACGAAGTGGGACTGGGGCTGATGGGGGTGTCTCCAATGATGCCGCCTCCTTGGCTGCAGCATCCGCCCTTTCATTAGCTGGGATGCCCACGTGACTGGGCACCCAGCAACAAAAATCTTATGAATAGGGGAAAGATAAAAAATCCACCGCTGGATCTTGGAAACCAGCGGATGGCTAAGACCAAAAGCACTCAGTGCCTCCAGAGAACTAAGGGAGTCAAAGAAAATCTTAAGAAAACCAGATGGCATAGGAGCAATAACAAAGAGTGCAGCAAGAATGACAACAAGTTCTACAGTGAAAACAGAAGCTGCACTTGGTAGGTGAACCAATGCTGTCTGAGGTGGGAAGACAGCAGCAGCTCCAACTCCATCCGATGACTTGGACCCGTCGGTGAACACAAAGGTGCTAGGCCGATAGTGGGAGGAGTGTTGATCATACATGGTTATCAAGGCTAGGGGGAAGAACTGATTCTTGGGCCTACCAGTAAGCCCCTTGCATACCACTACAGGTGGTATGAGCCATGGAAGAATCTTCGGTAATGAAAACGAAATAACAGAAAACTCCCTTAGACGTCCTGTGTGCTCGGCCATGTGCAGAGCAAAGGGGCGAGCCAGGGATGGAAATCTATCATATGAGGCCACTGCTCGCAAATTGAACGTGCACTTATATACTGGCGACCATGGTAATTGCTCAAGTCTAAAAAGATATTTGAGGTTAGACTTGAGCCTGTGAAAAGGAAGAGCCCCGTTCTCTGCATAGAGACTCCATACAGAGGAGGACTTGAAGGCTCCAGAAGTCAGGCGCACACCCTAGTTATGCATAGTATTTAATTTTTCAAGGATAGACGGCGAGGCAGAGGAGTACACCTGTGAATCATAGTCCAGCTTTGACTGAACCAATGCTGAATACAGAAGCCACAGGGTGCGTCGATCACTTCCCCAAAAAGTGTGTGACAGTAACTTCATTATGTCCATTCTCTTCAGACAAGACCTTTTCAAAGCGTCCAAATGAGGCCTCCAAGAAAGCCTTGAATCAAAGATCACCCTTAGAAATTTGAAATGGGGCTCAAAGGTGACAAGGACACCATAGAGTGACAAATGGGGAGGGTCCCATGTCACCCATCTATGATTGTAAAAGTGGACAGCCTTGGTCTTTACTGCGGAAAAGCGGAAGCCCTTGGAAGAAGCATTATCAGCTACGGTATTTATAACCCGCTGTAGCTTACGTATGACAAATGGAAGTCTAGGCGATGAAAAGATAAGCGCTAGATCATGCACATATAGAGTGGAGGAAATCTCAGCTGCGAGATTTGCGATAATGCTATTGATGACCACAGGGAAGCAGGTGACACTGAGGACACTTCCCTGTGGCACACCCTCAACTTGCTCTACGGGCTCTGATAGGGCATTTTTAACTTTTACACGTAGTATGCGCCACATGAGGAATTGCTCGACAAACCTGGGAAGAAAGCCCCGCAGGCCTCAATCATGGAGTTGCTTAAGGATACCACGCCTGCAAGTGGTATCATATGCTTTCTCAATATCAAAGAAAACAGCAACAGAATGCTGTCTCTTTGAAAAAGCATCTCTTATATAAGACTCCATTCTAACGAGCAGGTCGATGGTACCGTTTTTTTTCTGAACTCTGATTGAGAGGGAGATATAAGATAGTTTGTCTCCAAAAACCAGACGAGTCTTGTATTTATCATCCTCTCAAACAATTTACATGGACAACTAGTAAGGGTAATGGGGCGGTAATGGGTGGGTTCCGTCCCATCTTTTCCTGGTTTTTGGAAAGGTAAAACCACAGCCTCCCTCCACATAGAAGGGAAGCAGCCCCTAATCCAGATGGTTATAGATTTTCCGCAAATGTGAGAGGAGGGATGGATGCATATTCCTAATCATATCAAGGGAAATGCCATCCGATCCGGGTGCAGTGGATCCACAGTGCTTCAGTGCATTATAGAGCTCATGGATAGAAAAGAGCCGGTTATAAGGCTCATTATCCATGTTAGGCTCCATAAAGTTGATAGGATGTTGCTCCCGTTCGAGCCTAAAGGGCTGGAATTGGATGGAATAGTTGTCTGGGCTTGAAATATTAGCAAACTATCCGGCCAAAACATTGGAAATATTCAACAGTCTCTCAACAGTTCTCCAGCCTGAACAATGTTGGGAGCTGTAAAGCCATTAGATTTCCCGAATAGCTTTTTGACTCTCTTCCAGATTTTGTCTACAGGGGTCTGCCAACATATCGATGCGATGTAACCATCCAACGAGGTCTTTCGAGCTAGTCAAAGGGTGCGTCGCCGTGCTCAAGTTTCTTTACCATCGTGGGGCACCGATGGTAACGTCGGCAAGCCTGTTTACATTCAGTGACAACTCTCGAACATTCAGCAGACCACCAGGGCAATTGTGGTCAACGAGCAGTTGAGCCGGAGAGCGGAGTGGAGGAATTAGCTGCATGATTGACGTGGGGTAGAAGATCATCAATAGCCACTTCAATATCTTCATGAGGGAAGGTCCCATCATGGCTCGAGAGGTACCTGAACTTAGGCCAGTTTTCTTTTTTTGTACTCCATCTTTTGCTAGGTGGTGGAGGAGGACTACCTGTACATGGTGTTATTACAATGGGAAAGTGATCACTGCCTCGCAAGTCAGGATCCACTGCCCAGTCAAAATCAGCTCTACAGCTTGGTGAACAGAGAGACAAGTCTACACATGTAAAGCTGTTCGTCTTGATGTGAGTTGATCTGTGGCTGCCATCGTTAAGAAAGCAGACATCATTAGTGCCCAGAAATCTTTCAATCAATATATCCTCTAGGCTTGTTCTCATGGTCCCCACAAAGGGGGTGTCGAGGATTAAAGTCGCCAATCAATAAAAAGGAAGGAGGGAGTTGAGAAATTAAATTAGCTAACTTTGTAGCTAAAACAGCTGTATCTCTTTCCTCGCCAGGAGGAAGATACAGCGAACAGACCGAATAATGGCGACTGGAAAACAGGCGGACAGCAACCGACTGCAGGTGTGTGTTAAGAGAGCTGATTGTGGGAAACCCTGTTGTTAACAAAGAGAGCAGAACCATGAATTGGTTCTCCAGGGTTCTTATAATATCCCACAAAACCCGAAATGTTGTGTGTTAGAGAGCTGATTGTGGGGAACCCTGTTGTTAACAAAGAGAGCAGAACCATGAATTGGTTCTCCAGGGTTCTTATAATATCCCACAAAACCCGAAATGTTGGGTACTCTGCAAGTACCCAAGCAAGTCTCCTGTAAAGCAATACAATCGGGATTGTAATCCTTAAGCAGGAACTTGAACTCTTCCCATTTAGGGAAGAGACCTTGGAGGTTCCATTGAATAATTGGAAACATTGTTACCGTTTAAGAATAACGGTAGATTTCTTCCTACCCTTAGGGGTAGGAGATTTTGGATTTGAACTACCGGT
Source organism: Ceratothoa steindachneri (assembly GCA_963969495.1). Taxonomy (NCBI): domain Eukaryota; kingdom Metazoa; phylum Arthropoda; class Malacostraca; order Isopoda; family Cymothoidae; genus Ceratothoa; species Ceratothoa steindachneri. The sequence continues at coordinate 31,201,569 of OZ018327.1, forward strand.
GGAAGTAGTTCATGTCATACTAGCCTTTGGCTTGGAGTATGACAAAGTAGGCATCGGGAGCTGAGATTTGCCTTTGGTTTTTCTTTAAGAGGAGGTGCATCAGATTTTGATAAGTGGCCGTAAGAGAGAACTGTCTTCACTGGAGAAGCAGAGATGGAAGTAACTCCAGGGGTCAGTTCAGGTGTCGAGGGAACAGACGATGTTGACACAGCTGGTGGTATTGGTTGGGATGGTAGAGGCGATGGTGGTGGCGAGGACATCGGCAAAAGTTGTGAATTCGATGCTGGAGAAGGATGCGGAGTCAGTTTTTGAGTCCTCCTCAGATGAGGGGGTAACCTCCACAACAGCTGGCTCCTGGGAAGGAGCAAAGGTTGGTTCCTTCTCATTCAGGGATCGAAGGAATTCCAAAGCAGTATCAACAAGGGGGGCTGGAGTGATTACTGGCTGAAGAGCTTGGTCCTTTAGGGGCAGGGTGAATGTCCAGAGGTGGAATGGATACCACCTGAGGACCAACATGATCAACATCCACATGTTCTGGAGCGGTAGCAAGGTGCTTAACCACCCTTGGGGAACCAGGAGGATGGAAGGTTCCTCTTCTTGTTGGTAACCTCGGAAGCATTGTTAGGTGCTGACCAAGAGTGTTCATCACGAGATGTACGTTTAGGACGGGGAGGACTTTTTACCTGGTCAGGCACAGGAGAACCAGTAGGAGGTCTCTGGCTTCTCCCTTCCTTTGGCCCGGTAGAACGCAGAGCATCAGAAAAGCTCACACCAGGTTGGACATACATCTCCTTTACTCTTCTTCTGGCCTCTTTAAAACTGACCCTGTTCTTGTTTCTAATGGCAATGACTTCTCTCTCATCGAGAAAGAAAGTGCATTGCTGTGATGTTGCAGAGTGTTCTCCACCACAGTTAGGGCAGCACGGCTGTTGAGAACAGGGCGTCTCATGATAATCCGATCCACAATTCACACACAACCTTGCCTGTTTACAAAACTTGCTTACATGGCCAAAGCGTTGGCAATGGAAGCAGCGTCATGGGTTTTCAACGTAAGGCTTGACTGGTATGTTAAGATAGTCCGCCTTAAGGTCAGGATTATGGTGGCGGTAGGTAACCTAGCGCCATTCACAAACCTGGAAATGCGGTGGGCACTTACAACCTTCTGATTAGTAAGTTTTGATACCAGCCTGTCAACATCGTAATCTATTAACTCTCCCGATCGGATAACATCTTTACTGGTGTTAAATGTCGGGTGCGAAGCAGAGGACATGTCTACAGAAGCTAAAGACTGTAGGGTCTTAATCCGCTGATGCTGTTCGCTTGATTTCGCCTCGACTATCAATGCTCTATCATTACGTGGCCACATTTGGGCAGGTTCGCCACATTTCTCAACAAAATCCTCGTAGACGTCGAAGATGAGAGCCTTACTAAGAGGACTATCGTTCGCTTTCAAGACTAAAAATCGGTTCTAATCCAACTCAGGGTCGACTTCTGACTCAAAAGGATCAAAGCGTCTACCGTCAGGTTCCAAGGCACGATGACCAGAGGCCGCGCATCAATGGGAGTTATGTTTATTAAATTTACCCATATAAGTATATATTTTATTTTGGGCTGCCCCTGGTGCCGAGGGCATGCACCAAATCGCAATCGTGAGTCCAAAGAACGCCCATACAGACGGGGTAACCCGCCCCCCGACTCCCACTGTCGTTTTAAAAACAGCGGAGCCGCATAAGGGAGATTCTCTGGACTGCGGTGCTAAGACCTCCCAGAAACAAAATGACGCCCCGGGCAACCAAACCTCCTCTAAGGAACGGTCCTGCAGACGATGCCCTCCAGTGGGCGCATCCGTCAACCCGTACAGAGGCAAAAGTAAGAAAAGAAGAAGAGGCTAAGCTATGGCCGGAAGGGGCGCTGAGCCCCGTCAGCACGGCGGCCAGGAAGGCAAATCACTGCACCGCTTACGGGGAAGAGAATTGGTACAGAAGACGAAGTTGAGGTTAGCAGAAGGAGAAAAAGGATGCAAAGCTGGGGCCGGACGGGGCGCTGAGTCCCGTCAACACGGCGGCCAGGAGAGCAAATCGCCGTGCCCTTTACGGGGGAGGGTTCAAAGAAAGTCAACTACCATACCGCTAAAAGTAGTGTGGTGGTGTCAATGCATAGTTATTTTTTTTTAAGTTGGCTAGTCGCCGACCTGATCCATAGGATTATTATACATTTCTCCTATCCCAGCGTCTTCACTCTCTAACGCATTAGTGCACATCTGGTCGACTTACACAACGGTCAGATAACAGTCGCGGCGGACAGAGCGATGAGAGGAAACTCAGTGCCTTTCGTGGACACGAAAAGTCCTTTAATTTTAAGAGATCGTCGTCATGACGACAATCAACGAGGTCAGCGTCGCTAAATCCCGACAAACCCCTAATCGACTAGAAATCTGAGGGAGATCATTGCGTGATGGTGTGGCCGTGATGTATTAAAACACGGCGTCAAAGAACGGAGAACCCAAAGATTAAACAGCTTCGTAAGTCTTATCTTAGACAATTAGCCTGTTTTAATAAGACCTAAGATTCCCTGGGTCTAGGAAGCGCTACCGGTAAGGATCTTCGAACCAGAATTTCTTTCACTCTCACCTTAGACATCGCTTCTTCCAAGGAAACCCGAAGCGACTGCATTTCTTGTCGGGTTCCAGCAAGCTCCTCCTGATGGAGGACCCCTGCCGCCTCCAGGTCTGAAAACACAAAAAGGAAGAACTAAAAACAGAACTTAGGGGGTGGGAGGGAAAGTCATAGGGACAATTAGGTTCCACCCACCGGCAATCTTGGTGTCGCGATGGTCGGCTTCCACAACCCGGCTCAGCTCTGCTTCCAACTGCTTCGTCCGTTCGTTCCGCCCCTCCGTTCCTGTCTCCAGCAGGGTGATCTTCTGTTCCGCCTCTTTTAAAGAGGTGCACAGCGATCCGGTCTCCACCTCCAGCTCCCTCTTCTTCCTCTCCACCTCCTCTAGTTGCTTCTCCACTGTCTCCTTCTCACGCTCAGACTCCATCACCTGAGCCGGGTTAGAAAGCTTTAATTCCACAGTCATTAGTTCTCTTCTTCAACCCTACTAGCAACCAAGTCATCGACCACTGGTACCACTCTAATTTCATGTACCAAGAGAAAAATTTAATTTTCTTGCTCCCCAGCCCCCTCACACACACTCCCTTGCTTTCCTGAGCCTCCTTCACATCGGTTCCTTGTTTTATCTTAACCCTGAATTCACTCTATTGAACAGTACTCCATATTTCCCAGTCTCTTCATTCAGACCTACAAGAGGAGGCTTCTTCCCCCAAACATACGATGCCGGACGTAATTCGAGAGATTGCGAACTGATAGTGGCAAGTGCCAGGTTTTAAGTATAATGAATGCATTGTAAATGATGGTGGTACAGATGAAGCAGAGTGCAGGGAGATCAGAGCGTTGGGGGATGGTAAGAGTTTGATTGTGGAATGTAGCAGGAAGCAGCATGAGAGTATGTTGGTGCCAACATTGGTGTAGGAGAAGGAAAGATCATGGACAACTTGGGAAGAATGCTGGGAGTGAGCTAGGGAGAGATAGCGAGGCGAGACTGGGTAAGAGATGGTGATGGTGTGAAGAAGTGTGTGAATGAGTGTCCTGAGGTGGTATGGGCCTATAGGAAGAATGGATGGCAGAGAATGGACGAGAGTGAGTGTCAGGGATGCTAAAGGTTGGTAATGATGTGAATGTGTGTTTGAGAGAGAAAGGGCTGACGGAGGAGGAAGTGAATGGTATTGTATGCGATAGGTGCGCATGGAGAGGGCGTGATAGGGGCCTTGTGCCCCAAGATGAAAACCCTGACTGAAAGATGTTCGATGTAGACAATGGGTGGCTTTGTACTTAATAGGACATAAAAAGGGTAGGTAGCTTTCGTAGCGTTGATGCACGCTGACCCCTATTGTTGGAAACTGGATGATGAAGTTGAAATGTTCAAGGTATGGAACTTTAACGCTTGTTTTGGAGGGGGGGGGGGGAAATAAAGGGCGCCCGTTTCCCTTACCCTGGCTTGCAATTCCTCAACGCTGGCCCTCAGGCTGATCTCTATCTCCTCCATCTCGTCGTCCTTACGCGCCTCCCTTTCACCTCGCTCCAGCAGCTTCTTCCTCTCCTCCGCCAGCAGCCGCTCCATCTCCTCCACGCGTTCTTTAGTAGTTATGCTCTGACTCTGGAAGGGGGAAAGTGGAGTCTACTCAGGGACCAATGGAACCAAGGTCGTGAGTGGACCCGATCTCCATAGAGACGAACTAGTTAGGAGACTCGACCTTAATGGAGCCCCCTGACTCGAAGGACCATGGCCCCAAATCCTTTCCGAAGGAGGCCATCTGGCGAATGCCTACTACGGCATACGTCGCCGGCATCACGCTACAGCCTAAAACTAAGTTACATTAACAAAAGAACATGCAAAAAACAAGTAAAAAAAACAAAAACAAAAACAGGAAACACGATACAGCCTGAGGGTGAGGCCCGCCTCCCATCGGCGCAGGAACATGCGACCAACAACAAAGGCATATAAAATGAGAGACCAGCCTCCTCCAAAAAGTGAGATAGTCCGCAAGTCTGTGTAAATGAACACATCCCGAGTACAAGAGAAAAACGGTAGCGACCCGGCTCGTTCCGATCCAGGGACAGGTAACGTGCGCGAAGATCACCCGGACTGGGCCAATCAACAAAGGAATATATTCAGTCTTCGAGATAAGGTCGCATTCGAGGGCGAATCCAGCCACAAGCAAAAAATGTCAAGTTGAATTTGCACTGACTGACATTCAAAGCAGTTGGGTGTGTTGCACAGGAGATTTTATCAAGTGATGGTTGGGTAGAGGATTTATCAGGCTTACTTTTTAAGGATATCTGAGTGGGGAACTATAGTTTAAAGTGGTATCCGAATCATGAGGATCGCTACAAGGCTACCGCCACAAAGTCGACCAGAATTACAAATCTATCTAGCCACTTAACCACACCCAATGAGCCTTAACTTTACTTGGAAGCGCTGTCTATCAGTTTTAAGAGGCAGATGCACAACAACGATAATCACAGGCAAAGAGAGAAGCCTTTATGGCTCCCCAGTCTCTATTTTCAAGTAATGTACGCATGATCAAACCTCAAAGTCGGCTTTGGCGCAAGACTCCTCCTCGACCCGGAAGTTGAGGTCATCGATCTCTTTGCGTTTGTCCTCCAGCTTGAGAAACACCTCCCTCTTCTCACGCTCCAGCCCTTGGACCTTTTCCCCTAAGTCGTGAAGGCGCTCTTCCGACTCAATCTGCAGCTGTAAGATGATTGTGAAGTCAGTCAAGACCTGATATTTAGACTCTCAGCTACAGGCGAAAAGTCGTTCAACCGAATGATATGAGTGACGACTGATACCCAAGAATCTAAGCAACCCATACCTGATCGAGTTGCAACTTGTAGTCGTGGGCGATTCTCGTGGCCTCCTCGAGACGTGTCGCAATTCTCGCCATCTCTACGCGATCCGCATCCCTTTCCCGGATCAGTTGGTCAACATGCTGTGTCTTCTCCGCCAAGGTCTCCTACAGGAAAAGGGCATCAGAAAATCTGAGAGCAGACATCAAAAGCTACCCAACTCTGCCATAAGGTGGATAATGGACCCACAATAAAACACAATTCCACCTTTTTAAACCTATGGATATATAATTTTTCATCTAGAAGCACTTGCATAACCAACTACAATGCAAAGCAAAACAGGAATATTTACAAATATATTTCAAGAACAAAAACAACTCACCTCAAGAATAAAAAAAAATACAAATGCGAGCTGGGATAATTACAACAAAACAAAAATAACTATTATATATTGAAACTGCCAAAAGTAATGGCTACAATTCCTCAATGCTAGTTTCTAATTTGTTAAGTACCTTACATCTAGATTCTAACAAATTAGTATACAGCCCAAATGGAAAGAGATATAAAAATAAAATTAAAAAATTAAAGCTTTTCAACCCCAGAAAAAAATTCAAAATAAACATCAATTATTGGTAAAAAGAAAAAATAATTTGCAATTAAAAGTTATACAAGAAGTCACCATGAAAATCATTACTGTATCATATATCCATGCAGCTAATGGACAGCATTTAATCCTAAAAATAAGATTTAGGTACAAAACTTAAGAAATCTCTGTTTGGATATAAGAATAATGTAATAAATCCATTTTCTAAGCTTTAAGTGGGAAAAATCTATAGTTAATCAAATATAGCTGCCATAACAACAAAGATGGAAAATTTTCACCTTAAAGACAATTAACATCAAAATGAAAATTACAAAGAAATAATATTCCTTTCAAATTATGTGCAAGTATCACTGCATTTTTTTTCACCAAGGAAGGAAAATTAACCCCTGAAGATACCGTTATTACATCTCATACCAATCCCTTTGTAAAAGAATCAATTTATTATTAAAACTTTCAATGAAAAGATAATGAATCACACAGGAATAACAAATTTAGCTGCTTGCAAAGTTCATCAAAATATTCCAACCACAGTAATTTCTCTCCTTATATGACTAATTAAAAACAAACAATATTTGAGTTCTTGCACATATTTTGTGAACTTACAAACTAAACAACACCTGTCAAATGCATCTCAACTTGAAATCTCCAAAATCTTTGCCTAAAAAATAAAACTGAATTATCTAGAGGGAAAGCGCATAGAGAGCACAAACAATTGCATATTCACATCATGTGTATTACTGCTCAACTCAACTCAACTACACTGGATAGAGAGTGGAGGGAGAATTAAAGCTGGTTTGGGGGAAGAGCAGAGGGTGGGCGGGGGGAGAACATACTCAATAGAACAGATCTTCATCATCAGCCTCATTATTCTGCATGGAAAGAAAAAGGGATAACATTTCAAAATTATGTTCTGAAGGCTTACAGGAAATGTATCATTACTTTACTTGCTAACATAAAAAAATATAATTCATCTTTCAAAGCGTTTAATTTGTAAGATAAATCCAGTGTTAGACTGTTAGTGGAACAGTTATCAGTAATTACCAAGCACCCATCCGTTTTAGGTGAAGGCACTAGCGCTATTGTAAGGCTATTTCCTCTTCATTCCCTCAGGTTGGTCAGGAATAAAGATGAGTGGGAGGAATTTAGGTACAAGTCAATAAATGGTTAGATTTTGGAGCTAACAAGTGGATTATTACATGGCAGAATGAAGGAAACCAGAGCGTCGTGAATATAAACTAGCAGCATGAACAAGCAATTACCGAGTATACAAGTAAATGGGCCAAATTTTCCCCAGTTAGCAAGAGTATTATTTCAAATGCTCTGGAAGTAAGGAAGTTTACATAAACTGAATAAGTGGAGAGTGACAATTCTCAACCAACATATAACATATAACCATGTTAACAATGTACTAAGCTACTATTGACATACAAGGCTAAATAAACGGCAGAGTGGTGCATATCGGAATATTAACCAGCTATCAAAATTCACAGAAAATGCTTTTCTCTTGACAATAAAGAAAAACCAGGCACTGTGGAATCAAGAACTGGAAGTCACCAGAGGGAAATACTCTGTTAAGACCCCAAGAGCACTAAAATCAGTACTACTTAATAGCATGATGAAAGGGGCACAATGAATCACTCCAGATAATCATTAAAACTTTGATTCCCTGAGACAAATTAATCAAATACCGTACCAATCAATATACAGTAACACGATGCTGAAAATAAGAAAAGATTTGACATCATTACATCTTAGAGCATTTGCGCACAATATATCTAAACCATGTTAGCTGTTAAGAGAATTTCCACAACACAGGGTTATCTCAACCAACACACCAGGAGGAATTTTAACAGCCTATATTAGGGGACCATTGTAGGGAATAGTTTTAAAGTGAAATACATTCATTTCAGGTGTTATAAACAGATAAAAAAAAGGTCAGCTTTAGATTAACTGACACCACCTGGCGTAATGAGTTGCTCTCCTGTCTTCATAGCCAAACTTCTCTCATATAATCATTGTGTGATGAAAGTCTTGAAGCCAACAAGTGAAAAGATTATATTACAAAAATTGCAATGATTCAGCAAACCCTTACCTGTAATGCCTTTGTACTTGGACTCGAACCTGTGGAGGTACGGCTTGGTCTCTGCAAAAATGGAGGCAGACACAAGCATAAGCAGATACAGCTAACAATAAATTCTTACAAGGCTACAACTAAGACTACATTTCAGTACAACATTCTGGATTAGCTACTAACGAAGTCACAAGACAAAAGTCGCCTAGAGTGGGAGGTGAAATTACCCAGGGAGGCATTCTTATATTAAAAGAAAATATTAAAAAAAAAAATCTTTCACATTTCTAGATAACGATTCTAGAGTTAAAAACTTGTACACCTCCGCTGTAATTCACTTGAAAGAACAAGAGAGAGAGAGAGAGAACTACGGTAATTGGCACTTTCACTTGCATGCAATGAATACAATAGGAGGTGCATGCAGACATGCATGCATGCATTAAGAGGTGCACCAACTTTCAGGCAAAGGTGAACATGCTTCATGGTTTCATCTGTACTTAAAAATATTTAAGTTTATGAACAGTACTTGACTGAATTGTAAAACTAATAGTAAATGGTAAATTTAAGTGGGATGGATTATTGGCAAATTTTGCAGCAAAGGTAATCTTACAATATCAGTGAAAACTATTAGTTTGCAATTTTTGTACCATATCAGATAAAATAAAATACTAAAAGGATATTATGGTGATATAACTGATACCTGATTGTGATTGGCAGAAAAATGATCCATTCACACATTTTGACTAAAATTGACATTGCAATATGAAAAGAAGTAGAAAGAATCGACTAGATGAACAACTTGGTAATGTCAACTTCGCTGGAGAGGGAAATGAAGATAACTTTAATAAACAAAGGATGGTTCCTTCTTCAGTTTCTCAACAAATTTGCCAATGATGCAGGCCTTCTGCCCAATGGGAAGAGGAATAGAGGAAGGAGTGAAGCAAATGGGAAGCGCGGTTACCCAGTGCATTCACGAAAGCCTCCCTGCAGCAAACTCTTCAAGAAGCCCACCCCTTCAGAACCTGGTCTTTCAGTGTCCACCTCATTTGTGGCATCATTCAAGCGCAAGAATCAACCTAGCAGCGGAATCCTTGTCGGGATTCACAATGCAGTAGGGGATCAAAGACGCATCTCTAAGCCATGGCAATGAGCAGCAACATTGGTACCATGAGCCAGAAAATGGCTCCAACCAAGAGAGAGAAGACACCAACCAGCGAGTGCATCAGCGGCAGCTGCTCACCTATAAGTGAGAAGCGTAGGACAAGGAAAAAATTATAAAACCAAGACAAAGGAAGTGAGATGATAGTAGCAAAGGTTAGGAAGTGATAGCTTACACGAGAGAGGAAAATGAGGAGAACCCAGTGTGACATTGACCTTGAGAATAAGGTGGGTGAGCAGGGTACCCACAGACTGCGAAGGCTAGGGCCACACAAAAGAGCAGAATAGCGTCCGGAGGAAAGCGCATGAAGGGGAGCACAAAGGGGTTGAGAGGTGACATGAAGAAATAGAAGAATGAAGAGGAAGACAAAAATAGTTGACCAGAGATCCTCAACCTTCCACCCGAACAGGCTCCTTTTAACAGAGTCAATGGGGCTTCACACACGCGCACACCCAGGCAATGACAAATGAGACAGGTGGTAACCAGTGCCCAGCAGAAAAGAGGTGGCACTCAACTGAGACCAGGATCGAACGCAACGCCGCAAGAACGACCCTGCCGAGGGGAGGGGGGGGAGGGTGTCGCGACCCCCCCCTCCTCCCCGGGTAGTCGACTGGCGGGAAGGGGCGGACTTCCATTAGCGAGTCCCGAACGGAATGGCGAAGTGGAAACAGTACCTGCGAAGACGAGAGCGAGGTGACACCGAGTCTTACCCTCGTTCCCCTGAGGGAGATGCTGGAGGAGGCGACCGAGGAGGCCCCCAAGGACTCCCGGCTGCCAGCGCGCCTCACGGTGGGCAGGGAGGAGCGCGAGAACGAGGAACGGCTGCTGAAGCTCCTGACCCGCCCCAAGGGCGCGAACAACCCGTACTTGGAGCGGCAGACGAAGTATCTGAGGGAGGGGGGAAGGGGATCATATCAGTACAGGAGTTGGTCAGGTTGGGGACACCCGCCCCCTTCGAGGAACCAGGAGGTCTAGACACTCACTTCTTTCCGGCTACGGAGCCGTCGTTCTTGCCACTGGGTTCATCAAGCTCAACCCCTGCCCAGACTCCGTCGGCGAAGTCCGTCCGACCTAGGTAGCGGAGGACGCCATACTTGATGCCCGACGTGCTGTCAATGACTACCCGTTCGCCGATCCGCAGCTCGGACCCGGGACCTGGGAAAGAGAGGTGATTCAGGACATGTGGGATCATCCATCTGGGACAAGGGAAAATAAATGGGCCTTCAAACATCCTTGCAGTCCGATTGGAAAGGGTGTATAAGGGAAGGAAAGCGAGGTGGGGCGGGAGGGGTCACCTTTACAAGTGAGGAAGAGGAATTAAGGATAATGAGGAAGGTGAGAGAGGTAGTTGAGCTAAGCAAAAGTGAGAGGGGCCCATAGATGAACTCATCCTTATGGTAAGTGGGGATCGAGATTAGACTTGCAAACCCCCAAAAGAAGTGTTGCCCATTCTCGTCGATACTCAATCAAGGGCTTTGGAATTAATGGCTGACACTTGTCAAAAATAAATAGCATTCGATCCGAATCCCCAAACTATTAAAATCTTTTACTCAGAGCAAACTCAAGTTCTGAAATCCACATTATTTACCAACAGATGGCAGGGGTCCTTTCTTGACACTGCCTGCTGGGGAAGGTGATCCACTCTTTGGAGAAAGGGGAGACTTAGTTCCAGGTGAAGCAGGGGTAACTTTCCGTAATGTCTCACTGGGATGTGATGGCTTGCGTAGGGAAGGATCAGACTCCTGTGAACTCTTTCTCTCTACTGCAGCTGGGGCTGCGTTTGGCTTTGAAGAGTCAAGAAGCTTATCGATAGATTGATGAGCTGCCTGCCTACCAGCCAGATACTCCAAATCCTGTTCAGTCAGGGGCACACGAGAAAGCCTGGTGAGCCGCGAAAACACACCTTTCTTCGGCTCACACTGGAAGTAACGTACGCCTGCCACAGACCCATTGTTTTTACCTGAAGAAAAGGTGAGAACAAAGTCAAATTTTCATAAAAACATGAAATACAAGTTTTTAAAAAATCTTGCCTAACAATTGTAAGTTTTTCCTAGATCAGTAAAGAACTGAGAAGTCACTGCCAGAGAGGGAAAGCAGCATATATGTTAACCAGCAAAATCTCTTCATTAATGTCAGGAACATTATAAGTATTAAGAGAACATTGGCCATGAAAAACAGTAAATTCAGTCATAAAACTGATGTTGAAGTAAAAAAAAAATTACTGATGTTAGAAATCAGAGGGGATGGCCAGTAAACCTTTACCAAGTGCCATTACTGGATAAAAAGGATTAAAACTATACGACAGATGTTAAAAAGTCCTCTGAAAAGATGCTCTCTCAGTTCAGTCTACTGACCAAAGACAGGTTGTTATTTTTTTTTTATTTAAAGCAAAAACCAATGACAATCTGCCATAGGGAAGTGTTTAAGGAGAGATCTGAAAGAAAGTGATAAAGATGCAAGTGAAAATGTATTGAAGTTATATATACCCCCAATTCTTATGGGCACTTCTCTGATTCAACACCCTTTCATGTTGTGATTCTTCTTTATTTCTTCACATCTCATCTGGATGCATGAACCAATTTAATAGCACAATCATGTAATTAATTGGCTATTATTTTTATAAAATTTTAAATATTTCAAAAGAGTGGATATAATGGGCTTTGAAACTGCCCTTTTGAGAGCAGCTGTTTAAGAACACAAGATTGAGCTACCCTTACCGATAACTTCATCAAGGGTGACACCAGCCCATTCACCAGGGGCAAATTGAGTTTCCCCGATGTAAGAGATTGATCCAGGTTTGGTTCCACCAACCCAAATTCGATCTCCAATGATAAAGCTGTCAGTGTCTTCAGTCAACACCAAAGATGCGTCTGTAGAAAAGAAGCAAATTTCAAGTTCAAAATGTATTCTAAGTAAAATAATTTGGTAGGAGGTTTTATTACTGATCCACTCTCTTTTTGGTGCCTTTTATTTCTCACTGTAAACCTACAGTTTAGTATGGGATTTGAACCACAGTTATCTATAGTATATGGCACCTCCCATGAAAGTGACAACCCCAAATGAGACTCCATTCGGTGAGTGGCTGTAATTGGAAGTGGCCTTTCCACTTGGCTTAGCCAAAGTCTATTTTATTATTAAAAATAAATATCTGAAATACAAAGAGAACTTTATATATATGAAAAAAAATCAGAACAGACTTTTCAGCAAGAACTGACAGGAGTTGTGATATTTGGTGAGCAACTAATTAGACCAGACTTTAAGGCAGGAACTGACAGCAGTTATGAGATTTGGTGAGCAACTAATCAGAACATACTTTGTAGCGGGCCGAAAATCTAGACTAACCCCAATCGATCCAACCCGCTTCCTACACTAATCAAGACGTGAAAAATCGAAGGAGAATGAAATGGATTGTATTATGAAAAGTGAATGTGAGGTGATGAGGTTGAATGAGTGTGCGAAGAATGTTGTCAAATTTTGTGGTATGATTGAGTTGGTCATGGATGATGAGAATGAGATTTTAAGTGATGATGATATTCTAGAGATGCAAGAGATGTGTCCTTTTGTTAGTGAGTTGAAGAGGTGTGTAATGATGCATGTTGATTTGAATGAATGGCCTGAGTGTTTAAGTGATTTTAAAAGGTATGCTAAGGATTTTGTTGTTTGTATGGATGTTGTATATTTTGTGAAGCATGTGAAGGGTGGTGATGATATGTATGTACCTGTGATGTCCTTGGTTGGTATGATTGGTCTGGTGAAAGTTGTGCATGATAATTATGGGGATATGGGTAAGTTTAAGCTGTGGGAGTGTATGTTCCATCCATTTCTGAGAACTGTTGTGAATGATGTTGCGACTACATGTGAAAGGTGTCAGAAGCGAAAGGTGCAAGGTGTGCAAGTGAAACCACCGATGTTGAAAGTTGATGCGAAAGAACCATTTAAATTGGTAGTGATTGATTGTGTGTCTTTGCCACATACGAGTGCTGGGAATGTTGGTATGGTTGATCATAAAAGTAAGTTTGTGTATGCAGCGCCTGTGAGAGATAAAAGGAGTGTGACTGTTGCACGTGTGGTTGAGCAGTTGTTTTTTCCTATGTGTGTAAGAAAGCCTAGAAGATGTCTGAGTGATAATGGGCCTGAATTTGTAGAAGTGTGAGCAAATGTTGAGAGAGAATGGTGTGGAGCATGTGAGAATGACTCTGTATGTACCGTCTTCAAATGGATTAGCGGAACGTACGATAAGAACCTTGTGTGAGATGTTGAGAATGATGAGTAAGACAGTGAATGACTGTGATGTATGTCTGGGAAGTGTGTTGTGGGCGTATAATTCCACTGTGCATAGTGCAACTGGAATGTCCCCATGTCAGTTTGTGATGAATTTTGAAAGGTGAGTGAAAGATAGGTTTCGTTTAAGTGAAAGTGAGCAGAGTGTATGATGTGAGGCACATGAAAAGTTCCGTTCATTTGAATTAGGTGCGAAAGTATTGAAGGTGAAGATAGTGAAGGGTAGGTTGAATGTGTCAAAGATGAGTGAGAAGTTTGATGGACCTTATAGAGTTGTGAGAGTTTGGTAAAATAGGGTGATGTATGTTTTAGAGTTTGAATGACGGTATGACAGAGAGTGCAGGCTCATCAGAGTCAGTTAAGGAGATGGAGAGAACTTCCTGACCTACCTGGTGAGTCATCCAGTGTATGAACTGTGTAGAGAGAGATTGAATGTGATAGTATGGATCTGTCTGGGAAAGAGCTAGTCTTAGTCTCGAGGAGTAGAAAGCGTACAAAGAAGAGTGAAAGGAAGAATGCAAGTACGAATGAAAGTAAGTCTGAGCAGAGTGTTTCTGGTATAGGGGAGCTTGAAAAAGAGATTGAGTGTTTGCAAAAACAGGTGAGTGATTTGGCTGGTATAAGTAGACGAGTGAGTGAGCTGCCTGTGCCTGATTTTTCTGATTTTGGGAACAGTATGAATGATAGTGTGTTTGGGCAGAATGAACCTAGTTTGGATGATTTTTCGGGTTTTATGAATGGTAATAGTAGGGGTGAGTTTGATGTAGTGAATGATGAAGTGGCTGATTTTTCAGGTTTCTGGTGGGAACCAGTCGAAGGGGTTTCTGGTATGCCTGTTGAGAATACAGGGGATGTGAGTGACCTGTCTGTTTCGCAAGAGTGTACCTTGAGTTGGATGAGAGCTGTGAGTGAGGAGCTGATGAATGGGGGTATGAAGAGTGAAGGTTCTGAATGGAAGAGTATGAAAGAGTTCTGTCGCGAGATGGGAGAAGTGGTAATGAGGGTTAAAAGTATGGTGGACGATATGATCAATAGTGACGATGAGACTGACAGGATGACTGATGAACAAACCCGACTGATGGCTATGCATAGCCAGGGACCAGTAGGCGAGAGTGAATGGGTGCAGAAGGGTGCGATTGAGTATAAAAGGTACTGTGAGTAAGGATTGAGAGTGTATTGTGAGTGACTATTGTAGAATGGCCTAAGGATGGAGGGGTGTGGGGGAGCAAATGTGTGTGTGTGAAGGGCCATTCTCCCACCCCTTTCCCAATACCCTCTCCCTCCCTCTGTGTGAGCGTTGTGTGTGAATAACGCATTTAAATTTTGTTTGTTTTTTTAATTTTTATTGATGTTTGTTTTCTCTTTTCAGAGAAAAGAGTTAGAGGTAAAAATAGATTGAAAGCATAATATTTATATACATTTCAAAAGAATGCCAGCGAGGAAGAGTATTGTCTGATTAAAGAAGATTTACTGAGTTCGAGCATAGAGTGGAGACTGTGTGGACGCAACCGTGGGACACCAAACTTCTAGCAGAAGTTGGAAAGAGGCCTAGAGGGTTTCTACCCCCAACCCTGATAGGAGGTTTACATGACCTCTCATTGGAAACCACGACTGCACCTGGTTTCGCCAGCCCTCATCGTGAACCAAGAACTATACAGCCTTGCCCTAACTCGCTAGTGATACCCTTGCACCCCCTTTTGTTTTAAAAGCATTGTATGGTGTTGATTGAACTATCTTGTACCGTTCAGTTTTTCTTTTCATTTTTTTTGCACGCGCATTGTTTGACTCAGTACCGATTGGTGTTATTGTATAATTTTTTTTTCCTCTTCGTCCATTGTAGTTTTTTATCTTGTATTTTGATTGGGGAATTTTGGCCTTGTTTGTGGTGTGCACACATTTTTTTCATTGAGTTCTTATAAGAAAATTCAATTTTCTTTTGTAATTATTATTGTATTTTTTTGTAAGTAAAGGACTGTACATACAATCCGTTTCATTCTCCATCGATTTCTCATGTCCGGATTAGTGTAGGATTTTCGGCCCAGTACAACTTTATGGCAGGAACTGACAGCAGTTATGAGATTTGGTGAGCAACTAATCTGAACCGACTCGTAGGCAGGAACTGACAGGAGTTCTGTGATTTGAAAAGCAGCAAAATGTCAAAAAAGATTTTTACTCAACAAGTATTGCAATCATAAATTGCATTACTAGTTTGTTTTCATAACTTTCTCAAAGTATAAATAAGGAAGTATTTGACTAACTTATCATTGTTGCTTCATAAGCTTGCTAATAGCATTAATTTTTTTTTTAAGAGTTCATCTGGTGAATGCCTAATTGGGCATTAGTTGCTGTATTCAACATTGCCTAAAATTAGGCATCTTTAAAAGAGGATGCTAAAAACACAAATAAAACAAAGAAAAAGGTAATAAGCAGGAAGCAAGCTCCGGCATCGGAGGGAGGTCCGCCTCCCCCCTGCGCAGCAACATGCGACCTACTAAATAAGGACAAAAAACAACAAAAAACCCCAAATATTTAAATAAAGGGGAGAAGGCCGGCCTCCTCCAAAAAGTCTAAAAGTCCACAGGTTGGGGGGCACAAATCCGTCCTGAGTACAAGGGACAGGCATAGCGAGCCCGCCCAACCAGGTACTGGGACAGGTAACGTGCGCGGAGATCGCCCAGACTGGGACATTCAACAACACTGCCGAACAGTCTGGGGGACAACACAGTCTTCACAGTAGGGCGCAGGCGAGCGCTTCATCAAATGGCAATGCGTCACACGAGTGTGTCCAATTCGGAGATGACAGAAAGCAACCTGAAGCCTTTGCGGCATTGGGGGCTAGGTCCATGGGAATAGTCACTTTACGTTCCCTTCAACCGTCTCCCATCTTCTTTGCCAAGCAGCCCAAAAAGCTGCCATGTAGTTGGTGTGAGGAAGAGCAAAACGCTGGTGTGGTTGCAGAGTTCTCGCAGACTCTTTGGCGCCCTCCTTCCCCGCAATTCCTACATGTCCAGGAACCCAGCAGAAGATAATCTTGACAAAAATATTGAACGCAATACTCTCGCCGCTGTAGAAGCTTTGGGAGCAGAGGCATGGCGACAAATAGCCAAATAGGAGTTTCCTGGCCCTAAACCCAAAGGGCTTAGGGTATGACTGGCGTCTCACGGCGGCATAGGCACCGTGGAGATCAGCTGCGGATGCAGTGAGAGCTGTTGGCGACTGAGGGAGGCGCCGGGCTCGCGCGTACAGGCGAGTGATGCACTGCACGCAGCGCAAGTAGCATCTCCCCAGCATCGACCAACAGGCTCTCAATAGGGAAAGTGCGGAAGGCACCGGTCGCCAGGCGAAGGTCGGTGTGGTGGATCGAGTCCACCTTCCGCAATACAAGCTCGGCTGTGGATGCATAAAACTCGCATCCGTAGTCGAGCTTCGAACAAACAAAGGATCAATAAAAAAGTAAGGCAGTAGCTGAATGTCACGGAACGGAGAATATCCATGGCGCGGGTACAAGAGACCCTAAGGCTGTGAATATGAGCCTCCCAGGTGAGGCGTCGGTCAAATACAAGACCAAGGAAACGGTGTGATTCAACCACTTCCAGGAACACCCCATTAAGAAATAAATCTGGGTCGGGGTGGAGCCGCGGATGGCGGCAGACATGCACCACCTTAGTCTTGGCCAAGGAAAACCGAAATATGTGCGCTTTGGCATAGCGAGATGCAGTTCAATGCCTGTTGGAGTCGACGCTCCAGAGTTGGTATCTGGGCCGCGCCAAAAGAAATTGAAAGGTCGTCCACATAGAGCGTAGCAAGAACATCTTCCGGCAGCACCGAGGTGATGCCGTTGATGCTCAGGGCAAAGAGTGTGACACTGAGGACACCCTCTTCCTACTCCATTGGGCCGGAGAGGGCTTCCCCCACCCGTACGTGGAATCGACGATCTCGCGAAAATTCAGATATAAACATAGGGAGGCGTCCCTTCGCCCCTATCGTGTGGAGAATCTCCATGATACCGTATCATCATGCGGTATCAGAGGCCTTCTCCAGATCGAAAAACACCGTGGCGTAGTGCTGTCTATGAAGGAAGACCTCACAGATGGCATTTCCAGTTGAAGCAGAGCATCCGACATGGAGTGGAACTTGAAGCAACACTGTGCAGAAGACAGATGGCCTCCGCTGTCCAGGACGAAGGCTAAATCTAACATTTACCAATTTCTCCATCAACTTGCACACGCAAGAGGTTAGAGAGATTGGGCGGAAACCAGCCGGAGTAGAGTGATCTCTCCCCAGTTTTCAAAAGTCGAGCACAATAGCGATTCGCCAGGAATCTAGGAGGAACCCTCCACCCAGATCCTGTTGAACAAATCTAACAGAAAGGCCATGCCTCGCTCACCCAGGTGTCGAAGCATGGCGTACGGGACATCGTCCGGACCATGGGCAGGAAGGAAGAGCGGAACACAACTCACTCAGAGTAAACCTGTCATTGAAGGGTCCTCCGCCTCTGGAGGTAAAGTCCAGTCGGCGGCCTTCCGCGGCATCACAACGTGCATTGAAGGCTGGCGGAGAAGCATCCCAGCTAGAGAATGAGGAGAAGAACTCAATGGCCTCATCTACCAAACTAAACTCCTCAACTGAGATAGAGAATTCAGTCATTTCCTGAAATGCAGGCCACCGCGCCAGCACCAAACACCACCGAGGTGGGTTCTCAGGCGGCAGCCGCCCAGAAAATGATATTTGAATGGGAAAGTGATCACTAACATGGAGGTCACTGACCCGACCCCCCACAATCAAAATCAGGCTGTGCATCCTGAGAGCACAGAGATAGATCAAGGCAAGAAAATGAACCGTTTCTCGGGCAGTGATGCATAAACTCATCCACATTTATGACACCTATCTCAAGCTCTTCGATCCGATCGGCAAGGACTTGTCCCTTGGGATTTATTGAGTAGTCTCCCCAGAGAGAATGTCTGCCGTTCAGATCTCCAAGCAAGAGAAAGGGCCTCGGCAACCGTGCCATGATGCGGCGGAAGTCCCCCGCATTAAAGTCAGCTGACGGTGGAATGTACGCAGAAATAACAGTATACTTCCGATCCAGGTGAAGCTGCACAGCCACTGCCTGAAAGGAAGTATCTACAGTAAAAAGAAGAATGGAGACATCATGCCGGGTGTAAACTGCGCATCCTCCAGCCCGGCCCCCATCTCATGATGGTGGGGTCGCAAAACCCTTATACCCTGGGAGGGTGCCTAGCAT
Organism: Ceratothoa steindachneri; assembly: GCA_963969495.1. Taxonomy (NCBI): domain Eukaryota; kingdom Metazoa; phylum Arthropoda; class Malacostraca; order Isopoda; family Cymothoidae; genus Ceratothoa; species Ceratothoa steindachneri. Next base: position 31,220,337 of record OZ018327.1, read on the forward strand.
GGTCTCCTGCAGAAAAATAGCTAACAGGGAACGAGATGAGACGAGCCTCCGCAGCTCCTTCCAGTTGGCCCGGAGTCCAGGCAATTCCATTGAAGGAATATGCCCTCCAGGCCTAGCTTGGAGAAAATGCGGGGGCCCTCTTCGAAGAGAAGACCCTTATGGGAATGGCCATATGCTTCCCGGAGGAAGAACCCCAGGCGCTGTCACCTTCGAGGACTTATTGGGGAAGGTTGGGCTCGCTGTGCGAGTCTTTTCCTCCCTCTGCCTCGAAACCTTAGGCGGGTGTTGCGGCTTTGGAGGTGGAGGGGGCCATCTTTTTGAGGATCTACCATCTCCGAGCCACCCAGCCCACCACTAGGTGTGGGTGAGGGAGCCAAAGCTCCTTTGTTGCTGTCCTCCTTTCAGGGAAGGGGGGCAGCTTTAGGAACCCTGGAGATGGCCTGGCAACCAACTTAAGGGGTATTGCCTCCTGTGAGTCTAACAACTCGGTGGAGGCGCGTGGCCATTTCGCCTTACGGGAAACAGTTTCGCTGGGGAAAGCCCTGGTTTTAGCTGGGGCTGGGTGTGAACTCTTTGTGCCACCAGCTTTACCAGGGGAGTGCCCAGGTTGAGTAGAACCTGCCGAAGGGCTCCAAATGGGTGTGGAAACAACTATGCTCGTTAGCCTGGATGGGCCAGGAGCAGAGGGTGTCTTTCTTAGCATTGAGGCAAAAGATGTCCCAGACAGAGCCAGGCGCGCAGCCTCACAGAATGAGAGACGATCCTGGGCCTGAACAGCTAGGATTTCTTTCTCAAGGAGATATGCACCACATTGCTTCAAAGAAGTGGGGTGCGGCTCTCCACAATTGACACACAATTTGTACTTATCGTATGCGGCCTTGGAGCAATATACACAGACTTCGGGTGACCCCAACTTTGCACATCTACATGAGCAATTTGTATGGCCGAAGCAGTGACAGTAATAGCATCTCCATGGCAGTGGCACGAATGCCTTCATGCGGTAGCAATACCAACCGGCACGCACCGACTCAGGGAGCTTGTCACAGTCAAACGTGATGAAGAGTGTAGGGGTGGGTCTCGAGGCTCCTCTCTGTTTTCTCATCACACGTTTGACCTTGACAGCCCCATGGTTGGCCAGCTCTAAGGTGATGTTCTCTATGGAGTAGTCCACAAGTTCCCTTGCATAAACTACTCCTTTCACGAAGTTCATGGTAGAGTGCAGCGTCACACTCACAGGCATGCCATCAAGTGTCCAAAGGGCACTAATTATGGCTGCCTCTGATGGATTTGACACATTTGCCAAAAGGTTCCCAGCTGAGAAACGCGTCACCTTCGGCTCTCTACCAATCAAACTACCTAAAGCTCTCCTCTGATGGATCATGTTGTCCTTAGCCAAAATGGTGCCATCAGTGGAGTGAATAATGAGGAAGCGTTTGAAGCCAGCAGCTCGAAAATGCAGGGTAATCTTTGAATGAGGGGCTCCGCTCTGTGCACTAGCACTTTTAGTCTTAGTCAGGGGCTCCGCACCTGGAGGGACAGATGTGCCGATCTTGGCTTGGTCGCTTACCAAAGTGGCAGCAGACCCATCTTGTCCCTGTGACCCCCGTGGATGGAGAGGAGCCCCCCCCCCCCAAGTCTTTTTCCTTTTTATGAGACGAAGGCGGGGAATGAACCTGCTTCTCCCCTCCACCGGCAGGAGCCCCCAGGCCAGATGGACCGGCCTCAGCAAGGTCTTTCTCCGAGATGGAGAAGGTACTGGCAGTTGCAGGGGCACTGGTCAGAGGATATCCCTCCCCTCCTTGTACTGCCTTGGAAACCCTAGCCGTTTGAGGAGAACCTTGCATCGGGGCAGACTCAAGTTCAGGGCTTGGCGCTGAGCCAGGATTAACCCTACCATCTGAGGCTGGGTTGCCTCAAGGACCATGTCTATCTCAGGGGAGGCGTCCAGTTGGCCATCCCCCCCCCCCCCAAGACATCACAGGTCCCATTGGCAGTGCTGTCACAAGTCGAGCTTGGGGAGGCACAGGCCTTGACCCTGACAAGGTTCAAGATTCTCACCAGCAGGTCTTTTGAGAGAAGCGACCGATGGAGCCTGGCTTCCCTCTTCCCCCTAAGGGAATTTCCCCTACCGAGCCGCTTCAATGGGGAGTCATTGGCTATGGGCTGTCTGCTGGCTTTCTTGGCAGTCCCCTTGCAGAGTAAAGGGGGGACTCACCCTCTTCAGACAAGGGGGTGAGGGGGAGTCCCCTACACCCATAGGCAAAGGAGAGGAGTAAGCCTCCTCTCGGGTTAGAGAGATTTGGACCGTCCCCTGCGAGAGCACAGGGAAAGGGGCCTCAATTTTTCCTGTGGAGCTGCCTGAGGGTAAATGGGGAGATTTTGGTTTTGTTAGATTTGGATTCATGTGCATGGTGACCCTATTTTTTCTAGGGAAGCAATCACTCATCACCCCTCGCAGTAGCCCGCCCTGCAAGGGGTGCGTACAGGCCTGGCAGATCCAGGTGCCACTATTTTGGACAACCCATCCCGCTTGGTGGCCTGGCAGTCCCTCAGCATGACAGCTCCAACTTGGACACAGTGTAAAATGTATAGTGTTTGAAAATAGAAAGGAAGAGGAGGTGATGAAGATGTGGTTGGGGATAAAGCATGTTATTTAAAAACTCACCATCCCAAAATGGAGCTCAGGGGTGAGGGATCATTGTCCCCTCCCCCCTCAGCCCCAATCCGAGATAGTTGGCTGAGAAGGTCAGCATCTACCCTGTGAAATTAGAGGCTGACCAGAGAAAGTTGTGGGAGAGGTTGTATGAAAAGAGAGGAAACAGGGGGGAAACACAAGTGTCTGAAGGAAGGAGAAGAGGCTAATCTGGGGTCAGACTGGGTGCTGAGTCCAGTCAGCATGGCGGCCAGGATAGCAAATCACTGCGCCCCTTATGGGGTTGCTAATAGCAATCCAAATGCTAGTCTCGCTGCTAGTGGCAGAAAACCACTTTCAAATAATGCATTTTCAAACTCCGAAAAGTCTTTCAACCTCAATTACACCTGTAATTAGTGTGTCCATGTGATGTATGCTATTGTTTGAAGACATAGAAAGTGTATTTAGACATTTAAACTAACTCAGTTCCCTTTTATATAGTATCTCTTTTGGCTACTTCAAATGATGACACCACTTTGTCAGCTATGCACATCCATTCTTATGACTCAGAATGCACAAATTTAACAAGGGGTATTTCATTACTGTCCATATTCAACAAGGCTACTTGCAGGTTGCTATTATGAATGAATAGCTGCAGACTTTTTTGTTATTCTTGCATAAAAGTTTAATATAAATCCAAAATGATAACTCAATTTGAACCTGATGGAAAAAATTTAGATTTTATTACAAGAAATATAATCCACAACCTTTTACATAAATATACAAACAAAATCTTTTGAGTAATATGTATAAATTAAAAATATTTTCAAATGTATTATTTAGCAAATATATCAAAATTATAATATACAGAGATATGCAATAAATAAATAGATGCCCAGAGTTTTATGATAAAATGTTTTATTTCGATTTTTTGCCATTACTACAATTAGTATTTGTTTCCATCTTCACAGAACTTAATATTGTAATTATTAAACATGCCTAGAGAGCAAAATTCCAAGATACTTTTAGATTTTTAAAGAGGATGGATTGCGGGTCAATTTAAGGATGAACTATTCCAAAGGTAAATTGTGAGGAATCATAGAATACCCCTTTCTTGTTAAAAAAATTAAAGTTCATTATAAAGAAAAAGGTAAAACATCAGCTGAGTCACAACCTAGAACCTAATTGTCCTGGGCCTTATGAAAGATATTTTCATTCTGTTGGAAGATCCATTAAGAAGACTACAAATTGGCCTCCCAAAACTGCAGTAAACGGCTTGCAGCAAGGAGGAAGCCTCTTTTAACAATAACCAATATTAAGAAGAGGAATGAGCGGACTAGAGAAATGAGCAATAAGCCTTTCTATTTTTAGCACAGTGCAATTTTTGCTGATGAATCAAGGTTTGATCAATTTTTAGAAAGCTGACAGGTATGAAGTTTGATATAAACAGATTACAAACAAGAATGTGAAATATGGTAATTTTTCTGTTATGGTGCAGGGAGCAATATGGAATGATGGAAGATCACAGAGTTGTTTGAGTGCAGTGGTAATATCAACTTGGAAAAATCAATTTCCATTCTTAGAGGGACTTCAACCACTGTTTTCCAATGGTCAGCTTGAAAAAGAAAATTATTAATGAAAGATAGGGCTACCTGTCATACAACAAAAAGAATGGGAGGACTAAAGTAGCAATAAAGACTTACTTGGTTGAATAGGTCCCTTGAAATGAACTGAATAGAACATGTATCGAAAATACTATAGAAGACTACAGAAAATGTATAAAAGAAAAAAAGAATAGTCAGAATTGATGAATGTCATACAACAAACATGGATAGAAAATCACAAGCTGCAATCTCTTATTCTACACCTAAGAAAGCTGCAGCTCTAAAAGACATTAAGAGGAAGTTCCACTGCCTAGCTGTTCCATTGAGCACTAGCACAGGGTGGGGGTGGGGGTGTCTGTAGAGGTTCTACAACATGCAATAGACTCCCTATGCCATAACCTGGTTTCTCACAGAAAGCATGGCCCCACTCAATTGCGGTAATGTCAGCAGGGCCTAGAGCACAGACTGCTATCTGCTCCCAGGGAGCTATAGACAATGCGAACAACAGATACAAAGTATTATTAATGCACTTTCCTTGTTTAAATTTACAAATAAAGGTACTTCAATAATTAAATGGGTATCTGTTTACTTTCATGTCTCTGTATATGATATTATAAAGATAAGGAATAATACAGTTTTGTATCAAGTTCTAATTAGATACCATTAAGTTAAATAAACTCATAAACCTTTACCTGATGCCGTTGCCACTCTTTTAGGTACAGAGAGACTGGAACTTTGACCCTCTGTACTCAATTTTTCTCCTGGTCTCTTTAGACTTCCCATTTCATCAAAATTGTTTATTATTCTTAAGACTAAATGGCACCATATTTTAAACTAAAAAACAATTTTAATATCTGCTGGTTCTAAATAGAAATTATTTAAATAAAAATCTTCAGACATTATAAGATTGAAATTTTTAACATTGACATTAATTTTTAACCCTAAACTTTCAAAATATTTGGACCATTATGATTAAAAATGTTAAATCATGCAACTAGAATAATAATAATAATAATACAATGTGTATGATTTATACCATGAAACAAAACTCAAAAGCAAAAAATAAAATAATTTAATAGGTTTTATTTTGGACTGGGGAACTACTGATTTACATAGGACCAACTATGTATGGGGTTCTACAGCATATGGTAGCCATTGTAAAGTGAGGGGGGGGGGGCATCTGGTGAATGCCTATTAGGACATTCACTGTAATCATCTTATAGCCTAAAGCTAGGAGAGATAAAAAGAAAGAGCAAAGGACCCCCCCCAAAAAAAAAAAACAAAGAAAACATGAAGCAAAAAAACAACAAAGAAAACATGAAGCAAAAAACAAAGAAAATATGAAGAAAAAACAACAAAGAAAACATGAAGAAAAAACAACAAAGAAAACATGAAGCAAAAAAATAAGGAAGCACATCTAGGTATCAGGGGGAGACCCATCTCCCCCAAATGCAGCAGCGTGCGACCGATACCAAAGAGTAAAAGAAAATGGATGCCAGCCTCCTTCAAGAAGTCAAATACTCCACACGTCTGTGTGAAAGAACCACCAGCAGATGCGGTGCTGTAGGAGAGAGAAGAACTATCCTATCAACTTATATGAGTGGGGGAAGTAATATGCATATTAGAACTTGTGTTAATACATACACTCACTGATAAGTGTGTATGTACTTAGAAATCCCATGACATACAGGTACACTCATATATAGGTATGTACGTGATCAATATAGATATATTAAATTCATGTACTTTACTCTCTAGGTTGAGGTGGTATTAATCATATTACCTCTGGGACTGGCCCTGAGTCAACCCTAGGGTCTTTGTTGGTCCTAGTTCTGTAGTTCTTATCCCAGAAAAATGTTTAAATATCTCGATCAAATCCCCCTATTAAGGTGCCTCCAGAAAGGTACTATTTTTGTTACTCTCTCATACATTGCTTCGCGCGGGTTGTTTTGCTAAATTGTGTACAAAGTACTCATACCGAGTCTTGCTCTTTTAGTGAGAATGAACTAACTAATGAAAGTGTAACATTTATATAGTGTAAGTGCTTTATCAATAACATTTTTGCCATTTTTTTCATGTGTTTAATTTAGTGGAATATAGAAATTGCTTGAAAGAGAAAATTAGTACATTTTTCACTTCAGCTACTTTGCTAAACCTCAGAAGGATGCTTTGCCAGTCACTACCTAGGGGTATTTGAACACTTAGGACCTCAAGATATCCAGCATTAAAAAGAGCGAGATCAAGTCTTCTGAAGGAGAGTCCTCGTTATATCAAAATAAAGCCACCCCTTGCTGCGCCAAGTCCATCCTTCTTGAGGATGTGGAACCTAGAAAGGAAGGGTAATGGTGGAGGGCCACCAGGTCTCACAGATGCTGACTATTGCACATGGTGGGTTTCATGAAGCAGAATTTGAAAGTCCTGGAGTTTGTGCTAGAGTAAAAGAGCACTAAAAAAAAAAATGACTATGAAGATGCCATTATGGGTTGAAAAAGGCTGAAGAGAAAGAAAAGAAGCGGGGAGGAGAGAAAGCAATGTTGACTGAATGGAAGAGCCTAGTTGGAAAAGTTGAGATGATAAGAGAGAAAAAGGACTTTAGCTCGGTGAAAGGTAGAGGGATAAAGGGAAAAAGGATAAGGATATTTTGGATACCTAGGGATAATTCTGAATAAGACTTGGGTGGTGTTTGGTTGTGAGAGGAATGCAGTCATGATCATGCATGGATGAGTCAATAATGCTAAAAAGACTGGGTTCTTATGAGTTACACGAGAGGTAAAAGAGGTTGATTGAAAAGAGGCAAGTAGAATGGGTGTTAGGATGGAATGGTTATCTCATGCAAATGGGTGGTATGAATATTTGAAGAGCATGTATGAGAAGGAAGGTGTGATTCTCATTGATGTGTGGGATAGGTTTTATGGTAAGAGAGAATTGTATGTGATGGATGGTTTGCATTTGAGTAGTTCCTTACAGGCAGCAAACTAGATAATGAGGTAAGGCCAATCAATATTAGATAGAAAACTATAGAAATGATAGAATAATATGAGCAAGGAAAATAGGAAATAGAGATATATAAAGGGAACATGATCTTAGCATACCAAAAGGTGTCTCAAGGACTAAAGGGCTAAAAAGTGGTTTAATTGCAAAGAATTTAGTCTTTGAAATAAGAGGGAATAGTTTTTGTTATATGATAGAGGAAGATATAGTGTGCATAAGTCATGGGTAAATGAAGCCAAATTTAAGGAAAGTTTAAATATGGAATAAATGATTACACTATGTACATTAACGAGCAGACTGATAGGATTGGAGGAGGCATAATTATTTATGTTATAAGTAGGATCCAACCAATCAAAATCATACAATAGGGGATAGGCAAATGGTGGAGTCACAATGGGTAGATATTAGGGTTACTAAAACTCTATTTTCCACTAATAATTCAGATTCTATGGGCCCTACAGCTTCGAGGGTAGCACCATTTGAAAGGCAATAAAAAGTTGTCTAGAAGATTTATATTTGATTTTATTATCACAGTTTTCATGGGTAAAGACAAAAAATAACAAGTACGACTGAACCAGTCCATTGAAATAGATGAGATTATGATGGAGAAAATGCAATTGCAAAACTTTATCTTTCAAAATTTCAATTTAGCATCAACTGATTGTAAAATTTGATAGGTAGGGATATAGTTAAAGATTATTGAATGTTTTAGGATAACTTCCTAGTCCTAACCAATTAGGATTTTTTTTTTTTGCACTACATTAAGCAGTAGTGACCATCAGATAGTGATTTACTCTAGGTAATAAGATAAGCATGGTTAGGAATTATGTAAAAATTACAAATTTCCACAAGGGGTACAGGACAGTTTATGTAGATTAATAAAACAAATTGACTATCGGCCCTGATAGTATTCATTGTAGGATTCTTAAAAAGGGAGAGGAAAGAGTTTTATTTGTTCTTGAGAAGATATTTGTTAGATCTCTTAGATTTGGGGATACCAAGTCCCTCAAGAGTTAATGTAGTTCCAATCTTCAAAAAGAGGATGATCCTAATAACAATAGGCCAGTAAGTCTAACTTCAATAGTATGTAAATTACTTAAGGTAGTTAAAAATGGGATATTGGATAGCAGAACAATTGGATAAATGAAATAGATGTAGTTTACTTAGATTTTAGTAAGGCTTTTGATAAGGTCCCTCATAGGAGACTAGGTTGCATAAATTGAGAACGTATGGAGTTTCTGGTAATGTTTTAAATTGGGTGGCTGAGTGGCTGAAGAATAGAAAACAGGGTAGTACTAAATGGAGAGAAATCACAATGGATGAATGTTATTAGTGAGGTACCTCAGGGCTCTGTTTTGGGCCCATTATTATTCTTGGTTTACATTAACAAGCTAGAGGTGTTAAAAGCAAAATATCAATATTTGCAGATGGTACAATATTAGCAGCCAGTATAGGGGAATACAGGGAATTTCTTAAAAATTCAAGGTGATTTAAATAGACTAGTTGCATAGACACACAACTGTCAGATGACTTTCAACCTCCAAAAATGCAGAGTTGCTAACATGGGCAACCAAAATAGGGAATTTAGTAATCAAATAGAAGGTTGCTGGTTAAACTCCGCTGAAGATGAGAGGGATTTACGAGTAGTAATAGATCATCCATTGAGGTTCTCTAGCAATGTTTAGAGGCTAGAAATAAAGCAAATAGGGTATTAGGCTTTATCAATAGAAATGTTAGTTATAAAAGTAAAGAAGTTATTCTCAAACTACTCTATGTCAAAAGCCACTCTATGATAGATAAAGATTTGAAAAATTTAATCTTTCCTTTTTGTAAAGAGTGGCAATAAAGTTATTGTGAATCCCGGCTGGACAGGAGGTTTTTTTTTTTATAGCCTCAAGGCGCGACCAGATCGAAATATTGTATGAGCTCGGAAGTGCCAGTTTTAGGGGGTAAAACGCTTGAGACGCCAATACTCCCCTGGGTAACATGTGAGGCTGTTCTTTTTTTTGTCCGCTCGTTTGCTTTAGGCCTCTTGTTATTGACTTCTTTGTTTGCTGTTATCGGTTGGTTAATATTGCCCTATCAGATATTTTTTTGTTTTTTGACTGCGTATCTTCCTTTTGTAGATATAGTCTAATTGAATGTTGTTTATTTTGTATAAATTTTGATTGGTATTCATCAGATAATATTAATTGTTTTATATATATATATATATATATATATTATTAGCGTATTGTAACAAGATCTCTCATAAATATTTACCCCATATTCTTTTCAGGTAAATAAAGGACTGTACATACAACCTGTTTCATTTTCTCACATCCGAATTAGTGTAGGAAGTGGGTTGGATCGAGTGGGGTTAGAGGATAGATTTTCAGCCCGCTACAATGCGACTGAAAAGATATGGTCACTCGCTCACCCATTACACTAATTTTTATGATTATTTGCCCTTTTTTTCCCTAATATGTCATTTCATTATGGAAAACATGTGTCAATGCTGTTGTTTATTAACTTCCTTTTTGAACATTAACTTATACAGAGGTGGCATCCAAGATGCAGGAGTAACATTACAATGAATAACCACAAACCCCATCTCAATTGCAGCACAACACCCCTCAAACCTAACAGCAAGCAAAACACTCCAACAACATAAAAAATGCATGACCACCTCAGCCAACAAATCAACAATAAAGCTTTTCACACACAAACTACCACAAATCAAACAAACACTCACAAAAAAGACTAAACAGACAGTAATTTAAGACAATAATAGCGTAATTCCCAGGGTTTTAGAGCCTTTTAATAAAAAAAAGTTATAGAAATGTTATTCAGCTCATCAAATTACATAGGAATACCTATTTTTTATGCAATTCTGAAGAAATTAATTTTCTCCAAATTTGTTGCTTTTTCTAAGTTCTCAGTTATTTATTCCATCTTCTCAATATATCTTCCTTCCTTTCCGCCATGATTCGGCAAAGAACCACCAGTGCATGCGTGGCCCAGCAGCAACATATCTACACATGCATGACCTGCCACAATATTTTTTAGGTCTACTGTGGCTCATGGTGTTCTTAAAAACACACATAACTGTCCTAAGTGTAACGCTATTCTGAAATTAAATAATTCAGGTATATTTCAGTGCGAATACTAAAGTGAGATCAATTGTTGAATAAGAGTTATTTTTTAAGTTGTATCTTGTTTTGAGACCAAGAGGAGTAGATATAGTTAGATCTGATTGGATGATATAGTTATTGAAAGAGATTGCTTGTTGCAGGAGTTCACGTAAAAGATGATTATCCCATGTTGGGTGTGTTTAAATTAGGTTACCACAAATAATTAATTTGTTACCCAGTTGAGAGATATAGAATTCTAATTCTTGATCAATAAAGTTGTTTGCATGGGGATTGTATAAATTGAGTACATCAATTTATACAGAAAGGACAGCAGAAATTAATTTAGCTAAAAATAATAATAAAGATCCTAAAAAATTCTTTAGCTATTATAGAATCAATAATCAATCTAACAGTGATAAAATAGGGCCTATTAAATATGAAGGGGTTTTGAAAGAATCTGATGAGGAAATAGTAGAGGTCCTTAATGTTCATTTTGCTTCAGTATTCACAGAAGAGAAACCAGTTAGATTAATTGATGATAATTCTAGGTCAAGGGAAGTAGTGATAAATTCTATTAATATAGACAGAGAAGAAATTAAAGGGCTTATAATTCAGTTAAATACTAGTAAGGCATCTGGCCCTGACAACATTCATTCTAGGATACTCAAAGAAGGTGTAGAAAGTATTGCAGTAGCTCTCGAGAAGATATTTATTAGATCACTAGAGTCTGGAGAAATACCAAATGATTGGAAATTGGCAAATGTAGTGCCAATTTTTAAAAAGGGAAGCAAAGAGGACCCAAATAACTTTAGACCAGTAAGCTTAACTTCTATAGTCTGTAAAATTCTTGAGAAGATGGTTAAGAAGGGAATTTCTGATCATCTAGAGAGTAGCAGGTTAATTAATGATGCTCAGCATGGTTTTAGAAAAGATAGATCGTGTTTAACTAATTTACTGGATTTTATGGATTATGTAACTAAAGAATTAGATAGGGGTGAGAAAGTTGATGTGATCTACTTAGATTTCAGCAAAGCTTTTGATAAGGTTCCACATAGAAGACTAGTTCATAAATTAAAGCTGCATGGGATATGTGGGAATGTTTTAAATTGGATAACTGAATGGCTGAAAAATAGGAAACAGAGAGTTGTACTGAATGGAGTGAGGTCAGAGTGGAGGAATGTTATTAGTGGCGTACCTCAGGGATCAGTTTTAGGCCCTTTATTATTTATAATCTATGTAAATGATCTTGGGCAAGGTGTAAATAGCAAAGTGTCAATTTTTGCTGATGACACTAAATTGCCAGCTGTAGTCAAAGAGGTTGAGGGTAGCTTTAAAGTGCAGGGTGACTTAGATAAGCTGTTAGCTTGGGCTCAGAAGTGGCAGATGACTTTTAACCTTAATAAATGCAAAGTTATTAACATGGGGAGAGATAATAGGGAATTTAGCTATGAGATGGATGGATATTGGCTTAATTCAGTTGAAGATGAGAAAGACTTAGGAGTGGTAGTAGATAGGTCACTGAAATTTTCAAAGCAGTGTATTGAGGCAAAAAATAGAGCAAATAGGGTACTAGGTTACATTAAAAGAAATGTTAGCTACAAGAGTAAGGAGGTCATCCTTAAACTATACAACTCTTATGTCAGGCCACATTTAGAGTACTGTATACAGGCATGGTCACCACATTTTAGACATGATATAAACTTATTAGAGTCAGTACAAAGGAGGGCAACAAAAATAATACCATCCCTGAAGCACCTTGAATATGAAGATAGACTGAGGGTATTAAATATGTTTTCATTTGAAAGAAGGTGTGTGAGGGGAGATATGATTGAGCTTTTTAAAATCTTTTCTGGGATGGATAAATTAGATTTCAGCAAGTTATTTGAGTTAGAAGGTAGTAATAGAACTAGAGGCCACCACTTAAAGATTAAAAAACAGAGGTGCAGACTGGATGTTAGAAAATATTTTTTCACTAACAGAGTGGTAGATTATTGGAATAGTTTGCCACCTGAGACTGTAGACAGCCCAAACTTGAATGTTTTCAAGCGCAGATTGGATGATTATATGGGGATGGAGGGTTAATTTCTTACTTTTTGGTATGTGGATATGTTTCTTGACTCATTCCTGTGGATGCAGTTTCTTTTTATTGTATATTTTGGGGGATTTTGATTTTGTTTTTGACAGACTCCTATGGAGGCTTTAAATTATATATTGTAGATGCATGGTTGGACATTCCTATGGATTGTTAAATTGTATATTGTAGCTGCATGATCTGACAAAATCCTATGGATGCATTATATGGGTGGGATTTGATGGATACGGATGACCTTTGATAGGCCCTTGTGGCTTTTGTCATCCGTTAAATTATGTTATGTTATGTTATGTTTAACAGCATTATTATTTGTTAGATAAATTCTGGTAGCTTGAGCTTCCAAGATTTTGTTAATATACTTATTTAGTTTGATAGTTTATATCTTTGTGAATTAAAGTTATTATACCCCCACCCCTTCTATCTCTATCTATTCTAAAAATTGTATAGTTAATGAAATTAACATTTGAATCGGTACCCAACTGTGTCTCACATATACAACACAAGTGGGATTTGTTAGCGTATGAATAAACTTTGAATTCTGATAAGTGGGAGAATAAGCTCTGGCAGTTCCATTGTAGAATTTTTATGTTATTCATTTTATTATCCATTTTATTTGACCTTTTGGTAATACTTCAGATTCGGGGTGCACGGTAGATGGCGCTGTTAGTCAGCTACAATTTTGAGCTACAGCATATCTCTTATGACGTCAGACGGTAGCATCAGATGTGACCAATCATGGCGTTATATTTTTTTATTGTTTGGGGATTTGTAACTTTTAGTCTATTATTTACTAAATATCTGCACTCTGCTCGTTTATAGTTTTTTCTAAGTTAGGTAAGGTTTTTTGATCTTTTATTGTTTTTTGTTTGTTTTCATATTTTTTGTTTGCTGCAAACGATAAAAGCTTCTTACTGGCAACATCGTAGCTTATAAATAGGACCCGTTTCGCAAATGTTTTTCTTTTGTTATTGTGTTTTCGTGCTCTTCATGTGCTTCTTTGTTATTTGAATTCAGCTTTAGTTTGTATAATCGCAAAAAACTTTTAGATTATCTAGAGGCGCATAAACTAATCAAGAAACCTATAAAAGTAAGAATTGTTTGTTATTAGATTAGGTTTTTCTGCCAGTAAAAAGCTGTGAGGGGAAAGAAAACTCAGTAAATTGAAGGGGACTGCTCGTGGGAAAGATATCACTGCAGGGGGACCACCCTGCGATGATCCTGAGTTTCAATCAATTGGGGGGGTCTGGGGGCGCAGCCCTTTAGTATATACTCATATACAAAAAAATATAACAACGTGATTGTTCACATCTGACATCATAAGAGATATATTGTAGCCGACTAACAGCGCCATCTACCATGTGCCCCGAGTCTGGTGTTACCGACCTTTTTATTTATAGATTCAGTTTCATTAGTAATGGGTCTTTTATTATAAGATTTGGTAAATATGTAGATTAGCGGCCAGGCCGAAAAAAAAATTTGTATGTAAATATTATCGTTCACTCGTTGCAGAATATTCATGCACGTTTGAGTCCTTTTTGAATTATTATTCTATAAACAATTAGGATTATATACTGAAGGGCTGTGCCCCCCAGATCCCCCCCCAATTTAATGAAACTCAGGATCATCGTAGTGTAGTCCCCCCATTGTGTTTACCCCCACACGAGCCATCAACTTAAATGTACTCCAAAAACGTGAAACATTTTGGAACACATGCGAAATAGTACGTCGCATCGTTCACGCCGATAATCTACATATTTACCTAAAATTTAATTAAATTTGGATTATTAATTTTATTAATTTTTTTCAGGTTCAGAATTTAAAGGGTTTTTTATTATTTTTACCTTTAGGATTACCGCCATTCTTTGCTTCAACAGAGATTTTTAAACTCAGGATCATCGTAGTGCGGTCCACGCATTGTGTTTACCCCCCCACAAGCCGTCCCCTATAAATGTACTCCAAAAATGTGAAACATTTTGGAACACGTTTGTTTCTTTTTACGTTGGACCGCTTGTCTACATATTTACCCCAATGATTTAACCAAATCATGTCAGCGCCTCTCATCGTTTTGCAAATTATAATGGGGGAGGGGGATGATGTCAGATGACTCAAATGCGGATTAATATTCCGGTTGGGGTGAACAAAAATATTGACCAAAAAAACACTTTTTCGGCCGAGTCGCTAATCTACATATTTACCAATGCAGTCTATATTATCAGGTGGGAACATAACATAACATAACATAATTTAACGGATGACAAAAGCCACAAGGGCCTATCAAAGGTCATCCGTATCCATCAAATCCCACCCATATAATGCATCCATAGGATTTTGTCAGATCATGCAGCTACAATATACAATTTAACAATCCATAGGAATGTCCAACCATGCATCTACAATATATAATTTAAAGCCTCCAAAGGAGTCTGTCAAAAACAAAATCAAAATCCCCCAAAATATACAATAAAAAGAAACTGCATCCACAGGAATGAGTCAAGAAACATATCCACATACCAAAAAGTAAGAAATTAACCCTCCATCCCCATATAATCATCCAATCTGCGCTTGAAAACATTCAAGTTTGGGCTGTCTACAGTCTCAGGTGGCAAACTATTCCAATAATCCACCACTCTGTTAGTGAAAAAATATTTTCTAACATCCAGTCTGCACCTCTGTTTTTTAATCTTTAAGTGGTGGCCTCTAGTTCTATTACTACCTTCTAACTCAAATAACTTGCTGAAATCTAATTTATCCATCCCAGAAAAGATTTTAAAAAGCTCAATCATATCTCCCCTCACACACCTTCTTTCAAATGAAAACATATTTAATACCCTCAGTCTATCTTCATATTGAAGGTGCTTCAGGGATGGTATTATTTTTGTTGCCCTCCTTTGTACTGACTCTAATAAGTTTATATCATGTCTAAAATGTAGTGACCATGCCTGTATACAGTACTCTAAATGTGGCCTGACATAAGAGTTGTATAGTTTAAGGATGACCTCCTTACTCTTGTAGCTAACGTTTCTTTTAATGTAACCTAGCACCCTATTTGCTCTATTTTTTGCCTCAATACACTGCTTTGAAAATTTCAGTGACCTATCTACTACCACTCCTAAGTCTTTCTCATCTTCAACTGAATTAAGCCAATATCCATCCATCTCATAGCTAAATTCCCTATTATCTCTCCCCATGTTAATAACTTTGCATTTATTAAGGTTAAAAGTCATCTGCCACTTCTGAGCCCAAGCTAACAGCTTATCTAAGTCACCCTGCACTTTAAAGCTACCCTCAACCTCTTTGACTACAGCTGCCAATTTAGTGTCATCAGCAAAAATTGACACTTTGCTATTTACACCTTGCCCAAGATCATTTACATAGATTATAAATAATAAAGGGCCTAAAACTGATCCCTGAGGTACGCCACTAATAACATTCCTCCACTCTGACCTCACTCCATTCAGTACAACTCTCTGTTTCCTATTTTTCAGCCATTCAGTTATCCAATTTAAAACGTTCCCACATATCCCATGCAGCTTTAATTTATGAACTAGTCTTCTATGTGGAACCTTATCAAAAGCTTTGCTGAAATCTAAGTAGATCACATCAACTTTCTCACCCCTATCTAATTCTTTAGTTACATAATCCATAAAATCCAGTAAATTAGTTAAACACGATCTATCTTTTCTAAAACCATGCTGAGCATCATTAATTAACCTGCTACTCTCTAGATGATCAGAAATTCCCTTCTTAACCATCTTCTCAAGAATTTTACAGACTATAGAAGTTAAGCTTACTGGTCTAAAGTTATTTGGGTCCTCTTTGCTTCCCTTTTTAAAAATTGGCACTACATTTGCCAATTTCCAATCATTTGGTATTTCTCCAGACTCTAGTGATCTAATAAATATCTTCTCGAGAGCTACTGCAATACTTTCTACACCTTCTTTGAGTATCCTAGAATGAATGTTGTCAGGGCCAGATGCCTTACTAGTATTTAACTGAATTATAAGCCCTTTAATTTCTTCTCTGTCTATATTAATAGAATTTATCACTACTTCCCTTGACCTAGAATTATCATCAATTAATCTAACTGGTTTCTCTTCTGTGAATACTGAAGCAGAATGATCATTAAGGACCTCTACTATTTCCTCATCAGATTCTTTCAAAACCCCTTCATATTTAATAGGCCCTATTTTATCACTGTTAGATTGATTATTGATTCTATAATAGCTAAAGAATTTTTTAGGATCTTTATTATTATTTTTAGCTAAATTAATTTCTGCTGTCCTTTTGGTCTTCTTAATAATCTTATTTAGTTCATTTCTGGTTGACCTATAATGGTTTAAATTATCTAAACTACTCTCACTTTGTAATCTCTGGTATGCCCTTTTTTTCTCTGAAACTTTATTAGCTATTTCTTGGTTCCACCATAATGGTTTCCTACATTTCTTCCTAATAGACTTCATCGGAATACACTGTTCCTGAACCATGTTTAATATAGTCTTAAAAATATCCCACATCTCATAAGTATTCTTTCCATGGAATTCTATATCCCACCTAATCTGATTTAGCATGCTGCGTAATTTATCGTAATCTCCCCTATAAAAATTTGGAATTTTCGTGGAGTTTGTCGTTGTTCTACCCTTAACTATTTGCAAATTAAACCGAACCATCTGATGATCACTGTTTCCCAATGATTCCCCTACACTCAATCCTTGAACTAAGTGATCATCATTTGAAATAAAATATCAGGGTGGTTCTCCATTTTGAAGGGGGGGGGGCCTACTGGTGACCAGTAGGTCTGTATGAACTCCTATTTATAAAGTAAGTGCAGAAAACCTTAATTACTATGAATATATAAAGCAAAATTTTAATTAAGTAATGGAATAATGTTAGTTATCCAGAACTTATTACAATTCCGTCACCAACACCGATCGAACCGGTATCAATGGAATGACTTGACTTGACTTGAATGCTGTTCGGGGATTGCTTTTGTAACAGCTCCCCTTTTGGCGTTTCTTATCTTCTAGCTGTAAGAATGGTTTTACGGGCTCTACTCGGTTTATTTATCTATTTCTTCTTCTGAAACAAACTTTGTAACGGCCTTTGGTTAATTTTGTCTATTTACGCACATAATTGACCCACAACCTAAAGAGAAGTCGGGTAGAGGGAATGCGTCACATAATTTGAAGGGTGTTTCATTATACACTATATTTTTTTTCCTAAATGTGTAATATATTTGACTGAAATAGAGAATGTAACAGGCCAGATGTATTTTCCAATAGTGTTCACTTTCAACAGCAGCAGACATCACGCTTTTTCTTTATATTCACAACTCCTTATGACGTTTTGTCCCTCGTTTTCCTTTAACTCTTTTAATAAAATATTTATTTTATTCCGCAAGCAAAAATATATATTCTTTCTATATTTTCCTATATTGTCGCCTGTTATATAGTTCGTTCTCATCAATTAACAATCTTGTATCCTTCTTTTTTATTATTGGAAACCCCATTGAAGTAATCTTCTGCACCCACTAATATTTTATATAATTGTGTGAAAGTGAAAAAAATTGTGTCAAAATTCATTATATAGTCATGTAAACAAATAAATGGCACTTCACTCGCAAAAAAAATCGTTTCACCAACATTGCTTTTCGGAGCCAATGTCGATAGAGGAGTGTAGAGAAAGGGGCGATGAAAAAAAGAATAGCGAGCAGTGTACAACTGTTTGCGAGCGGCTTATCGAGTGTGCCATCCTGTGTCTCAAAACAGACTCATTCAAGCGAAGCTTTTTAAACCGCCCACTTTCACTTATCGGCACGCTACATAACCCTCTCCTAGAAGCGGAGCGTATTTGAAGAGA
Source organism: Ceratothoa steindachneri (assembly GCA_963969495.1). Classification (NCBI taxonomy): domain Eukaryota; kingdom Metazoa; phylum Arthropoda; class Malacostraca; order Isopoda; family Cymothoidae; genus Ceratothoa; species Ceratothoa steindachneri. The sequence continues at coordinate 31,238,625 of OZ018327.1, forward strand.
TAAAGGCAATGAACGTCGATTGGAAACGTTATCCAAGGCGTAACGCTCCACCCTCGAATCTTGGCACTATTGTTAATGGAGGGGTGTGGGAAAAGTGCGATGAACAAAATTGCAGAACGAAAGTAACATGCGACAAGTTGCGAACGACTCCCTGGGTCGCCAGAAAACCATTGGTGAGTGGCGCATCGAATATGTGATCTTGAATCTAAAATCAGCCATTCAGGCGAAGTTTTTAAACCGCCAGCTTGCACTTCTCGGTACGTTACAGAGAAGGGAAGCGTATTTTAAAGAAATGAAGACAACGAAAGCGTTGCATGACTACCGTTGCTGAGTAGCGTATCTATTACGCCATCCTGAGTTTTAAAAGACTCATTTTAGCCAAGCTTTTGTACGGTTCGCTTGCACTTCTCGCTACGCTATACTAGGAGCCCACCTAAAAACTAGCGGATTGTATACGGGGTTATTTCCCACCAAATATGAGGTTGCTGATGTACTAGTTTATTCCTCATCGTTATGAAGAAACAGATGTACTTGCTGATTTCCCACTCACTATGAAGAAACATGCACCGACCTATTTCCTACCAATTATGACGAAACTGAAATGCTAACTTATTTTCCACCAACTATGAAAAGTCAAGTACTGGCTTATTTTCCACCAACTATGAGGATACTAATACAATGACTAATTTCTCACTAACTATGAAAAAAAACACTGTACTGCTTTTTTCCCACAACTATGATGAAACAGATAAAGGTATTATTTTCCCCCAGTCATGAGGAAACTGAAGTACTTGCTTATTTCCCACTAACTATGAGGAAACTGAAATACTGGCTTATTTCCCACCAACTATGAAGAAACAGTTGCAGGGCTTATTTTCCACCAGCTAGGACGAAACTGTAGTAATTGCTTATTTCCCACTAACTCTGAGGAAACTGAAGTACTAGCTTATTTCCTATCAACTATGAGGAAACTTACCTACAATACAGGAAGTAATAAATTTTGTCGGGGACATTGCGCTTTCAGAAATTTACATAACAAAAAATTAAATTTTTTATTTTGAGAAAATAAAAATTTCCAAACTGCCAGGTACAAATAAAATCTAGCAAATCTACCTTAAAGAATTAGGAAGCGAATCGTTAAACCCCCTTTTTACAAATTTCAAAAGGAGGCAAATGTAAAACCAATTTTCGAAAAAGGCATAAAGGCTAAGCTTGGAAATTTTCCTCATGGGCATCGGTCACTAGCAGTGTTCTTCAGGCATCTTTCCTCAGTTTTTTGTCTGTCTTGAAAAAATCTTATAACAACAGGTAGCTATCGTTGGCAATTTTTCGTAGTCGAAGGTTATGTTTATCGGTCCAAGAAGAATTTTATTGGGAGGTTGATTACGTGTGATTGGAATTTTAAAGTAGGCAAGATGTTGCACATTATCTGTCTAATATCTTCGCAAAAAATATTCTTTCGTCCATTTACTTAACCCGCCTTTGAGGCTTTTCGTCGTAGCCCCGTTAACCTTCTCGTTTTCAGGATTCTCAATAAACGAGATGTCTCGTCTCTGGTACCCATTGATTCATATGGAGCCATAGAAGCAAGTTTGAGATGCATGCACGAACAAAGCTCTTCTAACTCACTTTTAGGATAGACAAAAAAAAAATCATACGCCGAACACGATACTCTTCCCTTGTAAGAGTCAACTCGCAGTCCGAGGGGCATCCCAATACCCTTGCATCCAGCTTGACAAAATATGCGCGATCTCCTGCTTTTTTACCATCCATGTTCATCAAATTTATAGGTGGGGGTCACCAAGATTTACGAGGTCTGTTTATACGTGAATGGGGATCGGTTTATGAATGATGAAAAGGGATGGTAAAAGGTGGTTAGTGGGAGCTTGGCCGTTAACCACAATGGCGAGTATATTGAAGAGTCCTCGTTGCTATTGCGCACGACGGGTGGTGAGGACCTATGACAACTGGGCTTACTTTATACCTTCGTCGAATTGTTTCTGACTCCTTGATAATTCTCCACGAGGGTTATGATTTAGGCTGGGCGTACCGAAGGTTTCCCGGTAATTAGGGTAAAGAAGAACTTCGAAAAGGACGTAGCAAAAATACAATTTTATTTTTCTACTGGCCTATTAAAGGGGCAAGTAGCACGTCACGAGTACTTCGCAGTCAATAAGTAGTCTTTCTATTCTACGCGAAGTATTGGGTTCTGAGGCGACAGGACTTAGGCGAATTAAAGGGGTTCAGTAACGCTACCAAGGAAGTAAACAGTGTTAACGAATAATGATTCTCTTTCTCTGACTTTGGTTGTCCTTCTGACCCTGAAATAATAAATGTCTGACTATATATGTGTTATGGTTTCCCCAGAGGTCTGGTTCGTTAATTTCCACCCCAAGGGCCGAGCTATCGAACAGCTGTGTGTGTAAGATATACCTACACATTTCCAATAGTTTTATTTTTATTATAGAAATCGCTTGTTACAGATTTGTGTTAAAATTTCTCTTGGTCAAAGTATGTATTTGCTCAGCTGATTTGTAGCCTCCCGTTTTCTAATACATTTTTCCCAAGGCGCGAATGTTTGTTTATGCGTGACATCGTATTGATTCAGGTGTCCGACCTGATATCTGCCTTCCGCGTTCGTATGCTGTGTGTTCCCGCGCGCGACTCTACCGACCGCTTGCAGCATCTCTATTTATATAAATTAAGATATATATTTTTAGTTCCTTATTCTCTATACAAATTAATATATACAAATTAACATATATATTTTGATCTTCTTATTCTCATATTAGACATATTATTTCCGTTATTTACATGTAAGGTAATTTGTTAGGATTTGATAAATCCACCAAGCGTCTATTTGTGGAGTTTCTCGCGGTGTCAGCAGGCTACCTATTATATAACACGAGCACCACAACATATGTATACCCAAAAATATATTGCCTAACTTCAAAGAATACACATCATTTCGATAATATGGAGCAATTTTGTATTAAATTTAATCAGATTATATTAATTTTACATTTTCAAAAAGTAAAAAAAAAGCCACCAATCTAATATTCTTACTGAGTTTCGTGTCATCGTTTGCTTATTATCCTATCTCATTGGGCGTCCTCAAAATGACATGATAAGATGAGGGAATTGACAAATAAGAAAGGGACTTACCAGAATGTTTTCGGACTCCAGCCTCAGATAATTTGCGTTGGTGGTTGTTAAATTCTTTCGCGACATCAGGAGTAGCTGCAAGGGCGTGGTATCATTTAATTAGTCTAGTGTTTTACATATGCGGTTGCCTATTGCTGATAGAAGGTTTCTAATAAGCCTCAAAATGATATTAACAATTGCTTTGGTGGAGACTCCATTTTTTATCTGTTAGCCTTTACTAAGCAAATTTGTTTTCTAAACAGTAATTTATATACTTTTAAGAATACCTCGTTATGTATATCTCAATTCTTGCACAATATATTCTATATTGATATTTACCAAAGGATTTCTTACGAAGGTCATCACTGAAACGCCGACGAGCATGTACGTCATCTTCATGAAGTGTTGCTAAAATTGAATACACGTTTTGGTTGTCAAACTCTTTCATTGTAAAGAAGAAAAATTAAAACATATCATTCTGACTTTAACACACGAATAAGAGTAGAACATACCTAATGGCTTTCTAAACGGAGATGGTTCTTCACTGAATCTTCTTGTGGTATTCATTTTGTAACTAGGAAGGTTTGGCAGGGTGTTGGGAAGAAACTGTCGGTCACTTGGTCTTGTGGTCGAAGCTAATGGTGGCTTTGATGCGTTGAATGAACTGCCGACAAAATTGTTAAAGCGGTCTAACGCCGAGACCGTTGAACTATTGGATATAGCGTTTCTTTGATAATCTTTGCCGTAAGGTCGGTTCGGTGTATTTGGAGTGAATAAATCAAATAAGGTTTCTCGTTTTGGAGAGCTCGATTTTTGTGAGAAGATATTTCTTGGCAAAGAATTGAATTTATTGGAACTAGAAGCGCCAAAAAAGTTCTTCAAATTATTGATGGAGCTACCACCAAAAGAGTCGGCTTCTCCTGAAGATGACGTGGGATAAAGATTGCTCTGGTAGTAGGGACAATTAACAGAGTGATGGCTCGTCTGGGGTGAGGGAGATCTCGAGTTGTAGCTCGAGGAATATATCCCACTATCTCTGTCTTCGCTATTTGAGTGCTTGCGGTAATAGCTGGAAGCAGGAGTGAGTCGTTGAGGTGATGTAGACCGGGCTCTGAAGTTGTTTCGAATGGCGTCCTCTGCGTCACAACTGACACTTCTCCTGAAGAGGCTCACGACTGGTAAATTCCTTTGAGGAGATCCGTTCCTTATGGGGGAGTGGCGATAATTTTTCTCCTGGTCTAGGAAACTGTTGCGGCGATATGGAGTTGGTGGTAGTGATGACTCCCGCGGAGATGAAGATCGCGACTGGCAACTGTCGGGTTCGTAACTGTTGCTCCGTACAAACGTCTTAGTTAAAGGCGAGAATAGGATGGGAGAAGGAGACCTGGAACAAAGGCTGCGGAAAGAATTCTCACTTTTCGAGACACTGGGGCTTCGTATCGAACGGTCCGGGGACCTGGTCGGAGAAGGGGAACGCTGATCTCTGGTAACCCCTTTGGGTGGTTGGCTGGAGGATCGCCGGAAGGGAGAAAGAACACGTTGAGGTGAAGGCGAGCGAGAACGCAGATTCCAAACTGTATTCTCGGCTTCTTCTGTAAAAACCGAAAAGATATACAATCGTATATATATAATTTCACAAACTCTGCTCTATCTCTTACATTTCCTGTTTCATTAATTTAAATGATTTTTTTAAAGGTACCAAAAGTTCTTAAAATGTGTTATGTTTATGTTACTTTCGAGCAAAGTCATTCCCATTCGTTTTGAAGAGGTATATACTGTGGAGACCCGTGTTTCGGATCTCACATTAAACCGTAAATTTATACTGATATGAACATCAAGCGGTGCAAAACAACCCCACTCTCAATCTCGACTCACCAATTTCTCGGTTTCTCAACCACTCCTCGCTGAGACGACGCAATTTTTCGAATTCAAAGTCAACCCGGTTTCCGTCTGCAAAAAGAACACAAAATCAGCACAACAAAATTCGGATGCAGGACAATGAAAGTAAATAACGAGTGAAATATGTTATCAAAATAAACATTCAGGACAATGAAAGGATGCCAGGCAATTGAAGTAAAGAACGAGTAAATAGTGCCATCGATATAAACATTCAAGACAATGAACAATAAACAATGAACAATAAACATTAGGAGAAGGGAATTAAAGAACGAGTGACTAGTGTCATCACTATAAACATTCAGGACAATGAACGAGTGACATGCATTATCAAATTAAACTCTTAGGACAATGAAAGTAAAGAACGAGTGAATAGTGTCATCAATATATGCATTCACTTGAGTTTAATTCACCTATTTCATCCTTAGGCAAGTTATCTATAAGTAACTGATATTAGTTTGCGCATGCTTGTCATACGTTCATTAGCTTCCACCTTGATGTCAGTCTTCTCTTAGAAAGTAAGGTTAACAAGCACTACAACAGCACTCGTAGCATTTTTGGATTCGTCAACCCATTATGTTATGGGTATACGCACATAAAAACAAAACAAAACACAAATTTCACGATTAAAATATAACAAGAAACGATAGAATAATTTACACAAAAATAAGTAATTTTTTATTGCACTATAATACCATTATGGCTGTTCTAGTTTTACTAGCCTTAACATTTTTCCTTTATTTGTGTTTTATTGATCTCCTCTTTCTTCATCTGTCCCTGCTTCTCCTCATTCTTCACTGATTAAAAAAAATATACTCGTTATCACAATTTTCTTGTAATAAGGAAAACGATAAAAAAGAGTTATTACCTACTACCAATTTGCACTAATTCAATGTGCCTTTATTTCTCAGTGTATGTCCACTGATTAACGTGGGGTCCGAACCACAGGTCAATATTTTGCGAAAGCGGTGTTAACCACGGCTAAGCCGTAGCCGCTTAATAAAAAGAAAAATATTTTAATGTTTGTGCGATTAATATAGTTGACAACCTTCAATGCTAGAGCTCTAACTAACCTAGTGGATTTATAGCGTCGAGGTATCGGGTTCAATCCAAGCAAGCGCGAGCATAAAACTTAAGCGTATGCGAGGGACTGGCTGTCCATTAGGAGGAATTGCTGGGCCAACCCCATTGCGGGTAGGTCTCTTACTCACGTCATCACGCATATAGCCATTCATAGCACCGCTATCATTTGTTGTCTTCACATCACAATATAACCAATTAACTACTCTATTCTCCGTTCCGAAGCATTGCCGATGGGGAGAGCCATGCAGTGGCGTAGCTAAGGGAGGGTCGAGAGGGGACATATTTAAAAGTTACCCGGTCTCCCATTGGAGGGGGGCCCAAACGACTGTCCCATCACTTTTTAAATGAGAAAAAAGTTAATAAAACGGTTAAATTCTGAATTAAACTGTGCTTATCATTACTTATATTGTTGCTGTGCCAGACTGATAAAATACATCAATATAAATTTTGACAGGAATATTTGATAAATGTAATATCTCGGTTTCATATTTTGTAATTTATTTATTGTCATCATACATAAGTATTCTGTATTAAAGCGTCTTATTAATTACTTTTATTGTTACTGTATCAGACTGATGGAATGCATCAATAGGAATTTTGACTCGTATATTTGTGGAATATGTAAAATCTCGGTTTCACATTTTGTACTTTATTTTTTTAATCCTACATAAGTATTCCCTATTAAAGTGTCTTACTTATTTTTATTGTTTTATTTGACACACTTTCAGACATACCAGAGTGAGCAAAAATATTGCAGGAGTTATTTTCATGTCATTCATGATATCAAACATTCGTATGTTGGGGCCTCTAAAGGAGATAATGCCCTCGGGCCCCCAAATCCCTAGTTATGCCACTGCCACCATGGTTGCTATCAATACCACAATGCTACCCGGGCACATCACCCTATATCAATGACTGTCCTCTAGTGTCTTCGAGCTATTCCGCGATTGGCATTCTGATCATTTTATTATCCGATCGGGAGATCTCATCCGCGATGCTAGGGGGGCGACGGATGGCGTGCAACTTGAGTGCTTGTTTATGAGGTGGGTGGGTGGATTCATGGCCTTTTTTCTCCATTAATCTAACGATATATTTTTCGGGTTTCAAATTCACTCGGTCTTCCCGCTTTATAATTTATAAAAATTATTCAAAAATATTAACACTGCTTTTTCTTTGGCCCGTGAAATGATGCCCGAATAATTTTTAAGAAAAAAGTTCAAACATTTCGTGTTTTTGTTTCTCTATAAGCGTACCGATATTTGGGGTTCTCATTTTATATTTTTTGTTTATATAAGAATGATTGAAGATTATTGTAAATTATTTCTATAGTTTTTGTGTATTTTATTAAAGGGTGACTGATCTAACAGAGAGGACGAGTTGCAATTTCGAATTAGGTGTGTAAAAATAGTCAAAAGGTCAATTTTGACTTTTGGAATATATAGGCTTTCAAATACAGATCAATAGGAGAAAGAGGATATTTAGACTGTTTTCGTTGTACTTTTATCGTATTAGACAAAACTACTACTAGGTTAAGGCTAATGTGTGTGGTTAGATGACCTTTAAAGGGAGAGAGGAGAAGTACCGACCTTGATGTTTTTCAGTGCTATGATGCCCTAAGGATGAAACGAATTAGTCAGTCTTCTGACACACATTTTGTTAAGGAGAGAGACGCAGAAGGAACTTCCATACAGTGAAGTTCTAAATAGCTCAACGCATTTTTTTAATTTACTCTTGTGTACTATTAAGTTTAGTAGATAATTATGATAAATTATACGTCTTGTTATTTTCATTAATAACTACTATTTTATGGGTAAATTTATAGGACTGTTTTTAACTGAAAAAGTGCAGGGGTGTTCGAAAGTCTTGTTATCCCCTACCGAAAAGTAATAAGAATAGAGGAACAATATAATAATATCAAGCATATGTACTGGTTTTAGTGTATTTACTTTCAATTGAAGAAAAATATAATAATATATGGTAAACATGAAGATCGGCGGCGCGAACGATGGGACGCAAAATATTCCGTTCATGTTCCAATATGTTCCAACTTTTTGGAGTAAATTCAAGGGGCCTGCTCGTGGGGGGTTATCACTGCATGGAGCCCCTCTACGATGATCCTGAGTTTCAATCAATTGGGGATGTCTGGGGCCAGTATATAATTATAATTGTTTACAAAATAATGTTCTAACGTTTTTATTTAACCAAACGCGCATGAATATGCATGCGCGGGTGAACGAAACATACACGCAAAAAAATACACTTCGGGCGCGCCGCTGATCTTCATGTTTATATGGCTAGAATGCACACAATCATGTGTTCATACACTTGCAATCACTCTCTACCAAACTGTAGGAGCTCGTGTCAACCATCTGAAATAGAAAATTAAAACAATATTTACAGGGGGTGTCAAGACTTTCGGACCACCCTGTATATTTCAATGAAAGACTAGATTATTTAACTGTATGCCATGAATTAATTAAAAAAAAACATATTGATTACATTTATCGTTTCTATTAAGTGGTAAATAGTTAGTAGCAAACGGCGCGCAAATATGATGCAAACCCTTGTGTGAACCTAAACAGAACATGTGTTGTATTCGTCACACTTCGTTTCTACGCATGTAATTCAGGTTTGCCACAAACAAATTTTAAAAAGAACCAAAATTTGGAGTTAAAAGGTACCAGAAAGAACCAAATGTCAATTTGTCTTAAATTAGTGCAATATAACCATTTAGGTTTTAAATAACGAAACCTTCATCATAATTAACAATAATTTAATTAAATTAATACATGATAAAATTGGATTGATTTGTTTCTTTTTGTAGTAATTTGGTACTTTTGCTGTTTTAGACACCCCTAGAAGAACCAAATCTGGTATTTTAGTACCAGTTGTGGCAACCCTGCTGTAACTTCTCTAGCTATAGGCCTTTATTTTCTATGTGACGAATTCGTCACATACAGGCATAGAATGGACAAGGTTGGCTAAGTGGACGTATCGTCCTAGGCGTTCCTATGACGACGAGACTCTTGCCATCCCTATTTCAAGTTAGCCAGTAACATACACCAGTTTATGACGTCATATGTGACCCAAGAGCTAACATGATTCTTTTTTTTAATTTCCATTGTATCCGAATAAGAACTTGCACTCAATTTTAGGGGGTAGTAAACCTAACCTAACCTAACTTAACCCAACCCCATAACCTAACAACTTGACCTCTAACCCAATCCAATCACTAACCTATCCCACCAACGTTACTTAACTGCTAACCTAACCAAACTATTAATTTAACCTAACTCAACCCTTAACCTAAACCAACTCTTAACCTAACCTAACTTCACCCAACCCTTAACCTAATCCAACCCTTAACCTAACCTACTTCCCAACAACCCACCCCAACCCCTTTAATGGAAGATCCTGGAGATAAAGCAAATCGTGACAAAATCCATTTTTTCTCCTCCGACTTACGTTTGAGGAATTCGTCGCCATCATTTGTGCGCTTTGGTCTCTAGCGTTCATATCTTGGGAAGAGCGACGAAGTTGTAATCTTCCCATTGTTTCTGTGGGTGGTTTTATTTCTATTTTAAAGCGAAAACCAACAAGGGCATCCACGCTAGAAAAGTCTGTAGGAAAAATGGTGAAGATAGAACGAAATTGTGTAGAAGATAGCGACAAATCCTCCTAAATCCAATGGGTTGAACAGGGGGTGTATATGCGGGCATTGAGGCCTGGAGGGAACGAAATATTCAAGATGTCAGTTGCAGCATGGCTTGATTGCTGCACATTACATCCCCTTGCGTGAGAGAGTAATATAAAAGATAGGTGGGGGTAGAATGGGGAGAAAGTATTTTAAATACCTCGGCATAACGAAACCAAGAAGGAGGGCCTTGACCCGCCCCCAACCAAGGGTAAGTGGACGAAAGCTGGTAGGCGACTTGCCTGCCAAAAAATAACCGCCGTCCAAGAAAAATAAATGATAAAGTGTCAGAAAATACATTAGAAGGAGAAGTCTCGAATAAATAAATCCCAGGTAATCTCAATCTAGTTTGAGACTACCGGGAGCACTGTAGGGCGGGCTGCTCCTACAGGTACAAAGTTTAATAGTCAACACAGCCCCCCTCCCTTTGCGAGGATGTTGCTGTGGAAAGGAAGTGATAACGGTTATTACAGTATGTCCACGCTGTTCTGATCCAGTCCGTAGATATTCAGGTTTGGATACCATTTGATAACTCCGAGGAGTTTTCCCCACCCTTCAATCTACTTTAGTCTTTGAAGATCCTTCGCTATCCATGTCGGTCTGAAACCATTGGTCTTCCTTGCCAGTGAAGTTCGGATAGGATCCATGGATGCAGTATTAACGGCGAAGACCACTCTATGGACGCAGTCATAACTAAGAAGACCACTCCATATAAGCAGTCATAACTGTGAATACCACTCCATGGAAGCATAAATGTGACGACCACTCCATGGACGCAGTGAACTGGAAAGAACACTCCATGGACGCAGTCATACCTGTAAAGACCTTTCCATGGACCCAGTCATAACTGTGAATAACAATCCAGGGACGCAGTCAAATGTGAAGACAAATCCATGGACGCAGTCATAACAGTGAAGACCGACCCATGGACGCAGTCATAACTGTGAAGACCAATCTATTGACGCAGTCATGTGAAGACCAATCTATGGACGCAGTCATAAGTGTGAAGACCAATCCATGGACGCAGAAATAAATGTGAAGACTAAACCATTGACGCAGTCATAACTGTAAAGACCAATCCATGCACGCAGTCATAACTATGAAGACCAATCCATGGACACTCATAAACTGTGAAGACCAATCCATGGACGCAGTCATAACTGAAGACCAATCCATAGACGCAGTCATGTGAAGACCAATCTATGGACGCAGTCATAAGTGTAAAGACCAATCCATAGACGCAGTCATTACTGTGGAGACCAATCCATGGACGCAGTCATAACTGTGAAGACCAATCCATGGACGTAGCCATAAATGTGAAGACCAATCCATGGGCACAGTCATAACTGTGAAGACCAATCTAGGGACACTCATAACTGTGAAGACCAATCCATGTACCAAGTCATAAATGTGAAGAGCAATCCATCGACGCAGTCATTACTGTGAAGACCAATCCATGGACGCAATCATACCTGTCAAGACCAATCCATTGACGCAGTCATGTGAAGACCAATCTATGGACGCAGTCATAAGTGTAAAGACCAATCCATAGACGCATTCATGACTGTGGAGACCAATCCATGGACGCAGTCATAACTGTGAAGACCAATTTATGGACACAGTCATAACTGTCGAGACCAATCCATGAACGCAGTCTAAAATGTGGAGACCAATCCATAAACGCAGTCATAACTGGAGACCAATCCATGGACATTCATAACTGTGAAGAACATTCCATGGACGCAGTCATAAATGTGAAGAACAATCCATGTACGCAGTCATAACTGTGAAGATCAATTCATGAACACTCATAACTGTGAAAACCACTCGACAGACGCAGTCATAACGTTGAATACCAATCCATGCACGCAGTCATAACTGGAGACCAATCCATGGACATTCATAACTGTGAAGAACATTCCATGCACGCAGTCATAACTGTGAAGAACAATCCATGTACGCAGTCATAACTGTGAAGACAAAACTATGGACGCATTCATAAGGGGGAAGACCAATCCATGGACACTCATAACTGTGAAGACCATGGACGCAGGCATAAATGTGAATACCAATCTATGGACGTAGTCATAACTGTGAAAACCATTCCATGGACACTCATAACTTTGAAGACCACTCCATGGACGTAGTCATAACTGTGAAGACCAATCCATGGACGCAGCCGTAAATGTGAAGACCAATCCATAGGCACAGTCATAACTGTGAAGACCAATCCATGTACCCAGTCATAAATGTGAATACCAATCCATCGACGGAGTCATAACTGTGAAGACCAATCCATGGACGAACTCATAACTGTCAAGACCAATCCATTGACGCAGTCATGTGAAGACAAATCTATGGACGCAGTCATAAGTGTGAAGACTAATGTATGGATGCAGTCATAACTGTGGAGACCAATCCATGGACGCAGTCATAACTGTGAAGACCAATCTATGAACACAGTCATAACTGTCGAGACCAATCCATGAACACAGTCATAAATGTGGAGACCAATCTATGAACGCAGTCATAGCTGGAGACCAATCTATGAACGCAGTCATAGCTGAAGACCAATCCATGGACGCAGTCATAAATGTGAAGACCAATCCATGTACGCAGTCATAACTGTGAAGATCAATTCATGGACACTCATAACTGTGAAGACCACTCCACAGACGCAGTCATAACTGTGAAGACCAATCCATGCACGTAGTCATAACTGTGAGGACCAATCCATGGACACTCATAACTGTGAAGACCAATCCATGGACGCAGTCATAACTGAAGACCAATCCACGGACGCAGTCATGTGAAGACCAATCTATGGACGCAGTCATAACTGTGAAGACCAATCCATGGACGCAGTCATTACTATGGAGACCAATCCATGGACGCAGTCATAAATGTGAAGACTAATCCATGGACGCAGTCATAAATGTGAATACCAATCTATGGACGCAGTCATAACTTTGAAGACCAATCCATGGACACTCATAACTGTGAAGACCAATCCATGGACACTCATAACTGTGAAGACCAATCCATGGACGCAGTTATAACTGTGAAGACCAATCCATGGACGCAGTCATAACTGTGAAAACCAATCCATGGGCACCTCAAAACTGTGAAGACCACTCCATGGACGCAGTCATAAGGAGGAAGACCAATTCATGAACGCAGTCATAACTGTGAAGACCAATCCATAGACACCCATAACTGTGAAGACCACTCCACGGACGCAGTCATAACTGTGAAGCCTAATCCATGTACCTAGTCATAACTGTGAAGACCAATACATGTACACTCATAACTGCGAGGACCAATCCATGGACGCAGTCATAACTGAAGACCAATCCATTGACGCAGTCATGTGAAGACCAATCTACGGACGCAGTCATAAGTGTGAAGACCAATCCATGGACGCAGTCATTACTGTGGAGACCAATCCATGGACGCAGTCATAAATGTAAAGACTAATCCATGGACGCAGTCATAAATTTGAATACCAATCTATGGACGCAGTCATAACTGTGAAGACCAATCCATGGACACTCATAACTTTGAAGACCACTCCATGGACCTAGTCATAACTTTGAAGACCAATCCATGCACGCAGTCATAACTGTGAAGACCAATCCATGAACACTCATAACTTTAAAGACCAATCCATTGACACATAACTGTGAAGACCAATCCATGGACACAGTCATAACTGTGAAGACCAAACCCTGGACGCAGTCATAAATGTGAAGACCAATCCATAGACGCACTCATAAATGTGAAGACCAATCCATGGATGCAGTCATGTGAAGACCAATCTATGGACGCAGTCATAAGTGTGAATACCAATCCATGGACGCAGTCATTACTATGGAGACCAATCCATGGACGCAGTCATAAATGTGAAGACTAATCCATGGACGCAGTCATAAATGTGAATACCAATCTATGGACGCAGTCATAACTTTGAAGACCAATCCATGGACACTCATAACTGTGAAGACCAATTCATGGACACTTATAACTGTGAAGACCAATCCATGGACGCAGTCATAAATGTGAAGACCAATCCATGGACGCAGTCATAACTGTGAAGACCACTGGGGTTTCAAACACCATATAATTTGTTTGTTCCATACGTTGCCACTTAACGGGCTTCAATGATTCGCAATTCACTATTTCCTACCACATTGTGTACTGCTATACAACCAGGGAAGGTGAAAATACCACTGGCATACCTCTGTTGTAATGGTATCTACAAGGTCAATAAATTGTACTACCAACACAGCATAAAACAGTTTGTCGGTTGAGATCTGCCGAGAGAGTGAGCTGAAAACACTTTGGAACCTTTCGTTGCCGCATCGTCGTTTAACTTAGGTCTTGTGTTCAACTCTTGATGAACTACAGTACTGGCCTACTTCCCAGAACAAGCAAGTACAAACATTTTTACTACCCTTAAAAGTTAGGTAAGTTAAAAAGGGTCATACTGCCCTACCGTAATGCTCTCCCCTATTTATTCCCCTCGAACTCGCCTAGTTTAGTAGTTCCTAACACGGTTTGGCAAAGGGAAGAGTGTCCAAGGAGTGGCAGCAAGTTAAGGAGAGTTTCGCCCATACTCTGTTCTTAAAAACCGATCATTAGAGGATGATACAACTCATACAGACTCAACTCACCATTGAGTCGATTGCGACTCATAGCAGAGCAATTTAAGAGGCGCGGGACTCGGGACAAAGCCTTCATTTCGGCGTGATCAGTAACGAGTGTAGTTTTTCTTATGTTTCTTGGGCACTTTTCGTGAGGGGTTCAAAATCTTACCTTCTGTTGTTAGAGAATGAATGATACGACTCAATTCACCAATGAGTCGACCGCGACTCTGACGGATAAGCAAGAGTCACAGTATTCCAGGCAAAGACGACTCCGTCGCGGTCATTAACAAGATTAGGTCTGTCTTATGTTTCTTGGGCACTTTTCGTCAAGGGGTAAAATAAACTTGCCGTGATCAGATTGCGAGTGTCAATGACCCAGATTTAAGCCAGGAAAGAGGGTGCGGTGCCTTGGCTCTCTAAAAGAGCTTGGTGGGGTGGTCGCTAGATATATTCTTCGCCCTTTTATATTTTTCCCCTTATTCATTTATCTTTACCTTACTCTCACTCCTTTATTTACACTCTTTTGCCCGCATTCATTCATGTTCACCCATTTAGATGCACCTTCTTACCTACATTATTTTACTTCACTTTTTAATATACACGCTCTTAATTGTACCCTCTTTTCTTCATTATTTTAGATATACTCGTAAATATTTATTCTTTTACCTTCACCCTTATTTTCACTCTTTTACCTTCAGTCTTAAATCTTTACTATTTTATCTTCCCTCTTTTACCTGCAATATTTTATTTTCACTCTTTTACCTTCAGTCTTAAATCTTTACTATTTTATCTTCCCTCTTTTACCTGCAATATTTTATTTTCACTCTTTTACCTTCAGTCTTAAATCTTTACTATTTTATCTTCACTCTTTTACCTCCACTCTTTTATTTTCACTATTTTACCTCCACTCTTAATTTTTTACTCTTTTACTTCCCTCTTTTACCTTTAATATTTTATTTTCACTCTTTTACCTTCAGTCTTAAATCTTTACTATTTTATCTTCCCTCTTTTACCTACACTCTTTTATTTTCACTCTTTTACCTACATTCTTAAATCTTTACTTTTTATCTTCATTCGTTTTCACCTTCACTTTTAACTCCTCTATTCTCGGCTCTCTCGTAGAGTCCCCCCTTCCTCCTTTCGCTGCAGTTGACATCTGGAGGATTGTGTATCCTCCGGGCCCTAAAGCCCACAGATCTGCGACTACACATCTTCCTCACATTTTCACTACTTTCTTTACACACGCCCTCGTTGGTTTTCTCTTTTTAAAGTTTTTAAAATGATGGCGACGCGAGGGCGGAGGAATGATGATAATAATTGAGTAATGATAATGTATGTTGATAAAGATGATGTTTATAGGGTAAAGATGACGAATAGTGATGATTAGGAAGATAATTAGGGTGAAGGTGGTGATGATAATGAGGATAAAGATGATGTTATAGAGTAAAGATGACGAATAGTGATAATTAGGAAGATGATGAGTAATAAGATAATTAGGGTGAAGGTGGTGATGATAATGAGGATAAAGATGATGTTATAGAGTAAAGATGGCGAATAGTGATGATTAGGAAGATGGTGAGTAATAAGATAATCAGGGGGAAGGTGATGATAATGAGGATAAAGAGGATGAATAGTCATGATATGAGAAGGGCAATTAGGGGTAAAGATGATAATTGATGGCAATGATAATAAATTAGGAAGATAATGATGGTGATGATAATAGGGCAAAATGATGAAAGTGCCTCCTCGACGAGGCCGTCTGATACTCGAGGCAAGGGGGGGGGGGGGGGGCAATTAATTATGTTTCGAAATCAGGCCATAAACGGCCATGTGTATGGAGAACAGCCGCACGTACACACCCGCGGGGTAAGCGCACACGCTGGCGCAGACCTGCCCAAATAAAGAAAGCCCGGACGTGTTTTGATGGGTGTTAAGGAGCGAGGATGGAGGTGACAATGTGGTGGTGAAGTTGTAGTGGTGGGCAGTGATAGGGTTGTAGGGCGGAAAAGAGATGGTGAAATGGTGGGCGGAATGGAGGTGATGAAGTGGTGATGTGGAATGGAGGTGATGAAGTGGTGATGTGGAATGGAGGTGATGAAGTGGTGAGGTGGAATGAAGGTGATGAAGTGGTGAGGTAGAATGGATGTGAAGGGAAGGGGGGAGATGTTGGGTGATGAATGGGTTGGGAGAAATGAGGGTGGTGAAGTGGTGGGGAGAAATGGAGGTGATGAAGTGGTGGGGAGGAATGAGCGTGATGAAGCGGTCAGGTGGAATATAGGTGATGAAGCGGTGAGGTGGAATGGAGGTCGTGAAGCGGTGTGGGGTGTAGTTGAGGAGATCAAGCGGTGAGGTGGAATGGTGATGAAGGGGTGAGGAGGAATAGAGGTGATGAAGCTGTGAGATGGAATGGAAGTGATGAAGTGGTGGAGAGGAATATTGGTGATGAAGCGGTGGGGAGGGATGGGGGTGATGAAGCAGTGAGGTGGAATAGATGTGATGAAGTGGTGGGAATGAATGGAAGTAATGAAGCGGTGAAGTGGAATGAAAGTGATGAAATGGTGCTGTTATTGAATAGGGAGTGGATTCGACATTTGTTCAATGCTTTCAAACGAATGCTACGAATGAGGTCATTTCCAGATATTCAATTGCTTGCTTGGGAGTGTGTGTGCGTGTATGTGTGGGAGATAAAAAGAAGAGAAGTTTAATATCCATTCTCTTCACGCCTGGATAAACTCACTTACAGAAACCATTAAACCCATTCTCAAAAACGGATCTAACCTAACTTGACCTACGACCTAACCTGAAATATGAGGCATTTCCCTTCTCCGAAACACCCTGTATTCATTTCTTTTAAAAAGATTCTGGCACTGTGCAAATGAATTTGAAACTGATGGCACCCCTTTCCTAGAGTGCAGCTATGGAAAATTGGTCGTGGTTTGCAACCTAGTAACCACAATACTTGTGTGAGCGTTGTATTGGTACGGTATTACCAGTGTCCTTATTTTAAAAGGGGCCTTGTTTAAACCTCTGATTGTAGTGTCAAAATGGGGTTTCTAATTGTACTAATTTCACACTATTTACGTGATTAGCAGAATGTCATCTCTTAAGAAGAGGATATTTTAAAGTATATCGAGAAGGGTAAAATTGTTCTAAAGTTCTTAGAATGATATCTTGTTTTTCCTGACTCATATAACTTGCCTCTCTTTAAGAGGCAGGTCTGCCATCACCTGAGGAGACCAGTCCATTAATACTTCTCCCTGCCATCACCTGAGGGGACTCATTCACTAACACTCCTTGTTTTTATTTTTTATCTTGTTGCTCTTTTGTTCCTTTTCAAAGAGTGCCTGAGCTTTATTTGGGCATCGCATGACTGCCCGTCTCTCCATTATCACCCCCCCCTCCCCTGAGGTTCAGGAAATGCCATGAGAAAATGAATCGATAGTACTAAATATGTTCTAACGTGATATTTGATCACAATGCCAGATTATCTCCTAGATGCCATCTTTTGCGTTCTAGAAAGAGCTAATAAAGGCAGTAAACTTCTCATTGGAATTTGACGTGGCTCTATTTATAGAGCAACTTGTAATATATGTAAATCGAGCTTTCTGTTCAGCTCCTTGAAATTCTCCGAAGTAGCCCAGCTACCTACATCCAATAGTCCTCGCATCCTATAATCATAATATACTACTAGACACACCCACACACACAAAGATTCGGGCATTACTACATATTTGTGTTGAATTATTAACCTTTTTCTTTATTTTGTTTACGAGGGTTATTTGATATTGCATTATTTTCCTTTTTCATCTGATTTGCAACTTATGTTCCTTCCATGTATACGAGATGTCTTCATAGTTTAAACTTTTATTCTATGTTGGGGCATTATGTTGATCATTGTTTTTTTAAGTTCTATTTACTTTGCAGGTGTTGTTTTAAGTTTTCAAGACATGTTTTCGTTTGGAATTACGTCAATTACACCATTATTT
Organism: Ceratothoa steindachneri; assembly: GCA_963969495.1. Taxonomy (NCBI): domain Eukaryota; kingdom Metazoa; phylum Arthropoda; class Malacostraca; order Isopoda; family Cymothoidae; genus Ceratothoa; species Ceratothoa steindachneri. The sequence goes on from OZ018327.1 coordinate 31,257,074, forward strand.
ACTTTCAAATTTTCTATTTACCAAATGTTTATTTTCAATAACTTAAGATGGGTTTACTGCCCGAAAACATATTATATATGTATAATCCAGTGTGCTACTAACCTTATTAAGACTCAGAAAGGGAGAATGAAGATAGTGTATGAGCGGGACAAGCGCGCGTGAAAGGAGCACTGCCGATGTAAAACAACACAAGGAAACCAGCGGCTAAGCGAAACTGAGGCAGCACAAACTCACGTCGAAGCTTCGCGCCAATCGGCACTCCGCCCACAAAGACCGCCTTCGCGTTCTGGCTGTGCAAAAATGCTGTGCGACAAGGACGCGCGCAGCTCATCCTGTGGGTTGGTTGCTTGATTAAATGATTGGTGGGCGAGCGACGACCATGATCATGTATGAGTGACTACACTGTAGACTAACTGCTTGGTTTTATTCAAGGGAGGTTGGTTCGTCTACCTGTTATGTGGTCAATCAAGTACTGTTAATGGATTTAGTTAATGCTTTGGTTGAATAATGGTGCCTATTTGATAGGTAAATATTAGGCTCAGTCGCTTCGGTGCATGAGAAAACGTCACGATTTGAATAAGTGGATGACATCTTTGTTGATTCGCTAATTGGTTGAAACCGATCCACTTTCTCTGTAGTCGGTTATTTATGAGTTTATCTGATCATGTCGTTCTGCCATAGCACCCTCCCCCCTTTCACGTAAAGCATGGCTACATAAACTCTGAGGTGGGATATGTTTTTAGGTTTTTAACCTGAGTATGTTTAACCCAATAAACTTCATACTCTAACCATCTTTGCCTTACCTGATCTAACCCCAATTTTAGAGACACTGCTCATTTCACATCGGGACAAGCGAGTGTCCTTGCTTATTGATTCGCCTCATTCCCTCCAATAAGATAAAAATAGAGGAATTAACGGTTTCTGTAAATGTTAGGAAAATACGAGGACATTAAATGGAGTGGGGGCAGCGGTAATTGGATTCTAAGAGGGGGGCGTCGCTCCATCTGAGAACGTCTTATTCGTGGTACGAAGACAGGATTTTACAAGGACTCGCAAAGAGTCAAGATAACTTGATCGTGGATGTAGTGCAAATCCGAAGACACGGGATGGAGTTCCTGAAGTGTTGCAGTGTGTTGGGGCTCGGGCATTGCAGCAGGAAATTAAAAAAAATCGAAATTCGACGGTTTTATCAACTTTTCCGAGGTATTTCTGTTGTTTCATTTGGGAATTCTTCATCCCTGTTGGCGCAAAGGAGGTCTAACTAAACGTATAAAATTGTCCTGGAACTCTTCAGAAGCGTGATTTTTTCATCTCCTCATCGAATGCCTGTTCCTTTTAACTAAGAACATACAAAAGGCATGAGGGTATTTATTTCCCACGCGTCTGCCATGAACTTCCTCCTCTAGCCGCCGGGAACAAAAATTATCATCAAGATAACCAAAGGAATAAATAGATTTAGCGTTAATAAATACAAAAAACAACAACAACAGAATCTTGTTTGACCAACGAGTACAGTTAATCAATTCCAGGGCTTTGAGTACATTAAAACACAAGAAACCAATTTACTTGGAGACCACAGGCGTTGGCAGGTATGACCTAGGCCCTTGCAGAAGTTCGTAAGCTCGAGAAGTTCTGTGTTCCTACGAACACTGTCTTGTTCGTAGTTGATTAAGATTTTGTGTTTAATGTGAAGACTTTTTTGGTCTCTTTTTCAGGGGTCGCTGTATTTTGTCAAGATGGGAGCCAGAAGCTCTCGCTAGACTACTGGATCTGGCTTTGGAATTCTAGCGTCAAGGTACGGTTTGATCTTAGCGATAACGGACAGAAAACTTTCACTGGCGTCACAAGTTGGCCGCCCATTGGCGGATATGGTGAACCTACCCAGTTGGGGTTGAGGAGCTTATGTATCATCATGCACATAACCAATCACAAAGCCGCTATCAGTTCCCTTTCCGTCTTCATACGTGGGGACACATAACCACATACCCCCGATCCAATGAAGACCGGTCCCTGATTCTTTCGGGTTTACCAGCGATTGTCATTCTAATCTTTTTGTGTATTTCATCCAGTGGGGGAATTTCGTCCACGATGGCGCATCTTACTTACCATGGGACCCCAAAGGTCTCGAAACCTGTTTCTGAACCAAAGTTTCTAATTCGATTGATTCTAAAGAAAATGGGGGTGCAAGGGTGGGGGGGGGGGCTGATTTCAGGTGTTAGATCAAGGGTGAACCCCAGATGGACTAGGTGCCAACTAACCCCCACAGGAGGGTGTAGCGCGAACAAACATGCTGCAAATTACATCTGGATAAGATTGCCGGTCTTAACGCCCGCAGGTGAGTACCCTCCCTGCCCCACTGCATGCAGGAATATGGTTGTATATCTTCCACACTTTCTCACTTCCTCCAACTACACCTTTTTTCCTTTCTCAAAGAGTAGGCCCTCGTTGGTTTTCATTTTTTTAAAAAAGTGCCAACGAGCTGTTTGACGACGGACCCCATGAGCGGACGATGAAATCAACATATAGATAAACATGACAGTCGTTGGTGAATCCGAGGGAACCAGGTCAAGTCCTCGTTTTGTGGGGAAGGGTGGTCCCAGCAAGTATTTGTGCTTTGAACATCAACCAGGGATCAGTTTGAGATCCTCGTCACCCCTGGGAAAAGGAGGGGGGTGAGTTCTAGCGCTGTGGAAAAGGGAGAGGAAAGAGAGTAGTGTGTCGAGTAGTGTGTATGATCTATCTACCCTCCCGTGGGTAAGCACAATGAGTGCGCTGACGTTTATGTTCGTTCTCGCTTGGAATTAAACCCGACACCTAAGCGCTAGGAATCCAACGCCGTATCCACTAGGGTCGCGAAAGCACCGCCTGTATTAATTGATGACACATTTGCTTTTAATAATTTCAGATGCGTGAAAATTGTGGTGTTGGAGCAATTGCATGTGTCAGGTGAGAGACGAGGACCGAGTGCGTGCAAAGCCTTGGTTTTACATCTACCGATCTCGCTACGAAGCTCCATCTTGCGCACGTATATTTGTACACAACCGAAAAACTTTGAAAAAAAAGTGAATTGTAACAAATTTATAGGAAAGGGAAGTTGAACGAAAATGATTGATCGCATGAAAGCAACCAATAATTCTATACCATTTCTGTTTTTAGTAATTATTTCCTTCACGAGTTAACAAAACATCCAGAAAAGGTAAATAATTATTAGTTTAGTTCTCAGAAAATTGCTGTTATTTATCGAGTGACTTGATGCAATATTTAGGGCATAAATGGAAGTTTTAAAAGAGGCCAAACAATGGTGAACACATCGCTTGAATTGAGACACAATTGCAATTTCTTCTAACTTAACCTAGTTCCAGGAAAACAAAGGAATCTACAGGCAAGCGTAACCTACCTGCCGGCAAACTGCCGATATGATGGCAAACAACACCTGCCGGTAAATTTAACCTAGCTACCGCCTGGCAAACTGCTTACATGATGGCAAACAACATACCTACCGGAAGCCGGCAAACAACTTACCTGTCGGCAAACAACCTAGCTGCCGGTAAACCTAACCTACTGCACAGCAAACCTAACCCATATGTAAGCAAACTTAATCAACCAGCCGGAAAACAACCTATCTGTCCTCAAACTTAACTCACCTGCCGGCAAACAACATACCTTTTGGTAGACTTAACCTACCTGCCGGCGAACTTAACCTAACCGTCGGTAAACTTAACCTACTTCTCGGCAAACCTATCTTACCCGTCAGCAAACTTGACCTACGTGACTGTAAACCACCACTACCTACCGACAAACCTAACCTACCTACCGGCAAACTTTACCTAACTGCCGGCAAACTAAACCTACCTGCCTATAAACTTGACTTACCATTCTGAAAACTTAACATACCTGCCGGCAAACCTAACCTAACTGCCGGCAAACTAAACCTACCTGCTTGTGAACTTGACTTATCAGTCTGAAAACTTAACATACCTGCCGGCAAACCTAACCTAACTGCCGGCAAACTAAACCTACCTGCTTGTGAACTTGACTTATCAGTCTGAAAACTTAACATACCTGCCGGCAAACCTACCCTAACTGCCGGCAAACTAAACCTACCTGCTTGTGAACTTGACTTATCAGTCTGAAAACTTAACATACCTGCCGGCAAACCTAACCTAACTGCCGGCAAACTAAACCTACCTGCTTGTGAACTTGTCTTATCAGTCTGAAAACTTAACATACCTGCCGGCAAACCTAACCTAACTGCCGGCAAACTAAACCTACCTGCTTGTGAACTTGACTTATCAGTCTGAAAACTTAACATACCTGCCGGCAAACCTAACCTAACTGCCGGCAAACTAAACCTACCTGCTTGTGAACTTGACTTATCAGTCTGAAAACTTAACATACCTGCCGGCAAACCTAACCTAACTGCCGGCAAACTAAACCTACCTGCTTGTGAACTTGACTTATCAGTCTGAAAACTTAACCTACCTGCCGGCAAACCTAACCTAACTGCCGGCAAACTAAACCTACCTGCTTGTGAACTTGACTTATCAGTCTGAAAACTTAACCTACCTGCCGGCAAACCTAACCTAACTGCCGGCAAACTAAACCTACCTGCTTGTGAACTTGACTTATCAGTCTGAAAACTTAACCTACCTGCCGGCAAACCTAACCTAACTGCCGGCAAACTAAACCTACCTGCTTGTGAACTTGACTTATCAGTCTGAAAACTTAACCTACCTGCCGGCTAACATGACTAAGTGGATTTCGCATGAGCGCTCTTTTCCTACCTAAATTGAAACTTTATTGTTATGAAGCCAATGTCTTGAGCAGAAAGTTTTTATGCACTTTAAGGAAACTATCAAAATTGCCGTGGGAAAACAAAATAAACAACAACTAATAACGGGATGTTTAATCAACAGAAATATTTGTAAATAAGGAATCATTATTAAAGCCGACCATATAGGACGAAAAGAATTCAGGAGAAATCTTAGCGTTGCCATTTCTGATCAGTTTATCGCTAATGGTTCTAAAAGTTTATATAATTTATAAACGTGTGTATTACTCATTGGATGTATAGAAAGAGTGTATTTTGAAACCCTGTGTAGCATACAATATATGCTTAATCTTAATTAATGATAAATCTGAGGCTGTGAAATTAAATATCTCTGTTAGATTAACAAATTTGGACTCATCGCTACGTGGTTAATTTATTTTATGATCAAATTCGTTTAATAAAAAAATAAGTCGATTTGCAAAGTACAGATCAGGAGAGCAAACTTTTAAGTCTTTGAAAAAAAAAACGTCGCAAAGATTTGTTTACAATTTAAGAAAACTATATTATTATTATCGATATTATTAGTATTATTATATTTGTATTATGTCAAGCATGTCCTTATTCTGTAGTCATGCATGTGTCGAAAGTTCTCGCCGTAGAAGGGAATTGTCGCGGTTTAGTCTAATGAAGGCGTGAACTCGTATACACCTATTAAACATTCAGACCATTACACCCCCAAATATAGCCTGGCACACTTTGGCATCTTATGGCAACCTTTAGAAGCCGCAGAAACCATCTATAACACGTTCACATTCCACAAACGGTGGATATCCCTTTCACACAATCAGCAACCAACCGCGTGTGTATTTTGGGTCGGCATAGCCCTGTGTTTCGCGCTCCTGACCTCATATGGAGAGGTGATTGGATTGTATTTCTTTGATGGTGTTTGCAATTGCGCTCACATTCTCCCGCAGGGGTGAAGAGAAAAGGGCCTTGCCCATTGTGCATTGTATTATCCCTTGGTCATGGAGATAGAGGAGGGAAATTCATCAAGATCCCATTTCATAATAAACATCCATCGCTGGAGATAATCCAAAGGAAATTATGGTAATAATAGGACTAGGGGTCACCTCTTAAAAATTAAAAAAACAGAGGTGGGGGTTGGATATTAGAAAATATTCTTTCACCAATAGAGTGGTAGAGTACTGGAATAGTTTGCCATCTGAGACGGTAGACAGTCCAAACTTGAATGTATTCAAATGCAGATTAGATGATTATATGGGGAGGGAGGGTTAACTTCGGGGGGCATTTTGGACTCATTCCTGTGGATGCAGTTTTTTTATTATTGTATATTACAATTGATTTGGATTTTGACGAGTCTTGATGATGATGCTTCTTGTTTTTGACACGTTCCTGTGTATGGTTCTAATTGTATATTGTAGATGCATGATCTGACACAATCCTATGGATACATTTTGTGGGCGGGTTTTGACAGATGCGGATGACCTTTGATAGGCCCTTGCGGCTTTTGTCATCCGTGAAATTATGTTATGTTATGTTAATAACAGTTCCATTCTGTTACTTTGTTAACGTTTGAGAAATTGACTTCCATGTAAAAGTGAATTTATGAAATTGAATTAAATCATACATTTTAATATTACCAAATAATAATAATAATAACTTAAATATTGAAAACAATTTTGAAGCCATGGGTGTATTTTTATTTCCAGGCAAATTGCCTCTATGACTTTAAGTTTCCAACACCATAATAAACTTCAAAATAAACCTACAATACGGTCATAATGAGGCAATAATAAATATTATTATGAAGGAATAAATAAAAATAATGAAGAACAAAGGAAAGAAAGGTGAAGGTAGAGCGGCTTTAATTTGAAGAAGAGAAACCGGTTCTTGTAAAGGTGGCAAGTCTCAAATTTCCCAATGTCGACAAAATGGACGACGACTCCAGAAAGGAAATTCCTCGAAGGTGCGTAGAAAGGGGCGAGTCGTCTTGACGTCACCGCTCGGTGAGTGCCGCTAGACGAAAGCTTTGCGGGGGAGGGGGGCACGTGGAAGTGGGCATTTAACAATACAAGTTTTTGCGGGAATGCCAAGTATTATGGGTGGAGGGAAGTGACATCATATACAGCATTGGCACTTGAATCACACATAAATGTTTTCGTGTTTACATCGAAAGCTCAGCAATTTAGTTTGGTTTTTACCAAACCCATTCATTTAAAAGAGAGATGAGTAGAGGACAAGTGATCTACCATCTACAAGATGGAATAAAAAAGAGAGTTAGACGAATAGAAAGTTTCCAAACGAAATTAATTAAGGTGAAATACACCATGGTCTTCAACAAAATTTGCATTCAGGAAAGACTGCTACCCAACTACACTAATATATATATATATATATATATATATATATATATATATATATATATATATATATATATATATATATATATATATATCTCAAAGTAGCGCGAGAGAATGATGAAAATGAATCCATTAAACCACATTGAAAGAGAAAACGGAATAATTTTTCCTTGCAGTAATATTTTGATTACCTTTTTTCGAAAAAAATCGTGCAGGGAAGCGATTCGAACCATGCACACTGAGGCAGCGGGCACCGCTTTGATCGCAGTTAAAGGTATGCCTTTAGTACACTAACACTATGCTACGCGTAGCATAGTATACTAAAGGCATAAGCATAGTGTACTAAAGGCATACTTTTAACTGCGATCAAAGCGGTGCCCGCTGCCTCAGTGTGCATGGTTCGAATCGCTTCCCTGCACGAATTTTTTCGAAAAAAGGTAATCAAAATATTACTGCAAGGAAAAATTATTCCGTTTTCTCTTTCAATGTGGTTTAATGGATTCATATATATATGTACATTTTGTTGAAGACCATGGTATATTTTGCCTTAGTCAATTTCCTTTGGCAACTTTCTCTTCTTCTAACTCTCTTTTTTATTCCATCTTGTAGATGGTAGATCACTTGTTCTCTACTCATCTCTCTTTTAAATGAATGGGTTTGGTAAAAACTAAACTAAATTGCTGAGCTTTCGATCTTATTCGATCATCTTCGGAGCGTTTTTATGTATTCTTTCCTCTTTTACAGATGGAATGTTGTGGAGTCTGAATCGGACACTTAAGCTCTTTTAATATACGTACTAGCGTAAATGCAAACCAGGGGAAAAGAAAAGAAAGCAAATGAAGTTCTGAGAGCTTTCGTTTATTATATTTTCAAAGGGCGAACAGAGGAAGAATGCGAGTGGAGAAGACCACTAAAAAAAGGCCGCATTCAAAACCAAAAGAATAAAAAAGAAAAGAAACCACGTTCGGATGAGAACACGTTGCTACAATTGGTGAGAGTTCACAGACGCATGAGAGCGTTTTTGGAGTGGTTCGACCATTTGACTGTTTAGCAGTGACGCCTTTGGTCAGTTTAAATCTAGGTTTGGCCTCTATTTGGATAGTTTAGGTACGGATTAACTAGGACAGTTTGGTCCACTCATTGTACAAGGTGGTCCGACAGTCTTATCACCCCTTGTAAATATTGTTTTAATTTTCTATTTCAAATTTTGTTTTAATTTTCTATTTCAAATATTGTTTTAATTTTCTATTTCAAATATTGTTTTAATTTTCTATTTCAAATATTGTTTTAATTTTCTATTTCAAATATTGTTTTAATTTTCTATTTCAAATATTGTTTAAATTTTCTATTTCAAATATTGTTTTAATTTTCTATTTCAAATATTGTTTAAATTTTCTATTTTAAATATTGTTTTATTTTCTATTTCAAACATTGCTTAATTATATATTCCACATGTGTTTGGTATTATTATATTGTTTCTCTATTGTTTTTATTACTTTTCGGTAGGGCTGACAAGACTTTCGGACCACCAGTATATAGATAATTTTATTTTCATTTATGGATTAACAACTTTGTATTCATTGTTTATAGTTTGGTCTTATAAATGAATTCTTTGTCTGGTTCTGTGGTTTTGATTTGGGTTTTGGTGGTCGAGAATATCTCGCAATGTTCACTTAGATACGGCCACAGTGGGGTTTGGTTAATCATTTTTTTCCTTAGTTTTCTTTTAATAATTCCCGGGCTAACTTTGGGAGGATCTTGGAAATTATATCAATCGAAAGACAATTGAAAAAAACATAAGGGTTTCAAATTTCGTTAGAATCAGAGAGATGTAAAAAATTAGTAATAATTAAGAAGGCCGAGACAAAATAATAATTCATTTTCATGATTCTTTATATTATTATTATATATGATATTCCTATAAATATAAGAAAAATATAGAAAACTTCACTAGAGCATACTGCATAGTACAATAAGTCTGGCATTATGTTATAGTAGTACACCGTATAGTCCATGGTTACTCAACTGGCGGCCGCGGTCCAAATCCGAAGTAAGAATCAGTTTGGGTCAAACAAGATTGAACCATCTCTCTCTCTCTCTCTCTCTCTCTCTCTCTCTCTCTCTCTCTCTCTCTCTCTAATGAGTGTTGAGCACGAATTACTGAGGGAAATTAGCACGTCAAGGAGAATTGAGGAGTTTTCTGTTGCCAAGTCTCCTAAGTGCTTCAAGTGAGCCACGTAACTAGTTGGTGTGTACACTCAGTTCAGCAAATGGTTCCAGGATTCTCCAAGGCAGCCCATATAGTCTACTAGCTAAGCTCCTGGTATGCACGGTGTTGTTCTTTAAAAAGGAATAAAAAGTATACAAAATAAACCCCTCTTTTTCAGTTGAGTCCTCCCAGCAATACTTACTAGCAGTTCTTCTAAATGTGTTTCTTTACCTTTCCCCTTCCGTCTTTCTCATTGGTGATTTCTTGTTTTTGAGGCGGTCTTTCATACTTTTCTTTCGTATATATACCTCTAATATAATACTATTTCTTGTAGTTATCCTTGATAAGGAACTTAATAAAGTTCGAAAGTACTTGGAAACACCTTTTCATTTTTTCCTGTGGGACATTGCATTCATTTGCTACTCTCACGTGATACTTTGTGAGTTTTTCATTTCATATATATATATATATATATATATATATATATATATATATATATATATATATATATATATATATATATATATATATATATATATATATCATGAATGCGAAAGAATTACGAAATGAATACAGTAAACGGGAAGAAACAGAAAAACAGGATAATTTTTTTTCGGAAATGTTATTTCCTAATTCGCAAAAATTCCGTACAGGGGTGGGATTCGAACCGTGCACACTGAAGCAGCGAGCAACCGCTTTGATCTCGATTAAACCGTCCCTTAGATCACTCGGCTACACGGAAGACAAAAAATATTCCGAATATACAAGCTTTTAAGGGACGCTTCCAAAGGTCGATCGGGGACTGTGAAAGAGAGAAATTAATAGGGAATTCAAAGGACAAAGGAGAATTGAGGTAAACACGCGGCGAATATACAATGTATAAATCTTTCATGAATTCCCTATTAATTCCTTTATCTTTCATAGTCCCGATCGACCTTGCGAAGCGTGCCTTAAAAGCTTGTCTATTCGGAAGATTTTTTTGTTTTCCGCGTAGCCGAGTAGTCTAAGGGACGGTTTAATTGAGATCAAAGCACTTGCTCGCTGCCTCACTGTGCACGGTTCGAATCCCACTCCTGTACGGAATTTCTGCGAATTAGGAAATAACATTTCCGAAGAAAAATGATCCGGTTTTTCTGTTTCTTGCGGTTTGCTGGATATATATATATATATATATATATATATATATATATATATATATATATATATATATATATATACGGTTGGGGGCCCGGTGTTCCTTGTGCTACGAGCCCCGCAGCTCCTTAAACCGGCCCTACGAATAGTTAAGATGTTATTGCCCCAAAACTCATTAGAAAGTAAAATGGTTACCATCCGACCGACCGACCTACGAACCAACATAGCAACTGCACGCGACTCTTCCAACGGACAACCAAAGGCAACGCAAAAATGAATATAATTATTAACGTGTTCAGAGGATAGCAACGCAGCAGATATTTTTGAAAGGTTGTTGGGGGGGGGGAGGGAACTAACGATGCCAAACATTTAAAATAGTTAAAATGATAAAAATTACCAAAGCGAGAGATAAAAAAAAATTAAATAAGCTGCATTAATTTTGCACCAAGGAAGTGAAAACGATCCCGTGTTACGGATGGATGAAAACGAATTCGTGACAAAAGAGTTGGTTAAAATAGACGAATTTAAACTCTTCTGGGGTGGGGGGGTATTGGTGTTTTGGATACAGCCGCTTGTTTGGGGGGTATTAAGAGCGTTCCCCAACCCGGCGGATGCAGAATGGGGCGAGAAATTGCTCCCATAACCCCATAAAGGAATTTTCCTAGAAACGCCGTTGCGTATCCTTTTTGGCGAGAATCATTGGCGGAAGAATGATTAGATGAGAGACGGTAGGAGGAGAAAGATATTCTTATGCTCAAAGTAATGGATAGGAAGATCAGAGAAGGGGGAGAAAAATAAACATGGATTTGTAAATGCGTAAAGAAGTTTGAGGAATTTTAAAAGGATCAAAACCAGTTTCCATTAATTATAATTTTTAATTTCTTAAAACTGCCCATAACACAGTCTACTTATATATACAAGACTTATCTTTAAATCCATGATACAAATCAGGAGATGGAGTGAATTTGAAATTTATCTATTTTGTGAAGATGTAACTGGGTGTATCTGTTGGAAGTTGGGTCGTTTTGCCCCCAATGTGAGCTATAAGGAGGAACTTTTAATAATGTGGGAGATTTGCGCTTATACAAATGCTCCAAATAACGGAAATAAGTTCCTGGGTCTTAATCTTTCTTATAGGCCCCAATAGACATCAAAGTAACCCCTTTTCAAGCGTGGGACCCGTATTCGTACGAGGCTATTGCCCGGGCGCACTTAGAAGTACGACCATCTCAGTATTTGAGCGAAGGCGAAGTACGACGTCATAAAACCTAAAATGGAGAAAGCTCTTAGCCTTGAGTCACTCCGGAATGTGAAATCATCTTGTAATGATTCTGTTTTTTCCTCATTTTATTGTCCTAAATTATGTTTCCAGACATAAGCCCCATTTCAGGATGCCATGCCCCTGCCAAACGTGCCCTAGCAAGCTCTTTTATCTCTAAAAGGAGCGATATATGAGGTAGCGATATTACGGCAGGGCTGTATAAGAAAAGAATGAGCCTGGAAAAGGATAATCAATAGCCTATATACGAGGCAGCTCCTGTCAGGAAATTATTACGTTTCGAATCGTTTTCTTGAGCTAATTCATGCGAGATATATATGTGTACATCGTGTGCTTATATGCAGTGTGTCTGTGGAGGCGTGTGCGTAATTAAATGTAGGCAAATCCCTGTATGTGTTGTATTTATTGGATTTCCCCTTAAAAAGGCAACGAAAAATTGAATTAACTGAGGCGGAGTGAGGCCGTTAAGGGAATTGTGGGATTTGGGTGGAGAATAAAAAATTAATTGCCATTAAAGGCAAGATTCGCAGCAATCAGCGGGGTCATCAGTAATGGAGGGGGGGATTAAATAAATATGAAAGGATTTGGAAAGTGACCTAAAACGAAATCTTGCCATAACGAGGGATTTTGTAACAACAGGGCGAAGCCGTTTGTCTTCCTTGTTCCTCTTCCTTGATTTTTTTTTTTTCTATTCGTTCATTTTGGAAATAAATCCGTAAATTTCCCACACAAGAAAACAAAAATTCGTTGTTTGTTTACAAACGTGTCTTACTTAGGCTTTCACTGAGGCTTTCTACGGGGACCACACTGATTTCATTGGGTTTGTCTTGAGTTTGATGCCTTTTATCACCTGATTCCACATCTGGGAAGTCTCCACCCCTCCCCTGATCCCTCTTTCACCACTGCACCCCAAAGAAGGTTCTAGAATCGAAGATGAGTAGGAGGTTGCTATAGTGACGTTATTCCCAATCAGGAATCCTCTTCCCAGCATTTAGGGGTGGGGGATCAGCTGCTTGCATTCCCGCTTCCTCAACTCCCCCTCTCAGCACCGTTCCCCCGTTGCTCATCCCTGGCTCTCCTTCAGTAGACTTAATGAACTCACATGAATACGCACATACAGATCCACACAATACACATAATTTAAATTACATTCCTGATGAAGCTCCCGTAAAAAATTTACAGGTCATCGCCATGCCCTCGGTGGAATAGGAAGAGTGACGTCATCACATTTCTATGGATAAAGGGGCGGCCAGGAGTCAACCCGGAAAAGGGACTGTAAAAAGCACAAAGAGTAAAAAAAAAAAAAAATCGTGGAACAAGGAAAAAAGAACAGGATGGCAACAATTCGAGAAACGGACATGTACCTAAAAACTACTTTTGAGAACAAACGGACAAATCAAGAATCTCGATGAACATATCGTCTGACGGCCTATTCTGGGTTTGAAATTTTAGCCTTATGCACTGGAAAACCGCTTCCTCACTACGTGTTATTGTTATTATTTTTTTTTTAACATACAGTTTTTATTAGATTTTTAGGGTTTAAAAGGAAATGAATAGAAGAGTTTACTTTTGCATCTTATGTTTAATCTAAGCTTTCGTATCGCAGAGACGCAAACATTAAATCTGGCCCCCATCGTGTCTCCATCCCCCCTCACCCCTTTCCCGATATGAGCTATTTAGGCGTTCCAAAACCTGAAATTGAGAACGAGGGAGTAGGCGGGCTTAAGTCGTCCACGCCCGTTAATGGAACTTACAAATTCAGGAAAAGATTATATAATGTTTACTAGGGTATCAGTGCCATAAAAAATAAAGGCAATATTTGATAGTAAGTAATGATAATTATCTTTGACTAGTACGAGTAAATAAAAATAATAATTATCTTTGACTTGGTAATTGAATTTCAGAACTTCACTCATTAAAATAAATTCGGCTTCGCCTGAAACTCGATGTAAACGAACGAACGAACGAACAAGATGTAACTGTAGTATTATTAATATTATTATTAGCTATATTTTTTAAGTATCTCCGTGTTGTTATTGGTCTTCCTTTAGGTCATCTTGATCAAGTGGGGTCCGACAGGTGATTCCCAATTCCTTTGCGCCGAATTTCTTTACAAGTCTCATCTCGTCTATATTGATTGGCGGTTAATTTGTCGCAGGCCAGTCGGCCGACCAGCTTTCGTCCATTCATCCATGGGAAGAAGAGGGTGGGTGGAGTCTGCTTCACACCTATCGCTTGGCTACGGATGGAGTGTTTATTATAATACGCATTCATCCTATACATTTCTCTTTCCACCTCCCTATCTCTTTCGCATCTATCATTTCATGCCCCTGCAACAATGCTATAACTGTCACCTGGATAATTGTGTGCCTTACAGTCCCCACCACCAGGTAAGTAACCTCTCGGCCTCAATGCCTGCAGGAACATCTGCAGCTGTCTTCGCTACACTTTCACTTGCTCTAACTACACCACTTTCTTTACGGGTCTCTTTACACACGTTCTGGCGGAGATGACCTTGTTGCCATCTCACTTTAAAAGGAGGGGGGGGAAATAAGCCCATCTATTGTATAATCTTGACCAATGCCCAGTTTTACTTGAGGCTCTTCATTGTTCCCGCAACATTTTGAAGTTGGGTTTGGTCTTAATCTAGGGGATGGGGAGGGTCCCTCCTCGTTTAAACAAAGCAATTGTTCAGAAGAGAAGTAGTCTGGACACCATAAACATCGAGGTAGTAATAGTAATAGTAGTAGTGGTGGTGGTTCGCCAATCTGCCTTTGTCCGGGCGGATGCCGAACGGATAATGAAATAGACATAAAGGTCAGTATGACAATCGCTGGTGAGCCAGAAGGTAAGAGGGGCAGGTCCTATTTTGGGGAGAGGTGCCAAGATGTATTATGTTTTGACACCAAACAGCCTCTAGGTGGAACCGTCGTCGGCCTGAGGCAGAGGTATGTGGATATAGATACCCATCGGCAGGAAAGAAAACAGTGTTGTAATTGGTTCCGTGTGATGAAAAGTGTAAGATCTACCCACCCGAATACAAGGCTGAGCACAACGAGTCCACCCATTGGTAACCAGATCTCTTCGTGCGCAGACGTTAGTGTTCGCTCTTACCGCGATCGAACCCGGTACCGCGACGTTAGCGAACCAACCCCATATCCCTTCTAGCAAGAGGTCTAGCAACACCGGGTAACTTGATTGAGTCAAGGGGGGGGCATGATTACTGAAGAGTCAAAGAGTCAAGTGTCGTGATGGAGAACCGTGAGGGGGCGAGTGTTGTGAGTTCTTGCGAGCGAGATGGGTGGAAATTGCCGCTTAGCGCTTCAAGATATTCTTTCCCTAAATTATAAATTTTATTTCCATAGAAATGACCGGATTACCGAGTAATCTTTATAAAGATTGCAAAAATAGTGCGAAGGATAGATAAAAATTATCCAGATTGTGAGTAATCTGTAATTGATTACCCATATAATGAATAATCTTTACACGGGAAACAGAAATAGAAAGTAATAGCTATAGAAATTACCGACATATTGAAGAATCTAGATGAACATTACCAGGAAAATTAGCAATTTCTATAAGAAGAGAGTAATTTTCATAGAAATGAGCGATATATCGAAGAAACTAAATGAGAATTGCCAAGATAATGAGCAATCTTTATAAAAAGATTAATCTCCATAGAAATTATCGATATAACGAAGAATCTAGAGGAAGATTATCAGGATAATCAGCAATCTCTATAAGCAGCGGTATACTGAAGAATCTAGATGAAGATTACTAATATAATGATTAATCTCTATAAAGAGAGAGTAATCTCCATAGAAATTACGAATCTATCGATGAATCTAGATACAGATTAGCAAGGTAATGAGCAATCTCTAAAAGAATTACCGAGTTACTGAGGGATCTTTAAGAATTACTAAGATAATGATTGATGTCTACAAGATTAAGTGATAAAGATAACAAAAATCGTGATAAATATTTATACAGATTATTGAATTAATATTTTTCTAAAGATTATTAAGACAATGACTAATCTCGACCGAGATAGGGAGCAATATCTATTGAGATTACCAAGATAGTGAGTTACATATAAAAATCAATGAGGTAGTAAGCAATTTTTATAAAGATTACCGAATCTGAGTTACCATTATAAAAGCTACAAAGATAGTGAGCAATCTCTATAGAGATTACCGAGATGCCAATCAAACTTTAAGTGATTACCCATATAATGAGTAAGTTATATAAAGATTACTTAAATAGTGCGTATTTTATATAAAAACTACAAATAATGAGAAATATATGTGCAGATTACGAAGATAGCAATCAATCTCTATAGAGATAGTCGGGATAGCAAGTAATTTCTATGAAAGATAACCGAGATTATTAATCTCTATCAAGATATCCAAGATAGAAAATAATTTCTTTAAACATACCAAAATCGTAAGTAATCTCTATCAAGATTAGCTAGATAATGAATAATTTGTATAAGCATATATAGATCATGAAGAATCTCTATATCAAAATTAGAGATATAGATTACTTTTTTTTAAACGTACTAACATCATAAGTAATCCCTATAAAGATTTCCGAGGTAATGATTAGTTTCTACAAACATACCAGGATCTCAATTAATTTACATCATGATTACAGATATAGTATTTTTTATACACATAACAAGATTGTAAGTGTAGGAGAATATCATAATGCTCCCAAGTTTTGCCCTCCTACCTTCCGGGCGGGCCGCTTATCAACCCTGTCCCTTACGGCCCAATATCTGGTGGTCTTCAGCCGGAAGAAACCACCGGCCATTTCAGCTAACCACCGAGTTCCTTCCCAGACTGTTTAGCGATAAATGGGAGCCCATTTTCGCTTCCGATAGTTGCCGGAAGTTTATAAAGGACGAAATGGAGTAGCTTGACATCTAATCTACTTCCGGCGCCCTGAGAACCTCTCCCGAGTTTTGAGTATAAAAGACGAATTCTTTTAACCCTCAGTAGTAGAGCTTGCACTGCGTCTGGCGGGGCAGGAATTGCCATCTATCGGTGTAGTGGTAATTCATCGAAGCATCTAGTCTTCAGAGAGGAGATCGTTCTTAGTCAGGGAGACTCCTTATCCCGTTAGGTCTGCAAGTCAAAGCGGACCCAAGCTCGTACTCACGTGTAAGAGCCGAACTTACAAACAGCCTCATTCTGGTTCCTCAAGCAAGTAGTAGAGCTTGCACAGCGTCTGGTGGGGCAGAAATTGCCATCTATCGGTGTAGTGGTAATTCGTCGAAACATCAAGTCTTCAGAGAGGAGATCGGTCTGAGTTAAGGGGGCTCCTTATCCCGTTGGTCTGCAAGTCAATGCGGACCCAAGCTCGTACTCACGTGTAAGAGCCGAAGCTACAAACAGCCTCACTCTGGTTCCATAAGCGAGAAAACTACATCTCAGCTTTTCTCCGTGACCCTACGCGTCGATAGGTCACTTCGCCCCCCCCCCCTTCCTCACAGAGGTACCCAAGATTCCTCGGAGTTCACGAGCGTGGGGCCCTCTGTAACAAGAAGCTCCCGTCACCGCCTTCTTCCAGCAAAAATCGTGACGGAATTGTGGGATCAGGTCGGTCCCTGGAGAACCTACCTCACCGTCTCCACCCCTTACCTCACCACCTTCACTCACCAGCGCCACGCGAACATCAGATTCCAAGGTAACCCTTCCCTTTCCCATTCCTCGACTGCACCGCGAAGCTTACCAGCATTACAAGTGTATAGGGATTTGTATGGTGAATAGTAATTTTCAAGCCAAGTGAGATATCCGAGATTCACTTATTAATATATCTCTCAAGACACATTATTTGTATATATATATATATATATATATATATATATATATATATATATATATATATATATATATATATATATATATATATATATATTCTTGTTTAGTGTTCATTAAAATTTTATTTTCATATTGGTGTGTATCTAACTTCCTTTGGGTCGCTTGCTGGCAAAGTTCATTCCAATCTCTCCGTAGCCAACCTCTAAGCACTCTGAGTCAATAAACCCATTCAGGACACGGGCCGAACGAAGTATAAGGAGTAGTACTCCGACTCCTTCGAATTCGGGATAATAGGATATATATATATATATATATATATATATATATATATATATATATATATATATATATATATATATATATATATATATATATATATATATATATATACATATATATAAGAGTCGGGGAAACTCCAACCACCCCTCGGCCTATTCCTTATTCCTCGACAGTAAGTAATCTCTATAATAATTACCGAGATGATGATTATTCTCTAAAACCCACCATGATCGCAAGTAATTTATATCATGACAAAAGAAGCAGCCCCGCCACTCCTCTTTACAGCGGAAACTTGCGCTTCGCAGGCAGACTTTCGGTCTGTGGCCTACGGTTTATGATCATCCTCCTCATCACTAAATCTATAATTTAAGAAGGGGAATTTTTTGAGTTCAGGAATAAATAAAAGTATCGAAATTTTGTGAATTTTTTAAAACCCAAAGATTTACAAATGGGGAAGTTCAGAAAATTTATTTTTATAGATCTTCTTCTATTCTATTCTTCTATCTTCTATAACTCTATATTTTAGCAACGTGATATTTTGAAATGGGATAAATTTAGTTTAGAGTTCCTTTTTAAAATTATTATAATTGGCGAAGTTCAGAAAATTTAGAAAAATTTAACCATGGCGGCTTTTTTTAAAGATTTTAATCTTCGAGGCGAAGCCATTGCCTGGTCTCCTAATAATTTACTCTTGGTCGTCCTTTTTGTCGCGTGCGACTCTATATCTCACTATGTCGGTCGGTCCCCGTTTTTTTTTGGGGGGGGACGCAATAACATCATAGCTATTGAGCCGATTCTAACGAAATTTGAAATCCTTATGTTGTTTTACATTCACTTTCAAATGATACTTTGTCAAAGTCCTCCAAAGGTTAGTCCGGGAATTATTGAAAGTTTCGAAGGTCGTAAGGTCATAAATTAGAATAATTGAGAGCACGCGACTATGGCCAGCAAACCTCGTTTCTTTGTATTTTCTTTTATCGATGGATTTTTATACATTTTTAATATTATCTTTTACTTTTTAACTCACTCCTCTAATTTGAATGGCACATTTAAAACAAAAAAAATGAATGTACATCACAAGCTAGTCTAGATGATGTAAATCACATTGGCATGTAGATCACATACTATACCAGCACCCAACATACTATGTTGCCTCGTCCAGAAGACGTAATCCTCTCCGATTAGATAATAAAATTCACATAAAGATTAGTATAACAATACCTGGTGAGATGAAAACACCAGAGGCCGTTCCTCGTAAGGGTTGGGGGAGTAGGGATCGTATTGTGTTTTTTACACACCCCAAAGTTGTGGGACCCATCGTGACCCCAAAGGGTGGGAATGTGGGGTCCCATGACATGGAAAGGTAGATAGGGGGACCCAATCTCCACCCACAGGATAGTGTCTATAACATCGCCCTGAAGTTATCACCATTCAAGGTTGATTAAAAGCTCTACCATACAACTAAAATCTACAATAATATCAATATTAAAATATGTACAATTTATACCCCAAATTAAAACTCATAAACCACGATAACCTCCCCTTCCTATCAACTCGTCCAACCTGTGCTCGAAGATATTTAGATTTCTTCTTTATATTACCTCCTGTGGTCAATAATTCTCGAAATCTACCAATCTATTTAGGAGGAAATACTTTCTTACATCCAACCTAAACCCCTGTATGCTAAGTTACAAGTGGTGACTCCTAAGCCTATTATTACCCCCACCAACTCCTAGAACTTTCACAAATCCAATTTATCCATCTCATAACAAATTTTAAAAAGCTCAATCATATCTCCCCTCACACATCTTCTTTCAAATGAGAACATATTTAATACCCTCAGTCTATCTTCATGTTCAAGGTGCCCCAGGGAAGGTATCTTCTTTGTTTCCATCCTTTGCATTGACTCTAGAAGGTTGATACCATGTCTAAAATGTGGGAACAATACCTGTATATAATACTTAAGGTGTGGACTATCATACGAGTTATAAAATTTAAGAATAACCTCCTTACTTTTCTAACTACTATTTCTCTTAATGAAGCTCAACACTATTTGCTTTCTTTTTTGCCTCAATACACTGCTTAGAGAACTTCAATGACTTGTCTATTACTACTCCTAAGTCCTTTGTATCCTCTACTAAGCTCAGACAATGCACATCAATTTCATAGCTATTTTAAATTTTATATTATCTCTTCGTGTAGAACTTTGCATTTTTGAAGGTTAAAAGTATCTACCACTTATTTGCGCAAGCAAATAACTCGTTTAAGTCACTCTGCACTTTAAAGATACCCTCAACTTCTTTTCCATAAGGTACCAATTTGGTGTTATCTGCCAAAAATGACACTACTTCTCAACGATTACTTATATAGATTATAAATAATGGACCCAGAACTGATCCTTGAGGTACCCCACTGATAACATCCTTCCACTGGGACTTTACTCCATTTAACCCTACTTTCTATTTCCTATCTTTCAGCTATTCCGCTATCCAATTTAATACTCTCTCACATATCCAAAGCCTTTTTAATTTATTGACGTCTCCTATGTAAAACCTTGTCAAAAGCTTTGCTAAAATCTAAGTAAATTATATCTATACTTTCTTCTTTATCCAATTGTTTTGTTACATAACCTATAAATTCCAGTATGTTTGTTAACATGATCTACCTCTTATAAATCCATGCTGAGCATCATTGATTAATCTACCGCTCTCAAGATGCTCAGAAATACCCCTTCTAACTACAGTCTCAAGAATTTTACAAACTGGAAGCTAAACTCGTCTAAAGTTATTCGGGTCCTCTTTACTTCCATTCTTAAAAATGTGCACTACATTCACTATTTTCCAATGATTTGGCACTTGGCCAAAATCTAGTGCTCTAATATATAATTTCTTCAGAGTTGCTGCAATGCTTTCCACACCTTTAATTAAGCTAGAATGAATATCATCCCGGCCAGAGGCCTTGATAGTATTTAACTCAGTTGTAAATCTTTTAATGGTTTTCCTATTTATATTATTGGTATTCAATACCTCCTCCGCTTAACTAGAAATAGCATAAGTTAAATTTTTGATATTCTTTTCTGTAAACAATGAAGCAAAATGATCAATACGTACCTCAATTATTTCCTCGTCAGATTCCTTCATAACCCCTTCATATTTAATAGGCCCTGCTAGATTTGCTATTGATTTTATAATAGCTAAAGAATTTTCTTAGATTCTTATTGTTGTTCTGAGATAAGGAATAATAATGGTAATATTATTTAATGACAATTTATTAGGAAAAGAAAAATGTAGTTCCATGTAGTTCCGTCTTAATTTGACAAGCGTTCATGTAAGCTTTCTCTCCATCATTAAATTGTGTAACACTACCACATCATGAGTACATATTGAATATAAAATAAAACTTGGAATCAAAGAGATTTTTTTTCCTAAAGGGGAATTTATGTATATTCTGCGTGCATGTTTCTCTATCCTTATGTAGCAGGGATATACAAGACTGTATACAGTGTTGTCCGATCAAATTACATTCCAAAAATACGTAGGAAATGATAAATGAAGAGAAAATGAGGACAAAATATTGCGTAGGCTACACGCTATGCATAGCTTAGCCTACGCATAGCGTTATATAAATCAACCGAATTTCCGCAGCCAGAAACTTCGTAATTATATCTGCGTTTAATCACTATGGCGTAATGGCGAAAGTGTGTGCGCAGGGTATTTTGAAGCGCCTAGTGGGGTAAATTAGTTTTAAGTTGTATGTTTTGGCTAACTCCTTAGTCTTAAAAGCTACTGTCTACATTGTTTGTAGTCTTTCTCTTTCAGGACGGGGGCTGGATAGCCTTGTGGCAAAAAGAAAAGCCTAGGGCCTATCTTTCCTTGGCAAGATTCCTGGTATGTTTCCTCGCGCCCACACGAGGCAATTGGGTGCCCTACGCCCCCAGGCTAAACATTAGAGGATCTCGGAGCAGAAGAGAGCTCCAGAAGAACGTTGCGCACCTACGCAAAGGCAAGCCCCAAATAGACTGGGGTTCTGGCAATGTGCTGCAACCTGCGCAACTGCAGGTTGTCCTAGATTTTCCATGCCACTTGGAGTTCATTTGTGTGGGCCAATATAAGTGTCGGTGGCGGCTTTGCGCAGCCCCTCCAGCACTTTAAAACCCATTAGTCGCTTGAGGGCCTTCAGAGGTCCTCGATTCAGTGCTACGTAATCGCCCGAGGACCTTTTTTGGTCCTTCACTTTTAGACTCGAATACGTCCTGATTATTATGATCATTCATCATTTTAGCGAATTGAAATACATAAATGACCTAGGTCAGGCCTTCTTTGTTTGTAAACCGAGATTTATGAATGAGAATAACTTGACTCCGTTCTAGGCCTCACCACAACATGACCGCGAAAAGAGGCTGATTTGTTACTCACATCTGTGTAAACACGCCGTTTTTGATGACTCTTCCTTATTTTTTAGTTAAATACACTTATTATTTTCATTTTTCATCCAATTAAAACGAGGAAATGCCTTAAGTTAGTATGTTATTAAAAGCACACAAACCAGCAAGCCCATTTTGTCTGGAAAATACAGTTCTATAGGTCCAAAATAAACCCTGAGCAAGATTTTCATAAAATTTAACATATAAAATAGTCTTTCATGAAGAGCGGCACTGTTTTCTATAATTAGAAATATGTTTTAAAGCGTAACTGATTTAAAAAGCATAAAACACCCATATGTGTTGATGAAAATTTGTGTAAGAACTGAGAATTATCAATCATAATTCTAAATAGGTAGAATTTTATTAATATTTTTTTAATTATATCAATAGAATAATTCTTTTCAATTAAAATGATATATTATTGGTAATTGTATAGACGATGGCCGGATGCGATTATTTTGAGCGTCGGCTCGTTGTTGGGTACGGCTCGCCGCGGGGATAACACTGCGATGACCCTGAATTTCAATCCTTTGGGGGGGCACAGCCCCCAGTATAAAAATGAAAATTGCCATAAAATTCTTCGATTTCATCTCTAAAAAAGTAACAACGAAAAGTAGCCCAAAATAGCCCCCAAAAAGCTAGGCCTAGGATCCGGACATCGTCTACACAATTACCATATTATTTGATTTATAAAAAAGATTTAAATTTTTTATTTTAATTATTTTCGATAACGTGTACCATTTGTAATTTCGATTTTTTTCTGATTATTTAAAAAAAAAAAAATAGTAACAGTATCGTCGATTTCGACGGACGGCCATAAGCAAGTATTCGGTTGTCATGAAATTGATGTTGTTTTTAGAATATATGGTTTAAATTGTCCGAATTTCTGTAAAATGTTTAAAAATAACTGTACTAATGCCTAGGCTTTTTCTATGCTATAAAAAGTTTTATGGGTGCCACATAAACTATCTGCAAGACAAAGTTTACAACGTGTCAATATTACTTCATCTCTATTGGCTCGAAATTACAGAAAGGTAGAATAGTGATAATATATATTAGGGATATTCTCCAGTGTAGTGAAAACACTATATTTAAAACATATACTAACGCAGTCATTATGGCTACACGTTAAGGAGAGAAGGGATAAACTTGTCATAAGAATATTATATAGACCGCCAAATTTTAGTAAGGAAACTTCGTGTCTTCTGTGCCAGGAGAGAGAACTTACATGTAGAAGTAATCATGTGTGTATAATGGGTGATTTTATTTATAAAAATAGAGAATGGGAAGCTCATGTAGGTGATCAGGAGGCTGAGGAATTTTTTAATACGGTGTAGGATAATTTTCTTAGTCTGTAAACCAACCCACTAGGTATGATAATATATTGGATTTAGTTCTAACAAATAAGGAAGAGGGTATTATTGAGACAGAGATTGGATGAAATTTGGGAAATAGCAACCATTGCGAAATTAGATTTAAGTTAAAATGAAACGGGGTTATCAGTAGAATAAATTAGGTTAAAATCACGGCTTTAGAAAAGCATATTATAGTGATCTGAGGAGGTACATACCTGGAGATTATTGTTTGTGGACTAGCGAATGAGGTAAGATCCGGAATAGCGCAGATTAATAATATGAAACAGTTGTTAAGTAGTTAACTGCCGGTCAGAATATGAATATTCCGTTTAGGGAAATTAGAACTAAGGTTGTCGACCCTAAATCGATGGCGAATAAAATTAAACATAATATCAGCATCAAAAGGGAGCATTTATAGGAAAAAACAAAACAAAAACGGTGAGGGGTAATTAAAGCAGAGATACAATGAACTGACTCGGGACATTAACAAGTTAATTAGGGCAGCAAAGTGAAATTACGAAATTAAAATGGTAAATAAGGCCCCAAAAGTTTCTTACAACAATACAGGATCAAGACAAGAGATAAAATAGGCCCACTAAATAAGTATTTCCTGTCACTATTTACACTCGAGGATAATCTAATTGTATTTGAAGGGAACTTGGTCTTCAGGGGTAATGAGGAGGAGAAATTAGAGGATATTTTAATTACCAAGGAGAAATTCTCAAAAGAAATATAATTAAATCTCGTAAGACACCGGACACCGACGAGATTTGGGCTATGATTTCGAAGGAATGTAAAGCTGTGTTAGAAACCGACATTGTATCAATGGCTTGGAAGAAAGCTAATGATACCAATCTTTGAGAAGGGGCATAGAACGATTATGTCTAATTACACTGGTTTACAGAGAAATTGAGGCAAGCACAAAAATAGTTGTTCTAGCCTAATTTCAGATACGAAACCAGTTTTTACTCATTGCCTCTAGCTTTTGAGGTATACATGTATTAGAAATTTTAGGAATGCGTTCTTTAAAACCCTTACGCTTCCAATGGGACAATACATCCCAGAAATTTAAAAAAAATACCTGTAGGCAGAATTCAGCTTAAATTAGTGTATATTTTTATCCAATGCTAATTCTATTGAATATCTGGCAACTCTCTATTACTCCTCAGTTGTTTTTGATAACCAGTGAAGTGCACACGTGCTGAAAGGTTAACATTTGTTTTATTAATTTTTGACAACTAATTGTTCAATTAGTTCTCAGGTATATTAGAAAATATATATCATATATATATTAGGAAATATATATCTTGACCTAACTCAATATAATATACGGGCTGCATAAAATTTCAACCCCCCTCTAACAACTTTAATGTTTTAAAGCCTTTTATAACATTATTTGAAATAAAAAAATATTCTGGAAGTGAAAGGGTTAACACACATTAAATGTCCTATTCTTAGATTGTGTGGTTAGGGCGGCTTGACAATCATGTTACACAACCATTTTATATGTTGGACACATGTCTATATTATGATTTTGCAACCATATGTATTTTGTAACCATATATATGATTAATGCTTATTTTGTTTTCCAGATTTTTGTGAGTTGATACATATATCTACAATGGCTTCAGACACTTCAAATCACCGAGGATGCATCAACAAGGCAAATTCATTCTGTTACCTGTGGGGGGATTTCACGACAATTGCACAGGGCCGAACAATTACTCCCCCATCCCCTGAGAACTGCTTACTTTCATTATTTTGACTGTAAAATTGGAGATCAAGACAAATCTTGGGCTCCACACATATGTTGTAAACCCTGTTACAATGGACTAACTTCATGGATTAATGGCAAGAAAACAACCTTCAACTTTGCTGTCACGATGGTTTGGAACTAGCCAAAAGGCCATGCAGATGATTGTTATTTTTGTCTGACAAATATAGCTCGTTTCGATGCTTCTTCTAGAAAAAAGATAAAATATCCCAACCTTCCCTCAGCTATGAGACCGGTTCCCTACTCAGATGATCTTCCTGTCCCTACACTCCCAGCAAATAAAGATCTTCTGCCTTCATCAGATGAAGAAATGCCTTCAGGGGAATATTCTACCACTTCGATCTTTTCGGAAGACAATGTCTCTGTTAATTCAGAGGCAAGTATCAATGAGCCCCAATGGGTCACGCAGGAAGACCTGAATGACCTTGCCCGTGATTTGTATCTATCTAAGAAGCAGGCAGAGCTCCTAGTATCCCGGCTTAAGCAGTGGAACCTGGTCAAGGCAGATGTTAGGATCACCAGTTTCAGGACATGGAACAAGGAGTTCACTTCATTCTTTGACATGGAAAACAGGTTGTGCTACTGCAAAAATGTCTAACTTGTTCACTTTCCTTGGTTTCCCACACAATCCTTCAGATTGGCGTATTTTCATAGACTTTTCCAAGCAAAGTCTAAAAGCTGTGCTCCTGCACAATGGGAATAAATACCCCAGCATTTCCATTGTACGCTCAGTCCATCTGAAGGAGTTGTATGACAATATGGAGCTTCTTTTGGAAGCTGTTAAGTACAACCAGTAACAGTGGAGTCTCTGTGGAGACCTCAAGGTCATTAGGCTCCTTATGGGTACGCAAGTGGGCTTCACAAACTACTGTTGCTTTCTCTGTTTCTGGGAGAGTCGGACGGTGCCCAGGCACTATAAGCAGAAGGACCTGGAGTCTAGGAGCATTTTCGTGTCTGGTGAGCCAAGTGTCCAATAAAATCCTCTGGTGGACATGAACAAGGTACTTCTTCCTCCTCTTCATATCAAGCTTGGGTAGGCTAATGAAGAATTTCGTGAAGACCATGGACAAAAATGGCACTGCCTTACAACACTTGTGTGCTCTTTTCCCAGCTCTGAGTTCTGCTAGGCTTTAGGAGGGCATCTTCGTCGGACCTCAGATCCGAGAGGTGCTGAAGGATAATGAATTTGAGGAGCTTCTTACCCTAAAAGAACTGAGAGCATGGGAAGCATTTAAGTCAGTCTGCCATGGCTTCATTGGTAACACAAGGGTACTAGATTACCAAGAGTGTATCGATAAGTTGTTACAGTCTTATGAGGATATGGGATGCCGAATGTCACTCAAAATTCACTTTCTCCACTCCCATCTCAACTTCTTTGCTCATAACCTCGAGGTAGTGAGTGATTAGCATGGGGAAAGGTTACACCAAGACATTTCTAAGACGGAAAGCAACTAACAAGGCAAGTGGAACCCCAGCATGATGGGGGACTTCTGCTGGATGCTCTTGCGTGACATCCCGGAGGTACAGTACACAAGATCGTCCAAAAACAATCATTTCTAACTGTCTGCTGTATTATGATTTGTGTGTATTTTATTATCCAAGTAATTTAGCTCCATTAATGTTCTGTATCTATGCTCTTTTTCCTCTAATATAACTTTGTAACAGATGAAATAAACACATTATATTTTGAATTTATATGCAGTATAATAAAAATGGGGTATGTGAAATAAAAAAAAATAGAAATGATAGAGCAAAACTGTTCAGAAATTTGAATTCACCACAACAAAATTAGTAAAAAACACTTATTCACATTCTTGCCTTAGAGCAAAACAATCGGGGGTAAACCAGTGTTATCGCTCATTGAGTTTAATATCAGTGGTGGGGAAAATGATGGAATCTGCAATAGTGAAATCCATTAGGAATCACTTAGATAAACATAAGTTTATTAAGGAACCTCAACACGGCTTTACTATGAACATATCGTGTTTGATTAATTGCTGTCTATATAGAAAGGTGTACGATGTTGCCGATAGAGATGAGAATTAAGGTATTATTTATTTGGATTTCAGTAAGGTTTCAACAGAGTGCCGCACTTACGACTTTTGAATAAAGTTAAAACGCAGAAGATAGATGGGAGGATTTTAGGTGGATTTAGTCGTTGCTTAGTGACAAACAGCAGATATAGTATGGAAGGGATTAAATCTGAGTGGGGGTAAATGCCACTAGTGAGGTTCTTCAGGGGTGAGTGTTGAGTCCGTTATTGTTCTTGATTTGCATTAATGATCTTGATTTAGTTATAATTAGCAACCTGAGCAGGTTTGCCGATGATATTAAGTTAGGTGCGATTATATCTGATGTTGAAGTATTACATAACATAACATAATTTCACGGATGACAAAAGCCACAAGGGCGTATCAAACGTAATCTGCACCTGTCAAAACCAACCCACAAAATGCATCCATATGATTGTGACAGATCATGCATCTACAATATACAATTAAAACCATCCGTAGGATTGTATCGGATCATGTATCTGCAATATACAATTAAAACCTTCTATAGGATTGTGTCAGTTATTCCATTTAAAATATAAAATTTAAACCATCCACAGGAATCTATCAGATCATACATCTACAATATACAATTAACGCCATCCATAGGATTGTATCAGATCATACATATACAAGATATAATTAAAGCATCCATAGGATTGTATCAGATCATATATCTAGAATATACTATTAAAACCATCCATATGATTGCATCATATCATGCATCTACAATATACAATTAAAACCATCCATAGGATTGCATCGAATCATGTATCTACAATATACAATTAAAACCATGCATAAGATTGTATCAGAGCATTCATCTAAAATATATAATATACAATTAAAACCATCTATAGGAGTGTGTCAAATTATGTACGAGTATCTACAATATACAATTAAAACCTTCCATAGGATTGCGTCAGATCATGCATTTAAAATATACAATTTAAACCATCCACAAGAATGTATCAGACCATACATCTACAATATACAATTAACACCATCATAGGATTGTATCAGACCATACATCTACAATATATAATTAAATCATCCATAGGATTGTATCAGATCATACATCTAGAATATACTATTAAAACCATCCATAGGATTGTATCAGATCATACATCTACAATATACAATATAAACAATCCACAAGAATGCGTCAAAAACAAAAAGCATCAACATTAAGGTTCGTCTAAATCCAAATCACCCATTATATACAAAAAATGAAAAACTGCATTCACAGTAATGAATCCAGAATAACCCCCGCCCCCACAAAAGAAGTTAACCAGCCCTCCCCATATAATGATCTTATCTGCGTTTGAAAACATTCAACTTTGGACTGTCTACTATCTCCAGATGGCAAACTATTCCAATAATCTACCACTGTATTGGTGAAAAGATATTTTCTAACATCTAACCTGCACCTCTGCTTTTAATTTTTAATTGGTGAGCCCTGGTCTTATTACTACCTTCCAACTCAAATAATTTGCCAAACTCCAACTTATGCATCCCAGAACAGATTTTAAATAGCTTAATCATATCTCCCCTCACACATCATATTTCAAATGAGAACATATTTAGTACCCTCAGTCTATCTTCATATTCAAGGTGCTTCAGGGAAGGTATTATTTTTGTTGCCCTCCTTTGTACTGACTCTCGCATATTGATATCATGTCTAAAATGTGGTGGCCACGCTTGTATACAGTTCTCTAAATGTGGCCTGATATATGAGTTGTAGAGTTTAAGGATAACCTCCTCACTCTTGAGGCTAACATTTCTGTTAATGTATTCTAGCGCTCTATTTGCACTAATTTTTGCCTGAATATATTGCTGCAAAAACTTCATTGACCTATCTATTACTACGCCTAAGTCTTTCTCATCCTCAACTGAATTCAGCCAATACTCATCCATTTCATAGCTAAATTCCCTATTATCCCTTCCCATGTTAAAAACTGCATTTTTTAAGGTTAAAAGTCATCTGCCACTTCTGAGCCCAAGCTAATGACTCATTTAAGTCACTCTGCAATTTAAAGCTACCCTCAACTTCTTTGACTACAGCTGTCAATTTAGTATCATCAGCAAAAATTGTCACTTTGCTATTTACAGCCTCCCCAAGATCAATTATATAAACTATGAATAATAAAGGGCCTAGAACGGATCCTTGAGGTACGCTACTAATAACCTCCCTCCACTGTGACCTCATTCCCATTCAGTGCCACTCTCTGTTTCATGTCTTTCAGCCATTCAGTTATCCAATTCAAGACTTTCCTACATATCCCATACATTTTTATTTTGTAAATTAAGCTCCTATGTGGAACCTTATAAAAAGCTTTGCTAAATTCTAACTAAATTACATCAACAT
Organism: Ceratothoa steindachneri; assembly: GCA_963969495.1. Classification (NCBI taxonomy): domain Eukaryota; kingdom Metazoa; phylum Arthropoda; class Malacostraca; order Isopoda; family Cymothoidae; genus Ceratothoa; species Ceratothoa steindachneri. The sequence continues at coordinate 31,286,920 of OZ018327.1, forward strand.
TCTCTCCCTTATCTAATTGTTTAGTAACATAATCCACAAAATCAAGTGAATTTGTTAAACACGATCTACATCTTCTAAACCCCTGCTGAGCATCATTTATTAACCTACTACACTCTAGAGGATCAGAAATTCCCTTTTTAACTATCTTCTCAAGAATTTTACAAACTATAGAAGTTAAGCTTACCGGCCTAAAGTTATTTGGGTCCTCTTTAATTCCCTTCTTAAAAATGGGCACTACATTCGCTAATTTCCAATCATTAGGTATTTCTCCAACCTCTAGTGATCTAGTACGAGGGGTGGTCAATAAGTTTTGCGAATCGGTAACGCAAAACAGAGGAAGGGGATGGCTGTTTGTGGGGGTGTTAGGACAAGTTATGACAAGTCAGGACCTACAGCCGCACGCTCCTGCCTTGTCGATATAAGAAGCAGTAGCTGATCGCAGATCGTCAGTCACAAATTTTTCAACAATGGAGAAGGTTGAGCAACGCGCAGTGATCAAATTTTGGACCAAGGAAGGCAAGAATGCAAAAGAGATCCATGAACGCATGGTTGCAGTGTACACAGACACCGCCCCTTGCTATGCAACCATTGCTCACTGGAATAGGGAGTTCCGCCATGGTCGTGAGTCCCTTGAAAATGACCCCCGTCCAGGACGCCCGTCAGACGTGGCCTGTGTGGAGAGGATGATCCTCGAAAATCGACGTGTGAAGGTCGAAGAAATCGAGCGAGAACTTGGAATATCACATGGAAGTGTTATCAACATCATACACGACAATTTGGCCATGACCAAGTTCTCTGCCCGTTGGGTCCCTAGAAACCTCACGAAACCTCACGCCACATGATCGACTTCAACGTCGTCAAACTTCAGAGGAGCTGCTGCTCTTGTACAACCAAGACCCGGCGGGATTCGAGGCACGCATAGTGACAGGTGATGAAACGTGGGTCTATCACTGGGATCCCGAGACCAAGCTCGAAAGCATGGACTGGAAGCACAGCTGCTCTCCGACCCCCATCAAGTTCCGGACCCAACCCTCAGCTGGGAAGATCATGGCCCCCATCTTCTGGGATTCTGAGGGAGTGTTGATGGTGGACTATGCGCCTCGTGGAAGAACCATCACAGGCCAATATTATGCCGAGGAACTGGCTGGGTTGAAGAAGTGCATCAGTCAGAAGCGGCGCGGCAAGTTAACACGCGGTGTCCTGCTCCTCCACGACAATGCCCCTATCCACAAGGCCAGAGTTGCCCAAGCTGCCCTGCGTGAGTGCGGATTCGAGGAGCTCAACCTTCCCCCCCCCCTACCTTCCAGATCTGGCCCCTGGTGACTACTTTTTATTCCGCCAGCTCAAGGATGCACTGCGTGGACGCCGGTTTGGGGACGATGAAGATGTCCAGCTCGCCGTCCATGAGTGGATTGAACAGTAGTCGGGAGATTTCTGGTTGTCGGGAATTTGAAGCCTCAGGGACAAGTGGTGCAAGTGCATTGAAGTCAAGGGTAGTTATATTGAAAAATAATAAAACACTTTTCCTCATATCTCGTTTCTTTATATCCGAATTGCAAAACCTATTGACCGCCCCTCGTATATATCTCCTCAAGGGCTAGTGCAATACTATCTACACCTTCTTTGAATAACCTAGAATGAATTTTGTCTGGGCCAGATGACTTACTAGTATTTAACTCCAATATAAGCCCTTTATTTTTTTCCCTGTTCACATTAATGGTATTTAACACTACTTCCCTTGACCTAGAATTATCTTCAATTAATATATATGGATTCTCTTCTGTAAAACTGAGGAAAAATTATCATTAAGAACCTCTTCTATTTCATCCTCGCATTCTTTCCAAACCCTATCATATCTAATAGGCCCTATTTTATCACTGTTAGATTTTTTATTGGTTCTATAATAGCTAAAGAATTTTCTTGGATCTTTATTATTATTTTGAACTAAATTAATTTCTGCTGCCCTTTTGCTCTTCTTAATAATCTTATTTAGCTCATTTCTGGACGACCTATAATGATTTTAATTGTCAACAATACTTTCTCTCTGTAATCTCTGATATGCCCTTTTCTTCTTAGAAACTTTCCTAGTTACCTCTTTATTCCACCACAATGGCTTCCTAAATTTCTTCCTAATAGCCTTCATTGGAATACACTGCTCCTTGACTATGTTTAATATAGTCTTAAAAGTATCCTACATCTCATAAATATTCTTTCCATTGAATTCTATACCCACCTAATCTGATTTTGCAAGTTTTGTAATTTATCGTAATCTCCCATATATAAAAATTTGGAGTTTTTGTGGAGTTTGTTGATGTTCTACCTTTCACTATTCCCAAGTTAAAATGAACCATCTGATGATCACTATTTTCCAATGCTTCCCCGACAGTCAATTCCTGAACCAAGTGATCATCATTTGAAAGAACCAGATCTAAGATATTGGTACCTCTTGTTGGCTTATTAAAAATTGAGTTAAAAAATTATCCTCAAAGCATTCTATAAACTTACAACTTGCTCTATCTCTTCCTATCATATTTTCCCAGTCCACAGAATTTAAATTAAAGTCACCAAGAATAACTATCTATTTCACATCCTTTACTTATTTCCTTAATCATTAACTCATCAATACACTCAGTCTGTTCGGGTGGTCTGTAAAAGGGTCTCAGGTATATTTTACTGACCCTAATATCTATCCACAGCGACTCAACTTCTCCTTGCTTTATATAATTATTTAGATTTGAAGAAATGCTATTTCTGATATAAATAATCAACCCACCACCAGTCCTATCTCTCCTTTGGCTAATGTTCATATCATAACCCTGTAGTTCAAATTCACTCACGTTGTCATTAAATTTATTTTCATTAACCCATGATTCTATTACACATATTATATCTATATCTTCATTAATAATATAAATAAATAACTCATCCTTCTTATTTCTAAGACTACGAGCATTGGTATAAAGACAACTCCTCCCTCCTATCCCTGAAGCACCTCTTTTAGAATGTATACCTTCCGCTCTATCTCCTCTGCATCTCTTTCCTTTCCCTGCCCCACCCTGTACTCTTATATTTCCCTGACTATCAGTAACTAGATTCCCGCCTGCAAAGACCCAAAGACACTATCTAATTCCTGCCACAACACGTCAACCCCAGCCCGGCTTAGAGGGAGTCCATCCAATGCATACACAGTCCTTTCACATACTTATTCAGTCCAAATGCACGAAACAACCATTCCACCCCCACACCCAATCTCGGAAGCACACCTGAAACAACTCCTTTCACTCTACTTTCACTGATCCTTTCAACTAACCTTTTGTACCTCTCTCGTAACTCACATAAACTCACCTTCTTCACATCATTTACTCCCACATTCGTACTCACAACTGCATCCCTCTTACACCCAGACACCAGACACATCATTTACACCAGCACCCGGATAACAAACTCTCAGTCATTTTCATTTGCTCGCACTCAACTTCCTATCTAAAAAATGAACCGAACAAACTATTCCAATGGGCGGAGAAATAAGAAATGGAATTTAAGATAAAAAAGTGTAGCGTACTTAGTATGGTTAAGTGCAATCCAATGAATAAATATAAATTGAATGGTATAGTTTTAGGAAGATCAGAATGCTAAACAAACTCAGGGGGCCTTATAACTCCCGACCTCTAGCCTAGAAAGCAATACCAAAGTGCTAGAAATATAACTAATAGGGTATTAAGATTTATTAGGCAAAGCGTGATAAATAGGAGCGCTGATGTCATTCTGAAACTGTACATGACATTTATTAGACCTTCTCTTGAATATGCCGTGTAATTTTAGGGCACCATATTATAGGATAGATATCGGTTTGCTTAAGTCTGTGCAAATAAGGCTGACTAAGACGATTCATGGGTTGAGGAGCTTACCTCATGGTGAAAGGCTTAAGAGACTAAATCTACATACATTGGAAAGAGGAAGAGTTGAAGGAGACTTGATTGTGTGGTCTTCAAGTGGGTAAAAGGTTATAAAAGGAGAGACATAGGTAAGGTTCTTATTTTTAGCGAACAGGTTAGGACATGTAGCGATGGTTTTAAGGCTGGACAAGTTTAGGTTTAGGAAAGAGATTGGGAGAAATTGGTTTAGAAATCGAATGGTGGATGAATGGACTAGGCTCACTAGTCATGCGATAGAAACGTCATCCCTGAAGAGTTTTAAGGATAGATTGAATAGATTTATGGATGAGGATGCTGTGAAGTGGAACTGAACTGGGGATGGAAACAAGAGCCTTAGGCAGACTCCTTTTTTTATGTTCTAGTGTGTCCTAACTGCGATAGTGAACGTAAAAACAATGGTTTGATAGCAAATAAAAACCCATTCCTACTCCTAGTCGTGGTCTCCAAAAGCGGAAGACTAGTTTCCATATAGTGAAATGTGAAAGGAGTTATTCATTATGATGATCTGCAATAATAAGCAAATAGTTAATGAGAACGTAAATGTTCAACCATTGCAACCTTTAAATGTTCAACAACTGCAACGTTTATGCATTCAACAATTGCAACGTTTTAATGCTCAATAATTGCTATAAGTAATTGCTCAACAATTGCTAAACAATTGAAATGTTTAAATGTTCAGTAATTGCAACATTTAAATGTTCAACAATTGCAACGTTTAAATTATCAACAAGTACAACGTTCACATGCTTAACAATGTGCGACCACACGTGGCTCATTTGACCCCCCCTGCCCCCCAAAGTATAGCGTTAAGTTGTGAAATTCTTCCCCATCATCCACATTAACCTTCCCTTGCATCTAAATGGTAAAGTTTTGCGCGGAAGCAAACCTTTTCCTGGCGCCATGAGCCGAGTGCCAATTGACGGATACGCTGATAGTTACCCCCCGCGGGAGTGAATAGCTCTATACGCATCATCATACACTAAGGTAATCACAACACCGCTATCATTTCCACCCCCCCCCCCCTTCCCTACGGGGGTATTCGTGTTCACATACCCAGACGTGGGGTCACACAAGGTTCAGCCATAGATGGTTCGTATCGAAAACGCAATGCGACCTGGACACTCCTCTTTAGACTGATGCCTTCAGGCTTACCAGTGTATAGCATTCTGATCTTTATGTGTATTTCAGTATCCGGTCAGCGGATCCACCACCGCTTAGTTAATGATGGAAACTGATGAATAAATCTATTTTTTAAATATTAAATAATAATTTTATTTTACTTTAAAAAACGACATTAATTTCTTTACAACCTAATAAATAGTCGTGGCGATTTTATTAATTAACGGCTCATTTTTTTTTTGGGGGGGGGGTTATTTTTAAATGGGTTACTTGTTTTTCCTTAAGGTTTTATAATTCAAGTTTAAAAATTGGAGTAGTTTTTTTTAAAACTTTTAAATTATTATTATCAGAAGATAATTGAAAACTATCTGCTAAAATAGTTATTAGTTTAAATATTATTTTAAAATTAATCCTTACTGAACACAATTTCTGATAAATGGTCTCGAAATGGTGCTTAATAGTTATAAGAATGAATAACAATTAATTATCAAAACAGCAAAAAAAAAAGTTTTTTTATTTTGTTAAATATCTTTTTGCTTTCATTATATTCCGAATTTACTTTCCTTTTGTTTCTCTTCCTTTATTACCAGTTATATTTCTCGCACGAGTAAAAGAATTATCACAACTTTTACGACTTCAGGATATTTACATAATTACAAAGAAGAAATTTTTTTTTTAGAGAATCTGACTGACACTGAAAGATGGTCGAGGCGAGAGAAAAAAAAGTGAATCGTAAAAAATTGCTAAAAGTATCAAATCTGTTCAAAATCAGTAGAGGTTTTTAAAAGTTTATTTTGTTATTTTCATATTCAAAAGAAGTTGGCTAATTCTTTAAATATTTCTTCATAATAACCCTAATTTAAAAAAAAAAGTTTAAGAAATCAGTAGAATTACACGTGTGACTTGGATTTTTAAGTTACTGTTTCAAAAAATTTCAGAAAGTCCCGTTACATACATGTAATTTGCAGTTATGACCCCAAATTATTCATAGCATATCTGGTCATAGAAACGCGCTTATCAGCGCTGTTTATTTGGGTGCAATTTAAAATAAAAACTCCAAAGATTGAAGAAAACATTACAAGTATTGTACAGGGGCAGATCCAGGATTTTTCCAAGGGGGTTGCTCAATTTGGTTAATTTAGCAAAGGTGGCAAGTAGGCCAGTAAATCGAGCCCTGGCAGGTATAGTAGCTTAGGGGACTGTAAGCTCTGCCTTGAACAGGTAGAATAATACGTATACTAAGGAGAGCTTGTGATTCGTGATGGGAACATGTTAAAGGAAATAGTTAGAAAAAATTACGATGGATAAGCTTAGCTACATCTTCAGAAGGAAGATGACTATGCTTAAAATATAATGTATTTGATCAATTCATCTAACCATTTTTAAATAATAGACATGAAACTTGGCCAGTGAAAACATACACACGCGCATACACACATAAACATACGACAAATCTGAAAAACATGGTACCATTCATGCTAGGAATAACACACAAGGACTATTAAAATACATTGAACTTAGTGTGTGACAGATATTGTAAAAACTGAAAAAAATATAAATTCTGAAAAGGAAATTGGCAAGACATATTGCTGGACCAGTGTTTCTCAACGGGCATATGCCCCCTCGGGGCCATGTCAAATTTAAAGGGGGCCATAGAAAAATGTTAAGATTTAGAGAGGCCTAAATTATATTTAGGTCAATAGATACTTTTATTTATGTAGTTGAATTACACTTTAAAATATTAATAGATATATTTTACTTCTTTTTTTTTAATTTTATAATAGAATTTTAATTTATCTTTAAATAAATATTTTTCCTTTAACAAGCTTGTGTTAAATAGTTAATCTGCAGATTAGCTACTGAAAATAATGCTTATGATGGTCACTGGAAAAAATAAAGTTCCCGAGGGGGTCATAAGCCAAAACAGGTTGAGTACCACTGTGCTAGACGCACGTCATGAATCCTCAATTGACACCAATTGGCCATATTTTTAATCTAAATGGAATTTATTTTGAAGCATATGATCTTACGCCCTTCATAACTTTCAACAAGTGCAATCCGACCCATAGTTAGTTTTATTTTAACAATTCCAGGACTAACCTTGAGAGGACTTTGGTAATTATATCATTCGAAAGAGAATGTAAAACAACATAAGGGTTTCAAATTTCGTTAGAATCGGCCGAATAGTTACGATGTTATTGCCAAATAATTCTCGGACTAACCTTGGTAGGACCTTGGCAATTATATCGTTCGAAAGAGAATGTAAAACAACATAAGGGTTTCAAATTTCGTTAGAATCGGCAAAATAGTTACGATGTCATTGCCAAATAATTCTAGGAATAACCTTGGGAGGACCTTGACAATTATATCGTTCGAAAGAAAATGTAAAACAACATAAGGTTTTAAATTTCGTTCGAATCGACCGAATACTTACGATGTTATTGACAAAAAACTCATTGAAAAGTATAAAGGTTACATCCGATCGACCGACATACTGACCGACATAGTAACTTATAGAGTCGCGTCCACGCGACTAAAAATGCTGTTATTAGCAATGATGGCAGGTAAGTTCCTACCCGCTGGTATATAGTTCGCACACCCTAGTGAATAAAAAACCCCGTTCATAACCGTTCATACCTGGTTTAACTTGGACGGCTGTGAGGTGGGTATTTTCTGAGAGGTTTTAAAACCCTCTTTCACCCTTAATCGGGGTCGATGAAGGTGTGGGGAAGAATAATGATTGATCATTTCAATGTGTAGCGTTTGTAAGAACATCAAAGGACCCATTATACATCCCGATTGGGCTCACAAAAACACTTATAAGGACGGGACCGAATGCTATTAAACCGAGTCTTTTAGGCTGGCCTTTCGCTAACAAAGCTCCTTCAGGATTAGGTTAATTTTGTGCCTATATTACGCGGCTGTCTACCACATATCTTTACTTAGTCTATCTTTACTACTTTCTTCTTTTCAACTTCCGTTGGTTTTCTTCTTTTTTTTTAGTTTTAACTGACAGCTAGTTCAGAATAGGTGGCGCGGGGATGGGGGGTATATAAAAATGCGAATTCAAATTATTCAATCATACTCCGCTCTAGAAGATCAAATTTTCTGGTTATCACGCTGTTGTTCACCCCCCACCCCACCCTTGTTATGTGCTATGGGATCCTCCTAACCTAACGTAAGTATCTCTCAATCTCGCCCGGATGTATGATTCTCTTCCTAAGACACGCCTTCATTGGCTTACTCCTACAAGTTGAAGCAACCGTTTACAAAAAGCGATCAATCTTCGACTAGAGCAACTAGTTATCAATCAATTCAATCTCCTTTTTCTTCTTCAATAAATATCTTTTCATCTAAAATGTGCGGAAGCTATTCCCAAATACACCCATCACCCATCGCAATTGCAATATTCAGGTTGGAAGCGTTAAATATAACGACCTTCTCTCTCTCGCTTCACACAGTAGAGAGAGGAGCTGAAAGAAAATGCAGGTTGCATACAAAGATTTGTCCAATGAACTGACGGAGTCATGTAATTTTGAGGAGTCTTTGTAGTTTCCATGGTTACGGAAATTTAATATTAAATTGAGAGTTATGTAATAACTAAACTGATATACTTTATTATTATTATTATTATTATTATTATTATTATTATTATTATTATTATTATTATTATTATTATTATTATTATTATTATTATAACCAGGTAATGGCTTTGCTACTAAGATTAAAATTAAAATCTTAAAAAAAAGCAGCCATGGTTAAATTTTTATAAATTTTCTGAACTTCGTCAATTATAATAATTTTAAAAAGGAACTTTAAACTAAATTTCTCCCCCTTTCAAAATATCACGTTGCTTAAATATAGTTATAGAAGACAAAATCGATACTTATATTTATTTCTGAACTTCACCATTTTGTTTTTTGATATTATAAAAGAATTATTAGAAATAACTTTGATAAAAAACATAAGTCATAACCAAACTAAGATGAAATTATTATTCAAATACTCAAAAAAATCCCCTTCTTAAATTATAGAGTTAGTGATGATGATGATGATGATGATGATGATGATGATGATAATTATAAATAACTTTGATAAAAAACATAAGTCATAGCCAAACTAAGATGAAATTATTATTCAAATACTCAAAAAAATCCCCTTTTTAAATTATAGAGTTAGTGATGATGATGATTAAATTGAGAGATATAATAACTAAGCTTATAAACTTTATTATTATTATTACTTTTCAGATCTACCTTCCAATTTACATGTTTATACATATGTATAATTCCAAGTTTCACGAGGATGAACACAAACAAACCAGCACTGAGCCGATCAGGGGGCGGATCCATGGGAAAAATAGGGGAGGTGGGCTAACCTGAATTCCTCCCTGTGAGGAGTCTTAGAAAAGGACATTTATGATTAATAAGGGTTACAATAGACAGAATTGATGATAAACAACAGCATCTCATAAAGGAGTGAGCACGAACTCTCTCAGATCCGATTTTTGACCACGCACCAGAAAGTTATGAATTGTGGTTTATTGTAGTTTTTGGACTTCGCCTAAGGTATAATACCTAATTTAATAATTATTTTTTGAGATTTACCTGTACTTTAGACATGTATCATATACGATACATTCGATAGCAACGGTTTAAAAACTTTTTATATATATTCTATATTATTACATAACTCTTTTTGAATAGCAAAATACAAGTAAGGCTTAAAAAATATATATATAAACATAAACTGGTCTAAGAGGGGAGTGGGGTATGAAGCCCCCATCCCCCTTGGATCCGTGCCTAGAGCCGATAGAGACTGCACGCAGTTATTTCTTGTAATAATGTAGTTATTTGATCTAAATCTGTTCTTCTTCTTTTGGGACAGGGGGGGGGGGGGGGAGGGGGCAGTCGGAAATAAAAATGCGGCAAAATCGAGGTTTGATCCGATTTCGACGGAAGCAGATTCAAAACTCCGTTTGTCCCTATTCCGACCACCAAAAGAGAACCAATGTTGACGAACTGCACAAAATCCTATAAGAAAAAGTAATATAATGAACCTAAAAGTGATTTAAGGTAAAGTAAATAATAACCTCACTTATTGCTAAGAAGCTAAAACTCTTAAAGGAAGTGGTTACATTAGGGAAATAAAAAATGTATGGCAGATGCATCGCTCAGTTTTCAAAAAGAATAGACTACTCGGAGCACTGGCGACTGGAAGAGGAAGCAGGGATGAATTATTGAATGATAAAAGCCTTCTTTATACATTTTAAGGCCATGAGGATTTGCCTTCATATTGGAGGTACGGAGAGTAACGTTCCCTTCCTGTATAGAAAGTCTCAAGTAGTACAAACTATGTAGGTACTTCTAATATTTCACCACTTGTGTTAATAACCTTTAAAAATATACGGCGATGATTTGTGGGTTTCTTGTAGTGGGGAAAATATTTTGGTATCACTTCAGTTTCAGGGCGCACGGTAGGTGGCGCTGTTTATAGGCTACAATTTTGGGCTACAATATATGTCCTATGACGTCAGACGGTAGCGTCAGATGTGAACAATTACGGCGTTATATTTATTTGTATATGAGTATATACTGGGGAGCTGTGCCCCCCAGACCCCCACAATTAATTGAAACTCAGGATCATCGCAGGATGGTTCAGCTGCAGTGATATCTCTTCCACGAGCAGTCTCCTTGAATTTACTGTTTTTTTCCCCATCAGCTTTTTACTGGCAGAAAAACCTAACCTAATGACAAACAATACTTACTTCTATAGGTTTCTTGATTAGTTTATGCGCCTCTAAATAATCTAAAAGTTTTTCGCGGTCATGCAAAATAAACCCGCATTTGAATAACGAAGCAGCACAACTAGAGAACGAAAAAGCCATAACGAAAGAGATACAACTGCTAAGCGGGTTCTATTGGGTTGAGGATTAAGTTCTTGCGGTCTTATCAAACTTATTCATTACCATTAACAATTTTAGAAAAAAATCATTTTTAATTGAGAACATTATGCAATTTAATCAATAATGTATTCTCCGTTGTTATTTATGACTTCTTCCCAACGTTCAATTAGTTTTTCGATGACTCTGCAATAAAATTCTCTGGATTTTGACTCGAAGAATTCGTCTAACCAGGTTCTTAATTCCACATCAGTATTGAACGAAACGCCACGCAAATTGTTGGAGAACGATCGGAACAGATGAAGATCCGATGGAGCCAAGTCTGGCGAATATGGAGGATGCAGCCGGATTTCCCAATTAAGCGTTTGAATGGCGTCTTTTGTCATATTGACAATGTGAGGACGAGCATTGTCGTGTTGCAGAAGGACTCCATAACGTCGATGAGGTCTCTTTTCACGAATAGCTTCGGCGAGTCGATACATTTGTTGAACGTAGAGTTCTGCATTGACAATCGCGTTGTTTGCAAGGAGCTCATAAAGAATGATGCCTTCACAATCCCACCACACACGCAGCCATTGTTTTCGATGGTTTATGTTGACATAAACACACCACTTTTTATCGCCAGTGATGATGCGGTGAAGAAATATGTCCTTATATCCACGAGTAGCTTTGTGACGAGCAATCAAACCTGCGGCAATCATGGAGCGTTGAAGTTTGTTGATTTCGCTCAAAGCGTGCGGAACCCATGCGTTTTTGAACTTTTCCCATCGAATGAAGGTGATTCACTACAGTTTTCTGATCACACGCTAATTGTACAGCCAATTCTCTAGTCGATTGACGAGGATTTTCATGAAGAGGGTCGTTCGATCGATCTTTATCCAACTTAATGGGGCGACCAGAACGTTCTTCGTCATTAAGATTGAAATAGCCATTATTGAAACGTGAAAACCACCATTGAGCTGTCCTTTCTCATAAATCATTTTTCCGTACACAGCACAAATATCGCGACGAGCTTTGGCAGCGTTTGCATTGTTCCCGTCTTGATTGAAAATGAATAACAACAAGTGTCGAAAATGCGCCTTTCTTTCAACTTGACATTTCATTTTGAGGGTACAGAACAAAAATTAAATTAACACAACTTTTAAAAAAACCGCAATGACTTATTACTCAACTTCAAGACGTAGCCTAAGCAAAAGCCTAATAGTCTACGCTGTTAAGAGACGTAGCCTAACCTTTGTAAATTTTGCTCTCATTATTTATTATTGTTTCTTAATTTGTGCACAAATCACGTCAATAAAATTTAAATCAACACAACATAAAACAAACGCAAGAACTTATTCCTCAACCTAATATTTATAGCTACAACGTTGCCAGTAAGAAGCTGTTGTCGTTCGCTGTGAAACAAAAAATAGGTAAACAAAATAAAACAATAAAAGACATCCAGAAACCTTACCTAACTTAGAAAAAAAAACTATAAACGAGCAGAGGCGCAGATATTTAGCAAATAATACAGACTAAAAGTTATAAATCACCAAAACAACAACAAAATATAATGCCGTGATTGATCAGATCTGAAGCTACCGTCTGACGTCATAAGAGATATATTTTAGCCCAAAATTGTAGCTTACTAACAGCGCCACCTATCGTGCACCCCTAATCTGAAGTATGGTAAATATGTAGATTAGCGGCCCGGCCGAAAAAAAAATTTGTGTCTAAATATTATCGTTCACTCGTGTCGGAATATTCATGCGCGTTTGAGTCATTTTCGAATTATTATTCTATAAACAATTAGGATTATATACTGGGGGCTGTGCCCCCCAGACCCCCCCCCAAATTTAATGAAACTCAGGATCATCGTAGTGTAGTCTCCCCATTGTGTTTACCCCCACACGAGCCGTCAACTTAAATGTACTCCAAAAATGTTAAACATTCTGGAACACGGACGAAATAGTACGTCTCATCGTTCGCGCCGATAATCTACATATTTACCTGAAGTATTACCAATATTTTATAAAACAGTATGACAATCTATCTTTTCGTAACGATTAATTATCACACAAACAAATGTATCGTACACAGTTAGTATTATAAATGTTACCCATTATTCCTGTTTTCTTCAATGTTACATTAGAAAACGAATTTAAGTGTTCATTTTTAAAGGTAACTATAAAATAAAAATATTGCAGTCGAAAATATTGAATAAGAAATGTTAAGAATATGTTCTAATTGTTCCTATTGTTTTATTTACATTTTGGGTGAAACTTCAGAGCACCTACGCAGTTTTATTTTGTATTATAAACAGTACTAATAGTTTTTTTAGGTTTTTTCGCCCTTTACAGTATATATTTTAAGATACTCTCGAGAGAAGTTTTCCTTGCCTTCTCTCGATGTGTAAAGAATTCCTGATTTCAAACTCTGGCAAACCTAATGCTAGGCTTTCGAATTGTTTTTGAACCTTAAGGTAATTATTTCGAAATGCCTCCCCCCTCGCCTTTATTTGTTAGCGGTTGCATCACCCCCGCTATTTTTAATCACCTAGCAGTATTAGCGATTCGAAAGCCAAGCATTGGGTTGAAATTAGTGTTGCCAATGTTTGAAAACGGGAATTCTTTACACACCAAGAGAAGGCAAGGTGGACTTATTTTAATTTCATTTTCACCCCCATCAAGGCGGGGGAGTATCTTAAAAATATATACTTTCAGCGCGTAGGCGAAGCCGTAAATGAAGACTACAAAGCCTAAAAACACTATTAGTACTGTTTATAATACTAAAAATACCGCGTAGGTGTCCTGAAGTTTCACATATTTTGTTAAATAATTTCGGATAATATTTCAAAAATCGTAATCGCTTAAAAATATTCAATCACTCCTATTATGTTAAGCACATTTTTTGGCGAATCCATCGATACAGAATTTATTGAGCGATCGATGTTACTATTATTATAATAAAAGTTTGTGAGTGTCAATATTTTTTCTTTTCATTAATTGTGATAAAATCACTTTGGAAAAGTATTTTTAAAAAAATTAATATATAGTGACGTCACATTGTCTACATAACTTCTACCGCTTACTTCGTCAGCTATTTTTTTTTCATTTGTATCAGTTTTGCATTGGACAGCTTTGCGTTACGACATGGAGTGTATGTGAAATGTATTTTGAAGACCTTCTAAAAGAGGTTCACAGTGACCCTAACCATCCCTTGGAATTTTGGGAGGAGCACGATATAAATATATGAATTTCTTCGAAAAAAATTGTTTATTGAAAGAGTTTTTGTTGCGAAGTGTGTGCCCATTGTCTCGTTAAACAGAACTTTATTGGTGGTCAAAGGCGCATTAGAAATATACGAAGGTTATTATTTGTTACAGGTCACAGCGAGAAACAAGAATGCTGAGTATATTTATCGAAATGACTTTTGTACTTTCAAGTTGCCTATACTACGAGGTTATAAAAAAATGGGAGTTTGGCGTACGGGGGACTTGGCACCTATTTTTTTAAGTACAAAAGGTTTGTATAGTTTCACTAACTGGTACTTTTAAAATTGAAGAAAAAAGAAAGGACTACACTAACCCCCAAGTTAGGTTAGGTTAAATAAGGTTATTTTTTTCGAACTATTTTAGGTTCTTCATTTCTGGCAGTCGTAAGACGAAATGTGGCCAAATTGAGGTTTACTCTGATTTAGACGGAATCGTAATCAAACTCTGTTTTGTCGCATTTCGGCTTCCGACCGCCAAAAAGGAACAAATTTGGGCAAAGCACGAAGAAGTAATAAAATGTATGCACCAAAAGGGGATTCCAGGAATATTCAACCACTTTCGTTACTAAGCTTTAAAAAGATACTGCGATGATCAGCTGGTTTCTTGATGGGGTATATTTTAGGAAACGCTGTGAGTAGCTAGAGAGTAGCAGGCTAATTAATGATGCTCAGCATGGTTTTAGAAAAGGTAGATCGTGTTTAACTAATTTACTGGATTTTATGGATTATGTAACTAAAAAATTAGATAGGGGTAATAAAGTTGATGTGATCTACTTAGATTTCAGCAAAGCTTTTGATAAGGTTCCACATAGAAGACTAGTTCATAAATTAAAGCTGCATGGGATATGTGGGAACGTTTTAAATTGGATAACTGAATGACTGAAAAATAGGAAACAGAGAGTTGTACTGAATGGAGTGAGGTCAGAGTGGAGAAATGTTATTAGTGACGTACCTCAGGGATCAGTTTTAGGCCCTTTATTATTTATAATCTATGTAAATGATCTTGGGCAAGGTGTAAATAGCAAAGTGTCAATTTTTGCTGATGACACTAAATTGGTAGCTGTAGTCAAAGAGGTTGA
This sequence comes from Ceratothoa steindachneri, assembly GCA_963969495.1. NCBI lineage: Eukaryota > Metazoa > Arthropoda > Malacostraca > Isopoda > Cymothoidae > Ceratothoa > Ceratothoa steindachneri. The sequence continues at coordinate 31,302,207 of OZ018327.1, forward strand.
GGGTAGCTTTAAAGTGCGGGGTGACTTAAATAAGTTGTTAGCTTGGGCTCATAAGTGGCAGATGACTTTTAACCTTAATAAATGCAAAGTTATTAACACGGGGAGAGATAATAGGGAATTTAGCTATGAGATGGATGGGTATTGGCTTAATTCAGTTGAAGATGAGAACGACTTAAGAGTGTATTGAGGCAAAAAATAGAGCAAATAGGGTGCTAGGTTACATTAAAAGAAATGTTAGCTACAAGAGTAAGGAGGTCATCCTTAAACTATACAACTCTTATGTCAGGCCACATTTAGAGTACTGTATACAGGCATGGTCACCACATTTTAGACATGATATAAACTTATTAGAGTCAGTACAAAGGAGAGCAACAAAAATAATACCATCCATGAAGCACCTTGAATATGAAGACAGACACCAAAACACCAATCCTACGAGAAAACAAGTAAAACAACGAAAGCAGAACACAAACGCGAAGTGCAAATCTAGCATCGAGCACTAACAAAGGTTCGAATGCTCGAAATCGCGACTACATTCAGAATTCAACACAATAAAGACAAACAATAAGATCACTAAAGAGATACGATTACAAAGACACACAATAAACAACAACAAACCAGAAGGAAACACAAGTTACACCAAAAAACAAAAACGCCTGCGATGCCCTTAAAACAAGGGCAACCCTACCCCCATTTTCACCATCTTTTTATCTACTACTATCCAAATTTTGGTGATTTTGTCGGTATTGGGTATTGGCTTAATTCAGTTGAAGATGAGAACGACTTAAGAGTGTATTGAGGCAAAAAATAGAGCAAATAGGGTGCTAGGTTACATTAAAAGAAATGTTAGCTACAAGAGTAAGGAGGTCATCCTTAAACTATACAACTCTTATGTCAGGCCACATTTAGAGTACTGTATACAGGCATGGTCACCACATTTTAGACATGATATAAACTTATTAGAGTCAGTACAAAGGAGAGCAACAAAAATAATACCATCCATGAAGCACCTTGAATATGAAGATAGACTGAGGGTATTAAATATGTTTTCATTTGAAAGAAGGTGTGTGAGGGGAGATATGATTTAGCTTTTTAAAATCTTTTCTGGGATGGATAAATTGGATTTCAGCAAGTTATTTGAGTTAGAAGGTAGTAATAGAACTAGAGGCCACCACTTAAAGATTAAAAAACAGAGGTGCAGAGTCGATGTTAGAAAATATTTTTCCACTAACAGAGTGGTGGATTATTGGAATAGTTTGCCACCTGAGACTGTAGACGGCCCGAACTTGAATGTTTTCAAGCGCAGATTGGATGATTATATGGGGATGGAGGGTTAATTTCTTACTTTTTGGTATGTGGATTTGTTTCTTGACTCATTCCTGTGGATGCAGTTTCTTTTTATTGTATATTTTGGGGACTTTGATTTTTTTTTTGACAGACTCCTATGGAGGCTTTAAATTATATATTGTAGATGCATGGTTGGACATTCCTATATATTGTTAATTTGTATATTGTAGATGCATGATCTGACAAAATCCTATGGATGCATTATGTGGGTGGGATTTGACGGATGCGGATGTCTTTTGATAGGCCCTTGTGGATTTTGTCATCCGTGAAATTATGTTATGTTATGTTATGTTATACAAACAAATATTCAAACACCGAATTAATATTATGAATGTTACCCATCTATTCTGTTTTCTTCAATGTGGCATTAGAAAACAAATTTACGTGTTAATTTTAAGAGTAACTACAATAAAAAATATTGTGTTGAAATAGAAATGCTGAGAAAATATTTGAATTATTCCTCTTGTCTTATTTATATTTTGGGGAATTTTTTTTTTAAATACTTCAAGAAAGGTTAATCTTCCATAATATCTTCAAGGAAGAAATTTAAATGCTTTCAACCTGTGACATAAAAACAACTACTCCTGCAATATTTTTGCTCACTCTGATATGTCTGATAGTGTGCCAAATAAAACAATAAAAATAAGTAAGACACTTTAATAGTGAATACTTATGTAGGATTAAAAAAATAAAGTACAAAATGTGAAACTAAGATTTTACATATTCGACAAATATACGAGTCAAAATTCATATTGATGCATTTCATCAGTCTGATACAGTAACAATAAAAGTAATTAATAAGACGCTTTAATAGAGAATACTTATGTATGATGACAAGAAATAAACTACAAAATGTGAAACCGAGATATTACATTTATCAAATATTTCCGTTCAAATTTATATTTGTGAATTTTATCAGTCTGACACAGCAACAATATAAGTAGTGATAAACACAGTTTAATTCAGAATTTAACCGTTTTATTAACTGTTTTTCTCATTTAAAAAGGGATGGGGCAGTCGTTTGGGGCCCCCTCCAATGGGAGACCGGGTAACTTTTAAAAATGTGCCGTCTCGTCCTACCCTTAGCTACGCCAACTGGAATGATATCCCTGCTGCAATACGCCTTGGTGCCTTCACGTAAACTGAAGACATCTTCTCTCGAGTTTTTCCTTAGTTGATAGAAATAACATAACCTAATATAAGTCACCAGACACTGTGTGAAGTCTCATGGCCTTGAAGAGCGTCATACCTCCATAAAAATCCATAATATGTTTTGTGTTACTTATGCTTTCTAGTAGACACGAATCAATTTACACCATTGAAAGCATTTGATTAGGTGCTTATACTGAGCTAACTGGATGGTAGATAGTTTTAAAAGTTATGGAGATAATTAAAGGGTGGTTAATTTATATATATATATATATATATATATATATATATATATATATATATATATATATATATATATATATATATATATATATATATATATATATTATTGAAATGGTTCGTTTTACCCTGTGGAATAATTCTAAGTTCCGCGAAAGTAAAAAAAACAACAAAAAACAGCACCGTGATTCGTGAAGAATCTATATATGCGCTGTTTGTTTTTTGTTTTTTTACTTTTGCGAAACTTGTAAATATAGAACAGGGTAGCACGGAATCTTTGTTAAAAATATATAAAAAAAAACAAATAAAACTACAAAAGAGTAGAACCTATGGTTTAAATTGATAAGCTCCATTGACCAACCCTTGCATAATTAATTATATTTTTTGACAAACGAAGTCATAAGGTCTTCGAAAAATCTTTCTTTCCCTTTTGGGAAAAAAATAAAGAAATATCGGTTAGTGTAAAGGGCTAGAACCTAGCGATTCTACTAATAGATTGCAAACAAAGGAACAACACAATAAAAATAGATAAATCATGGTGTTTTATACAACGAGTTCTTAATATTTATTATTTTTTCTATTTAGGCTTTGACTGTTTTCCAGTTTGACACAAATTAAATTTATCATCACCGGAGCCATTCAAGAAGGTTACCAGAGGGAGATGACTTGTAAGATAAACTAAGTTAAATTATAGACGCAAGCTTAATAATATTCATAAAGGCTATAATACAATTAAAGAATATAACCTCTCAAAATATTGGTTTAGGATAAAGATAAAATTGGACTAACAATTAAAGAATGTAGTCTCTGAAAATATATAAATACTACGGAGTAAAATAAGAAGACGATTTTCCTTTGTTAAACTATTTTCCCAAAATATGAGTAGATAAATGAAATTTCCATGATACATAAAGGCATACATTTAATATATTTTATGAAAATTTCATATGATACAATCGTATCATATGTCTTCAAGAAATTATACCTAAATAAACTAACAAAATGAAATATTGACACGTGTAAAATATGTGAACGAATTTTTCAGGAACATTCTAGAAGTTTCTTGAAATCATCTGTCAACATTTTGCTCAGAGGGTAAGAAGCGTAAAACCACCATTGTTTTCGTATTCACTCTGAGCTCCGTCAGAGAATTGTTCACTTGAAGACTTCGGGGAGGAGGCTTTCTGTGATTTCAAGAGAGATAGGAAGGTCCAAGACTGTAACTTCGCTCGTTCTAAAGTTATACAGTTAAAATATAACCTAGATATGTCCTGTAAAAGCCAGTCGACCCCGCAAAACCACCGTCTGGGAAGACAGAACTATTAGGTCCTTTTCTATGAAGGATCCCTTCAAGACTGCAGTAGGAAGTTTTCGAAAAATTACGACCAATAGTGGCAAAGAAGTAAGTCGTTTCAAGGGTGTCCCGTCGCCTCAATGCATCTGGTTAAAAAGCTCGTTCTCCACCAACCAAACCAATCATCTGTAAGAAGATCCAGAAGGCGAGACTCGAATATGCTGAAGCTCGTGTTGTTTGGAGGGATGAAGGTTGGGCGAAAATTCATTTTAGCGAAGAAATTCAATTTAATATAGTTGGATCTGATGGCAGACGCTTTGTTAGACGCGCTGCAGGTGTCAGACATTAACCTAAATGTGTTATAAATTCCGCCCCACATGGAAGAGGCAGCGTCATGGTTTGGGTGATGTTTTTGTTTGAAGGAGTTGATCTGCTAGTACGAATAATTGGAACGGTGAATGAGAATGTGTACCTAAACCTCCGAACCAGCCAGCAGTATTTATGCAGGACAACGCGCCATGTCATACTGCAAAGCGACTAAAATACTATTTCGAACAAGAATATTTCGAAGTAATGAAGTGACCTGCTCAGAGCCTGGGCCTGAACCCAAGTCAAAACCTCTGGAAGATCATTGAAGACAAAGTTCAAGACTTGCAGCTTTCAACTAAGACGGATTTATGGATGGAAATTGAGCAAAAGTGTAACGAAAAATATCAGAATTTTGCAAAAAAAACAACTGGTGAGGTCCTGTAGTCGTCGTTGCACCGAAGTATGTAATAAAAAAACAAAAGCTCCAACATCTCATATTAAGTATTTTAAATTTCATCGTTGTCAAATTTTGATTTCTTTCTAGTGTATTTGCTTCCTAAGCAATTCTGTGAATGATCATTCTCTTATTTTTCAGGTGTCAATATTTTATTTTGTTTGTTTATTTAGTATAATTCTTGAATATACGACTGTATCATTTGAATTTTTAATAAAATATATTAAATACATGCCTTTTTTGTACCATGGAAATTAAATTTACCCCCTCATCATATTTTTAAAAATATTTTAAGAAAGGAAAATCGTTCTCTTATTTTGCTCGGTATTAAGCCTCTCAAAATATTGGTCTAGGATTCCTGGGATTGTTAGGGAAATTGTCCTTCAATGTCCTTCGGAATTCTCATGGTCAAAATCATTCTGACATCAATCACTGTTGAATTCTCTCAGCGGTCAAAACAATGAATTGCCATAAAAGCCAATTTCGTTTGAATAAATGTGGGATTATTTGTCTTTGCTATTCAAAATTATTAAAAAAACTTTAAAAGATGTGTTACCAATTTTATCCACATTTCAATATTCTAACAGATTTACAGCAGTTAACATTTTAATTATACTCATTTACTCGACCAATTTCGATAAAAATGTGGATTCTTTTATGAGCTTTTTCGGCGTGAAGCGATTCATTCCTAAATTGTGGTTTTGTCGCCTTTTTTTAGAGGCTATTTTTATTGTCGGCAATAAACAGCGACCCGAGTACGCATAACTGACGTTTAAATTACATAGAGAACTTGTGCAAACAACAAATTGCATTGTTTACTTGTACAAGGATTACCATAAGTGCATTCACCGCAAAATGAGGTAAATAAGAGCTATATAGCGTTCACCTTGTTGAAGATTCATGGTTTTATGGGTTAAACACAACTACACTGTGTTTAATCTATTAGAGGAGTACGTGCGTAAAATTTTAAAACGCGACGTGTGTATGTATACACACCTCTACCATTTCTCTTGTAAGAAAGCCCACCCCTCCCATCTCCCCTTCTCTCCTGAAGTTATGATTTATTTTCTTTCCAAATCTAATAACAAATCAAACTCGGTGATTGTTGTTTCTTCGTTGGCTAAATCAAATTACCTATAAAGTACTTAAATTATGTGGTTTGCGCTATCAATAAAATGTATCTTGGCGTTTGTTATGGCTCACGAATTCCGCTCGACCGAATCAAGTTCTAAACGTTTTTTTTTTTACACGTTCCTAAACATCTTAGACCTTCGATCGGTCGGATGTAACCATTTGACTTTTCAATGAGTTTTTTTTTATGTTTTGAAGGTCATAAGGTCATATGTTATAAGTCAGAATAATTGCCACCACGCGACTAAGGTATGTCGACCTTGTTGAAGAAAAATTTGGGGTGGGTGAAAACAACCGTGTTAGAGAATAAATTCCCGTAGACTTTATTTCCCACCACGAGGTATGTACAATGTACATATTTACAGTAGATTAAATAATAATAATCATGTTAGGGATTATTAATGGCGCTCTTCAAGGCATCCTTAAAGACACCAAGAGAGAGGGTGTAACACTAGGCAGTTCATTCCATATTTGAAGAGGCAGCTATTAAGAGGGCGCGGTTGGCCACGCAGCACAGAAGACGACGAGGAACAAAGGGGGCAGATCCGGAACGTAGGGTTCCTAGGGCCCCTAGATATGCTCAACGCGGAAGACAGGACGGTACTACAGTGTTTAAAGTCTTGCATGGAAGAAGGAGGACCTTGAAAGCGATTTTGGATCGAATGGGCAGCCGATGCAGTTTACGAAGCGGGGGTGTGGTGTATGAGAGAAACGTCCCTGGCAAAGAACGGCTTGCAAGATTTTGACTAGTTGCAAGAGGTGGAAGAGTAGAAGCGTGTGATCCAACGAGAAGTGTATTACAGTAATCGAGGCAAGAAATAACGAAAACGAATGATAATCTCGAGACTATTTTGATCAAAGTGTGAGCGGATGCGGTTAAGATCAGGGAGCGGATGCGGCTAAGATCAAGGAACGGATACGACTAAGATCACGGAACAGATTTTCAAACATTTGTAACATTGAATTTAAGAGAGCTGACATTCCAATGTGATATACAAATTTATAACAGTATTAGAAAAGGCAACCGCGAAGTCATCAAGGTCAATAAAGGGGGCTATAATTTTACAGTGAGCCACATCCGAGGGTGTACTCGCGAGTAATACCTCTTTGTAGGGATTAATTTCAGGTCCTCAGCGCAATTCGGACATAATACCATCTGTGGCTAAAAGGTTTCTAAGAGTCTCCGCAAACGAGTTTCAGGAGATGGAGAGATAGATTTACGTGCCATCAGTATAGAAATAGATGAAGAGTCCGATGTGATGGAATACCAGGGGGAAGGAGAGATACAAAACAGGAGTGGACGATGACAAGGCTTGGGGAACACCATGACACCCCTCTGCCGACCGAGTTATATAAGTCTATATGAATAGATTGATTACGAGATGATACATACGAACCAAACCAGCTAAGTGCAGTTCCATGCACATCCACGAAATCATGAAGGCGCTGAAGAGGAAGAGTGTGATTGATATTATCAAATGCTGCCGAGAGAGCAAGAAGTACTAGAATTTAAGGCTGACTATCCTTAGCCTCTCGGCGGAAGAGGTCAGTGCTGTGATCTTTCTTGAAAACAGGCTGAAAGATCTCCTTAATGTTGAAAAAAATGCTCACTTAATTAGTTACATACTTTTCTTTTAAGTATTAAGCTAATTTGCACTTTAAGTGGCCTGCACCACTATAATAATTGGCAACAAAGAATAAACTAAAACATAAAAATATATAACACTAATCTCAAAGCAAGACAAAAATTCCACCCCCTAAACAAATAGTATCTAAGGCTTTGTGTATGAGCCTTTGTTGACAATGACAGCTGTCAGTCTATTTTTAAGAAACCGTTAGTTTTAGATACTTGTGACGTCATTTTGGGTCACACCTTACTGGCAGATCTTCAATATGGTGGCATTTCTGGGTTGACGAGCATTAACACGGCTCGACAAGATTTCAGCCCACGCTGACGGCGCTAGTTACTTCACAATTTGAGGTGTAAAAGTCGTCCCCGTTGCCTAGAGATCTTATACCAACTCCTTAAGAGTTCTAGGTTACTTCCTAGCCCTTCTTACAATCCTATTGGTAGCACAAATTCTTTGTGAGACCACCAGATATAGGACATTTTATGGTTGAACTATTTGTCTTTCGCTTCCTCTCTAACCTTCGTTTATAATATATAAATTAACAACGGCATCTCTGGCTTCAACAGACTTCTTTTTTTTTTTGTATCGTGCGTCCTTTTGCAACGATCGGTGACGGATAATTGACACATTATTCAATTATTTCAATCACTTTTTCTATTAATTGGGATTTTCTTAGTATTTCAGAACATTTTAAATGAATTACGATTAAATACAAACTTTAATTCTTTATTTGTTATTAACTAAAACAGTTTTAGAATGCGTAGCGAATGTTTTTTTTCACTACATACGATAATTGGTGCATATGTATGCACATATAACAAACTATTTGATGAATATTTAGTTCGTATTTATTATAGATAATAAAACTAAGTGTCAGGAAATTTGAAAGAAAATACACTCAGAAAGGGTATGTAATTGATGTAATAAACTGTTTCCTGGCGTGCAATGAATACTTATTTACTAGGTATGTCTGCATGTATATATATATATATATATATATATATATATATATATATATATATATATATATATATATATATATATATATATATATATATTGTATGTATGTCTATGTGCGTATGCATTATGCATGTATGTATATATGTATGCATGCGATGAAATTACATGACGTATGTTCTCATCCGTTTATAAATCCTAGATAAATCAAAAGTGCAGTTTCTGTAGAAGATTACGTGCCTTCCGGCCTCAACGCTGCAAGTGAAATTTCGCTACTTTATAGATACGAGTAACTCCTTACAAAATTTTTGCCGACGATGCCATCGTTAGTTTTTACTTTTGACTAACAACTACATGACAGTGTGGGGTAATTGATTGAGTGTTCTCAAACGTGTAATGGCGCGTTCACTTTGCGCAAAAGAGAAATATGACTTTTAAAGTGAAGAAGAGACAATTGACTCACCTGTACAGTAGGTCCTGAAATTCCTCCGCGTTCTTATTTCTGAGAAACTACAGGACAGAAGTATATACAGGACAGAACCATCTACAGGACAGAACCATCTACAGGACAGAGCCAGCTACAGGACAGATTCAGCGCCCGTAGGATAGCTTATCTCTTCCAGTTACAATGATTCTCGGTTAGGTCGTTAAGTAAGAAATACAACAAAGGGTTAATTTATGAGAAAATAGGTTGGGCTTACTTGCAGTGGCGGATGGTGAGGGCGTGGACAGAGCAACAGTCCCCCAGTATTTCGAAGATGAGGACGATGAAGACGAAGCATCGTAACTGTGAGATGAAAACCCAGAATCGTAGAGAGACTTCCCTGAATCGACGGAGTTCGAGTACCGAGAACAGGGGATCTTCAATATGGGTCTCGAGTCCCTACCCAAACCCCCCGTAATGGGGTCATTACGATAAAAGTGTCGTCCAAGCACCATTGTCATTCTAAACCAGGCCTCTTCAGCTACGCCGACAAAGCAGGATTGAGTTTTGGCGGTGTCAACTAAACTGAAGAGGACTTAAATCCGATCCTTGGGGCACCTCTTCTTAGACAATACCTTGGGGGATAGAAAAAAATAACCATTAAAATACTTTCTAAGGGGTGTCCCCACCACTTAAAAAACACCACACCCCCTAACGCTCACGTATGAAGGTAACCATTGCAAGTTTTAAAGGTTAGGTGATATTCGACAACACACAAAAGCACGAACTAAAAAACTCGGGGGTTGGGTGAATTGAAAATAAAACCAGTTTTTTTTTTTCAACTTTACTCTTCTCAACCTTTCATTAAACAAATGTACATGTGTACGGCTACGTACACAAAATTAAGCTATTGAATTCGAATAGTACATGAATGAATACTACAAAATATGCACCCACTAGCCAGGAAATATTATATAAAAGAGCAAAAATGAAAGGAATTGAGGACAGTCACTGTACGCCGAAGATTAATGAATTAATGCGTCCATACACGATATTAGGGCCAATTACAGGTACTGTATATACATAACATAGCCAATTACAGTTATGTATATATATATATATATATATATATATATATTACAGGTACTGTATATACATAACATAGCCAATTACAGGTACTGTATATAATTATTATGGCCAATTACAGGTACTCTATATACATAACATGGCCAAATACAGGTACTGTATATAAATAGCATGGTCAATTACAGGAACTGTATATACATATCATGGCCAATTATAAGTACTCTATATACATAGCATGGCCAATTGCAGGAACTGTATAAGCAGAGTATGGCCAATGACAGGTATTGTATATAAATAACATGGCCAATTAAAGGTACTGTATTTACATAGCATGGCCAATTGCAGGAACTGTATAAGCAGAGTATGGCCAATTACAGGTATTGTATATAAATAACATGGCCAATTAAAGGTACTGTATTTACCTAGCATGGTCAAATACAGGTACTGTATATCCATACCATGGCCAATTACAGGTACTGTATATAAATATTATGACCAATTACAGGTACTGTATATACATACAAACAGAAATGGCGGGGATGGTATACAACTGAGTATGGTCATCCCCTTCAAAGATGAATGGGCATATTTCTTCTTTTGACGCGTCTCACCCTCTGTCTGTGCTAGCTATGGGCACAGGTGCGTCTCTGCATACCAAATTTGGTCAACGGAGTGCCAATGCAGTGCTAATTCAGTGCCAGGTCATTAAAAGGCCCTTCTATCGCCCCTAAAATGATTTAATTGGCTGGGAAATTTGGAATTCGTTCCAGGTTGGTCGACAAGGTTGTAAGACTCACTGTGATTGGTTCCTGATTCAGCCAATCAGATGTTACTATTATTGAAGCGCTCAAAAATCATAGGTCGAAGACCCAAGGGAATTAAGGAAGGTGTGTGGGAGGGGTGGAGGGAAATCAGGTTACTGCTGCTACAACTACTTCTACTGATTATACTGCTACTAAGACATTGGACTGGATTGGTTGGATTTGGGGTGGAGCAAGCGCCTCCACCCTATGTGGAATAGGAAGGGCAAAAACCTCGAAGGGTTCTATTTGAATGAAATTGATAATTGAAAAAAAATGTCTTGGAATCAACATTCATTTAGGGTTGTGAGGTGTTTAACGCCCAAGATGAATGTTGAGTGATAAGTGAGGTAATCGAGATTGAGCAAAACTATGGGGAAATTTCATGATTAAGGTGTGTAAAGGGAAAATTGTCTAAAGGTCGAAAGTTCACCTAAGACTGAGGAGTTCCACTATTTGAAACACAAACGACGGATTATTACCACTCGTAATAAATTTTTGAGTTCAGTGAATAGGGATGAAATTGTGGCAAATTTTAATTATTGACATCTCTATAAACAGAATCAAGTAGACAAACTCTCCAATAAATTATTTAACCCTATAACAACCATATATGTTTATATATATATATATATATATATATATATATATATATATATATATATATATATATATATATATAATGATGATTTATAATTACAGAAGCTTCCTTCTTAGACAATATTTTTCCAGTGCGATGGCTTATTCCCATGTGAGAACAAAACCTCTCTTTCAATGAGCGAACCGTACTACCAATATAGGTTCCTTGCAAACAACAAGGACAAGTAAAAGCATAAACAACACGGCTGCTCATTTCTAGAGGAAGTTTGTCTTTTGACGAGAAGAAACTTCCTATGGAAAGTGGGTTAACAAAAGTGATTTTGAAGTTGGTATGAAAGAAATATTTTTTGAATTATTTGTTGCATTTTCTAGTGAATAATTTATTGTAAGGTCCCATTTCAGGTACTACGAAAAATGTTTCATTTTTGGGAACATTATATGAGAGAAAGGATGGAGAGTAAATTTTGGTAAGAAAATTATTTAGTTTGTCAACCAAAGGTGGGGGGGTAACAATTATTTTTAAAATAAGACTTTAGAGTCTGGAATTCATTGTGCATTAGAGAATAATTGGAGGAAAGATGGTAACCTCTATATATTAGAGATTTAATTGCACTGAGTTTGTGTGACAAGTCACAATGGCTGAAAAAATTGATTCCTAGGCCATTAAAGGTAGGCTTTCTGTATATTGAGGTAGTTAGTTTGTCGGTTTTTTCTATAATGACGTCTAGAAAAGGAAGTTGATAGTTACTCTCTAATTCAATGGTATATTAATGTTGGGATGATAAGAGTTTATAAAATTAAAAAAAATGGTGGGCATGTTCTATATTATCGAAAATAGCAAAGGAGTCGTCAACATACCTACGATAAAATATGGGTTTGAAATCTAAAGGGCAATGTTTCATAAAGTTATTTTCAAGATGAATCATGAAAATATTAGCTGCTATTGGAGCAATTGGTGATCCCATTCCTACTCCATCTATATGTTGTTAAACCTTGTTATTAAATAATGAGAATTATTTTTTATTTAATAACAAGGTTTACCAACAGATAGATGGAGTAGAAATGGGATCACCAATTGCTCCAATAGCAGTACGGTTCGCTCATTGAAAGAGAGGTTTTGTTCTCACATGGGAATAAGCCATCGCACTGGAAAAAAAAAAAAAAAAAAAAAAAAAATATATATATATATATATATATATATATATATATATATATATATATATATATATATATATATATATATATATATATATATATATATATATGGATATGAGAAACTCACAAAGAAGCGTGTGAGTAGAGTAATAAATGCAAAAATTCCCACAGGAAAATGAAAGGTGGATTCCAAGCACTTCGAACTTGTTTAGTTCATTATCTGCCTTTCATCTTCCTATGGGACTTTTTACATATATATATATATATATATATATATATATATATATATATATATATATATATATATATATATATATATATATAATACAAAATTAAAGTAGAAATTTGAATTATTTCAGTTTAAATGGTAATTTATGACCTTTTTTTGAAATGGGAATTTTTTGTCCATTTGGTACACAAATGCCAACTCTAAAATTGGACCATTTTGTCCATAGGAAAATGAAAGATCATTTAATATAGGTCAATAAATAAATCTTGCTCTTTCTGATCCCCCTCCCCCCAGAAGAATGATCGCCACTAAATGATCTTCAAAGACAAATCCCCCCCCCACGCCCACCCCTACACATAAAATTACATAAAATTTCACCCCTAAATCTTGAACTGAGGAGAACCTCCCTCATGTTGGGAGGACCAGAGCGTCAGTCACCTGTCAATTACTTTCGCACATTCGGTGAAGGTAAACGAAATTGGGTTTTGGGAACCGGACGGAGTCGCCGTTCGGACCGAATTGCGACAGTTACCATGTAGAGGTCAGTGGCCCGGATCGTTAAACTATAGGTTCTCCTTAGACTCCCCTGAGGGTACGAACCCTTGGTGAAAGAGCATCAAAACACTTCTATATAAAGTTAATCTGAAGCAGGTTGATGTGTAGTTCGCCATAAAGGTTAATTAGTCAAATGCCAACACGAACTAAATGTTTATTGTAATAGTTGATTGAGAGAGGGGGAAGGGAGAGAGGGGGGAGAGGGAGAGAAGGATGGTGGAAATTTGGCCTGAATGGTGGTGCTGAACACACAAAAATGAATTATCTGAATGCGAGCTGGCTAGCGCTGAACCCCTAAACTTCGTCGTTGCCGCTTCGTCATTTGCCATGTATACAAAATCCCTACCACTATATATACAACGGTCGGTTCTATAGAAGAAGCCGCTTGGGATTAGTGAATTTCCTTTAATGTTCCACCAAAAAGAACAGGGTGAGCACTATACTCTCAAGATGAGCTATTAACGTGCTCTTTAATTTTCCATATGTATGTATAATCATTGTTTGAAGAGTAATGGCCTGGAGGACAGGCGAGACAACCGCCATTATTCGGGAATTATATCACCAAGGATTATTCGACTTAGTGTTAGAGGCCTCGATGTTAATGGGATCTCTTCGAGTAGAACCAAATGCACTTGAAAACCTTTACCACTGAGATTTTCCATTAAGTTAAGCTAGTTACGGGTGGTTAAATAACGTACAAATTTGGTAAAGTTAGGTCAAGGTTCAGTTAGGTTTGAGTTATTTGCTGCGAGGTTTAGGTTACGTTACAGTAGGATATGGTTTAGGTAAGATTAAGTTGTCGCATGTTAGGTTACGGGTTCGTTTGGTTAGATTAAGTTGTGGTATGTTAGGTTCCGGTTTCGTTTGGTTAGATTAAGTTGTGGTGTGTTAAATTACGGTTTCGTTTGGTTAGATTAAGTTGTGGTATGCTAGGTTCCGGTTTCGTTTGGTTAGATTAAGTTGTGGTGTGTTAGATTACGGTTTCGTTTGGTTAGATTAAGTTGTGTTATGTTTGGTTACGGTTTCATTTGGTTAGATTAAGTTGTAGTATGTTAGATTACGGTTTCGTTTGGTTAGATTAAATTGCGGTATGTTAGGTTACGGTTTCGTTTAGTTAGTAGGTTGTGTTATTCCACGTTAGGTCAGGTTACATTAGTTTAATTTGAGTTGTACGAGTGTTTTGCCTGATACTCTTGCATTTTGCTCAACACACTCGGCTGTGTGGGGAGGGGTGGACCTGAAGTGCCTGGCACTCGAACCACGCTAACCCTAAAAACTGGACCCGTGACCCGAATGACGAGACAATTCAGGATCTGTTGAGGATTAGAACCTATCTCGGGCCATTACCCCCTCCCCCCTCGACTGGATGTGCAGATTCAGGAGTCTCTCATCTAGATCCCAATTGGTTTTCGGACCCCGAACTAATAAGAGACCTAGTTCTACCTAACCTAATCTAAATAACAGAACCTAACTCAAATTAATCCACTATAAAACTAACTTAACTAAAACAACCAAAAACTAACTTACAAGACCCTAAATTAACCTAAAAACTTACCTAACCTAACTTAACCTGAACTGAGCCTGAATTTAGGCAAAGTAGAATTAAGAAAACGAATTTAGGGGCGTTCGAATCCTACCTAAGATCTCCGCCGGGTGCATTACAAGAAGTGGAAGTGTTCGAAAGATAAGGGTAAATGTTAGGACGAAAAGGGTTAGGGAGTAAAGGGCAAACAGGAGGGATAGAGGGGAGAATATGGGTGTAAGAAGAATGAATGTTCTGAACTAAAGTGTGAACGTGAGGAATATGAGATATATTGTGGAGGGAAGAAGAAGGGTGAATATTCTGAAGTAAAGGAAGAATGTGCGTAATAGAAGGGTGCGTGTGCAAGTAAAAATAAGGGTGAATGTTCTGAAGTAAAAGGTTGAAAGTGAGAAATGGAAGGGAAAGTGTGGAGGGGAGAATAAGTGTGAATGTTGAGATGAAAGGAAATTGTTTCGAAGAGAAGGCGAAGCAGATTATGGGGGTGACCAGAAATTTGAGACGGAGGTTGTATGAGTGTGGGTGTGGGGGTGCGGAGGCTGAAAAACAGGTTTTCGCCCGGAGTGGGTTGTTCAGGACACCCCCATCAGATCTTTCCGTCGGCGCCACTTGAGGGGGGCAAGGCCCCCCGATAAGGACCAAGGACCCCGAAGCAGCAGGGAACCCGCAACACTTTCTCTAACTTCACCACTTTCACCCCGACCGAATTTTCCTCACAAACATGAGATTCCCTCGTTGGTTTTCGCTTCTTAGTTTTAAATAATTATGAGATGATGATAATAATAATAATAATAATAATAATAATAATAATAATAATAATACCAGATCGAAGGGAGGGTAGTGAAAAAGAGATGATGTAATGGCAGAAAAACTTCTTAAAGGATTCACCTGCCCCCTTAACTTTGGGGGAACAGGCATGGTATTTAGGAGAGAATTTGACCCCTCCCTTCCTCTCAGGAGGGCGTCAGGAAGTGGAGTGGGAGGAGGTCCCATAGAGGATATATGGTTGAGAGATCCTTGAAGGAGCCGAGGATGCCATACATCGCCCCTCCCAGAACACGCCCAAATTCAATCTTTCAAACGCGCTCTTGATAACGACCTTAGAAAGTCCTGATGAAGCCCGAGTCTTCTCCGACTCTCTGAGGGACCTCTCCCTGGGTTGGGGGCAAGTACAGGAGAGTTGCGTGACGTGCAGTAGTCTTCTCCGACTCTCTGAGGGACCTCTCCCTGGGTTGGGGGCAAGTACAGGAGAGTTGCGTGACGTGCAGTAGTCTTCTAATTTACTCTCTACTTTCGCACATATTCGCTTCCTTTTACGAAGGCCCGTTACGATGTTCTCGTTGGTTTTCCTTTCTTTAAATAGGCCCCCCCAAAATTCTCCCTCGTCCACTGGATCAAAGGGAGACGCGTTTTGAATGAAAATTTATTACTTTTTTATGACACAAGATGACTAAAAAGTGGCCTCACTTTCAAGGCGAGGAAAAAAAACTATAATGGATGTGGAATCACCATATTGCAACGGCTTAATTAACCTCATCTCCCTCACTCCCTCTCTCTTACACTGATAGAACCGCCAAACACACTAAAAAAACGCAAAAAATCCCTTAATAACGAGATAAAAAGTCATAATTAAGTCTATAATCTCAAGTTGAAAGGCGAAAAGGGTGTATTACTGTATGGCGAAATAATAAGGTATATCAACAAAGATTATCGTGAGATGGAGTTGAACTCAAAAGAAAAATTACGTCATAGAGATAACCATGGTAACGAGTGATGAAATAGGAGGAGCCACGTTCCAGCTGTGTAGGCTTGACGAGACTATGAAATACCGAAGCAATACTTAATGAGATGTTATATAAAATACAAGAAATCAGCAACACGCTCAGACATGTTGAATCTTTTAGCCCAAATATAACATTAGAATAATGAAAGATTTAATATTAGGCCTAATAAAGACCGGTTAATTTTCGGTAACAGTGTAACAGGAAAGTAGTTTTAGGCGTGACAGACATCGACGTATCTGCGCATCCGAAGATACTCTGTATTTCTCTCAATGTCCAATTTTAAAAATAATTATATATGTAGATGCATAATTATGTTGCTGGTTTTAATCCAGTTAATTATTTTAATTAATTATGAAATTATATATATAATCATTCATAAATGGAGTTTCACAAGGAGCTCTAGCGACCTCAAATTATGGATTTTGACCCAATTTGAAGTCCCGACCTAAAATTCGAGGAGCCCTGCCTAGACTACGCCAGTATATCCTCAGATAAGATTCAAATTCGCTTTGTCATTCGATCGCCTTCATAAATCCTTCCCACTTCGGAATTACCTATTTGAAAATAAAAAATAATATAATAGTTAAAGAAATAGAGAAGAAGGAGGCAAACAGAAACGGATGGATAGAAACTACAACAGAAACCCAATCCACAATTCCATGCCAGCGAATTAACTGTCAGTCATTAAAAATATTCATAACTTTTTATTTCTGCATTAAATTAAGCGAAATTGAGATAATGAGATTTGGAATTTTCTTAGTAATTATTCCATCTATAATAATTACTTAATTTTACAGAATATTAAATTACTGTAATTACCACGGAATAGTCCCTCATCCACACAAGTGATGCGTCGAAGTCGAGCAAACACAATTTAGCAAATTTCACCAAATATTTACACTATATATTAATAAAATATGTAAATCATGAATATTAAATTGGTTAGAGTTAGATAAAACTAAATGATATATGAAAATATCTGCTCTTGATTTATCAGTGCATATTTTGTACTGAAGCATTTATATGTTAATCCACTGTGGAGAATAACCTAGCCACATATTTTGTGATGAAACAGTTGAGAGACAACTTACGACACATTTTGTGCTGAAGCACTTGAGACACAGCTCAGGACACATTTTTTTCGTGAAGCAGTTGAGAGCCAGCTCGCCACACTTTTTGTGCTAAATCAGTTGCGAGACAGCTCACGACACATTTTGTGTTGAAGCAGTTGAGAGCCAGCTCGCCACACTTTGGTGCTAAATCAGTTGAGAGACAGCTCACAACACATTTTGTGCTGAAGCAGTTGAGAGCCAGCTCGCCACACTTTGGTGCTAAATCAGTTGAGAGACAGCTCACAACACATTTTGTGCTGAAGCAGTTGAGAGCCAGCTCGCCACACTTTGGTGCTAAATCAGTTGAGAGACAGCTCACAACACATTTTGTGCTGAAGCAGTTGAGAGCCAGCTCGCCACACTTTTTGTGCTAAATCAGTTGAGAGACAGTTCCCGACACATTTTGTGTTGAAGCAGTTGGGAGACAGCTCACGGCACATTTTGTGCTGAAGCAGTTGAGAGCCAGCTCGCCACACTTTTTGTGCTAAATCAGTTGAGAGACAGTTCCCGACACATTTTGTGTTGAAGCAGTTGGGAGACAGCTCACGGCACATTTTGTGCTGAAGCAGTTGAGAGCCAGCTCGCCACACTTTTTGTGCTAAATCAGTTGAGAGACAGTTCCCGACACATTTTGTGTTGAAGCAGTTGGGAGACAGCTCACGGCACATTTTGTGCTGAAGCAGTTGAGAGCCAGCTCGCCACACTTTTTGTGCTAAATCAGTTGAGAGACAGCTCACGACACATTTTGTGTTGAAGCAGTTGGGAGACAGCTAACGACACATTTTGTGCTGAAGCAGTTGAGAGCCAGCTCGCCACACTTTTTGTGCTAAATCAGTTGAGAGACAGCTCACGACACATTTTGTGTTGAAGCAGTTGGGAGACAGCTCACTACACATTTTGTGCTAAGGCAGCTGAGAGACGACTACTGACACATTTTGTGCTGATGCAGTTTAAAGGCAGCTCACGACATAGTTTGAGCCGAAGCAGTTGAGAGACAGCTCACGACACATTTTGTGCTGAAGCAGCTGAGAGACTACTGCTAACACATTTTGTGCTGATGCAGTTTAAATACAGCTCACGACATAGTTTGAGCCGAAGCAGTTGAGAGACAGCTCACGACACATTTTGTGGTGAAGCAACTGAGAGACAGCCTAGGCCTTGCGACATTTTTTTGTGCTGCATCAGCAGTGTCGACGAATAAGCAAAATGACCATTAAGTACTATAAAATTATGTTTAATAAGAAAAAAATCTGATAGAAGGGAGTGAATGATACTCATGACAAACCTCTAAATCATTACAACTGAGTCAAAGTTGGGTTGACGTAACAAAGAAAAACAGAAGCAATAAAATTTTTAAAGGTAATCAGTTAAAATGGGTCATCGTAATTTGGAGTTACCGACCACATCCCATCAACTTTGCGCAAAATTGGGCCCGGAAAAGAGGGAAGTATTTATGGAGTCTGGGTTTAATCCATCAAGAACTATTTAATGATTTACCCGTTAATCCATCAAAACTGTGTTTCAGGTATATTAATTATTATTCTCGACATTACAGGTGGAGGGCCCCTAAATCTCTCTTATTCTCACGTCATCGTGGGGTTTCAAGGTCGGGGCTGAGGAATGGGGACAATCGATACCCCCACCCCATCCCCTACTCATCAAGTTTTCAGGTTTCTCAAAAAAATCAGGATAATTTTAACTTATTGCTTCCCAAAACAATTGAATATAATTGCTTCTCTTTAGTAACATTTGTCCATATTCGCTTCCAATTTTTTAGCATTTTTAATTAGTGTTTCTCTTTTTTTTTGCATTTTACATATTTCTTCCTAGTTATTAACATTTTACATATTGTTGCCAATTTTAGATACATCAATGTGGCATATAACCTAACTTAGGTTAGGATATTTTAACATATCGCTCATATCTATTATTTAGGAATTAATTTATCCATATTGGTAAAGATGTATCTCGGCCGACGGAGGTGAGTTTTGGTTTTCCGCTGGGGCCATTCCTTGGTCCACTTCTGTTTCGCACCTATCTTTCCTCTTTGGGTATTCTCTTGAGTCGTTTCGATCGATCATTTAATTTTCTATCCTAAAAACACGCAAATCCATCTCTACTTTGCCCCAGCCTCGTTGGTTGAGACTGCGAAATCTACCATCCGATTATAACATCATTATTGAATGGCTGTCGGACAACTTTCTGAAAATCAACCATGACAAAATAGAGGTAGGTTGGTACTCCTTCGTATATGACTCGGTGACAAAACTATTCTTCCCTCTCATGCTCACTTTTCTGATACAGTTGATAGTCAGTTATCTCTCAAAACTCCTGTAAAATTCACCTCTGCTTTATCCGTAATCTCCGCCGTATCCGCTCTCCTTTTGATCACAACATCTTTGAGATTGGCATTCACGCCTTTGTCACTTCCCACCTTGACTCATGCAACTCCCTTTTCGCTTCTACTCTTCCACCTCTTTTAAAACTTCGCAGCTTTTTGCAGCTCTTTTCCAGGTGTTATTAAAGAAAGTGTTGAAGTTAGTTGAAGTGGAAATGCGTAGGAGGGGCACGACTCGAGTTGATTAAAGAGGATACTATTGGGGCATTTGGGAAAAGTAAGTCAGACAACTCTCCTGATACTGGTCTTAAATGACGTGTCACCGGTCTGGTGAACTTTTTGTAATCCAGTGGTTTTGCCCAGGGTCAGAAATACCTGCCCTTCTACATATCAATTGAGATAGGAATCATATTGTTTGAATCGGTGGTAAAAATTATACCAAAGCAACAGCGTAGCTATTGAGTCCTGCGATCAAAGAAAAAAGTGAAGAGGGTTCGAATCAGACAATGGTACTGCAGCATTGGTTAGTAAAGAACTAGCGATGGATAGCCTGCATTGTTTGGGAAGGTACTAACGATGGAGCTACTGTATTGGTTGGGGAGTAACTAGGGATGAAGTTACTGAATTGTTTGAGACTTAGCGAAGGGGTTGCTGCATTTTTTGACAACAGACTAGCGATGGGGCTTCTGCTTTAGGTGGTAAGTAACTAGAGTTGGGGCTACTGCAATGGTCTAAAAAGGATGAGTTTGCTGCATTGGTTGGTACTTAGCAAAGGGATTGCTCAATTGATTGACAACAGACTATTGATGGGGCTGCTACTTTAGGAAAAGAGCTGACGGTTTACTGTCAGCCATGAAACCATACAAATTTAAATAGAATGGCATTTGTGGATGGATAGAGATACAGTAGCATTATACAGGTAGCTGTGTAGTTTACGATAAGTGACGACACCATACACAATCAAGCACGAGACTTGAGCCCAGCATCAGCCTTCCTCTACTAACATCTAATTTTTCTGTACCCTTCACTAAGGTCCTAACATAGGTGACTAAGGCTGGTATTCATTGGTACTCATAGAGCTCTCAGCAACCTGTGTGGGCTTTATGGAACTTTGCATTGAAAAGTCTCGTTGGTTTTTTCTGGGGGTCACTGTTATTTCCTCTTTATATCAACCTTCTGAACCCAGTTCCAAATCGGGAACATCAAAACCCAAGAGTACGAACGATGAAACCCACACGGGGTAGGCCGATAATGAAAAATGACTAAGATTTCATAGATTGCGACAACAGAGTCATCTCGATGTTGTGGTGATCAAAGGTTTGGGCCTCGAAGGGTTTGAAGATTCACACTTCTTAGATTCGAGGATACGAATAAAACCCTTCTTTGTGGGTTCGAACATCACAAGAAGTCCTTCACTAAATCTTTATCCTACGGAAATAGAGGACCGTGTTACAAACCTTCCCTGCTCTATAAAGTTGCCATAGCAACCCTTCTCCTTCTCTTATCCTAAGTACAAAGCCGTGTTTGCGTGCACACGCGAGTGTGAGTCTGTGTTTACGTGCACACGCAAGTGCTAGGCCGTGTTTGTTTGTACACGGGAGTGCAAGGCTATGTTTACGTTCATACGCGAGTGTAAGACTGTGTTAACCTATACACGCGAGTGCAAGGTTGTGGAGATTTTAAAAAATGTATCAGTTTCCCATATGCTCCAGTCTTAGCCCCCTTAAAATCCTATGCGAACGGAAATGACATAAATATCGCATTTAAATATTCAAATACCATACAAAGATCTTTGACCAAACTGCGTCCTACCAAACAGGACGCAGGCGTATATCTAATCGCCTGCCACAATTGTAATTTGTCATACATCTGAGTCTTGTCACTTCAGGAAGAGGACAAAAGAACACCGAGCAGATAAAAGAAGGGGGAGCAATTTCTTCAAGTCTCTTTGCGTACATGCAAAATTCCGACCATATGATTGATTTCAACCAAGCAAAACTTATTTATAAATCAAACAATTATATTGAGTGGAGAATTTCCGAATCAATCATCATTAACAAAGTCGATAATTTTAATTTATCTGAAGGGCAATATAAATTCAACAGATATATCTCGAATAATGTTACCAAACTCATCTATAAACTCCCGGAACCAGTCCTTCACGGGCATTAAAAATTTGCCCCCGGATCCACGCATATATTTGTTTTCCAGTTTGTTTCCTCTGTTTTCATTTTATGTAGTCCTTTGTTCGCCTTTGTATACTGGAGTCGCTTACCTTGCATTTCATTATACAGTTGATAATGGCCTTATGCTGAAACTAGTCTTATTTTTTTAAATAAATCAGATTCAAATATTGTGGTTTATTATTATTATTATTATTATTATTGTCGCAGGATACCTTGTGGTCGTGATATACTTCTTTGATGAAGTATGCTTTGATCTAAGAGTGCGAATTTGGTTGTTTTTAATAAAGAGCCGCTTCAACACGTAAGGATATAAAGAAACGCACAAGAATTATCCCAAAATAAACATATATTTTAAATTTAACAATTAACTCTGACAAAAAGAAAACAGTACACACATATATATCCTCTTCCTACGCTAACCGAGACTAACCCAATGTGCAACTGGGCCTATTACAATATCTTCAATGACAAATATAAACAAATAGGCTACACGTAAACACACCAATTGCCGATTAGTATTTTTTTATCGCGACCCTTTTAGATTTGCGTTAAACATTTAATTAAAGTGCTCTCTTCTACTATCAAATATGACAGGGGTTCACGCACAATTGTTTCTACTTCCATTAAATCGTGAAACGTACTAACCTCATACTATCGCAATATTAATATAAATGTTCTTTCTAAATTACATGACAGACGGGATCAGGGATTGCCGGATGTCGTTGGAGGGCTTATATCGCGCTTCGGAGATTTGGAGTGGCCGATGTTAGAATTTCGTCGAGATGGGATGGAGGAAGCGAGATGGGGTGATGTCCACTTATTATTGCAAATTTGCCTCCGGTTACGTTAAGAAGACGGAGAGAGTTACGGTGCTCTTCGCTCCAAGAGTCCTCTTCTGAATAATCTTGAAGCCTCTTGGTGTCTTATTCTTTAACGCCGGGTGCCCAAATAGTTTTGGGGTATACGGAGGGATTATTACCGTAATTAACGAATGGAACCTTGTTGGGGCTTAGTTCTTCTCCTCTCACTCTTACAGAGCTTGAGCTGTGAGAGTCCCTCAAGTGTGAGCGGGTTTTATTTTCTTCAGTCAGACTTCTTCTAAGTTTGTAAAGGATTCTTCGGTATGGCACCGATACAAAACCTGGCGATTTATGTTAATTCGGCACTGGGGAGGAAGGATTGATCTTCTCAATCTGATCCTTTATCGTCTCTCCTCGAATAATCTTGACTGGCTGAAGGATCGATCTTCACGAGCTGATCCTAAGTCGTTCTCACCGAATAATCTTGACTGGCTGAAGGATCGATCTTCACGAGCTGATCCTAAGTCGTTCTCACCGAATAATCATGACTGGCTGAAGGATCGATCTTCACGAACTGATCCTAAGTCGTTCACACCGAATAATAATCCTTTCTCTTTCCTTCAGGGGCTTATTTATAGGCGGACCACCGCCCCATCTAAGGCAAAAGGGGTGAGACCACAGAGGGAAGCGCGAATAGTGAGTTCGCATCTGGGAGAGCGAGAAGTGCAGAGGTTGGCACTGAGGTGCCCAAGTAGGCTTGTTAATTAGCGAGACCCTCAACCGCCACACTCCTTGGCGTGCCCTTTGACTGGCACCGCTTTTTGATGATATAACCACGGGCCTACGGATCTCGTAGGTAATTGGATCTTTAGAGCGTCGTTTAAGGGCCTTTGGTGGTTGCCTTAACACAGATGGTCGCTCCAACTACCTATGCGGCGGGGAGATCAAACAGGGTAGGCAGTTACAGTTATTCGCCGGCTACCGATACCACGAGTCTCCTCATGGGGCTTGCTTCTCCGGCTTTCTCCATAACGGAGGGGGGAGGCGACTTTAAGGTATATGTCCGCCTGGCCCTCCGGGATGCTTTAGGTTGCCATTCCTCTACAATTATTATTATTATTATTATTATTATTATTATATATATATATATATATATATATATTATAAGCGATCTGCACTCAATTTAGATGCCTTTTATTTCTGTTTAGTGAACCTACTGATTAACGTTGGTTCCGAATCACGGGTATCTACAGCGTATGGCAGCCGCCAGGAAGTCGACCTGAATCGGGACACCATTCGGTGACTAATCACACCATATGTAATCAAAACGTCACCCCCCTCCCGGACACAGTGCCCATAGTTGTGCGCCCTCCCGGCCCTAATACCCACAGGAAGACCTGCGGCTCTATATCTTCCATCCACTGTTTTCCCTTTTACCTTCACTACTTTCTTTACAGATCTCTCCTTACCCATTTTCGGCTTAATGCAGCCTCGTTGCTATTGCTGTTTCTATTTTGGGGCGGAAAAGTATTGAAAAAATCTCCCAAAAGTCAGAAATCACTAGAAAAGGGTATTTTTAATATGACGTCATAACTCAAATATCACTTACACTATATCCAAGCATTTACACAATATATAAATATCAATTTCATACATAATTAAATTATTTCATAAATAGCGATGTTAAAATGAGGAATAACTGGGCCAAACCCCGCCGAGTGTTAGTCCCATCCAACTACTAACCAGGCAAGATGTGACTTATTAGGGCAAACTTTAGGACAGGTTTTTTTTTATCCAGTTGCCGATTCACGCAATTCTTCGGCTATGTACCGTTGCTCCAATTAGTCATGTCACAATTTACGTTGAATTTCGTTTAGTGACAATTTAATATATTATTATTTAATGAGGGATGGAGTGTTTGGCGGTATCTTTAGGTATAACTAAACTAGTTAGGACGTTTACTAATAAATTAATTATATTTAGTTGGGTTTTTTTTTACGTTACTACGGCATTTCAAGCAAATCTGTCGAAACATTTTGAAACGGGTTTGTTTCTAAATATGTTGTCGAATTTCCCTCAGATTTTTCATTTTTCTAGCTTAATTAATCTTATTTATTTATTTAATTTTTAATTATAGAAATCACAAAACTTTTCTTATTAAAATTTGACTATTTTTTATTTTATCCCTGTAATAAATTTTCTAGTGTAAAAAAATATTATTACTTGGCAATACAGCAGAGCAAAGCCTAGTCACAGTCATTCAAAACTATTCGAGGATTTATAGGACATATAATTATATCATAGTTAACATGCCTTTGTCAGAATTGTTTTTTAAATGTGACTTATTTGACAAATCTACCTTTCACATATTTGCTCTTAACTTCATCCTTTACACGAATCTCCACTCTCAAACTTTCACACTTATTCAAATTATTCCTCCCTTAATTTGCCTTTATGAGAATTGTCATGTTAATCGACAGGCGACGCGCTCGAATATCCTATAACAAACAAATCAATCAATCATTCTTAATCTTTCAAGCTACTTTGAATCTTAATATATATAAAATTAAGGGTCATTATATTATATATATAATTTATTTTGGTCATCAAATGGTATATACAACGATCTCTTGTCGACGTTGTTTTCCTTGCGTCAAATGACGCGTGTTGGGTGACGTTTGTTCAACAAAACTTATTTGCGGACAAATTGATTACAGACAAGTGATCCTATTTGGGAACAATGATGTATTTAGGTGACGTTGGTCTATAAAGATGTTATATTTACATAACACTTTTCCGAATTGGAGGTGGCCCGCTATGGATCGGGAACGTTCTCAGAGAACGAATTCATTTTTTTTGTATACTAAAAACGCGAATCTTCTGGAATGAAATTTGCGATGCAAATATAGATAGGAAATTTTATGAAAGAAGAGAGTACGGGAAAGCAAGTGGTGTTACAAGTGGTCGTATATGAACTAGTAGAGGCGAAATAAAAAAGGTAAATAATAAAAATGGACCAAGTAGGCAATTTGTCGTGCAATGAATCTTGGCTTCCTCCATACCCACCCCCTTAATGGTGGGAGATTGCACCACCAAACCCTCAATTTTTAAGCAGTTAGTAGTATTCACAATTTGAAAGCCTAGCATTAGGTTTGAATTGAAAGGCGATTACCAGACATCGTTAGGCGTTTTAACGTTCATTGTTTTTATGCCAAATTTCTTGACTTCAGACATATAAGCCCCGCCCCCGAAGGCTATTTAAATCAATCATATTTTCTTTAATATTGAGTAATAATAAATGTTTATATCATATTTTAATTCAGAAAAAATCCCTTCAAAATGATATATAATACAACCAGGTAATGGCTGCGCCACCCTCCCTACGGGGGAAGCTTGCGCTTCCCTACTAAGATTAAAATTAAAAATTAAAAAAAAAAACAGCCATGGTTAAATTTTTATGAATTTTCTGAACTTCCCCAATTATAATAATTTTAAAAAGGAACTAAATTTCCCCCTTTTCAAAATATCAAAATATTGCTAAAATATAGATAGAATAGAAGATATATAGAAATAAATTTTCTGAACTTCACCATTTTTAATTCTTTGGGTTTGAAAACATTAAAAAAATTTCGATACTTATATTTATTTCTGAACTTCACCATTTTGTTTTTTTGATATTATAAAAGAATTATTAGAAATAACTTTGATAAAAAAACATAAGTCATAACCAAACTAAGATGAAATTATTATTCAAATGCTAAAAAAAATCCCTTCTTAAATTATAGAGTTAATGATGATGATATAATGCGATTCCAATTAGCAATGTAACAGTGTACTAAATATTGACCGATTAATTAATTATCCACTAAATTTCATTTGATCTCTGATCGTCTCTGAATGTCACATATTAGGAGAGCATAACTACGAGTGTGATGTCATAAATTCCGCTAAGCCAACGTCACAACGAGAACAAAGTTATGAAGAGAATGTTCGTGATAAGGAAACATTAGGAATGAAATTTTCTCTAATTCCTGAATCACGATATCATAATTTGCGCTACCTTGTTACCTTTCATTTTTCAGCGAGACTAATTTATTTATTGATGACTAAATTAACGGACATGCGTTAATCCAGTGGCGCTCCTAGGGGGAGGTGTCCTTCCCGGGCTGATTTTTTTGGGGGAGGTATTTTTTAAATGAATTCAGGCCAAATATCGTACAGTAAGAACTAGGGCTCTGCGCCGGGCCCCGCTAGAGGAATTACGCTACAATCGCGTTCTCGATTTGATTCCGGTCTGGCGTTTTGGAGTTTTCGGAACTCATGGAATTGTATCGTTTAGAAAGGCGGCAAATTTTACGATCGTCCCGGACGGCACAAACAAGAGGTACGCCTGTGTTGATATACTGTTTTTAAGGTAATTAAACAAAATGTCTAAGACTTAAATAGCTATTGATTCAAGTTGAACGTTGGTTTAGAGTACTTTTAATAGTTTAAATGTAGATTTTAGCCTTTAGGTACATTAAAAGAGCAACAAGGAAGGCCTTAAATGTTTCAACTCTTAACTAAATAGAAAATTACTGCTTAGTAAACTCAGAAATTGATACAAACCAAATTCTAGCACGGCAATTAGCAGCATTAATTACAGTCATAGGACCATTTTACGTCACTCATTTCTAGCGTCCAATATTTATTAGCATCCAGTAAATTTAGAATTTGAAAGAAAATAACTAGTTGGCAACGTTATTATGCGCATATGGGCAAAGAAAATCTAGTATTAATGGTAAGCTAATTAGGATAGTATAAAGATATTTGCCTATTAAATCTATAAAAGGAATATTTAATGAGTGAATAAATAAGAAAATCCTAGTCGTGGACTCTTTTTTTTATTATTATTTTCGCTATTAACCATATTAGTCGAAGCGGTAGCTCGAACTAAGCCAGACAACTTGAGTTCGTTTTGCAAACACTTCTAGGATAACTTTTGCCTGGGCAGAGATTACAGTCATCAATTGTATCCCCTTTTTAGTATCCCCCAAGGCCTAATGAATCCTTACTGCCATTAGTTCACAGCTCTTCCGGTTCCGGGGTGATTGTAGATCACCTGGAAAGAGGTAGGTTTGGTAGCGGCTTCATGCAATCCAAAATAGGAGTGAATACAGAAAATAGGCCTGGTATTAAAAACAGGCAATAACTGATGCCTCCGTTAAAAAAAAGCGATAAACTCCTTGTTTCTTTTTGGAGGCGTAATTCTATTTTTATTTTTTCGCGATTGCCTCTTCTTGGCCCCGCCTCACCTCGCAATCTGGCCCCAAATGGAGTTTTATGTTTTTAGTCCTTTTAAGCCATTGAGAATCGTAGTCTATAATTTACGCTACGTCAAGCGTAAAGCCGCATGGATATATTTCCCTTATTTATTTGGTTTATCCTTTTATCCAGTGGCGGTCCTAGATTATACGGTCCCCCCCGCCCTCTTCGGACTGAGACCCACCTTCCAAAATAGAGAACTATAAATGTACATTCCAACAATTATGTACAAACCGTGTTTATTGAATGTATGGGAATGTTTAAAACTACACATGTGCAATCGTGTATATATGTGCTGGGGGCTCGCTCCACCCCTCCCTTCCGGGCAATCCATACGACTCCTGCAAGATGCCCCTTTGGGCAGCTGTCCACATTGCCCATACCAAAATCCGCCCAGCGATCCATCATCAGGGATCGCGATACTCTTGTGATGTGGAATCGGGGCAGAAGATATACCGCTATATGTGGCTTTGTACATGTTTATATGATATGTCCATTTTATATAGTTACAAGTTTATATGTATGGTATACGCACGTTTCTATGTACAAGTTGATATATACCACTATCAAATCTGTTGTATTTGTAGGATAATGTACATATGAATTCATATACATTTGTGTATGAATTATGTTTGCATATGAATGCATACATATTTTACCGCGATTGCAAAGCTGTTTGTCAATGTTTCCAAATATTGACACGACTCGTAAAATAATTTTACCCTCGTATCAGTATGTCGAAAATCTGCGATTGGTCCACCAATCAAAACGCCATCTTCAGGGACGTTACGTCACTGCCCCCACCCCCAGTAAACCCTTTCACGGGCATCACTATTTGAAATAAAACAAAAATAACAAAAAAAAACAGCCTCCGCCCATCTTGAAAAGATCCTTAACTCAAAATGGTTTGGGCATAGAACTATACAATTGGGAAGGCAACTCGTAATTTTACGCTGCTTTGGAACGTGAATCAACTTTTAGGACAGTCGAGGTCAGAGGTCAATTTAAAGCGTATTATTCCCTCCGCCCCAAGGAACACGATCAATATGGACTTCTTCCTTGAACCGAGGTGGTAATTTGCCCACCAGGGTATGGTAACCAACAGGATTTAACCAGTAATCTTCAGCAGCACTGTGATAATTAAGGGAAATTTCTGATTCGACCGCAACATTTCGCTCAAGAAATAAAACCGCAAAAATGATTACGACATTTTTAAATCGAATTCTTTCATTTTATTCGCATCTATTCAAATTTATTTAGATTGTTTTCATTATCATTCGTTACTTTAAATATAATTTGTTGATTAAATGACTATTATATGTTTATTAGGGATATAAAAACACAACTGGATCTTATTTGCTGCATTGTCATAAATTCTACATGAATATGCATATCTCGGTATGAATCTACACTCTAGGGCGTGGTCTGAATCCCGCGTTGCTACAACCGACCTAACAAGTCGGCCTAAATGGAGCTCCCATCCTGCAGCTAAATGCCTCCTTGTGTAGCTTAGCTTCACTGGGAAGTAATGTTTTCATTCGGTTTGGTCGTATCCCATTTGGTTGTTTTCCAATTGGTGTGCCATCAGGGCCTGTTTTGGTATCCCTATTCTTTATATATCTTGTTCGGTGAAAAATGTACTTCTGTACTTTGGACCGAGAAATCAATGATTCAATTGCAACATAGAGCAACAATGGCAAATAAAACATAAAAAAATAAGGACATTTAGCACACATTTGGTATGTCAAAAAGAGCGAACAAATTGTACGGATGTACACAAATTCTCCCAAAATGAAGACTATGTTTTGCCCTTTATAAATCTCGACTTGACTCTCATAGAACAGGACAGTTCGTGGGGTTCTGTGAAAGTCTATGGCGGGGCCGAGGAACGTTTCCTGTATTCAAGACTGTATTAGAACAGCTGTAGGCCGAATTCACATAATTTTAATTGGATATACTTCAAATCGCACATTATTTTATATATAACTACCAGGCAATGGCTTCGCCACTCCCGGAGTTTGCGCTTCGCTACTAAGATTAAAATCTAAAAAAAAGCTGCCATGGTTAAATTTTCTGAACTTCACCATTTGTAATTCTTTGGGTTTTAAAAATTTCACAAAATTTCGATACTTATATTTATTTCTGAACTTCACCATTTTGTTTTTTAATATTATAAAAGAATTATTAGAAATAACTTTAATAAAAAAAACATAAGTCATAACCAAACTAAGATGAAATTATTATTCAAATACTAAAAAAAATCCCCTTCTTAAATTATAGAGTTAGTGCTGATAATGATGATTATGATTATGTGTGAACTTTAAGAAATTATTAATTCTAAAGTTCAATAACTTTTTAATGACTTTCTAGAACTTCTGTAGGAAAGAAATAAAGTGATTTGATCTGAAAAATTCGAATTTATTTAGAAGGCCGCACTTAATAGCCAATAAGGCCACAAGTAGCCTAAAAACCGCACGTTCCCCACCCATGACGAGCGTCATGTGAAATTAAATTATTTTTTTTTAACTATTTTGTGTTATTTTTTTCATTATTTTATTTTGTTTGTAATATCATCATCATCACTTCATCAACTCTATAATTTAAGAAGGGGATTTTTTTGAGTATTTGAATAATAATTTAATCTTAGTTTGCTTATGACTTATGTTTTTTATCAAAGTTATTTCTATTAATTCTTTTATAATATAAAAAAAGAAATAAATATAAGTATCGAAATTTTGTGAATTTTTTAAAACCTAAAGAATTACAAATGGTGAAGTTCAGAAAATTTATTTTTATGTATCTTCTCTAACTCTATTTTAGTACCGTGATTTTTTGAAAGGGGGTAAATTTAGTTTAGAGTTTCTTTTTAAAATTATTATAATTGGCGAAGTTCAGAAAATTATAAAAATTTAACCATGGCTACTTTTTTTTAGATTTTAATCTTAGAGGCGAAGCGCAAGCTCCCCCGTAGTGGGGAGTGGCGAAGCCATTGCCTGGTAGTTTTATTTTTTAAAAAAATATTTATTTTTAAAATTTTATTAATATCATCATTGCAGAATGGATAATATAATAACGATTGAGAGAATTCGGCCTCGCGTCACTCAAATGATCCTCGCTAAGAGAAGTTTCAGGATGGAACCAAGGAAAGGAACTTACCATTTCATTTCATAAGATTTTTTGCAATTTTTATAGTCAACCAAAATTCGGTCATAAACTATGGGGTGGCTAAATATGTACACATCCTTGGGAAATAAGATGATTGGGGAGGAAAACTAATCCAACGTTTTTAAAAATCTTGAAGGATTTCGGCATAGTTAGAATTCAAAACTAGTTGGAGGCTTTTAACGAAACAAGAACCAATCAAGGGGTCAAGATTTGAAGGATTGAAAAGTTTTTTTATAAAGGCTGATTTAACTTAATCAAAATTTGGTTTATTTCATTTTTTCATGTAACTTTGTAGAATTCCAGAAATGCTATCTACAGCAACTCTACATTTAGACTCAAAACCCATCTGTCAATGCACGAATACATTTATAAGGTTTGATATACTAATGGCACTATTATCCTGGCATTGCATGTTTGATATACTAATGGCACTATTATCCTGGCATTGCAGGTTTGATATACTAATGGCACTATTATCCTGGCATTGCAGGTTTGATATAATAATGGCACTATTATCCTGGCATTGCAGGTTTGATATAATAATGGCACTATTATCTTTGCATTGCAGAGTTTGTTGGGGTCGGCAATGACTTCTGGAAAAACGCCGAGAAACCAGTCCTGAACCACTACACAACCATGGCAGAGAACCAGTCAGGTCTTAATTCCTCATTTAGTGTAAAGTAAATAAAAAATGTACTTCTTAACCCTTAGGGGAGGGGGAGGGGCTGTTATTTGGATACCTTCATCTATTAAACACAATATTGGGGAATTATTTTGTCTAGGGAGGGACTCTGTCAAAAATGGAAATGATGTGGGAGTGTTTAGACTGGTACTTCACTATGGCTTGTGGTCATGGGTATGAATATTATGTCTAGTAGATTGCGGCAGGTGTCCAAATGTTGGTTATTTCTTCATCATTGCTTGCGAAGATATCCAGAATTTTAACGTAAAAAGTAGATGTTCATTCATTCCTTCACTATCAATTGTGATCATGAGTACTTGTAACCTATCCAGACGTCCACCTTACAGATGTCCAAGATAGAAAATCTCCCCCGGCACCCTTAAATATTATAGCTCCCTTCACCATTTTGGCCATGGGTACCTGTATCCTATCCAGACGGTCACTTTACAGATGTCCAAGGTAGAAACTCCCTCGGCACCATCAAATATTATAGCTCCCTTCACCATTTTGGCCATGGGTACCTGTATCCTATCCAGACCGTCACTTTACAGATGTCCAAGGTAGAAACTCTCCCCCAGGCACACTTAAATATTAAAGCTCCCTTCACCATTTTGGCCATGGGTACCTGTATCTTATCCAAACGGCCACTTTACAGATTTCCAAGGTAGAAACTACCCCGAACCCTTAAATATTATAGCTCCATTCACTATTTTGGCCATGAGTACCTGTATCCTATCTAGACGGTCACTTTACAGATGTCCAAGGTAGAAACTTCCTCAGCACCATTAAATATTATAGCTCCCTTCACCATTTTGGCCATGGGTACCTGTATCCAATCCAGATGATACCTTTACAGATGTCCAAGGTAGAAACTCTCCCCCCCGGCACCCTTAAATATTATAGCTCCCTTCACCATTTTGGCCATGGGTACCTGTATCCTATCCAGACGGTCACTTTACAGATGTTTAAGGTAGAAACTCCCCCGGAACCCTTAAATATTATAGCTCCCTTTACCATTTTGGCCATGGGTACCTGTATCCTATCCAGACGGTCACTTTACAGATGTCCAAGGTAGAAACTCCCCCGGATCCCTTAAATATTATAGCTCCCTTCACCATTTTGGCCATGGGTACCTGTATCCTATCCAGAAGGTCAATTTACAGATGTCCAAGGTAGAAACTCTCTCGGCACCATTAAATATTAAAGCTCCCTTCACCATTTTGGCCATGGGTACCTGTATCCAATCCAGATGATCACTTTACAGATGTCCAAGGTAGAAACTCCCTCGGCACCATTAAATATTATAGCTCCCTTCACCATTTGGCCATGGGTACCTATATCCTATCCAGACGGTCACTTTAATCATGTCCAAGGTAGAAACTCTCCCCCGGCACCCTTAAATATTATAGCTCCCTTCACCATTTTGGCCATGGGTACCTGTATCCAATCCAGATGATCACTTTACAGATGTCCAAGGTAGAAACTCTCTCGGCACCATTAAATATTATAGCTCCCTTCACCATTTGGCCATGGGTACCTATATCCTATCCAGACGGTCACTTTAACCATGTCCAAGGTAGAAACTCTCCCCCGGCACCCTTAAATATTATAGCTCCCTTCACCATTTTGGCCATGGGTACCTGTATCCTATCCAGACGGTCACTTTACAGATGTCCAAGGTAGAAACTCTCTCCCAGCACCCTTAAATATTATAGCTCCCTTCACCATTTTGGCCATGGGTACCTGTATCCTATCCAGATGGTCACTTTACAGATGTCCAAGGTAGAAACTCCCTCGGCACCATTAAATATTTAGCTCCCTTCACCATTTTGGCCATGGGTAACTGTATCCTATCCAGATGGTCACCTTACAGTTGTCCAAAGTAGATACTCTCCTTCGCCCCCCCTAAGTGTTATAGCTCATCTTCACCATTTTGTCCATGGGTACTTGTATATTATCCAGAAGGTCCTCTTACAGATTTTCAAGGTTGAAATCGCCCTCGTCACCCATAAATATACAGCGCCCCTTCATCATTTTGCGCAGCAGACGCCCAGATACACATTCCTGAGCTTATTTTTCGCCTAATTACACTAGTTTTTTTTGGCAAGATAATCCCTGTTTCCGGCACTATTAGATGGTTCGGACCGTCAAATAAATGCAGTGGGGGCGGGTTTGGATGGATCCATGAAGCGAGATGATTGAGATGAGCCCCGGGGTGTCTGGAGAAGAGATAAGTGTAAAGGGGGCCTTGAGAGGGAAGGGGGGTTTCGTTGTGCTTCTCAATTATAGGGTGTTTTTTTGCCAAGTCAGGGTCGGGAAATTGCGTCGGCGTCGCCTTGTCCAAGGAACTCTCGCCTCCTGGCAGACGGATGCCTTGGACCCGGAGGGTTTGGCACAGGTACCCACAACAGGGAACATCCTCTAGGGTATCGTAGAGTAGGCATGTTTCATTGGAGGAGTATGATTACTACTACTACTAATAGTAATAATAATAATCTACAATGAAAAGAATAAATAAAAATTCCTACTCGGGCCTTAGAGTGTTGCTTCTGGATGTTCGGTATTCGAACCCCATACCGTTGAGATGGCGAAGTCGGTTAATTTAAGGTTCACTTAAGACTATGGAATAGAGATGCATTAAACATACCCACCCCCTGCCCCATGCCCTCACACCTCAAAGCAATGCAGGCGCGCGCTTCGTAGCCCAGGAGGCCGAAGGGGGCAGGAAATTGCCCAAATATGGGGTTCGCGCGTCAAGATGGCGGCCGCAACAGGGGGAGTTTGTCCGTTTATGTGGTTCCTCATACGTCTGGTCGCTGGCCTCGGATCCTCTAATGACGGGGAGGGGGGGGGGGAGGTGGTATGGATGGGGGGGGATCAATTCTTCCTGTCTGGGTCTTGACACTGAGTGATGGCGGATGAAACCTATTTCGGCTCTGCTCATTCCCTTATGGACTCACCCCACTCCAGTCTCCATTTTTTTCGCTCATTTATACCTACATCCTTATTCTGATATATATATATATATATATATATATATATATATATATATATATATATATATATATATATATATATATATATATATATATATATATATATATATATATATCCACTTCACCGCAGGAAAGAGAAAACAAAATAATTTTTCTTCGGAAATATTTATTTCTTACTTCGAAAAAAATCCGAGCTAGGGTGGGATTCGAACCATGCATATTGAGGCAGCGAGCAACCGTTTTGATCTCAATTAAACCGCCCTTTAGACCACTCGGGTACGCGGAAGACAGCCGAGTGGTCTAAAGGGCAGTTTAATTGAGATCAAAACGTTTGCTCGCTGCCTCAATATGCATGGTTCGAATCCCACCCTAGCTCGGATTTTTTCGAAGTAAGAAATAAATATTTCCGAAGAAAAATTTTATATATATATATATATATATATATATATATATATATATATATATATATATATATATATATATATATATATTAAGCAATAATAGGGCGGTCCGCGAATTATGAAAAATCAGCCTGGTGCGGGATCCGAAACCGCGACTTCACGCGTGCGTCAACCACTCAGCCAGCCACGATAGTACCCCATTGCTTAACTCCCGCGCTTCGCAAGCATGAGGATCCGGGTTCGAATCCCGCTCTAGGCTGATTTTTCATATTTCGCGAAGCACCCAATTATTGCTTATTGAACTTATATATATATATATATATATATATATATATATATATATATATATATATATATATATATGGGGGAGCTTGCGTTTCGAAACTAAGATTAAAATTAAATTTAAAATCTAAAAAAAAAGCAGCCATGGTTAAATTTTTATAAATTTTCTGAAGTTGGCCAATTATAATAATTTTAAAAAGGAACTCTAAACTAAATTTCCTCCCTTTCAAAATATCACGTTGCTAAAATATAGTTATAGAAGAAGATATATAGAAATAAATTTTCTGAACTTCATAACATAAGTCATAACCAAATTAAGATGAAATTGTTATTCAAATACTTAAAAAACTTCTGTTAAATTATAGTTAGTGATAATGAAAATAATAGTAATAATGAAAATAATAATGCTAATGAAAATAATAATAATGAAAATAATAATAATAATGAAAATAATAATAATAATACGGAAAATAATAATAATAATGAAAATAATAATAATACTGAAAATAGTAATAATAATAATGAAAATACTAATGATAATGAAAATAATATTAATAATGAAATTAATAATAATAATAATAATAATAATAATAATAACAATAATAATAATAATAATAATTTAACGTCCGTTAAATTATAGAGTTAGTGATAATGAAAATAATAATAATAATGAAAATAATAATAATAATAATACTAATGAAAATAACAATAATAATGAAAATAATAATAATAATAATAATAATAATGAAAATAATAATAATAATGAAAATAATAATAATAATAATGAAAATAATAATAATAATGAAAATAATAATACTAATGAAAATACTACTACTAATAAAATAATAATAATTATAATGAAAATAATATTAATAATAAAAATAATAATAATAATGAAACTAATAATAATAATGAAAATAATAATAATAATATAATAATAATAATAATAATAATAATAATAATAATAATAAATTAAAGTATAAATTAAATGGCTAACAAAAATAATAATTTTTTTTTATTTGTACTTCCTTAGGATTCACCAAATCGTCGTCATTTTTGAGGACACGGGTCTAATTTTATCCACCCTTTTTTAGGTCTATATAATATTTGCATTAAAAAGAGGGGGCAGGGGGGGGGGTAAATTATGCATTTTTTCATCTGGAGGGTGTTCAAAAAAGGGCAACTAAAAAATTGAAGCGACTTTCTTTACATCGTCCAGTTTAAACATGTTGCCTCTAACTAGGGTCGCCTGCCCCCCTTAGTCCGGTAGCCCCGACGAAGTCCACCGACCGTACAAGGTTCCCTCGGAGACCCTGGAGTCGGTGTTGTAGGGTTTGTCACAGCTGTACTTGTGCTGGACATCCCTCTCAGATAATGAAATGAATATAAAGATCAGAATGACGAGCCGTGGTAACACTCACTGGTGAGCTCGAATGCGCCAGGGGTAAGACATCCGGGGAAAGGGTGGGGGGGTTGGATCGTATAATGTTTTACGAATTTAAGTTATTTGGTATTTTTTTTGTTGCCATATAATTATGAGGTTTACATAACCCCTTGTTCGTGGTTATGTAAGCCTCAATATTTTATGTAAGCCTCATCATTTTATGCAAACCTCATCATTTTATGCAAACCTCATCATTTTATGCAAACCTCATCATTTTATGTAAACCTCATCGTTTTATGCAAACCTCATCATTTTATGCAAACCTCATCATTTTATGTAAACCTCATCATTTTATGTAAACCTCATCGTTTTATGCAAACCTCATCATTTTATGCAAACCTCATCATTTTATGTAAACCTCATCATTTTATGCAAACCTCATCATTTTATGTAAACCTCATCATTTTATGCAAACCTCATCATTTTATGTAAACCTCATCGTTTTATGCAAACCTCATCATTTTATGCAAACCTCATCATTTTATGTAAACCTCATCGTTTTATGCAAACCTCATCATTTTATGCAAACCTCATCATTTTATGTAAACCTCATCGTTTTATGCAAACCTCATCATTTTATGCAAACCTCATCATTTTATGTAAACCTCATCGTTTTATGTAAACCTCATCATTTTATGCAAACCTCATCATTTTATGCAAACCTCATCATTTTATGTAAACCTCATCGTTTTATGCAAACCTCATCATTTTATGCAAACCTCATCATTTTATGTAAACCTCATCATTTTATGCAAACCTCATCATTTTATGTAAACCTCATCATTTTATGCAAACCTCATCATTTTATGTAAACCTCATCATTTTATGCAAACCTCATCATTTTATGTAAACCTCATCGTTTTATGTAAACCTCATCATTTTATGTAAACCTCATCATTTTATGCAAACCTCATCATTTTATGTAAACCTCATCGTTTTATGCAAACCTCATCATTTTATGCAAACCTCATCATTTTATGTAAACCTCATCATTTTATGTAAACCTCATCGTTTTATGCAAACCTCATCATTTTATGCAAACCTCATCATTTTATGTAAACCTCATCATTTTATGCAAACCTCATCATTTTATGTAAACCTCATCATTTTATGCAAACCTCATCATTTTATGTAAACCTCATCGTTTTATGCAAACCTCATCATTTTATGCAAACCTCATCATTTTATGTAAACCTCATCATTTTATGTAAACCTCATCATTTTATGCAAACCTCATCATTTTATGTAAACCTCATCGTTTTATGCAAACCTCATCATTTTATGCAAACCTCATCATTTTATGTAAACCTCATCGTTTTATGCAAACCTCATCATTTTATGTAAACCTCATCATTTTATGCAAACCTCATCATTTTATGTAAACCTCATCATTTTATGCAAACCTCATCATTTTATGTAAACCTCATCATTTTATGCAAACCTCATCATTTTATGTAAACCTCATCATTTTATGCAAACCTCATCATTTTATGTAAACCTCATCATTTTATGCAAACCTCATCATTTTATGTAAACCTCATCGTTTTATGCAAACCTCATCATTTTATGCAAACCTCATCATTTTATGTAAACCTCATCATTTTATGTAAACCTCATCATTTTATGCAAACCTCATCATTTTATGTAAACCTCATCGTTTTATGCAAACCTCATCATTTTATGCAAACCTCATCATTTTATGTAAACCTCATCGTTTTATGCAAACCTCATCATTTTATGCAAACCTCATCATTTTATGTAAACCTCATCATTTTATGTAAACCTCATCATTTTATGCAAACCTCATCATTTTATGCAAACCTCATCATTTTATGTAAACCTCATCATTTTATGTAAACCTCATCATTTTATGCAAACCTCATCATTTTATGTAAACCTCATCGTTTTATGCAAACCTCATCATTTTATGCAAACCTCATCATTTTATGTAAACCTCATCGTTTTATGCAAACCTCATCATTTTATGTAAACCTCATCATTTTATGCAAACCTCATCATTTTATGCAAACCTCATCATTTTATGTAAACCTCATCGTTTTATGCAAACCTCATCATTCTATGACAACAAAAAAAATTGCATTGACATTACAATTTCGAGCCAATTGTGAGCACTTCTATGTGGCAATGAGTGGCAATCATGCAGTGATGTCATGGGTTTTAGCTAAAAGTGAAATATTATGGGAATTAAAAATAAATATCAGAAATATTAATAATATTGAATTAAAAAAAGGGGGAAAATATTTTTGCTACAGTAAGGAGAATTTTGCTACCAATCGTAGATAAAATTAGGCCACGATCTAAAAATATTTCCCGGTCGCATCAACACAGTTTTTAATAAGTCCACTTCCTTCCAATTTACCTCAATTAATTACTAAAATTGACACTATTTGGTTTAACTTCTTTATATTTAGTTCCAGTTTAACGAACGTCCGACTTACGAACACCCGACTTACGAACGCCCAACTTGCGAACGTCCCACTTACGAACCTCCATACTTATGGATATACTCTCATAAAGCCTATTAAAGTTAAAATTCGAGCTAAAGGCAAATGATTCGTAGTTACGAAAGCGAGAATTCTGTGGCTAGTTTGTTAGGCCAATAGGCCAAGGAATAATGGACTCATTTAAGGCCTATTTCTTTACGCCGTACCTTTTCACATGCAGTCGGAGCTAGGGGAGATAGTAGGGTGAACTTAATGGCTCTGTGAAAGAAGAGTGACATCTATGATGCCATTAAAGTTATTGCTAATTCATGGTATAAATTGAAACAGGTTGGAACAACTAACATTATAGCCGAACCGTGACAAGCTTGGATTGATTTTAGCAATACACTGAAATTAAACATCAATGAAGAAGATGCCGTAGACTTAATCGAGTCCAAATCCAAAGAATTAACCAATAATAACAACAAAGAGAGACAATTTTAATAGGAAACACAAGGAAGAAAACCGGGACGGAATCTCCATCACCAAAACTGAGCTGAAACACATTCTCTCATTGGAGGGATGGCAAAACTGAATGAGCAAGGTTTTAAAACCGAGAGGTTTACAATGATTTACGAAGGTCTACAAATGCGACAATGCCTTAAAAGATGGGAAAAAACAATGATTGTACAAACAATTCATGCCTCCTCCATGTAAGCAAAATAAAACCTGACTCTCCAACAACAGGTCCATTCCTTACCACACCAGCCACATATACTCCAGCATCTTATTATAAATTGTCAGAGATCAGAGAGAGAGAAAGAGAGAGAACAGACACCTGGTTGACCCTTTTTGTCTGCACTAATGGAAGTGCAAAATCATGAGACGCCGTGGTGTCCTGAAAGCCCACCATCGCTGAAAGCGATGGTGCATTTAGGCATACTTTCCTATTTTTCATTCCTCCTCTTGTTTTACTCAAATGGTGTGTAGGGCAGGCTTAATAGATGAGCAAAGAGGCTCTGATGGCTTTTCAAGAGGTTGCCTTGGTCTATTCTTTTCTTTTCTCTTTTCTTTATTCTTTTTCATTCCAAAGTCATCATTACTGTCCTCCCTCAGTTGTTGTGGCGTCCTGAAGGGAATTTTGCCTTGCATGATGTGTCGGTTCCATCATGTTGACCAGTTTTTTTCCGACATATAATATTCAGTTAATGAAAGTTTTGCTATTGAATAATTTTGTACAAATTGTTGTTGTTGTTGTTGTACAAATTGTTATTTTTGTTGAAGATCTTGTTGCTAATATTATTTTTTTAATATCGATTTTAATTTTATCAGGAGATATTGAGCTCAACCCTGGACCTGGTCATCCTCGTCAGATAAAATGTCGTCTACTCTATATTAATATTAGGGGCCTACATGCCAATATTAAAGACTTGACTGCTTCATCCAAGTCTCATGACATTTTACTCTGTTCAGAGACCCTGGTTTCAAATATGAGGCATGTCTCTGAACTACTTATACCAGGCTTCAAAAAAACAATTTTACTTAGGCGTGATGCCATTCCTAGGGCTAGAGGAATGGCAGTTTACATCAGGAATGGTTACTCTGCTTCAAAGACCTCCTATGCTTGTTCTTGCCATGAGATGCAAGTTATGAAAGTATGTGGTAAGCAAAATAATTTTTATCTTTTTTCTGTCTATCGCAATCCAGACTTAGATGATACTATTTTTGATTGTCTGCTCCTTGCCATGGCCAAGGTACAGGAAAATGACCGGAAAGCCTGCTTTGTATTTATGGGAGACCTCAATGCTCATCATAGGCAATGGCTGTCTTCTGTCTCCCCTACTGACTGTCATGGTATCAGGGCTTATGATTTTGCGTGTGAGTCGGGTTGTGAGCAAGTCATTAGGGAGCCTACCCATTCATCTGGGAACTGCCTTGACTTGGTTTTCACTGATTCCCCTGGAGTCGTTACAAGTGCTGTTGATCCTCCTGTGGGAACTTCTGACCACTGTGCAATTTCTATAACTATCTGTATTGAGCAATCTATTCCTAATATAGCTCATACAAGCAAAGTATTCATCAAATCTCAAGTAGACTGGTGCAATATATTAAATGATATCTCCCGGATCAACTGGCCACTAATATATAAGGAGGTTGAAGCAGTTCGTATTTTGAATGATAAAATTGTTTCAATTATTGATAGACATGTTCCATTCCGTATGATCAGATATCGCACTAAGGACAAAGCCTGGTTTAATGATGACTGTAAGAGGGCTCATATGCAGAAACAAGAAGCCTACAACCTGTGGAAGGGGAGTAGATCTGCCTTTCTATGGGATAATTATGTGCACTACAGAACAGCAGCTCAGAGGGTATATAATAATGCTGAAGTTGAATTCAATACTACCACAAAGGGAACTCTTCAGCGCACAGCAAATTCCCACAAATTCTGGACCACTCTCAAGTCTGCTCTTTTTGGGAATGATTCATCTATGCCACCCCTTCTTAAACCTGATGGTTCCATTACCCATAGTCCTGAAGAAAAGGCAACACTGTTGGCTGATGTTTTTGATAATAAACAAAGTAATGAGAATCTAACTCTACCTGACACTTGTTTCCCTGAACCAAGGTTAAACAAGATTGCTTTCCGTTCAAGTGAAGTAAAACAGTTACTTCTTGATCTGGATGCTTATGGTGGTACTGACCCAAATGGTATATTCCCTTTATTCTTTAAGAAAACTGCAGAGTATTTGGCTCCCAAGCTTTCCGTTATTCTTCGGAAGCTGGCGAGGAGTGGTAGTTTTTGCGAATGTTGGAGAATTGGTAACATCATTCCACTATGTAAAAGTGCAAGTGGTAGTTTTAACCCTACTGAATATAGGCCCATTTCTATAACTCCTGTTCTATCTAAGATTTTTGAACGTTTACTAGCTAAACGTTTAAGTACATTTGCCGAGCTTAATCGTCTGTTTCCCTTTTTACAGTTTGGATTTCGTAAGGGTCTGAGCACTTGTGATGCACTTCTCACAGTCTCCACCATTGTCCAAAAATCATTAGACTCTGGTCAAGAAGTTCGCTTAGTTGGCCTGGATTTCAGTGCCGCATTTGACCGTGTCAATCATAAGGCCCTGATATTTAAGTTGAAGCAGTTGGGAGTAGGTGGTGTATTTTTAAATATTATTGAACAATTTTTAACAAATCGACATCAAAAGGTTTATGTTGACAATAATTTTAGTGATGAGAGAGAGGTGCTATCTGGTGTACCACAACCCCGTAAGGGGCGCGGCGATTTGCCATCCTGGCCGCCGTGCTGACGGGATCCAGCGCTCCGTCCGGCCCCAGCTTAGCCTCTCTTCCTTCCTTCAGATAGCCCGATTTCTCCCCTACCTCGTCGCTTTTCATACAACCTCTCCCACAACTTTCTCTGGTCAGCCTCTAATTTCACAGGGTAGAATGCTGACCTTCTTCTCAAGCCAACCACCCCGGATCGGGGCTGAGGGGGGGAGGGGACATTGTTCCCTAACCCCTCAGCTCCGGTTCGGGATGGGTTTTTTTTAACAACCTGCTTCATCCCCACCCACATCTTCCTCACATCCCTTTTCCTCTCCTCTTCACAACCTATATTTTTTACGCCGTGTCCAAGGTGGAGCCGCCATGCCGAAGGACTGCCAGGCCACCAGGCGGGAGGGGTGGTCCCGAATGGCGGCGCCTGGCTCTGCCGGGCTTGTAAGCACCTCTCGCAGTGCGGGCAACTGCGAGAGGTGATGAGCTATTGCGTCCCGTAATCAAAAGAGGGTCACCATGCCCATGTATGAAAAAAAACAAAAACCCCAACCCCCAACTTCCCCAAAAACATCTACGGAGCCGCCCTCGGGCAGCTCCACCGAGAAAATGGAGGTCCGCCCCCTTGTGCTTGCGCAAGGGACCCTCCATAATTCTTTAACCGGAGAGGAGGCTTACTCCTCTCCTACGCCTACGGGTGTAGGGGACTCCCCCTCACCCCCTTCTCTGGAGGTGCTTTCGGGCACCTCCCTATCTCCAGCGGCAGTCCCTCCTTTGCTTTCTAAGGGGACTGCCAAGAAAGCCAGCAGG
Organism: Ceratothoa steindachneri; assembly: GCA_963969495.1. Lineage (NCBI taxonomy): Eukaryota > Metazoa > Arthropoda > Malacostraca > Isopoda > Cymothoidae > Ceratothoa > Ceratothoa steindachneri. Next base: position 31,346,138 of record OZ018327.1, read on the forward strand.
CAGCCCATTGCCGACCGCCCCTCGTGCAAGCGGCTCGGTAGGGCAAACCCCCTTAGGGGGGAGAGGGAAGCCAGGCCCCTTCGGTCGCTTCCCTCAAAAGACCTGCTGGCAAGAATTTTGAACCTTGCTGGGGTCAAGGCCTGTGCCTCCCCACACCACCTGACTAGTGACAATACTGCCAAGGGGACCTGCGATGTCCTGGGAGGGGATGGCCAACTGGAGGCCCCTCCTGTGATAGACATGGTCCTTGAGGAGACCCAGCCCCAGACGGTAGGGCCTTCCATGGGGGGGAATTCGGGCTCGGCGCCAAGCACCGAACCCGAATCCGCCCCTATGCAAGGTCCTCCTCAAATGGCTGAGGGCTCCGAGGCAGTAGAAGGAGGGGAGGGATCTCCTCCGACAGGTGCCCCTACGACAACCAGGACCTTCTCCATTTCGGAGAGGGACCTGGCTGAGGCTGGTCCATCTGGCCTGGGGACTTCTGCCGGCGGAGGTGAAAAGCGGGTTCATTCCCCGCCCTCCTCTCCTAAAAAGAAAAAGACTAAAAAGACTCAAAAGACGAAGAAGACTCGGGGCTCCTCTCCATCCGCGGGGGCTGCGGGGACGGATGGGTCTGCTACCACTTTGGTAGGCGACCAAGCCAAGATCGGCACATCCGGCCCCTCTACCCCCTCGTGTGCGGAGCCCATGACTACGACTAAGACCAAGAATGCACAGGGCGGAGCCTCGATGACATCGGGGCCCCTGATTCAGAGGTTACCTGGCGTTTTCGAGCCCGCTGGCTTCAAACGCTTCCTCGTTATTCGCTCCACTGATGGCACCATGTTGTCCAAGGGCAACATGATCCATCAGAGGAGAGGATTAGCTAGTGCAATTGGTAGAGAGCCGAAGGTAACCCGTTTCTCGGACGGGAGCCTTCTGGCGAATGCGGCGAATCCCGCCGAGGCGGCCAAGATAAGTGCTCTTCGGACACTTCATGGCACCCCGGTGAGTGTGACGCCGCACTCTACCATGAACTTTGTGAAAGGAGTAGTTTATGCGAGGGAACTCGTTGACTACTCCATTGAGGACATCACCCTAGAGCTGGCCGACCATGGGGCGGTCAAGGTCGAACGTGTGATGAGAAAACAGGGAGGGGCCTCGAGACCCACCCCTACACTCTTCGTCACGTTCGACTGTGACAAGCTCCCTGAGTCGGTGCGTGCCGGTTGGTACCGCTACCGCGTGAAGGCATTCGTGCCACTGCCGCGGCGGTGCTATTACTGTCACCGCTTCGGCCATACGAATCGATCATGTAGACGTGCAAAATCGGGGTCACCCGAAGTCTGTGTAAATTGCTCCAAGGTCGCACACGATAAGTCCAAATCGTGTGTGGCCAAGTGTGTCAATTGCGAAGAGCCGCACCCTGCTTCTTCGAAGCAATGTGGTGCATATCTCCTTGAGAAAGAAATCCTGGCCGTTCAGGCCCAGGATTGACTCTCATTCCGCGAGGCAAAGGACTTGGTCCTGGCGCGCCCGGCTCTGCCTGGGACGTCATATGCCTCAATAGTTAGAAAGGCACCCTCTGCTCCTGGCCCATCCAGGCCAACGAGCACGGTTGTTTCCGCGCCCATTCGGAGTCCTTCTGTGGGCTCTACCCAACCTGGGCGCTCCCCTGGTAAAGCTGGCGGCAAAAAGGGTTCATACCCTGCCCCGGCTAAAACCAGGGCTCCCCCCTCTTCCCCCAGCGTGACCGTTTCGCGTAAAGCGAAACGGCCACGCGCCTCCACCGAGTCGTTAGACTCACAGGAGGCAACACTCCTGAAGATGGTCGCTAGGCCATCTTCCGGGGTTCCTAAAGCTGTTCCCCGAAAGGAGGACAGCAACAAAGGAGCTTCGGCCCCTTTGCCCACGCCCCGAGGTGGAGCGAGTGGCTCGGAGACGGTGGTTCCTCGAAAAGAGGGCCCCCCGCCTCCGAAGCCGCAACGCCCGCCTAAAGTTTCGAGGCGGAGGGAGGAAAAGACTCGCATGGCGAGCCCAACCTCCCCCAATAAGTCCTCGAAGGCGACAGCGCCTTCAGCGCTTTGTCCGGCCAACAGCGCCCGGGGTTCTGCCCCCGGGAAGCGTACGGCCATTCCCGTGAGGGTCTTCAATTCGAGGAGGGCCCCCGCGTCTCCTCCGAGCTAGGCCTGGAGGGCATATTCCTTCAATGGAATTGCCGTGGACTCCGGGCCAACTGGGAGGAGCTGCGGAGGCTCGCCTCATCCCGTTCCCCGTTAGCTATTCTTTTGCAGGAGACCATGCTAGGCGCGTGCCCCCTGCCTGCCCTCCCGGGGTATAAGGGTCTTGCGACCCAACCACCGCGGGACGGCCGGGCTGGGGGATGCGCGGTTTACACCCGGCATGATGTCTCCGTTCTTCCTTTCTCTTTAGATACCTCCTTTCAGGCAGTGGCTGTGCAGCTGCACCTGGATAGGAGGTATACTATCATTTCTGCGTACATTCCACCGTCAGCTGACTTCGACGCGGGGGACTTTCGCCGCGTCGTGGCACGGTTGCCGAGGCCCTATCTCTTGCTTGGAGATCTGAACGGCAGGCATCCTCTCTGGGGAGATTACACCATAAATCCCAGGGGACAAGTCCTTGCCGATCTGATCGAAGAGCTTGAGATGGGTGTCCTAAACGTGGATGAGTTTACGCATCACTGTCCGAGAACCGCTTCATTTTCTTGCCTTGACCTATCTTTGTGCTCTTCGGATGCACAGCCTGATTTTGATTGGGGGGTGGTCGATGACCTCCATGGTAGTGATCACTTTCCCATTCAAATATCATTTTCAGGGCAACTGCCGCCTGAGAGACCACCTCGGTGGTGCTTGGCGCGGGCGCGGTGGCCTGCATTTCAGGAAATGACTGAATTCTCTATCTCAGTCAAGGAGTTTAGGTCGGTAGATGAGGCCGTCGAGTTCTTCTCCGGCAACCTCATCGCCGTGGGCCTGACTACTATTCCTAGGACGTCTGGCCGTTTTGCACGCCGACCACTCCCATGGTGGTCGGCCGAGTGTGAGACGGCCCTCAAACAGAAGCGTTATGCCTACATGCGCTATAAGCGCCGCCCGAACGATTTCACCGTCGCTGAATTTCGTCGGGCTAGGGCTAGGTTCCGGTATATTTCGAAGCACGCCCGCCGCTCTTCTTGGCGGGCATACGTGTCTTCACTTAACGGGAAGACCCCTTTAGCTGAGGTGTGGAAGCGAGTCAAAAGGATTCGGGGCAAGTTCTCGCAGGACCCCCCTCCCGTTCTCCAGGAGAATGGGACCGCAATCTCGGACCCCGCGTCCGTGGCGGAATCCTTAGCGACCGCTTTTTCCGCATTCTCTAGCCGTGATGCTGCTCCGCCAGCATTCAATGCACGTCGTGATGTCGCGGAAGGCCGCCGGCTGGACTTTACCTCCAGAGGCGGAGAACCCTTCAACGACAAGTTTACTGTGAGTGAGTTGCGTTCCGCTCTCGCTTCGTGCGCGGACACCGCCCATGGTCCGGACGATGTCCCGTACGCCATGCTTCGACACCTGGGTGAGCGAGGCATGGCCTTTCTATTAGATTTGTTCAACAGGATCTGGGTGGAAGGTCTCCTCCCAGACTCCTGGCGAATCGCTACTGTGCTCGCCTTTCGCAAGCCGGGGAGAGATCACTCTACTCCGACCGGTTTCCGCCCAATCTCTCTAACCTCTTGCGTGTGCAAGTTGATGGAGAAATTGGTAAATGTTAGATTAGCCTATTTCCTGGACAGCGGAGGCCATCTGTCTTCTGCACAGTGCGGCTTCCGTAAGTTCCACTCCACGTCGGATGCTCTGCTCCGACTGGAAAATGCCGTCTGCGAGGCTTTCCTTCGTAGACAGCACTACGCCACGGTGTTTTTTGATCTGGAGAAAGCCTATGATACCGCATGGCGATACGGTATCATGGAGACTCTCCACACGATGGGGGCGAGGGGACGCCTCCCAATGTTTATATCTGAATTTTTGCGAGATCGTCGATTCCGCGTACGGGTGGGGGGAGCCCTCTCCGGCCCAAAGGAGCAGGAAGAGGGTGTCCCGCAGGGAAGTGTCCTCAGTGTCACACTCTTTGCCCTGAGCATCAACGGCATCACCTCGGTGCTGCCGGAAGATGTTCTCGCTACGCTCTACGTGGACGACCTTTCGATCTCTTTTGGCGCGGCCCAGATGCCAACTCTGGAGCGCCGACTCCAACAGGCATTGAACCGCGTCTCTCGCTATGCCGAAGCGCACAGGTTTCGGTTTTCTTTGGCCAAGACTAAGGTGGTGCACTTCTGCCGCCATCCACGGCTTTACCCCGACCCAGATTTGTTTCTTAATGGGGTGCGCCTGGATGTGGTTGAGTCGCACCGTTTCCTTGGTCTTGTATTCGACCGACGCCTCACCTGGGAGGCTCACATTCGCAGCCTTAGGGTCTCTTGTACCCGCGCCATGGACATTCTCCGTTCCGTGACGTTCAGCGCTTGGGGCGCTGATAGGGCTACCGCCTTACTTTTTTATCGATCCTTTGTTCGCTCGAAGCTCGACTACGGATGCGAGTTTTATGCATCCGCAGCCGAGCGTTTATTGCGGAAGGTGGATTCGATCCACCACACCGGCCTTCGCCTTGCGACCGGTGCCTTCCGCACTTCCCCCATTGAGAGCCTGTTGGTCGATGCTGGGGAGATGCCACTCGCTCTGCGCCGCGTGCAGTGCATCACTCGCCTGTACGCGCGAGCCCGGCGCCTCCCCCAGTCGCCAACAGCTCTCACTGCATCCGCAGCTGATCTCGATGGTGCCTATGCCGCCGAGAGACGCCAGTCATACCCTAAGCCCTTTGGGTTTAGGGCCAGGAAACTCCTTCGAGAGGTAGATATAGCTCTCGGGCCGGTGGCACCCCTGGTTCTGCCCAGGACGCCACCCTGGAGGGTACCACATTTGGCTATTTGTCGCCACGCCTCTGCTCCCAAAGCTTGTACTGCGCCGGGAGTATTGCGTTCGATCTTTTTGGAGCACACATCGTGTCACGCTGGTACCGTGCCAGTGTATACGGATGGCTCCAAGTCCCAAGAGGGGGTCGGCTTCCACGCCGTATCCCCTCTGTTTGAAGTCAGCGGGGCTCTACCAGGCGCTGCGTCTGTCTTCACGGCCGAGCTGGTGGCAATACACCACTCGGTACGGGAGATTACGCGACGTGCCCGGTTCGGAGACCGGATTGTGATTTATAGCGACTCACAAAGCGCCCTGAGTGCTCTCGGGGCATTGGAATCTCCGCATCCCCTGGTTCGCGAAATCCGTGACGCCACGGTTTTGGCGAGCCGGGCAGATGTCGAGATTATCTTCTGCTGGGTTCCTGGACATGTAGGAATTGCGGGGAATGAGCGCGCCGATGAGGGCGCCAAAGAGTCCGCGAGGACTCTGCGACCGGACCAGCGTTTCGCTCTTCCTCACACCGACTACATGGCAGGAATACGGGCAGCTCTTCGGACTGCTTGGCAAAGAAGATTGGAGACGGTCGAGGGGAACTTAAAGTTGCGTGCCATTGCGCCGCGACTGTTCCCATGGACCTATCCCCCAATGCCGCGGCGGCTTCAGGTTGCTTTCTGTCGTCTTCGAATCGGACACACTCGTGTGACGCATCGTTACTTGGTGGAGCGCTCGCATGTGCCCTATTGCAACGACTGCGTCGTCCCCCAGACTGTTCGGCATATTCTTGTCGAATGTCCCAGTCTGGGTGATCTTCGCGCACGATACCTGTCTCGGTACCGGGATGGGCGGGGTCGCTACCGCCTGTCCCTTGTACTCGGGACGAGTGCGTGCACCATGACTGGTGGACTTATTGACTTTTTGGGGGAGGCCGGCCTTCTCCCCTTTATTTAAGGTTCCTTTTTTTGTTATTGTTTTGTTTTAGATTGCACTCTCCTGCACCGGGGTGAGGGGGACCTCCCCCCGCTGCCGGAGATTGCTTCGATTGTTAAGTTTTTCAAATTTATATTGATTGTTAAGTTTTCATATTTTAACTTTAAAGTAGCCTAATTCTAGGCTGTCGTGTTTTTCGGCGACTTATGCCCAAGTGGGTAGTTGCCAGATGGGCTCTATAAAAAAAAAAAAAAAAAAAAAAAATGGTGTACCACAAGGCAGTGTTCTTGGTCCTCTACTGTTTATATTATATACCCATGATATGTGGTTTGGACTGGAAAATAGACTTATAGCCTATGCTGATGATGCTACTCTAATAGCCCCAGTCCCATCTCCTGAGTTGAGAGCATCGGTTGCAGAGTCTTTAAATAGAGATCTGGCTAAGATAAATGTTTGGTGCACTTCATGGGGCATGAAGTTAAATGCAAAGAAAACCCAGAGTATGATTGTTAGCAGATCCAGAACACTAGATCCTCCCCATCCAGATCTTTTAATAAATAACATTCCCATCTCTATATGTGATTCTTTTAAGTTGCTTGGAGTTATGCTTGACTCTAGGTTTACTTTTGAGAATCACATTCGATCTATTTCCTCCTCTATTGCTCAAAAAATTGGCATTTTGAGGAAATCTTACAAAGTATTTGGAGAGCAGACTGTTCTTAAAAATTGTTTTAATGCTTTTATTCTTCCGTGTTTTGAATATTGCGCCCCTGTTTGGTGTTCGGCAGCCAACTCTTATCTTATTTTATTAGATAAAAATTTGAGAGCAATAAAATTTTTAATTCCTGACCTCAAAGTTGATCTGTGGTACAGGCGAGCAATAAGCTCCTTATGCATCTTATATAAAATTTTTAACAATGCAGATCATCCACTGCATCACGATCTGCCCAATTTATATGCCCCTCAACGAGTTACCAGAGGTGTACTAAATGCCAATAGTAGGGCCTTTACGCCTATGAGATTCAACACAACACAGTTTTCAAGAAGTTTCATTCCTAACACAACTAAACTGTGGAATGAACTTCCTAGTGTTGTTGTTGAGTCCTTGGAACTTCAGAAATTTAAAGTGGGTGCTAATACATTTTTAATTAACAGAAACTTATAACTTTAATATTTTATTCATTATCCACACATATATAATATTATAATATTTTTAACATTATAGCATTTAATTTTTTTTTTATTTTTTTTTTTTTTATTTTTTAATTTTTTTTTAATTTTCTATTTATTTATTATGTTTTTCTTAATCTTTGTTTCGTTTTTTCCATACCAGGTTTCTTCCCCCGCTGGGGCCCTTGGGCTTATAGCTATTTGCTCTTCCAGTTGGGGTTGTGGCTTGGAACTTTAATAATAATAATAATAACAAGCTTGAGAGCCCGAAAAGGTCCCCTTGGGAGTCGGACAGTGTTTCGCCTCGCCAGCTTAGGAACCTTCCTGTGATCTTGCTAATAGGGCGAGACTACCCTCGCCTGCCAATGCGTCCGCCCCACTATAAGTCCTCCGGTGCCAGAGTTGGAAGGCAGTATCCGCTGCCTCCCCGCCCCCCTCAGTATCTGTCGCCTTCCCGCCCCCGTCAATATCCGCTGTCTGCCCGCCTCGTCACCTCGTTAGTATCCGCCGTCTGCCCACCCCGTCAGTATCCGCAGTCTGCCCCCCTCCCCCCGTCAGTACCTGCCGTCTGCACTTTCCCGTTCGTACCCGCTATTCGTGTCCCGTTGGACTCTGCACAATTCCTCGCAGAACCCCCCAAGCTCCGGGTATTCTCACCTAATTCGCTTGAGTCTACCCCGTACTTGTCGTTACCCGCTCCTCGAACGCAACGTGCCCAGTTCATCCGGTTAGTAGTCATTGCCAAGAGACTATTTTTTTAACTTTGCGCCAAGGCAAGGATTACTCCCTCGACCCAAATCTTCGAGGTAACAGCAACGTGTTACGGCCAAAGCATTATTTGTATATCTCTTAGATACTACATATTTATATTTATTCACGTGTTATGGATATATATATATATATATAAATATATATATATATATATATATATATATATATATATATATATATGTATGATAAGATAATAGTAAACCACAATATTTGAATCAAGATTTATTTATAACTAGAGAACTAGTTATGGCAAAGTTTAATTGCCATTTTCAATTATATCTTTGCCGAAACTAGTTCTGTGGTTATAAATAATTTTTTATTCAAATATTGTAGTTTACTATTATCTTATCTTCTCACTGATATATATCACGTCAATGTGATATCTTTAAATATATATATATATATATATATATATATATATATATATATATATATATATATATATATATATATATATATATATATATATATAACAGTTTTTAAGCCGTTGCGATCGAATGATGTATCATATATGATACATGTATAAAATACAGGTAAATCTCAATTATTAATGATTAAATTCAGTATTATAACTTAGGTGATGTGTGGGAAAAAATCGGACCTGAGAGAGTTTATGCTCACTCCTTTATGAGATGCTGTTATCAATGCTGTGTAAGATAACAGCATTAATCATCAATGTCTTTTTCTCAGACTACTCCGAGGGAGGAATTCATGTTGGTCCACCCAATTTTATATCATGGATCCGCCACTGTTGGGCGCCATTATGTTAAAGTGATCCAAGTTGTTTACCTACACAGCTACACTATATAATAGCATAAATATTACAATATTCACAACTCGTACCTCAAAACTCAAAATCCACATCATTTTCTCCCTGCCATAGACATGTCTACCATCCCCTTAAAAATATTTAAATTCGACTGCTTTTATGACCTTTTGCTGTAATAAATTCTCGAAATTTACAACTCTTCTGTTATGGAAATTACAGGGAGAATAAATTGGGGGTGGAGGAGTCTCCTTATGATAAAAAAAAATTTAAAATTTGGAAGCCACAAACAACGGAGAGGGATGAAATATTCACTCCCTCTACCCCGTAAGAAGCGCGGCGATTTTCCATCCTGGCCGCCGTGCTGACAGCACTCAACACCCCATCCGACCCAAGCTTAACCTCTTCTCCTTCTTTCAGACAGCCTGTATTTCTCCCCTACTTCGTCACTTTTCATACAACCTCTCCCACAAATTTCTCTGGTCGGCCTCTAATTTCACAGGGTGGATGCTGACCTTCTTCTCAGCCAACCGTCCCGGATCGGGGCTGAGGAAGAAGAAGACAATGTTCCCTAACCCCTGAGCTCCAGTCCGGGATAAGTCTTTTTTAACAACCTGCTTCATCCCCACCCATACCTTCCTCACATCCCTATTGCTTTCCTCTTCACACACTATCAATTTTACGCCATCTCTAAGGTGGAGCCGCCATGCCGATGGACTGCCAGGCCACCAGGTGGGAGGGGTGGTCCTGAATGGCGGCACCTGGCTCTGCCAGGCCTGTACGCACCCCTTGCAGTGCGGGCTACTGCGAGGAGTGATGAACTATTGCTTCCCGTAGAAAAAAGGGTCACCATGCCCAATAATAAACAAATTAAAAAAAAAAACCCTCAACAACCCTGTTCCATCGACGGAGCCGCCATCGGGCAGTTCCACAGAAAAATAGGTCCCCCCCCACCTGTGCTTGCGCAGGGGACCCTCCATATTTCTTTAACCGGAGACGAGGCTTACTCCTTTCCTACGGGTGTAGGGGACTCCCCCTCACCCCCTTCTCTGGAGGTGCTGTCGGGCACCTCCCTCTTTCCAGCGGCAATCCCTCCTTTTCTTTCCAAGGGGACTGCCAAGAAAGCCAGCAGGCAGCTCATAGCCAACTGCTCCCCATTGAAGCGGCTCGTTAGGGCAAACCAACCTGAGGGGGAAAGGGAAACCAGGCCCCTTCGGTCGCTTTCCTCAAAAGACCTGCTGGCAAGAATCTTAAACCTTGCCGGGGTCAAGGCCTGTGCCTCCCCACAAAAGACTGGTGACGCTGCCAAGGGGACCTGCGATGTCCTCGGAGGGGATGGCTAACTGGAAGCCCCTTATGAGATAGACATGGTCCTTGAGGAAAACCAGCCTCAGACGGTAGTGCCTTCCTTGGGGAGGAATCCGTGCTCGGCGCCAAGCACCAAACCCGAATCCGCCCCTATGCAAGGTCCTCCTCAAACGGCTGAGGGCTCCAAGGCAGTACAAGGAGGGGGTAGGGATCTCCTCCGACAGGTGCCCCTACGACTACCAGGACCTTCTCCATTTCGGAAAGGGACCTGGCTGAGGCCGGTCCATCTGGCATGGAAGATTCTGCCGGCAGAGGTGAGAAGCGGGTTCATTCCCCGCCCTCCTCTTCTAAAAAGAAGAAGAAAAAGACCAAAAAGACTCGGGGCTCCTCTCCATCCGCGGGAGCTACGGGGACGGACGGGTCTGCTGCCACTTTGGAAGGTGACCAAGCCAAGATCGGCACATCCTGCCCCTCTCCCCCCCGGGTGCGGAGCCCCTGACTATGACAACGACGAAAGGTGCACAGGGCGGAGACTCGATGACATCGGGGCCCCTGATCAGAGATTACCTGGCGTTTTCGAGCCCGCTGGCTTCAAACGCTTCCTCGTTATTCGCTCCACTGATGGTACCATGTTGGCAAAGGGCAACATGATCCATCAGAGGAGAGAATTAGCTAGTGTAATTGGTAGAGAGCCCAAGGTGACCCGTTTCTCGGACGGGAGCCTTCTGGCAAATGCAGGGAATCCCGCCGAGGCGGCCAAGATAAGTGCTCTTCGGACACTTCATGGCACCCCGGTGAGTGTGATGCCCCACTCTACCATGAACTTTGTGAAAGGAGTAGTTTATGCGAGGGAACTCGTAGACTACTCCATTGAGGACATCCCCCTAGAGCTGGCCGACCATGGGGCGGTCAAGGTCGAACGTGTGATGAGAAAACAGGGAGGGGCCTCGAGACCCACCCCTACACTCTTCGTCACGTTCGATTGTGACAAGCTCCCTGAGTCGGTGCGTGCCGGTTGGTACCGCTACCGCGTGAAGGCATAATTGCCACTGCCGCAGCGGTGCTATTACTGTCACCGCTTCGGCCATACGAATCGTTCTTGTAAACGTGCAAAGTCAGGGTCACCCGAAGTTTGTGTAAATTGCTCTAAGACCGCACACGATAAGTCCAAATCGTGTGGGGCCAAGTGTGTCAATTGCGGAGAGCCGCATCCCGCTTCTTCGAAGCAATGTGGTGCATATCTCCTTGAGATAGAAATCCTGACCGTTCAGGCCCAGGATCGACTCTCATTCCGCGAGGCTAAGGACTTGGTCCTGGCACGCCCGGCTCTGCCTGTGACGTCATATGCCTCAATAGTTAGAAAGACACATTCTGCTCCTGGCCCATCCAGGCCAACGAGCACGGTTGTTTCCGCGCCCATTCGGAGCCTTTTCTGCGGGATCTACTCAACCCGGGCGCTCCCCTGGTAAAGCTGGTGGCAAAAAGGGTTCACACCCAGCCCCGGCTAAAACCAGGGCTCCCCCCTCTTTTCCCAGCGTGACCGTTTCCCGTAAGGCGAAACGGCCACGTGCCTCCACCGAGTCGTTAGACTCACAGAAGGCAAAACTCCTGAAGATGGTCGCTAGGCCATCTTCCGGGGTTCCTAAAGCTGTCCCCGAAAAGAGGACAGCAACAAAGGAGCTTCGGCTCCTTCGCCCACGCCCCGAGGTGGAGCGAGTGGCTCGGAGACGGTGGTTCCTCAAAAAGAGGGCCCATTGCCTCCGAAGCCGCAACGCCCGCCTAAGGTTTCGAGGTGGAGGGAGGAAAAGACTCGCATGGCGAGCCCAACCTCCCCCAATAAGTCCTCGAAGGCGAACGCGCCTTCAGCGCTTTGTCCAGCCAACAGCGCCCAGGGTTCTGCCCCCGGGAAGCGTACGGCCATTCCCGTGAGGGTCTTCTGTTCGAGGAGGGCCCCCGAATCTCCTCTGAGCTAGGCCTGGAGGGCATATTCCTTCAATGAAATTGCAGTGGACTCCGGGCCAACTGGGGGGAGCTGCGGAGGCTCGTCTTGTCTTTAAACAGGAGACCATGCTAGGCGCGTGCCCCCTGCCCGCCCTTCCTGGGTATAAGGGTCTTGCGATCCCACCACCACGGGATGGCCGGGCTGGGGGATGCGCGGTTTACACCCGGCATGATGTCTCCGTTCTTCACTTCTCTTTAGATACCTCCTGTGGTGCTTGGCGCGGGCGCGGTGGCCTGCATTTCAGGGAATGACTGAATTCTCTATCTCAGTCGAGGAGTTTAGGTCGGTAGATGAGGCCGTTGAGTTCTTTTCCGGCAACCTCATCGCCGTGGGCCTGACTACTATTTCTAAGACGTCTGGCCGTTTTGCACGCCGACCACTCCCATGGTGGTCGGCCGAGTGTGAGACGGCCCTCAAACAGAAGCGTTATGCCTACATGCGCTATAAGCGCCGCCCGAACGATTTCACTGTCGCTGAATTTCGTCGGGCTAGGGCTAGGTTCCGGTATATTTCGAAGCACGCCCGCCGCTCTTCTTGGCGGACATACGTGTCTTCATTTAACGAGAAGACCCCTTTAGTTGAGGTGTGGAAGCGAGTCAAAATGATTCGGGGCAAGTTCTCGCAGGACCACCCTCCCGTTCCGTGGCGGAATCATTCGCGACCGCTTTTTCCGCATTCTCTAGCCGGGATGCTGCTCCGACAGCATTAAATGCACCTCGTCATGTCGCGGAAGGCCGCCGGCTGGACTTTACCTCTAGAGGCAGAGAACCCTTCAACGACAGGTTTACTGGGAGCTAGTTGCGCTCCACTCTCGCTTCGTGCGCAAACACCGCCCATGGTCCGGACGATGTCCCGTACGCCATGCTTCGACACCTGGGTGAGCGAAGCATGCCTCGCTTAATGGGGTGCGCCTGGATGTGGTTGAGTCGCACCGTTTCCTTGGTCTTGTATTCGACCGACGCCTCACCTGGGAGGCTCATATTCGCAATCTTAGGGTCTCTTGTACCCGCGCCATGGATATTCTCCGTTCCGTGACGTTCAGCGCTTGGGGCGCTGATAGGGCTACTGCCCTACTTTTTTATCGATCCTTTGTTTGCACGAAGCTCGACTACGGATGCGAGTTTTATGCATCTGCAGCCGAGCGTTTATTTGCGAAAGGTGGATTCGATCCACCACATCGGCCTCCGCCTTGCAAACGGTGCCTTCCGCACTTTCCCCATTGAGAGCCTGTTGGTCGATGCTGGGGTGATGCCACTCGCTCTGCGCCGCGTACAGTGCATCACTTGCCTGTAAACGCGAGCACGGCACCTCCCTCAGTCGCCAACAGCTCTCACTGCACCCGCAGCTGATCTCGATGGTGCCTATGCCGCCGAGAGACGCCAGTCATACCCTAAGCCCTTTGGGTTTAGGGCCAGGAAACTCCTTCGAGAGCTAGGTATAGCTCTCGGGCCGGTGACGCCCCTGGTTCTGCCCAGGACGCCACCCTGGTGGGTACCACATTTGGCTATTTGTCGCCACGCCTCTGCTCCCAAAGCTTGTACGGCGCCGAGATTATTGCGTTCGACCTTTTTGGAGCACACTTCGTGTCACGCTGGAACCGTGCCAGTGTATACGGATGGCTCCAAGTCCCAAGAGGGGGTCGGCTTCCACGCCGTATCCCCTCTGTTTGAAGTCAGCGGGGCTCTGCCAGTCGCTGCGTCTGTCTTCACGGCCGAGCTGGTGGCAATACACCACTCGGTACGGGAGATTACGCGACGTGCCCGGTTCGGAGACCGGATTGTGATCTATAGCGACTCACAAAGCGCCCTGAGTGCTCTCGGTGCATTGGAATCTCCGCTTTCCCTGGTTCGCGATATCCGTGACGCCACGGTTTTGGCGACCCGGGCAGATGTCGAGATTATCTTCTGCTGGGTTCCTGGACACGTAGGAATTGCGGGGAATGAGCGCGCCAAAGAGTCCGCGAGGACTCTGCGACCGGACCAGCGTTTCGCTCTTCCTCACACCGACTACATGGCAGGAATACGGGTAGCTCTTCGGACTGTTTGACAAAGAAGATTGGACACGGTCTAAGGGAACTTAAAGTTGCGTGCCATTGTGCCGCGACTGTTCCCATGGACCTGTCCCCCAATGCCGCGATGGCTTCAGGTCGCTTTCTGTCGTCTCCGAATCGGACACACTCGTGTGACGCATCGATATTTAATGGAGCGCTTGCCTGCGCCGTATTACGACGACTGCGTTGTCCCCCAGACTGCTCGTCACATTCTTGTCGAATATCCCAGTCTGGGTGATCTTCGCGCACGTTACCTGTCCCGGTACCGGGATGGGTGGGGTCGCTACCGCCTGTCCTTTGTACTCGGGACGAGTGCGTGCACATTGACTGGTGGACTTGTTGACTTTTGGGGGGAGGCCGGCCTTCTCCCTTTCATTTAACCAGGTTTAATTGTTGTTTTTTTATTGTTTTTGTTATTGTTTTGTTATTGTTATTGTTATTTTTTTTATTGTTGTTTCCTGTTCAAATTTTTTAAAGTAGCCTAGAACTAGGCTGTTTGTTTACGGCGACTTATGCCTAAGTCGGCAGTCGCCAGATAGCACCTTAATTCTAGCCTCAAAACCCAACCTCACTCTTAAACCTAAATTGTAGCCTCTCTAAAGATTAAAAACAAAGTCTTCTAAAGAAGCGATATATATATATATATATATATATATATATATATATATATATATATATATATATATATATATATATATATATATATATATATATATATATATATATATATATATATATATATATATATATATATATATATATATATATATATATATATATATATATATGCATGTTTTATTAAAGACCAGGTCTAGTTGAACCTTGATTAGCTTCTTTCTTTGCTTTTCTAATTTCCTTATTAGTCTTTTTTTTCGTCTTGCGAAAAGGTTATCTATAACCCTTCGCAAGACGAAAAAAAAGAATTATAAGGAAATTAGAAAAAGAAAAGAAAGAAGCTAATCAAGGTTCAACTAGACCTGGTCTTTAATAAAACATGCATAAAAGAAAAAATCCTACCTAAATATACAAATATATACGAGAAATCTCTTTACTGCTGTTCAATCCACTCCTGGACGGCAAGCTGGACATCTTCATCGTCCACAAACCGGCGTCCACGCAGTGCAGCCTCGAGCTGGCGGAATAAAAAGTAGTCGCTAGGGGCCAGATCTGGACTGTAGGGGGGATGGTTGAGCTCCTTGAATCCGCTCTCGCGCAGGGCAGCTTGCGCAACTCTGGCCTTATGGACTTTGACGACGTTGAAGTCGATCATGGGGCGTGAGGTTTCTAGGGACCCAACGGGCAGAGACCTTGGTCATGGCCAAATTGTCGTGGATGATGTTGATTACACTTCCATGTGATATTCCAAGTTCTCGCTCGATTTCTTCGACCTTCACCCGTCGATTTTCGAGGATCTTCCTCTCCACACGGGCCACATTGTCCTCGTTGGTCATGTTTGAGGGGCGTCCTGGAAGGGGGTCATCTTCAAGGGACTCACGACCATGGCGGAACTCCCTATTCTAGCGAGCAATGGTTGCATAGGAAGGGGCGGTGTCGGTGTACACTGCAACCATGCGTTCATGGATCTCTTTTGCATTCTTGCCTTCCTTGGTCAAAAATTTGATCACTGCGCGGTGCTTAACCTTCTCCATTGTTGAAAAATTTGTGACTGACGATCTGCGATCAGCTACTGCTTCTTAAATTGACGAGGCAGGAGCGTGCGGCTGCAGGTTCTTACTTGTCATAACTTGTCCTAACACCCCCACAAACAGCCATCCCCCTTCCTCCGTTTTGCCCTACCGATTCGCAAAGCTTATTGACCGCCCCTCGTATATATATATATATATATATATATATATATATATATATATATATATATATATATATATATATATATATATATATATATATATATATTCGGAGGAGGGCAAGAAGCAGTTGTTCTCTGGTAATCATTTGGTATGTGCGATTAATATGAAGAAAATTGATCGTCTCGGGTGGTGTTTAGAGGTTTTTTTCTGCCTTTGGCTTTTCATACGTTTAGCTGCTATTAAGGCGAGGGCGTAATTATTGTGCTTCTGGAAGCAGGAGATGCGGGAGGCAGATTAGATGGTTGTCTCGGTGCAAACTAAGTGGAAAATTTTATGGCAGAGCATTTTTGAAAGTTAATATAATTCAGAAATGTTAATATTTACAGATTAAAGAAAAATGTAGTTTCGAGTGTAATGTTATAATGTTCTATGGCCTAAAATTGGCCCCTCTGACCGCATTGGATTTGCAGTGAATTAGAAATGATTATAAATGCAATGTTAAATAAAGGATCTGCCTTTATAAAATGTTTAATTAATGTTTGTTCACTGTTCTTAATTTTAAATATATAGAAAATAATGTTTTCGTTAAAAAAACGCATTTAAAGTGTAAATGTGAAGTTTAGTTAAAGAACGGATATTTTTTTTTTTTTTTTAAACTGATATAAATGAATCTGACCTTAATTTCCGTCGTAAATGGAGCGCTATCTGAAAGACCTAACCAAACCCACTTCTCCTAACCTAACCAACCCTTAGGTAACCATCCGCTCCTAACCAACTTAACCTCAAAGTAAGGAAGAAATGGTACTAAAAGTGCATAAACTTTGCCAAGCAAATGATTACTCTTTATCATCGACATCAGATTTTGTACGAACCTGAATTATCAAGATTTGCATCTCCAAAGCGGGTTTTCTTTTCAGTAAACTCATTCTCTATTAAATACTTAAAAAACAAAGTCCGATCACTTGCCATTCGCTCTTAAATCATACTATTTTCGCCCTCTTCAAAACACTCAACTCCAATTATTCTAATTAAAGGCTGTAAAAGAACGAATTTGATACAAGTTATCAACAGGTCATCAATCTTGAAACGAGCGAAATAGGAAGGAAAAATATTAACAAATTCGGGTGAAAATTATACGGCAAAGTAAAACGAAAAAAGGAAAAAAAGAAAGAAAGAAAATATGGTGACAAATGGCGGATATATTTTTTATTCTATAACAACCTAATTATAGTTTTCAGAAGCCTAACTAAACAAATCCAATATATATATATATATGTGCAACAAAGCCCACAGGGAAAATTAATACGAGGATTCCAAGTACTTTCGAACTTTAATTCGAGTTCGAAAGTACTTGGAATCCTCATATCAATTTTCCATGTGGGCTTTGTGGCATTTATTGCTTTCTCACGCGATACTTTGTGAGTTTTCCATATATATATATTTATATAGTAAACCCTCGATATAACGAACTATATGGGGCAGGGGGTCGTTCGAACCAAGTTCGTTATGGATATGTAATACGTATGTAATTACTAATAAAGTTATGTGGACTACACAACATAATATTGATAGAAACCTCGCACTGTAGGAGACATGTGACACACCAACACTCACTCAGGCTGGTCGTAACGCTTGCCTCTTAAACCCGATGGAGTTCAGCCAGGAGATTTGGTTCGTTATATCCGAAATTCGTTATATTGAGGTTCGTTATATATATATATATATATATATATATATATATATATATATATATATATATATATATATATATATATATATATATATATATATATATATATATATATATATATATATATATATATATATATATATATATATATATATACTAGCAGATATACTCGTCGTTGCCCTGGTAAAATGGGCGCTCGGAAATAAAGTAAGATGGATTTGATCTTTTTTTCTTTTATTTATTCTTCACAAAAATATTCTCATTCTATGAACTAAACTTAATCTTGTTCAACAACGCTACATAACTTCTTGGTACACAATATTTTTAGTTTTTCCTTGTGGAACATATACAAACTGATTGCTTTTGCTTTTATATCTAGACAAACATCTTCTAGTTGCCAATAAGAAAAATAGGGTTCCTCTAATTGCAATTATGCCACTAACAAAGTCTCTCCTTACCATTATTTTTGAATTCATTTCGAAAAACTTACACAGATTGGGAAATGTTGTCTTCTGAATATAAATGGCAATTCCGATTCTGATTGTTTTAGGGGGGGGGGGGGTATTCTGTCAATGGAGACCCTCTCCTTTTTCCACCTTCAGTAAGAATGGTTGCCTCTATATGTGGCATCAAATTCTTTACCACCAGCCGAGTGCCATTTTGGATCAAAATGGCGCAACAACATTATTAAGATTTAATACGGCTCAATTTAAGTTTGCGAGGAGATATTTCAAGAGGTTCTAGAAAGTTCAATCGACTATTTGAAATTGTATCAACTGACATAAATTTGTTGGCTTCCTGAGAGGGTAAACAGTAGATGTTTATTGTTATTGATTCTGCAGACAGTGTTGTTCTTAGGAGCTAATATAGCTCTTTCACACAGCCAGTTGTAGTTTTTGTAGTTTTGCTGAAGATTGGGTAATACCTTTGCCTTGAGATTATCAATAATATTAATAAATATGCAGAAAGGAGATATTTCTATTCCACCATCAGAATCAAGAGGTACCTTGCCATTTCCCAGCGTCAGAATGTTTTTTGTAAATTGTGCTGACAGTTGATCACCAAAGTACTCTGCTCTCATATTTGTCTTGAGAGACTGTTCTAATATTCCTACACAGAGAAGATGATTTCTAAGCAAGCTTGGACCTCATCTGCCCTGGTTCCTTTAGGGATCACTGGAAGTTTCTTCCTGAAATCACCTTACAGCAAAAGAGTGACACGTACTATAGGAGCCTCACAATCCCTGCTGTCTAGCATTGTCTTGCCTACTGCTTCTAAGGTTCCCTTATGAGCCACTGAATGAGGTACATGGTGTTGCCCGGTTAAAAAAAAATCATAAGCAAGATACAGGTTGAAATTCTTATATTTATCACAGATTATTCTTTAACCAATGCTACATCACAACATTTCTTGGTAGACCTTATTCTTCATCTTTCACTGTAGTGCATGGACAAACACGTTGCTTTTGCTTCCACACGTGAACAACGATATAGAGTAAAACTCACATGTCTCCTGGGGGTTTAGACTCATCTCACGTTACCTCGGTCTAACATATAGGGTAGGTTTGGAAAAAGTCATGTAGCTCCATTAGGGGAGCACTTAGAGACTCAGGACCATTTCCATTATCTTTCACGGAATATTTTACATAAAAATGCATTTTTATTTTTTATGTAGATTGTCTAACCTTTCTTCCTATAAATGGGCATACACACACACACACACACACACACAGACTTCATTATATATATATATATATATATATATATATATATATATATATATATATATATATATATATATATATATATATATGGTGTTCCCCCATAATGTATTCGCTGATTGACGTTGAATCTGTCAGCGTGATAAAAAATCTACTTCCCCTCCCTTTGATTGCGATTACTAATTATATATAATTATTTTTAGTTTCAACTAACGTACAATAATGGCAGAAGTATTACTAAGTTTTGAAGAAGGAAAATTGGTCATAAAGTGCTACAGTAAGTACGAAAAGGTCATGGAAATGCAAAGGCAATTTAGACACAGTTTCATCGAGCTCCACCAACGCGACGCATCAGAGATAAGTTTGAGGCAGAGAGAACTGTTCATGACGTCCATAAGGAACGTTCGGGAAAATCACAGACATCCGCCGATCTTGCAAGGGAAGAACTTACGCTGGAAATCCACCTGCGATCTCCACCGAAATCTGTACGACCACGGCGCGTGAAAGAGGAATCCTCAAATCATGCGTTCATCTCAAGTTGAAGCGATCCCATTGGAAAGGTTTCATTCCAACATCAATCCACGTTCTCAATGAAGATGATCCGGACCGGAGAGTTAAAAGGTGTGAATGGTACATGGACAAATGCGCGGAAAATGCATCATTTCCATACGAAGTTGTCTGGAGCGATGAGGCCATATTTAAGGTACATGACTCAATTAATCGAGACAATTTCATCTACATATCAGAGGATACAGTGTGGTGTGAGATATCAGCATAGTATGACCATAGTATGACCATTTATTTTGCACCAAACTATCGCTGGTGACGTTTATTTAAACTTGCTACAGGAATCCGTCGGTCCAGGCATTGAAGAGATGTTTGGTGACGAAGAGATTTACTTCCAGAAAGATGGATCCTCCGCCACTACTCTCGTGATATAAGGCCCTATTCGATGTAACATCCGAAAACAAGGTTTGGGCGAAGAGGTCACGTTGAATTATCTGCGGGTTTCTTAGACAACACACCAATTCACCTTTTATGGGAAAACTTTAAAGAAAAGTATTAGGGAGGGGCGAAACCAACAGACGTTGAGTTAAAAGGCGAAATTAAGGACAAAGCTTCGCAATTCCAAATGGGATGTTTCGTAACCTTGTCGCAGTATCAGATGTGATGGAAAACGGTGGTCATCTGTTTAAATATTTGAGAACTCGTAAGAGGAGAAGACTAAGCTTTCCTTTAATCTCATTTAATATTCTTTAATTTCAACCATTAAACTTCTACCTATGTCAATAAAGAGTATATTTATTGTCTTCAAAGTAAGAGTATTTTTGGGGGGGAATACCCCCCAATATATATATATATATATATATATATATATATATATATATATATATATATATATATATATAGTCAGTGCCATAGTACTTGGCACGAAAAGAACGCGCCAACTATTGTGGCATTTTTTTTATATAACCTTAAAAATAGTACCTAAGAAAAATGCCATATTACTTTCGACCACCGCGCACCCTTCAGGAAACCTCTTGTAACTTCCTCCCAGAGGAAAAAGCGTGTTACCTTTGCTAAGAAATATCTAGCTTGGGACTCAGTGACGTTGCTGAAGGTGTTGGGAAAGGACGAGGCCTCGTTTACTGTCAGGTTGAAAACTGGGTCATATTCTCTCGACTCTAGGTACACTCAGACCGTGAAACACACCGATAGTGTTACATTCTTGGGTGTTTTCGGGTGTTATGGCATGGGTAAACTTGTGGTCTGAGAGAAGAACGTTACTGTGAACAAGGAGGGATACTTGGAGCTGCTCTGCGACCACTTGGAGGATTGTTTTGATGCTTGCAAGAGTGAGGTATTTATGGAGGATGGTGCACCTGCGCACATGGCTAAGCTCATTAAGGAATGGTTTGATATCTATGGGTTCTACTACATGGAAGACTAGCTGAAGAAGAGGCTGGATTAGAACCCCAATAGTAGCATCTGGTTCATCATAGAGAATGTATCTATGAGCTCGCGACTCCTCTTCTGTGCTTAAGCTTATTCATCACCTCCAGTATTTGTAGAGAAGTTTTGAGCTCTCTTTTCTCCAGAACTTTGTGGAGTTAGCCCCCAATTGTCTTTGGGAGTGTATCAAGCGGAAACAAGAACCCACCAAGTATTAAACCCTCGGTAAGTATCCGATGACCATTTTCATTTTCACTTTCATTTTTCGGACCCCGACCTCTGTATATATATATAATATATATATATATATATATATATATATATATATATATATATATATATATATATATATATATATATATATATATATATATATATATATAGTCAGTGCCATAGTACTTGGCACGAAAAGAGCGCGCCAACTATTGTGGCATTTTTTTTATATAACCTTAAAAATAGTACCTAAGAAAAATGCCATATTACTTTCGACCACCGCGCACCCTTCAGGAAACCTCTTGTAACTTCCTCCCAGAGGAAAAAGCGTGTTACCTTTGCTAAGAAATATCTAGCTTGGGACTCAGTGACGTTGCTGAAGGTGTTGGGAAAGGACGAGGCCTCGTTTACTGTCAGGTTGAAAACTGGGTCATATTCTCTCGACTCTAGGTACACTCAGATCGTGAAACACACCGATAGTGTTACATTCTTGGGTGTTTTCGGATGTTATGGCATGGGTAAACTTGTGGTCTGAGAGAAGAACGTTACTGTGAACAAGGAGGGATACTTGGAGCTGCTCTGCGACCACTTGGAGGATTGTTTTGATGCTTGCAAGAGTGAGGTATTTATGGAGGATGGTGCACCTGCGCACATGGCTAAGCTCATTAAGGAATGGTTTGATATCTATGGGTTCTACTACATGGAGGACTAGCTGAAGAAGAGGCTGGATTAGAACCCCAATAGTAGCATCTGGTTCATCATAGAGAATGTATCTATGAGCTCGCGACTCCTCTTCTGTGCTTAAGCTTATTCATCACCTCCAGTATTTGTAGAGAAGTTTTGAGCTCTCTTTTCTCCAGAACTTTGTGGAGTTAGCCCCCAATTGTCTTTGGGAGTGTATCAAGCGGAAACAAGAACCCACCAAGTATTAAACCCTCGGTAAGTATCCGATGACCATTTTCATTTTCACTTTCATTTTTCGGACCCCGACCTCTGTATATATATATAATATATATATATATATATATATATATATATATATATATATATATATATATATATATATATATATATATATATATATATATATATAGATATAGATATATATATATATATATATATATATAGATATATATATATATATATATATATATATATATATATATATATATATATATATATATATATATATATATATATATACGAGGGGCGGTCAATAAGTTTTGCAATTCGGATATAAGGAAACGAGATATGAGGGAAAGTGTTTTATTATTTTTTAATATAACTACCCTCGACTTCAATGCACTTGCGCCACTTGTCCCTGAGGCTTCGAATTCCCGACAACCAGAAATCTCCCGAATGCTGTTCAATCCACTCCTGGACGGCGAGCTGGACATCTTCATCGTCCCCAAACTGGCGTCCACGCAGTGCAGCCTTGAGCTGAGGTAATAAAAAGTAGTCGCTAGGGGCCAGATCTGGACTGTAGTGGGGATGGTTGAGCTCCTCGAATCCGCACTCGTGCAGGGCAGCTTGTGCAACTTTGGTCTGGTGGATTTTGACGACGTTGAAGTCGATCATGGGGCGTGAGGTTTCTAGGGACCCAACGGGCAGAGAGACCTTGGGCATGGCCAAATTGTCGTAGATAATGTTTTTAACACTTCCATGTGATATTCCAAGTTCTCGCTCGATTTTTTCGACCTTCACCCGTCGATTTTCGAGGATCATCCTCTCCACACTGGCCACATTGTCCTCGTTGATCACTTCTGACGGGCGTCCTGGACGGGGGTCATCTTCAAGGGACTCACGACCATGGCGGAACTCCCTATTCCAGCAAGCAATGGTTGCATAGGAAGGGGTGGTGTCGATGTACACTGCAACCATGCGTTCATGGATCTCTTTTGCATTCTTGCCTTCCTTGGTCAAAACTTTGATCACTGCGTGGTGCTCAACCTTCCCCATTGTTGAAAAATTTGTGACTGCCGATCTGCAATCAGCTAATGCTTCTTAAATAGATGAGGCTGCAGGTCCTGACTTGTCATAACTTGTCGTAACCCCCCCACAAACAGCCATCCCCCTTCCTCTGTTTTGCACTACCGATTCGCAAAACTTATTGACCACCCCTCGTATATATATATATATATATATATATATATATATATATATATATATATATATATATATATATATATATATATGGTCTTGAAGCCATCTAAGACCATCCAAATGGTTCTGTTATCTCTTAAAAAAGTGATAATCAGAAGAAGCAACGTCAGGAAAATAAGTAACATCTCCCAACCGAGTTCCTCCAAGAGATCTTTGGTCATTTGAGCTGTGTGAGGACAGGTATTATCGTCATGGAGGATGACACCCCCTTCTGTTGAGAAAGGAGGGACGTGTTTGGCCCAAAGTGGCGTTCAAACAACGAAGTTGATTGCAGTGGAGATTATCATTAATTGTTTGATTGTTGTCTAGCAGTTTATAATGGACAATTCCTTTAATATCTAATCATACACCCAACATGATCTTTGGCGGGGGGGGGGGGGGGAAGTACACCTCTTGGTTGTTGAGAAATTCTGTTTCTTCGATTTATCCACTAATGACAGTGTTTAACATTATGATAAAAGAACCACTTATCACCAGTAACAAGTCTGCCCAAAATGGTGTCTGAAGGTGTTGTGGAAGCAACAACTCACAGCAGGTAACACGCTATTGCAGATTTGCGGTTTACAGTTCGTGCGTGACCAATTTTCCAATGACTGGCATCTTTTCCATATTTTTCAGTTGGCAGATCAAAGTCGTATGGGTTACGTTAAATCGTTCTGCGACTTTCTTAGAATTTGCAACAGAATTGGCTGAGACAACAGCTTCCAACTCTTCGGAATTAAGTTCTTTTGCACGACCTTCTTTTGGCCCGTATTTTAGACTGAAATCCCCACTTCGAAAACAGGAAAACCACCGCCTGCAACTTCTTTCATTTACGGTATCATCCTCATATTTGATCTGAATAGATTTTGCCGCTAAATTGCATTGATACCTTTATGAAACTCATAGAGTAAAACATGTCTAATGTGATCATTAGATGAGAAGACATAGGGACGAATCCCGAAGAAGATTATGAATTTTTTTTCTAATCTATGAAAAAATGGATAAATTATTCATAGTAGCAATTCTAAATGATAACAAGATATACTACTTTAATAAATAATGTTCTAGTCAATGCGGTTAGGTAAGCGTACTAATAAGAATTCCTTAATCCGCTAGAGAGGTCTCCTGGAGTTCCTCAACCATCTTCAGGACCGTTACATATATGACAAGGCAGTCATCCACTCCCGGAAATTTCAAGAAGCCTTTTGTGTAAGCTAATGTTTAATTTCAACAGAAAACGGGGAATGTCGATTTATCAGTGGATCTTTGTCCTTTCCTGAAGAGTGTTGAGGAACTCCAGAAGACTTTCTAGCAGATTAAGTAATTATTATCAAAGATTTCTTACGAAAAAACGGAACTAAATGGCAAAATGTTACAAAAAAGCACTTGAAAAAAAGGAATGTGACATTTTATTTTGTCTCGGCGTAATTTCCCTTCAATACCGGTGTTTACCACAACAAATAATCTTTGAAAATTGTAAAAAATAAATTAAAATATTGTGTAGTAATTTTAAATTTTAGCTGCCGATTCATTTCGAGTGAAATTAAGTAATTTGGGATTTGCCTGGTATATTTACAGCCATTGTGAATATTATTAACGTTTATGGTAAATAAAATTTGAGTAATAAAATTGGCCACCACTTTAGACGACTGGACCTGTCCATTACAGCGAAATTAAGTATCAATTGGTATTTAAATCGCTGGATGGAGTTCCGACTCGCGTCACCCTCATGTCGCTCGCAATTCGCTTAAAATTTAATTGGACTGGCCTAGGTTCTCAGTCCCTGCGTTGCCCGAGCTAAAAAGTCCCGTCGCAAATCAATACAGATGCATATTGTTTGAAATTCTTATATTGTAGCCCCAAAATATCGTTACTTGATTATTATTATTGCAAGGTGAAGCCAGATTCACGAGAATTTCGCATTCTCTCTTATCATATAATATACTTACAGTGAGTGAACGTGTCACCGCGTGGGCCCGGCAGTTTACGCACATGCGTGAATGACCGTTAGTTATGAAGGAACGAAGTTGTGGCCGTAGGAACAGATCGAGCGTCATAGATACAGACTTACACACAAATATATAAAAGTACTACCATTTTTGTATTCATTGAATATGCACTTATATTTATTTATCCCCCCCCCCTTCCTGTTTCATGCGGCCAGATGAATTGTGCACTTTTTAATGTTAATTTTTGTGCTCCCTGCTTGCCTTGTAACTATGGCTATGGTACCATTGACCCTCAGTCGGTAGATGAGGCAACAAGCCAAAGTGATCAGGCAGTCCGCGCAACAGTATCTTTCTTTGTGAGAAAGGACTGCCTGGTAGTTTGGTACACGGTGCAATCCGACGTTAAGGATGATTCTTGCAAGGAGTTCGATCGTGGAAGAAGGGCGGTGATCCTAAGTGACCACAGCAATTCAACGTAATTTGCTCGCCCGTCTTCGAAACCCGGTATGGCCCAGTGTTTTCGACGGCTTTAGTTTTAATCAAAATACAAGATTTGTCCGGAATGTCTGCTGATCTAAAGTTTACAAGGGTTTATATAAAAGGTGGGGGCTCACCTCTAAGGGGGTTTACCAATAGGATACTACTTAGAAGGAGCTATTAGTTAATTTAATGGAAGTCTTCAAATCCTATATTACGTGGGAGGAGTTTTCACAGTTTTTTTTAAGTGGATCTATTAATGCTAACCTAAGAAGGGTAGGTTAATATCCAACACTGCCTGTTTATTTGTTACTTTTACGACTAGTGGGCGGGCATATACTCTTTCCTAACCTATCTTAGAAGTGGGTGGTAGCAATGAATAGAAAATAATTTTTTTATTGTATAACAGATTCCTAAGCATTTTTTTCTGAGCATATTTTTCGTTATTTTTTATAAACGTCAGATTCTTGCAGTAATATACCATCGAGAGGTGGAAAGGTTAATTACAAAATTTATTAAGCCTGAGAGAATTTGATATTAAGAACATATGAGTTCTTAATATCGGGCGAATTTTGCTGTTGCATCATTTATGGTCGAAAAATCAATTACAAAGTTGGATTATATATGAGAGACTGGGATATAAAAAACAGATGAACTTTGCAAAACAAAAATGTAAGCTTTGGTAAGCTGCTAAGCGTTTAATTCGTATCAGTCTATCTATTATCTATCTGTCTATCGAATTATATGTGCTTTTTCCCTAAGTGTGAAAGTGAGAGGCGAGCTTCCCGTTTAATTTCACTATACTATAGTTACTTTCCTTTGTTAAGGCCCTTAACATTAACACAAAAACATGCTTTGTGGACTTTAATTAAACGATGGATTTTTTTGACGTCATCAAGCTCTAGACTAGGCTAAAGCTTTTACGTTATTACGGAACATGAACAATTTAAGGCACGCAGTAATATATTCAATAGCTGATAATGAATAAATTAGATATAATCTGACTGATATTATAATAATTAGTAATACTATTTTCATTATTTATAGCGAATATAGATAACATCGAACACAAAATGCTTGAGGTGCCATTTGAATTATTTTGTTTTTTCTTTACCTAAAATTGGGTAAGCTTTTTTCTCCCATCATTTGCCTGCTATGTTGCAATTGATGATGGGAATATTAAATGGGCGGGTTACCACATACAGAGAAAGCCAATGGAGAATAAAAAAGAATGAAAACTTACATCAGCCGAATTTAGGGAAATAAAAGATTACTCCAAAGTATTATCAAAGAACTTTACGGCGATTAATTTGACATAAAATTATGTAATTTGACATACATAGAATAGTATGTTATATTTGATCTAAGAACGTAATTAATGGAATGTCTAAGCAATTTACCAATGTCACTCGATCAACTCCACTCGCGGCCATATTGATGTTGCTTTATACTTGCGTACATAAATGTTTCTGTATGTACGGAGGGATTATGTATGCAATCTGGAGATTTTGAAATCCAAGGCAAAATTGAAGTAGCGTCATCGTAGAACTGTTTATTACGAATTAATTGTTAATTATCATTAATTCGTTCAACTTGCAGTCTGCAAATTTTCTACTAATTATCTTTGTCTGGAAAATGTTTGGATGTGTCGGCACGTAGATGTTTTTGTGTGTACGTGTTAATGGAGTAAACATGTGTTGAAGATAATTATATATTTTCTCCGTGTTGTATGTATCTGCGTATGTATCGGGTGCATTGGAATTCATACCGTTACTAGAGAAGAGAGGAAAGAGAGAAAGAGAGAGAGAGTGAGTGAGGGAGAGAGAGATAGTGAGAGCGTTCCTTCTCTCTCAATCTATCTCTTTCTCCCTCCATCCGTCGCTCCTTCTCTTCCTCCATCCTTCTCCTTCGACGATACCAAGCTTGGTATGAACGTTGCAAAGGATGGAAATACTGCCCGCCTGCAGGAAGATCTTGGGAAGATTGGGGAGTGGTCGGGCACGTGGCAAATGCCTTTTAACGTGGGGAAATGCAAAGTGATGCATATCGGCCACCGAAACCCCAAATCTCAGTACTTCCTTAATCGAGTGACACTGAGAAGGACTTGGGTGTTACTATCACTAGCGACCTCAAGTTCTCGAAACAGTGCATCGAGGCAGAGAAGAAAGCCCAAAGGATGTTGGGCTACATAAAGTGCCAGTTTGGATACCGTAACAAGGAGATAGTACTTTGTCTGTACAACTCCCTCGTTCGGCTGCTTCACCTGGAGTATGCCATACAATTTGGGAGTCCTTCGTTTCGAAAGGACATCGCAAGGTTGGAACGCGTACAAGCCAGGGCAACCAAGCTGATTCCCTCTATTCGACATAAAAGTTATGAGGATAGACTAAGGGAATTAGATCTGTTCTCGCTGGAAACCCGTAGACTGCGTGGTCAGCTCATCGAAGTTTTCAAAATACTTCGAGGGTTCGACATTGTTGACTACCAGGATATTTTCACAATGTGTGAGAACAGAACGCGCAATCACGGCTTCAAACTTGAACTGAAGCGTTACAACCGCAATATGTGTGGAAATTTTTTCACGTACAGTATCTGCGGTAAGTGGAACGCACTCCCAGTGGAAGTTGTCAACAGTGAATCTGTTGACCAGTTCGAGTCAAGACTAGACAAAGTCTTGAAAAGTGGCCGTTTAGGGACGCAAAACAATTGAGCAGCCATGTGCCCGCTCGATTGCTAGTTGAAAGGTACCCTCTTTGAATGGACCGTAAGGTCTCCTAGGGTACTCTCTTTCCTTGTAACTATCTCTTGCTCATTCTCTCCCTCGTTCCGTCTCCCTATCTCCCTCCCCCCCGTCCCTTCGCTCTCTATTCACCGCTCCCCCTCTCCCTTCCACCCTCCCTCCTATTTCTTCTGTCTCTTTCTCTGCCTCACTCCCCCTGGCCCTCTAACTGTCCAACTCTCTCTCCCTGTGTTACACTCCTTCTTCTCTCTCTCTCTCCCCCCCCCCCTTCTCTCTCACTTTGGTCGCAACATTTAACGGGTCTATTTGCGTGATCTCCCATAGTAGAGACTACGTGGGCATTCCCTTTTGCCCATGCCCCCTCCCCCATTCACACACACACGCACACATTTACACACTAACACGATGGACGCGTTTGTAAACCTTTCCAAATTTGTCGCGCGCAAAAAAAATCCGCGAAAAAAGGCGCGCGAAAAGATGAGATCCCTTTGTTGACAAACATTACCTCTTTCCTCCCCTTCCCCCCTTCCCCCCGGTGTTGGACGTCAGTCATTACCCACACTATGGGTCAGCGATTGACCCTTGCTCCGAGCCGATTCTCAACCGCCCATGCATTTAACACAAGCGCGAGATGTGGGAGATGGAGCGAGTAACTTGGAATTTGCGGGGGCTAATGAGAAGGGGGGGGGAGAGGAGACCCTCCCCCCCCTTCGATGTTTGCTTACAATTATCATATTTGATTCAAGGGAGAATAATGTTGGGCGTTTTTGTCAAATCACCCTGAGCTTACATCCATGTACGTATGTGACAGGGAGTGTTGAAATGTGCACACGGAACAAGACCATAAAAAACTGGTGTCTACTTAAAAATAAAGTAAGTTCCAACGAGGAAATCCGGCAGGATGTTGTGAAGAGAGGTTTCGATAAGTGGTGTGAAAATTGAGGAGGTACGCATCCAGAGCGATCTAGAGAGGAGACTCTGGGGAGCACTGGACGATAGAGTACTCATCTCTCTTGAAGATGTACAAGTTCAATAACTGAAGCGGAACCCCTTTAGAGCGTTGGGTTATGGAGAGCACGTAAGGGTCACAGCTGCACTATGGTTATCCATGTGTGGCATGATACCCATCTTGGTTAGATAGATAGAGAGAGAGCGGCACGGGCGGAGGCAGGTAGGAAAGTGCCGTTTTGCGTTGCTTGGAGACGAGATCAACAGTGGTGGTGCCAACATGCAGATGGCCTTGACAAGTGGCCCAGAAGACGATGAGTCCCCCTCTCCCCAAATAGGGTTGTTTATAAATGTTGGGGGAGTTCAAAGTGCCACAATACCGACCCCTGCTTGCAAATAGAATTTACCTCTAGTCTTTCATTACCCTTATAATACCCCCCCCCCCTCTCTCTCTCAATTCAGCCCCACCTCGCTGAATAACTCGATGCCCCAAGCCTTGGTCGCTTTCAACACGCTGGTGACACGATGAGGATTCGGGAACGGTCCCTCGGTAAATGGGCTTCCCCATAGGACAATCGCGGTTGTTTCAATGGGGCCAGAATCCTAGGGTTTCAGTGAGCTGGCACTCTCCTGGCTCTGTCTCCGTGCCTACGCCTGTTCTTTCCGATTGCAATGTCTGATCCTTACAACCGGAAGGATAAAAGTAATAGTCGACCTTGTCCTATGTTTGCAGTGTCAAGCTTTGTATCTTAAAGAATGTTTATGTCATATATGACGGTCCATAGCAAAAGCATGTAGACGGTTTCGCAAAAGTCCTGTTGCACTCAATACAACACACTTAACGAAGGACACAATGATAGTTTTGATGCAGTTAGACAGGTTTTTATGGTTTTATCTTATAAATATGTCACTAACACTATAATTTAAGAAGGGGATTTTTTTGAGTATTTGAATAATAATTTCATCTTAGTTTGGTTATGACTTATGGTTTTTTATCAGTTATTTCTAATAATTCGTTTATAATATATAAAAACAAAATGGTGAAGTTCAGAAATAAATATAAGTATCGAAATTTTGTGATTTTTAAAACCCCAAAAATTATAAATGGTGAAGTTCAGAAAATTCATTTTTATATATCTTCTTCTATAACTATATTTTAGCAACGTGATATTTTGAAAGGATGGAAATTTAGTTCCTTTTTAAAATTATTATAATTGGCGAAGTTCAGAAAATTTTATAAAAATTTAACCATGGCTGCTTTTTTTTAGATTTTAAATTTTAATCTTAGTAGCGAAGCCCAAAGTGGTGAAGCTATTGCCTGGTATTTATATTATAATATTAATCGATGTGTCCGCCCTCGGTGGTGAGCACGCGCTCCAGGTAAGACCTGAAGGCCGCGCAAACGTTGCGGACGAACTCCTTCCTCATCCTGGCCCACACGCGGTTGACGGAGGACTTCGGCTCGTTGACGGACCTTGGAGGCCTTGGTATCGACATGCTCCCACACGCTGTAGTCGAGGGGAGTTAAGGTCGGAAGACTGCGGCAGTCAAATGTCCTTCGACCATAAATTCATTTTCGACCCCAACCACTATTACAAGGTCTTGACCGTTTTGGTCGGGGTACTGTCCTACTGAAAGACATAGTTCCCTTTCTTCGTGATCTTTCTCACCCAGGGCAGGACTTTTGTGGTCATGTTGTCCCTGTAATCGACTGTGGTGTGCCTGCAACTGGCCAGGAACCACACCAGAGGTATCTTTTCGCCATTCGAAACCACGACGCGAGCATCATCACAGATGCCGAGTGCTTGGTCGTGGCCACGTAGCGGACTTCGGAGACCTCTTGGCCGAAGCTTATCACACGGTCGTTCTGCTTCTTGATGACAAGATCGACCGTGAAGATTTTTTTATTAAAAATAATGAGAATTCGATTGTCATTACTTTTCAGGTCGTTGAGAAGGCGACGGCAGCGCTCCCGGCGTTGTTCTCACATGTTGTGGGTAAGTAGAGGCCTTTCCACGCACCTCAAGCTCTTGCCGCCCTCCTCTTTGACGGTCCTGAGCACTGTGGCCACTGAGATGTTCTTCTTCGCGAGCGCTGTCATTTTGAGCTAAGGAGCACTTTCGAGGGCCTTTCTGACAGTCAAACGGTTGACTACTTGAGGTCTGGCTGAATGAGGTCGATCTTTGAGGTCTTTCCCGCTCTTGAGCCACTCTGCGACTCTGTGGGCTGTCATCCGGGTGACGCTGAGCCGCTGGTAAAGGGGGGCCTGCGCTCAAGAGAACAGAGATCTCGATTCTTTTCACTTCGATCTCGGCACACCTGCACACACCTGAAAAGACGTTTTAATGACAGGTGCTGAAAAAGTTGAACTTTAAGTTTGTTTGAGGGAACTTTTTCTATCACTCTTAAACCTCTCGAAAAATATAAAAAAAACCGAATGTAACAGAACTTTTGCAAAACCCATTATCAGTAAAATTGCTATTCAAAAAAACAAAACATTTTAGGAGCCCATCTGGCGACTAGTAAAATTGCTAAATGTGTACACTCGTATGTGCACTTTGGAATGCTCTTAGGTTGATTTATATGTATTTCGGATTTCGTTTGTGCATGGTTTTGCTTACTTTGGAATGCCCTTGTGTCTAGACATATCTGCTTTGAAGTGATCTTGTGTTCGTCTATGTGTATTTTTGATTGCTTGTGTGTTATGTGCACTTTGAATTTCTCTTGGCTTCGTCTGTGTACTTTAGATTGCTCTTTTGCTCGTATATGTGCACGTTGGATTGCGCTTGTGTGTTTTGTTGTACTTTGGACTGCTTTAGTGATTTTTGTCTACTTTAGATTTCTCTTGTGTATGGCATTGTCTATTTTCTATTGTTCTTGTGTATTTATTTTGTTCGTCGTCCCTTGGTACTTTTGAGTGTTCATATGTGTGACAATGTGTACACATTGTAATGCTCTTGTGTTCATGTATATGACTTTGGATTATTCCTGTATATGTCTATGTGTGCTTTGCAATGCTCTTTTCCTCGTGCATGTATACTTAGGAATGCTGCGGTGTGCGTGTATGTGTACTTTGGAATCTTCTTTTCGTGTAGGTGTAATTTACGTCTGTCCATGTGTACTTTTAAGGACTATTGTGTCTGTCTCTGTGTACTCCACAAGGCTCTTATGTCTGTCTATTGCTATGAATCGAGGTGGGTGCCTGTAAGATAGCCGCGACTCGTGTGATAACGAAAGCTGAAATCCGATCCCGTCCAAGAATTTGCCCTCTAAATTTCGCTGTCAATTCGTGGCGCGGCCCCAAAAAACATGACGCGCACTCACAGATTACGTTCATGCACCAACGCAGGCACATGCACACAGCTGAACCTCTTTATATGCACGCCTTCAGAGGCATGCAACCAACATCTCCCTCCCTTTATTGTCATGGCTATTCCAGGACTAAGCTTGAACTTGAGGTGTAAAAGGGGGTTATACTTTGATGGAATTCAAGGTCGAGAGATTGGGGCATAAAATGGGCGGTGCCTCAAGGGAAGAGGGTGTGAAAACCGATGCATTTAACGACCCATAGTTTGGAAAATGACAGACACATCCTTGGCTGGAATTTGAAACCCAAAATATCCTGGAGGAATACTTAAAGATAACTGTGGATTTCACCAAAGACATTAAATCACCGCATTCCGGCCTACTTTTGTCGAATAAATTTCCATAAGTAATTTCCAATGCCTCCCTCCCTCTCCCCCCCTCCTCTCACAAAATCCCATTTTACACCTCCCCTTTCTCCCTAAAGTCCAATGGACCTACCACGTTGCCAAACAATGAAATAATTATTGACTCTTTTTAAACGTTAAATTCATAGCTTTCAAGGGTGTGTCCTACAATAGAAAATAAGTCTTTTCCTATCCACGGCGCTTTTTGTTAATAACAACATGAAAGGCAGCTATTGAAGATTAACTTGATTATTATGGAAGACATCTGCTTTACAATCCCTGTGAAAGAACTATATCTGATCAAATGAGAGTTGAAAGAGACGCAAAGAGATGACAATGCTTGTGTAATTAATACCAGTGCTCAGAAGTTACAATTAACGCACAAAGTTCTTGGAATGGCTAGTCTTTTTATTACCTGGTGTGTCGGGTTTTTCTTTTACAATGAAACCTTTGTATTTGTCGATGGTTCGGGTTATTCTCTATTCATTGCCTTTGTTTCGATCACAAAAGGGGATCATTATTGTGCTAAGGCAACATAGTTAACAATATTCTTGGGGCGTATGGAGACACGACGACGAGAATGTGTGCGTCCGACCAGCATATCAAACAGTTCAGGTGCAGGGAGATGTTTGTCTGTACGCTCCTGTGCGTTTGTTCTTTACCCAGTAAAATTCTTCAGGATCTGATGAAACAAACGAGGTTTGTTGCCTTAACCTTGTGAGTTTTGGACTTGGTATGCGTTAAGGGCAAATTCATAGGGAAATCGTATTTACTCGCTCGAGGGAGGAAGGTGTCAAGAAGCCTGAAGGGAAGCTCATTGGTCGGGTATCTAGAAAAAGTGGGTATGTTTTCAGTTAAGCAAACGATGTTCATGAGATATTGGATCTAGGCATTTAGAGTATTCTCAGGATTAAATGGCATCAGTCCTGATACTTTCCTTGAGAGATAGAGAGGTTGCATTACTGCATCAGTTAGAGATGCAGTTTGTGGTTAGTGACATGACGAAATTCTGTTTTTCGAAGGTAAATGCATGGATTGACCGAGCACAAGGGGCGACTATGAATACACCATTGGCTTGTTTCGCCAACCTCCCTTTATTCAGGTGGATCCCTTAGCGGATAATGAAATAGGCATAAAGGTAAATATGACAACTTCTGGTGAGCCCGACACTAAACAGCGTTCAGGTGAAACCTTCGTCACCGCGGGGCAGAAGGACCCGTTTCGCGTCAGAAGTATGTGGATATAGATAGACGATGATTCCTTGGAAAAGAGAGTGTGTGTGTGTGTTGTGCTGCGAAGACGGTAGAGGAAAGAAACCAGTGTTGTAATTGTGTGTGTGTGTGTGTGTGTGTGTGTGTGTGTGTAATGAGAAGTGTAAGATCTACCCACCCGAATACAAGGCTGAGCACAGCACGTCCGCCAATTGGTAGCCGGATCTCTCCGTACGCTGATGTTTTGTATCCGCTCTTGCCGGGGTCGAACCCGGTACCGCGAATTTGGGATGGCTGTAAAATTAGTCCTTTTAGGTGATATTGAAATGGTTTAGATAATTTTGACCTATCCATCTGAATTTAAGGTAGAATTGGATACATTTCTTTATATATATTTAAATATATCTACTTATATACAAAGGTTCCGCAGGGTGACCATCCATCATTTTGTTCTTCTTTTCCTGTTCTTTGATTTTTTGTCCAGCAAACTTTTTTTAACCATTGCTGGACAATGTATAGTCCAGCATTTGGAATATGCGGACGCTTGCCCAGCAATTGGACTAAATTGAGTTATGTATCACTTGAGAGAAAAGTAAAAGGACCAATAAATAAATATAAAGAAATAAAACTATTATGTTTCTCCATAGCTCTCTTCAGGGTCGCTTTCTGTATAAAGCTGCCCTGTTTAGAATAGCTTTCAGTCATCGTTTATTGTTTCTTTTAGCCTATCCATTTCCATGTAAGATAAATTTTATGTTTCCTAAATCTCTCAATCGTGTTTGTGTTCTTATCCATGTATTTATTTTGGGGGCAAATAGGAGTTCTTCCTAACAGGTATGATTCCATATTTTTTCTGAGTAGTCTTCGGTTTCTCCGCACTTAGGTTAGGTCAAAAGACAGAAGAAAGGGAGTCTGACAAAAGCTAAATAATAGCCTATACGAGGCAGCTCCTGTACCCATTACCTATTTCTGTCGACCTAGCACCATTATCTCTAAATCTATCCCCAAGTTCAGTCTCACCTAGCATCTTCATCTCTAAATTTATCCTGAAGTTCCGTCTCAACTAGCATTCTCATCTCTAAATCTATCCCCAAGTTCAGTCTCAACTACCATCCTCATCTCTAAATCTATCTCCAAGTTCAGTCTCAACTACCATCCTCATCTCTAAATCTATCACCAAGTTCAATACTACTTAACATCCTCATCTCTAAATCTATCCTGCAGTTCAGTCTCAACTAGCATATTGATCTCTAAATCCATCCCCAAGCTCAGTTTAAACTAGCATCCTTATCTCTAAATCTACCCCCAAGTTTAGTCTCAACTCACATCCTCCTCTCTAAATCTATCCTCAAGTTCAGTCTAAACACGCATCTTGATCTTTAAATCCATCCCCAATCTCAGTCTCAACTCGCATCCTGATCTCTAAATCTATCCTCAAGTTTACTCTCAACTAACATCTTCATCTCTAAATCTATCTGTGTAGGAGAATAGTATAATGCTCTTAGGTTTCCCCACCTCCCTTCCTGGCGGGCTGCGATATTTAACCTTCCCATCCAGCCCGATGTCTATGGCTTCCCGCCGGAAGAACCCGTCGGCCATTTCAGCTAACCACCGCATTCCTTCCCGGACTGGTTATCAATAGATGGGAGCCCATCTTGGCTTCTGGTAGTTTCCGGAAGTTTACAAAGGACGAAATGGAGTAGATAATCAAGCAGCTCTCACCCTAAGAAGGGCGCTTGACATCAAATCTACTTCCGGAGCCATGTGAGCCTCTCCCAGGTTTCGGGTATTAAAAGATGAAATATTTTAGCCCTCGCTAGTAGAACTTGCACAGCGTCTGCGGGGCAGGAATTGCCATCTATCTCGGTGTTGTGGTAAATCGTCGAAGCACCAAATCTTCAGAGAGAAGATCGGTCCCAGTTAGGGAGGCTCTTACCCTGTTGGTCTGCAAGTCAGTGCGGACCCAAGCTCGTACTCACGTTTTCAGAGCCGAAGCTACCAACAGCCTCACTCTGCTTCCCTAAGCGAGCAAACTACATCCCGGCTTTTCTACGTGACCTTACGCGTTGATAGGTCACTTCGCCCCCCCCTCCCTCTCACAGAGGCACCCAAGATTTCTCGGAGTTTACGAGCGTAGGGCCTTCTTTAACAAGAAGCTCCCGTCACCGCCTTCTTCCAGCAGAATCGTGACGGAATTGTGGGATCAGCTCGGTCCCTAGAGACCATACATCATCGTCTCCATCCTGTATCTCACCAACTTCACTCACCAGCGCCACTCGAATATCAGGTTCCAAGGTAACCTGTCCCTTTCACATTCCCCAACTTTACCACGAAGCTTACCAACATTAAATGTGTATAGGGATTTACATAGTGAACAGTTATTTACAAGCCAAGTGAGATATCCGAGATTCACTTATTGATTTATCTCTCAAAGAACATTATTTGTATATATATATATATATATATATATATATATATATATATATATATATATATATATATATATATATATATATATATATATATATATATATATATATATATATATATATATATATATATATATATATATATATATATATATATAAAAAATATATATTTATTTTTTCTTGTTTAGGGTTCATTAAAACTATATTTCCATATTGTTGTGTATCTAACTTCCTTTGGGTCGCTTGCTGGCAAAGTTATTCCGATCCCTCCTTAGCTAACCTCTAATCACTCTGAGTCAATAAACCCATTAAGGGCAGGGGCCGAACGAAGTATAAGGATTAGTTCGACGACCCCTCCGCATTCGTGATAATATGATATATATATATATATATATATATATATATATATATATATATATATATATATATATATATATATATATGAGAGTCGGGGAAAACTCCAACTACCCCTCGGCCTATTCCTCGACAATCTCCAAGTTCAGTCTCACATAGCACCCTCATCCCTAAATCTATCTAGCCCCAAGTTCTAACTCAAATAGCATCTCCATCTCTAAATCTATCCCAAATTTCAGTCCCAACTAGCAACCTCATCTCTAAATCTATCACCGAGTTCAGTCTCTACTAGTATCCTCATCTCTATATCTATCCCCAAGTTCAGTCTCTCCTAGCATACTCATCTATAAATCTATCCCCAAGTTCAGTCACAACTAATATCATCATCTCTAAATCAACCTCCAAGTTCAGTCTCACTTAGCACCCTCATCCCTAATTTATCCCCAAGCTCACTCTTAAATAGCATCCTCATCTCTAAATCTATCCTCAATTTCAGTCTTACCTAGCATCCTCATATCTAAATCTATCCCCAAGTTTAGTCTAAACTAGCATCCTCATCTCTAAATATCCCTAAGTTCAGTCTCAACTAGCATCCTCATCTCCAAGGCTATCCCCAAGTTCAGTCTCAACTAGCATCCTCATCT
Organism: Ceratothoa steindachneri; assembly: GCA_963969495.1. NCBI lineage: Eukaryota > Metazoa > Arthropoda > Malacostraca > Isopoda > Cymothoidae > Ceratothoa > Ceratothoa steindachneri. The sequence goes on from OZ018327.1 coordinate 31,384,069, forward strand.
CCAAGTCTATCCCCAAGTTTAGTGTTCACTACCATCCTCATCTTTAAATCTATCCCCAAGTTCAGTCTCACTTAGCACCCTCATCCCTAAATCTATCCCCAAACTCAGTCTCAACTAGAATCCTCATCTCTAAATCTTTCCCAAAGTTCAGTCTCACATCTCATCCTCATCTCTAAATCTATCCTTAAGTTCAGTCTTACCTAGCATCCTCATCCCTAAATCTTTCCACAAGTTCAATTCTACATAACATCCTCATCTCTAAATCTTTCTCCAAGTTCAGTCTCACATATCATCCTCATCTCTAAATCTATCCTCAAGTTCAGTCTCACCTAGCATCCTCATTCCTAAATCTATCCACAAGTTAAATTCTACATAACATCCTCATCTCTAAATATTTCTCCAAGTTCAGGCTCACATCTCATCCTCATCTCTAAATCTGTCCTCAAGTTCAGTCTCACCTAGCATCATCATCCCTAAATCTATCCACAAGTTCAATTCTACATAACATCCTCATCTCTAAATCTTTCTCCAAGTTCAGTCTCACATCTCATCCTCATCTCTAAATCTATCCTCAAGTTCAGTCTCACCTAGCAACCTCATGCCTAAATCTATCCACAAGTTCAATTCTACATAACATCCTCATCTCTAAATCTTTCTCCAAGTTCAGTCTCACATCTCATCCTCATCTCTAAATCTATCCTCAAGTTCAGTCTCACCTAGCATCCTCATCCCTAAATCTATCCACAAGTTCAATTCTACATAACATCCTCATCTCTAAATCTTTCTCCAAGTTCAGTCTTACATCTCATCCTCATCTCTAAATCTATCCTTAAGTTCAGTCTCACCTAGCATCCTCATCCCTAAATCTATCCACAAGTTCAATTCTACATAACATCATCATCTCTAAATCTTTCTCCAAGTTCAGTCTCACATCTCATCCTCATCTATAAATCTATCCTCAAGTTCAGTCTCACCTAGCATCCTCATCCCTAAATCTATCCACAAGTTCAATTCTACATAACATCCTCATCTCTAAATCTTTCTCCAAGTTCAGTCTCACATCTCATCCTCATCTCTAAATCTTTCTCCAAGTTCAGTCTTACATCTCATCCTCATCTCTAAATCTATCCTCAAGTTCAGTCTCACCTAGCATCCTCATCCCTAAATCTATCCACAAGTTCAATTCTACATAACATCCTCATCTCTAAATCTTTCTCCAAGTTCAGTCTCACATCTCATCCTCATCTCTAAATCTATCCTCAAGTTCAGTCTCACCTAGCATCCTCATCCCTAAATCTATCCACAAGTTCAATTCTACATAACATCATCATCTCTAAATCTTTCTCCAAGTTCAGTCTCACATTTTATCCTCATCCCTAAATCTATCCACAAGTTCAATTCTACCCAATATCCTCATCTCTAAATCTTTCTCCGAGTTCAGTCTCACATCTCATCCTCATCTCTAAATCTATCCTCAAGTTCAGTCTCACCTAGCATCCTCATCCCTAAATCTATCCACAAGTTCAATTCTACATAACATCCTCATCTCTAAATCTTTCTCCAAGTTCAGTCTCACATCTCATCCTCATCTCTAAATCTATCCTCAAGTTCAGTCTCACCTAGCATCCTCATCCCTAAATCTATCCACAAGTTCAATTCTACATAACATCCTCATCTCTAAATCTTTCTCCAAGTTCAGTCTCACATCTCATCCTCATCTCTAAATCTATCCTCAAGTTCAGTCTCACCTAGCATCCTCATCTCTAAATCTATCCAAAAGTTCAATTCTACATAACATCCTCATCTCTAAATCTTTCTCCAAGTTCAGTCTCACATCTCATCCCCATCTCTAAATCTATCCTCAAGTTCAGTCTCACCTAGCATCCTCATCCCTAAATCTATCCACAAGTTCAATTCTACATAACATCCTCATCTCTAAATCTTTCTCCAAGTTAAGTCTCACATCTCATCTTCATCTCTAAATCTATCCTCAAGTTCATTCTCACCTAGCATCCTCATCCCTAAATCTATCCACAAGTTCAATTCTACATAACATCCTCATCTCTAAATCTTTCTCCAAGTTCAGTCTCACATCTCATCCTCATCTCTAAATCTATCCTCAAGTTCAGTCTCACCTAGCATCCTCATCCCTAAATCTTTCCACAAGTTCAATTCTACATAACATCCTCATCTCTAAATCTTTCTCCAAGTTCAGTCTCACATCTCATCCTCATCTCTAAATCTATCCTCAAGTTCAGTCTCACCTAGCATCCTCATCCCTAAATCTTTCCACAAGTTCAATTCTACATAACATCCTCATCTCTAAATCTTTCTCCAAGTTCAGTCTCACATCTCATCCTCATCTCTAAATCTATCCTCAAGTTCAGACTCACCTAGCATCCTCATCCCTGAATCTATCCACAAGTTCAATTCTACATAACATCCTCATCTCTAAATCTTTTTCCAAGTTCAGTCTCACATCTCATCCTCATCTCTAAATCTATCCTCAAGTTCAGTCTCACCTAGCATCCTCATCCCTAAATCTATCCACAAGTTCAATTCTACATAACATCCTCATCTCTAAATCTTTCTCCAAGTTCAGTCTCACATCTCATCCTCATCTCTAAATCTATCCTCAAGTTCAGTCTCACCTAGCATCCTCATCCCTAAATCTATCCACAAGTTCAATTCTACATAACATCCTCATCTCTAAATCTTTCTCCAAGTTCAGTCTCACATCTCATTCTCATCTCTAAATATATCCTCAAGTTCAGTCTCACCTAGCATCCTTATCCCTAAATCTATCCACAAGTTAAATTCTACATAACATCCTCATCTCTAAATATTTCTCCAAGTTCAGGCTCACATCTTATCCTCATCTCTAAATCTGTCCTCAAGTTCAGTCTCACCTAGCATCCTCATCCCTAAATCTATCCACAAGTTCAATTCTACATAACATCCTCATCTCTAAATCTTTCTCCAAGTTCAGTCTCACATCTCATCCTCATCTCTAAATCTATCCTCAAGTTCAGTCTCACCTAGCATCCTCATGCCTAAATCTATCCACAAGTTCAATTCTACATAACATCCTCATCTCTAAATTTTTCTCCAAGTTCAGTCTCACATCTCATCCTCATCTCTAAATCTATCCTCAAGTTCAGTCTTACCTAGCATCCTCATCCCTAAATCTATCCACAAGTTCAATTCTACATAACATCCTCATCTCTAAATCTTTCTCCAAGTTCAGTCTCACATCTCATCCTCATCTCAAAATCTATCATCAAGTTCAGTCTCACCTAGCATCCTCATCCCTAAATCTATCCACAAGTTTAATTCTACATAACATCCTCATCTCTAAATCTTTCTCCAAGTTCAGTCTCACATCTCATCCTCATCTCTAAATCTATCCTCAAGTTCAGTCTCACCTAGCATCCTCATCCCTAAATCTATCCACAAGTTCAATTCTACATAACATCCTTATCTCTAAAACTTTCTCCAAGTTCAGTCTCACATCTCATCCTCATCTCTAAATCTATCCGCAAGTTCAGTCTCACCTAGCATCCTCATCCCTAAATCTATCCACAAGTTCAATTCTACATAACATCCTCATCTCTAAATCTTTCTCCAAGTTCAGTCTCACATCTCATCCTCATCTTTAAATATATCCTCAAGTTCAGTCTCACCTAGCATCCTCATCCCTAAATCTATCCACAAGTTCAATTCTACATAACATCCTCATCTCTAAATATTTCTCCAAGTTCAGGCTCACATCTCATCCTCATCTCTAAATCTGTCCTCAAGTTCAGTCTCACCTAGCATCCTCATCCCTAAATCTATCCACAAGTTCAATTCTACATAACATCCTCATCTCTAAATCTTTCTCCAAGTTCAGTCTCACATCTCATCCTCATCTCTAAATCTATCCTCAAGTTCAGTCTCACCTAGCAACCTCATGCCTAAATCTATCCACAAGTTCAATTCTACATAACATCTCATCTCTAAATCTTTCTCCAAGTTCAGTCTCACATCTCATCCTCATCTCTAAATCTATCCTCAAGTTCAGTCTCACCTAGCATCCTCATCCCTAAATCTATCCACAAGTTCAATTCTACATAACATCCTCATCTCTAAATCTTTCTCCAAGTTCAGTCTTACATCTCATCCTCATCTCTAAATCTATCCTCAAGTTCAGTCTCACCTAGCATCCTCATCCCTAAATCTATCCACAAGTTCAATTCTACATAACATCCTCATCTCTAAATCTTTCTCCAAGTTCAGTCTCACATCTCATCCTCATCTCTAAATCTATCCTCAAGTCCAGTCTCACCTAGCATCCTCATCCCTAAATCTATCCACAAGTTCAATTCTACATAACATCATCATCTCTAAATCTTTCTCCAAGTTCAGTCTCACATTTTATCCTCATCCCTAAATCTATCCACAAGTTCAATTCTACCCAACATCCTCATCTCTAAATCTTTCTCCAAGTTCAGTCTCACATCTCATCCTCATCTCTAAATCTATCCTCAAGTTCAGTCTCACCTAGCATCCTCATCCCTAAATCTATCCACAAGTTCAATTCTACATAACATCCTCATCTCTAAATCTTTCTCCAAGTTCAGTCTCACATCTCATCCTCATCTCTAAATCTATCCTCAAGTTCAGTCTCACCTAGCATCCTCATCCCTAAATCTATCCACAAGTTCAATTCTACATAACATCCTCATCTCTAAATCTTTCTCCAAGTTCAGTCTCACATCTCATCCTCATCTCTAAATCTATCCCCAAGTTCAGTCTCACCTAGCATCCTCATCCCTAAATCTTTCCACAAGTTTAATTCTACATAACATCCTCATCTCTAAATCTTTCTCCAAGTTCAGTCTCACATCTCATCCTTATCTCTAAATCTATCCTCAAGTTCAGTCTCACCTAGCATCCTCATCCCTAAATCTATCCACAAGTTCAATTCTACATAACATCCTCATCTCTAAATCTTTCTCCAAGTTCAGTCTCACATCTCATCCTCATCTCTAAATCTATCCTCAAGTTCAGTCTCACCTAGCATCCTCATCTCTAAATCTATCCACAAGTTCAATTCTACATAACATCCTCATCTCTAAATCTTTCTCCAAGTTCAGTCTCACATCTCATCCCCATCTCTAAATCTATCCTCAAGTTCAGTCTCACCTAGCATCCTCATCCCTAAATCTATCCACAAGTTCAATTCTACATAACATCCTCATCTCTAAATCTTTCTCCAAGTTAAGTCTCACATTTCATCTTCATCTCTAAATCTATCCTCAAGTTCATTCTCACCTAGCATCCTCATCCCTAAATCTATCCACAAGTTCAATTCTACATAACATCCTCATCTCTAAATCTTTCTCCAAGTTCAGTCTCACATCTCATCCTCATCTCTAAATCTATCCTCAAGTTCAGTCTCACCTAGCATCCTCATCCCTAAATCTTTCCACAAGTTCAATTCTACATAACATCCTCATCTCTAAATCTTTCTCCAAGTTCAGTCTCACATCTCATCCTCATCTCTAAATCTATCCTCAAGTTCAGACTCACCTAGCATCCTCATCCCTGAATCTATCCACAAGTTCAATTCTACATAACATCCTCATCTCTAAATCTTTTTCCAAGTTCAGTCTCACATCTCATCCTCATCTCTAAATCTATCCTCAAGTTCAGTCTCACCTAGCATCCTCATCCCTAAATCTATCCACAAGTTCAATTCTACATAACATCCTCATCTCTAAATCTTTCTCCAAGTTCAGTCTTACATCTCATCCTCATCTCTAAATCTATCCTCAAGTTCAGTCTCACTAGCATCCTCATCCCTAAATCTATCCACAAGTTCAATTCTACATAACATCCTCATCTCTAAATCTTTCTCTAAGTTCAGTCTCACATCTCATCCTCATCTCTAAATCTATCCTCAAGTTCAGTCTCACCTAGCATCCTCATCCCTAAATCTATCCACAAGTTCAATTCTACATAACATCCTCATCTCTAAATCTTTCTCCAAGTTCAGTCTCACATCTCATTCTCATCTCTAAATATATCCTCAAGTTCAGTCTCACCTAGCATCCTTATCCTTAAATCTATCCACAAGTTAAATTCTACATAACATCCTCATCTCTAAATATTTCTCCAAGTTCAGGCTCACATCTTATCCTCATCTCTAAATCTGTCCTCAAGTTCAGTCTCACCTAGCATCCTCATCCCTAAATCTATCCACAAGTTCAATTCTACATAACATCCTCATCTCTAAATCTTTCTCCAAGTTCAGTCTCACATCTCATCCTCATCTCTAAATCTATCCTCAAGTTCAGTCTCACCTAGCATCCTCATGCCTAAATCTATCCACAAGTTCAATTCTACATAACATCCTCATCTCTAAATTTTTCTCCAAGTTCAGTCTCACATCTCATCCTCATCTCTAAATCTATCCTCAAGTTCAGTCTTACCTAGCATCCTCATCCCTAAATCTATCCACAAGTTCAATTCTACATAACATCCTCATCTCTAAATCTTTCTCCAAGTTCAGTCTCACATCTCATCCTCATCTCTAAATCTATCATCAAGTTCAGTCTCACCTAGCATCCTCATCCCTAAATCTATCCACAAGTTTAATTCTACATAACATCCTCATCTCTAAATCTTTCTCCAAGTTCAGTCTCACATCTCATCCTCATCTCTAAATCTATCCTCAAGTTCAGTCTCACCTAGCATCCTCATCCCTAAATCTATCCACAAGTTCAATTCTACATAACATCCTCATCTCTAAATCTTTCTCCAAGTTCAGTCTCACATCTCATCCTCATCTTTAAATATATCCTCAAGTTCAGTCTCACCTAGCATCCTCATCCCTAAATCTATCCACAAGTTAAATTCTACATAACATCCTCATCTCTAAATATTTCTCCAAGTTCAGGCTCACATCTCATCCTCATCTCTAAATCTGTCCTCAAGTTCAGTCTCACCTAGCATCCTCATCCCTAAATCTATCCACAAGTTCAATTCTACATAACATCCTCATCTCTAAATCTTTCTCCAAGTTCAGTCTCACATCTCATCCTCATCTCTAAATCTATCCTCAAGTTCAGTCTCACCTAGCAACCTCATGCCTAAATCTATCCACAAGTTCAATTCTACATAACATCTCATCTCTAAATCTTTCTCCAAGTTCAGTCTCACATCTCATCCTCATCTCTAAATCTATCCTCAAGTTCAGTCTCACCTAGCATCCTCATCCCTAAATCTATCCACAAGTTCAATTCTACATAACATCCTCATCTCTAAATCTTTCTCCAAGTTCAGTCTTACATCTCATCCTCATCTCTAAATCTATCCTCAAGTTCAGTCTCACCTAGCATCCTCATCCCTAAATCTATCCACAAGTTCAATTCTACATAACATCCTCATCTCTAAATCTTTCTCCAAGTTCAGTCTCACATCTCATCCTCATCTCTAAATCTATCCTCAAGTTCAGTCTCACCTAGCATCCTCATCCCTAAATCTATCCACAAGTTCAATTCTACATAACATCCTCATCTCTAAATCTATCCACAAGTTCAATTCTACATAACATCATCATCTCTAAATCTTTCTCCAAGTTCAGTCTCACATTTTATCCTCATCCCTAAATCTATCCACAAGTTCAATTCTACCCAACATCCTCATCTCTAAATCTTTCTCCAAGTTCAGTCTCACATCTCATCCTCATCTCTAAATCTATCCTCAAGTTCAGTCTCACCTAGCATCCTCATCCCTAAATCTATCCACAAGTTCAATTCTACATAACATCCTCATCTCTAAATCTTTCTCCAAGTTCAGTCTCACATCTCATCCTCATCTCTAAATCTATCCTCAAGTTCAGTCTCACCTAGCATCCTCATCCCTAAATCTATCCACAAGTTCAATTCTACATAACATCCTCATCTCTAAATCTTTCTCCAAGTTCAGTCTCACATCTCATCCTCATCTCTAAATCTATCCTCAAGTTCAGTCTCACCTAGCATCCTCATCCCTAAATCTATCCACAAGTTCAATTCTACATAACATCCTCATCTCTAAATCTTTCTCCAAGTTCAGTCTCACATCTCATCCCCATCTCTAAATCTATCCTCAAATTCAGTCTCACCTAGCATCCTCATCCCTAAATCTATCCACAAGTTCAATTCTACATAACATCCTCATCTCTAAATCTTTCTCCAAGTTAAGTCTCATATCTCATCTTCATCTCTAAATCTATCCTCAAGTTCAGTCTCACCTAGCATCCTCATCCCTAAATCTATCCACAAGTTCAATTCTACATAACATCCTCATCTCTAAATCTTTCTCCAAGTTCAGTCTCACATCTCATCCTCATCTCTAAATCTATCCTCAAGTTCAGTCTCACCTAGCATCCTCATCCCTAAATCTTTCCACAAGTTTATTTCTACATAACATCCTCATCTCTAAATCTTTCTCCAAGTTCAGTCTCACATCTCATCCTCATCTCTAAATCTATCCTCAAGTTCAGTCTCACCTAGCATCCTCATCCCTAAATCTATCCACAAGTTCAATTCTACATAACATCCTCATCTCTAAATCTTTCTCCAAGTTCAGTCTCACATCTCATCCTCATCTCTAAATCTATCCTCAAGTTCAGTCTCACCTAGCACCCTCATCCCCAAATCTCCCTAGTCTATTCTTAATATTCCGCATGTAGGACGCTTCTATCACATGTCTTGTGAGCCTATTTCATCCTTTATTTCGCCATGAAATTTTCCCTATTCATTTTAGGTGGAATATTATAATCATTACGTCTGGAGTCAAGTTACCCCAATTAAATGATAAGAGATCAAATCGAATATATTCTCTTTCCGAAGGAATAGTCGGTTGTAGCATAATTTGAGCTGGAGTCATATGAAATCTGATATCTGGAATTCACACCATAAGGAATTTTTCTGATGACATCAGTCAAGCGGAATAGGAAGATGATCTCAGGGGCGAGGGGGAGGCTAATCCCATGATTCACTTGTGGACGATCCGCTCTTTATTTGTTTAATACATTTTTATATCACTATTTTAATTTCGACGTTTCTTCAGGTATCAATTTGCAATTCGAAGTCGCCTGGTCACATTCCATATATTACCCTGTATCTTCTACATGATCTGTCACCTTTTGCTTGAGTTGTTTGGTTGGTGGGCGTTCTTCCCTACCGTTATGGTGTTCATCACTGATTCAAATATGGGGTGCTTAAGGTGAGTCTTAATCCTATTGAAAATTCCTCATCTATTGTCCTTTCGGTTGACTTCGTTGGTGGAAAACGTCAGGCCTATTTTCAGGATGAGGATGATAGGCATTGACTCCTCGCCCCCGACATACATCCAAAAATCGTCATCTTGCTCACTGTCCTGGTTATATATTATCTAATACACCAATCTACACCCCCAATATAATAACCACTCTTTCTCTCACCACCATCCATGTGTGTAAAATTGTTTAACGATAATTGAGATCCACTAAACAACTCACAAATGGCTATTCATATTCAACAGCGCCAATTCCAAGTCAAACAGGTCAAGATAAGCAAACATCCAGTCAAAGGGATTTAGATCCTCGATGCTATCACCAATCCTTCCTTCCAAGGAAGGGGGATGACAATATAGTTGCGTATTAATTCGCTTAACACTTCTTTTAAGGGTAACAAAATGGGCTACAGATTTCAAGTCACGTTCAGCTATCGCCATATTGGTTCTATCAGGAAGGGCTCAGCGAAAGAGAATGGGTAATTTGGCTTTCTTGAGAAGGTGCTTTACGGAATTGTTCGTACAGGCCTCTAGTCTTTCTCTCTAGGACTTACACTTTATAGGGGGTAAAATCATAGCAGAAAATACTCCTAGCGAGATCATAGTGTACTATTAAAGGTAAAAACATGGGATACAGATGTCTATAATAGTCACGTCCAATTATCGCTCAGCCAGAACGGGTAATTTGGCTTAACGGGATTTTTTTTTGTAAAGGGCTCTAGTCTTTGTGTCTAGGGCTTTATAGGGGGTAAAATCTTAACAGAAAATACTCCTAGGGAGATACTAGAGTACTATTAAATATGGGAGCTAATACTCAGAATCTTAAAAGACTCAACCAATGAAACTCATCTCACTATCTATCGAGATGTATTTATATATAAAAAAAGTGACAACCAATGAAAGCATCAGCAGAAACAGTTTTTTTTAAAGAATTTCGGGGTGTTTTTTTATTTAAATCGAAACCAACGAGGGCATCTCCCGCTGAAAGTTGATACGAAGATATTTGTAATGGAAGTGGTGACACTAGAGAAAGTAGAAAAGTAGGAAGATACGGATCCCCCCGGCGTGGGGCCGGGGGAAACGCAATCCAGAGAGGTTTATTTCACAAAGATGGTTAACTTAAGCCAAGGGAAAGGTCCCAAAACTCGAGGTCCAACAGAGCATTACGAATCAGTCGGTCTCGCAACTCTCTTCAAATTTTCATTCCACAACGTACCAGGTAACCTCGTGGGGCTGGACTGGACGACTAACAGGGGGGCGTGCCGGGCCCAGGAGGTTAGATTGTGAACTGTTATCAAACTTTCCATCTCCGTTCTCCGTCATCGGCCTCGCGGCTCAATTTCTCTCGCTTACGTCGGCTCCACCGGGTCGTGGAGGCGTCGCCAGAGAGCGAGGAGGCGCCTCGGTCCGAGGAGAAAGGCTCTTTTAAACTCCATTTAATATCAAAGCCTGTATATATATATATATATATATATATATATATATATATATATATATATATATATATATATATATATATATATATATATATATCAGGCCATGGCTTAGCTACGGGGGGAGCTTGCGCTTCGCTACTAAGATTAGAATTTAAAATCTAAAAAAAAAGCAGCCATGGTTAAATTTTTATAAATTTTCTGAACTTCGCCAATTATAATAATTTTAAAAAGGAACTAAATTTCCTCCCTTTCAAAATATCACGTTGCTAAAATATAGTTATAGAATAGAAGATATATAAAAATAAATTTTCTGAACTTCACCATTTATAATTCTTTGGGTTTTAAAAAATTCACAAAATTTCGATACTTTTATTTATTTCTGAACTTCACCATTTTGATTTGATATTATAAAAGAATTAATAGAAATAACTTTGATAAATAAAACATAAGTCATAACCAAACTAAGATAAAATTATTATTCAAATACTAAAAAAAATCCCCTTCTTAAATTAGAGTTAGTGATGATATATATATATATATATATATATATATATATATATATATATATATATATATATATATATATATATATATATATATATATATGTGTGTGTGTGTGTGTGTGTGTGTGTTTTCTCACCTGTAATCATTTAAAATGCTTTTAGTTCTGTTTAAGGGATCTACTCATTAACGTGGATTCAGAACCACAAGTATCCACCGCGTATGGCAGCCTACCGGGATGTCGACTAGAATCGGGACTTTATCCGACGACTAATTACACCTGATGTGCCTTAACTTCCTAATGCACCAATAATATACAAGAAATTATAATACAATGTAGTACTTATGTAAAAAGAATGAGACATTAGCTCATGTAAACAAAGAAATAAACGAAGCTTCGAAACTAAATTTATACAAGAGCGAAAAATAAGACGGAATAGAACAATTACGAGTAGAGAAAGAATCGAATTTAGAGAACTCGGAAATTAAGGTATAACTTAGGAAATTGAATAAAACCTCGTTAGAAAAACTATTGAAATCAACAAATCACTATTACAGATGAAACAACAATTAAGAGTTGTTATCAACTGGCAACCATAAATGATAAACAGGGAAACCTAATCATAAACAAAGAAAATATCAATTGAAAGAGTTGAAGAATTCTATCAGGAATTATTGAGGAGGAAGTGTCACAATTAAAGAAGAATGAAATTTTGCATGAACTTGAGGGCATGAAAAATGGTAAAACGCCTTGGAAAAATAGGGTTGCAATCGACAATAAAATCTAGGAGTGGTGGTCTTGCTGCTAGTCTGTAAACAACATATTTAAGGTAAAGAAGGATTCCAAAGGCATATTTTAGTTAATCTCAAATAACTTCATAATGATTGATACCACCGCAACAAAATTTAGTGCAGATTTACTGAGTAGGGAATTAGCTGACTAACATTTTACCTTCTCCACTCTTCATACCTGGTACCTATAATAGATTGATCCAGATAACCTTTGATAGATCCTGGTGGCTTTTGTCATTCCTAAAATTATTATACGTTATATTATGGGGTAATCTTAACATGACCTATAATTCCTAATTGTTTATAATCTTATTTTTGAACCTTACTTAACCGGAAGGAAGATTTCCTAATCCGCTTTCGCTGCAATCAAACGCTATTAGGTCTGCGCAGTTTCAAAACAAAGATCTCCCGAGCTTTGACCTTGAAGTAGTGTGATCTCGCATCCTCCCAGAGTAAAGAGCGCCTCCCCCCCTTCCCACACACACCACATTCCCCCCTGCAGCATGAGCGAAATCGAACAAACTGGAAATTCGCTCTCTCCGATCAACAGAGAGGAGCTCGGCCCGGAAGGGGTGAGGTCTTGTACGCTTCGTGCTTCGTTTTTTTCCTAAAATGGAGGGCATATCCTGGACAACATGAGGCACGTGGGGGAGTGGATCTCTTACGCAACATAATGTAATTGGGAGATCTCCTGCACAACATGAGGTATTTAGTGGGGGAAATCATGTGTAACATAAGGGAATTGAGGGCATGGCTTATGCAATATTAAGGAATTGGGGATCTCCTGTGCAACATAAAGCGATTTGGGAATCGCATATACAAAAGGGTCGATGAGGAGGATGGGGGCAACATAACGCAATTTAGGGGTTATCGTGTGATCATTAGCAATTGAGGCGCTCTAATGCAAAATATAAGGCAATTGAGGCGTTATCCTGCCCAACATAAGGCATTAGGCTGGATCTTTTACCCAACATAAGGCATTTTGGGGTAGGGGGGACCCAAAAGCCCTTCTCGCGTGGGGGAGCTCTTGCTAGCCGAGTAGATGCGGCTTTGGTCCGACAACGTCACCGTACCGGGTTCGATCCCGGCAAAAGCAGACACAAACGTCTTTATGTCTATTTCATTATCCGCTAGTGGCCCGCCTGGATAAAGGCAGGTTGGCAAAGCACCACTACTACTACTACTACTTCACGAAGCCCCATTGTGTGATATTTTAAATGCGAAAGAGAAGGAAGCGAGGTGTAACCAACCTAAGCAGTCTTCAGTTGGGGAATTAGAGAAGGATATATGAGAGAAAGAAGGGAAATAAAAAGAACACAATTATCGAGACCACTCCATTTTGACAGGAGCTCTGGGTTTTAAGCTAGATCGCCCCCGGGATCTTGGCGTGATGGTAACTCAAATCATCATCTTGTCTTTGTTTTTGGGGGGGCGATTTAATCTTCCTTTTTCTGATGCCTTTCCTCACACACTCCACAAGTGTCCTTTCGCCGCATTGGATGAGCTGAAAAAAATGCCACTAATTGAACTATTTAAAGAATGCTGTAAATGACAGGTACATAACCCAGTAGCCCCAAAAGTTTGGTCGTTAGGGGGCTAGTAGGGTACGCCAAATCCCCCACCCTACCCAGGTAGAACGACGAAAGCTGTCATCTGGCATGCTTATGACGTTATGAGTGGAGGAATGCCCTAATGGCTCCCAATGGAGCGGATGACATGGACAAGGCGGCGTATTAAATGATCCTTCTAAATTATTTACAATTCCACACTTAATTAATTAAGACTTTTAATATATTACAGGTCGCATTATCATTCAATATTTAAAAGCAAGAAACGCTAAACAACGAGGACATCTCCGACAGAGTTTATATAAATAGACACATAGAAAAGAGGGCACGTTAAGAAGCGAAAAGGTTAGAGAAGGTACGCAGGCGGAGAATGGATAGGTACAATCGGAGCCAAGAGGGTACGTAAATTCAGAAAATCAACGGACCCGCTGGTGCATTGGTAAAGTCAATGCCCCCAAATTGTTTATAGAAACCAGGAACGGACGTATTTAAATTAGCGACGCAACGCAGCGAATATCAACAGTGTTTTGGAAACTCAAATCGTGAATGTGTTTATATTGGGAGAAATTGCGTCGAAGACACCTTTAAAAGAAAGACATTGTTCATTCTTTTTTAACATCTGTTTATTTTCTATTCTCTTTTTTTTCTTTTGTATTTACAAAGTAATTTGACATTTTCGAAATATAAAGACCACACTTTATTTAATATTTCACAATGTAATCTGAACTTTTCGGATCCCGCCCCCCTTTGTTTTTCGCAGTCCTTTATTTCACAGTTTGCAATCAGGCACGGATCTCGGGGGAGGGTCTAGGGTGTTTCCTTCCCCCGTAAATTTCAAACCGGTTTATGTCTATATTTCTTTTTCAACCCATAATTGTATTATACTAGGAAAAGTAATGTAATAATATAGAATATATATAAAAAATCAGGGTTTTTTAACCGTTGCGATTGAATGTATCTTATATGATACATGTCTAAATAACGAGTAAATCTCCAAAATAATGATTAAATTCAGTATTATACCTTTGAGGTCCAAAAACTACAATAAGCTATAATTCATAATTTTCTGTGTAGAAAAAAAAATCAGATGTGAGAACGTTCGTGCTCATTCCTTTATGAGATGCTGTTGTTTATTATCAATTCTGTCTATTATAACCCTTATTAATCATCAATGTCCTTTTCTAAGACTTCTCACACGGAGGAATTCAGGTTACCCCCCACCTCCCACCTCACTGTTTACACTGTAATTTTACCTTTTCGACAAAGCCCCCCAAAAGGACATTTATCGCAGTCCTTTTTTGTGTCATCTTTTCGATGTAATTTGACCTTTTACGAAAAAGTTCCCCAAAAAACAGAATTTTCTTCTTAATTATGCCCATTACTCCATAAATCCCAGGGGACAAGTCCTTGCCGATCTGATCGAAGAGCTTGAGATGGGCGTTCTAAACGTGGATGAGTTTACGCATCACTGTCCGAGAACCGCTTCATTTTCTTGCCTTGACCTATCTTTGTGCTCTTCGGATGCACAGCCTGATTTTGATTGGGGGGTGGTCGATGACCTCCATGGTAGTGATCACTTTCCCATTCAAATATCATTTTCAGGGCAACTGCCGCCTGAGAGACCACCTCGGTGGTGCTTGGCGCAGGCGCGGTGGCCTGCATTTCAGGAAATGACTGAATTCTCTATCTCAGTCGAGGAGTTTAGGTCGGTAGATGAGGCCGTTGAGTTCTTCTCCGGCAAACTCATCGCCGTGGGCCTGACTACTATTCCTAGGACGTCTGGCTGTTTTGCACACCGACCACTCCCATGGTGGTCGGCCGAGTGTGAGACGGCCCTCAAACAGAAGCGTTATGCCTACATGCGCTATAAGCGCCGCCCGAACGATTTCACTGTCGCTGAATTTCGTCGGGCTAGGGCTAGGTTCCGGTATATTTCGAAGCACGGCCGCCGCTCTTCTTGGCGGGCATACGTGTCTTCACTTAACGGGAAGACCCCTTTAGCTGAGGTATGGAAGCGAGTCAAAAGGATTCGGGGCAAGTTCTCGCAGGACCCATCTCCCGTTCTCCAGGAGAATGGGACCGCAATCTCGGACCCCGCGTCCGTGGCGGAATCCTTAGCGACCGCTTTCTCCGCATTCTCTAGCCGTGATGCTGCTCCGCCAGCATTCAATGCACGTCGTGATGTCGCGGAAGGCCGCCGGCTGGACTTTACCTCCAGAGGCGGAGAACCCTTCAACGACAAGTTTACTGTGAGTGAGTTGCGTTCCGCTCTCTCTTCGTGCGCGGACACCGCCCATGGTCCGGACGATGTCCCGTACGCCATGCTTCGACACCTGGGTGAGCGAGGCATGGCCTTTCTGTTAGATCTGTTCAACAGGATCTGGGTGGAAGGTCTTCTCCCAGACTCCTGGCGAATCGCTACTGTGCTCGCCTTTCGCAAGCCGGGGAGAGATCACTCTACCCCGACCGGTTTCCGCCCAATCTCTCTAACCCTTTGCGTGTGCAAGTTGATGGAGAAATTGGTAAATGTTAGATTAGCCTATTTCCTGGACAGCGGAGGCCATCTGTCTTCTGCACAGTGCGGCTTCCGTAAGTTTCACTCCACGTCGGATGCTCTGCTCCGACTGGAAAATGCCGTCTGCGAGGCTTTCCTTCGTAGACAGCACTACGCCACGGTGTTTTTTGATCTGGAGAAGGCCTATGATACCGCATGGCGATACGGTATCATGGAGACTCTCCACACGATGGGGGCGAGGGGACTCCTCCCAATGTTTATATCTGAATTTTTGCGAGATCGTCGATTCCGCGTACGGGTGGGGGGGAGCCCTCTCTGCCCCAAAGGAGCAGGAAGAGGGTGTCCCGCAGGGAAGTGTCCTCAGTGTCACACTCTTTGCCCTGAGCATCAACGGCATCACCTCGGTGCTGCCAGAAGATGTTCTCGCTACGCTCTACGTGGACGACCTTTCGATCTCTTTTGGCGCGGCCCAGATGCCAACTCTGGAGCATCGACTCCAACAGGCATTGAACCGCGTCTCTCGCTATGCCGAAGCGCACAGGTTTCGCTTTTCTTTGGCCAAGACTAAGGTGGTGCACTTCTGCCGCCATCCACGGCTACACCCCGACCCAGATTTGTTTCTTAATGGGGTGCGCCTGGATGTGGTTGAGTCGCACCGTTTCCTTGGTCTTGTATTCGACCGACGCCTCACCTGGGAGGCTAATATTCGCAGCCTTAGGGTCTCTTGTACCCGCGCCATGGACATTCTCCGTTCCGTGACGTTCAGCGCTTGGGGCGCTGATAGGGCTACCGCCTTACTTTTTTATCGATCCTTTGTTCGCTCGAAGCTCGACTACGGATGCGAGTTTTATGCATCCGCAGCCGAGCGTTTATTGCGGAAGGTGGATTCAATCCACCACACCGGCCTTCGCCTTGCGACCGGTGCCTTCCGCACTTTCCCCATTGAGAGCCTGTTGGTCGATGCTGGGGAGATGACACTCGCTCTGCG